>JAZKJV010000232.1:244091-899091 GCA_037367405.1 Ottelia alismoides
TGATGCGGGCCATCTCGTCATCATTTTTTTGGGTTTTTTATGTTTTTCTTCTTTTCGGTCGTAAGAGCACGGGGGAAAGGAATGGAATTGTTGTGATAAAAAACATCACCTTTATTGAATGAAAAATTATCTATAGGACTTTGACTGAAAACAAGGAAATTAGTTGTTAGATGTTGTTGGTGTCTTGGTGGCGTTTCAGTGTCAGACTCAGACTCTGACTCTCCATTATCTCCGGGTGGTGTGGGTGGGACTTGTTCTTTTTTCTCCGGACTTCTTTCGTCAATTCCCCCAGAGTTGTGTGAATTGATGGACACTGGGGCTATGTCACCGGGCTAAGAGAGATATGATAAGGGTTATTATTTGCTGAGAGCTCATGTTCAGGTACGGAATAGCCAGAGATTATTCCTGATTATGTCCAAGGCTATTTGGGTTAGCCTAGACTTGAGATGGAATCACGGTCTGGGGTGCGGTCACCTCATCTCTCCAACGAGAGAGTCGATTTATGTCGACTCTCATGTCATGAAGCTCGTCCAGCACTCGCTGGAGTTCTGGAGAGATAGAAGAAGAGGAGGACCCTTGGCCCTGCCTGGCTTGAGGCTTATTGGCCCTGTTGGCCTCGGCGCTGGTTCTGTTGTGGCTGAGGTTGCGGGTTCTGATAACCCGTGCGATATTGTTGTTGCTGTTGTAGTTGAGGTTGGTAGGTGGGTCGGGCTTGCGGTGGACGAGGGTTAGGAGTAGAGTTTTGGTCTGAGTGGTTGATCGGTTCCAGGTTATACCAAACACCATTTATCTCCTGGACTTGTGGAGGTTCCTCGTAAACAGTTTGAGTAGAGGTTTCTTCAGTTTTGATGGGACAAGACCTGATCTACACCCCAATGGCTCTGTTGTCCTACCCCTTGACCTTGAATGTAGTGAATTTAGTGTATGGGTGCGGGGGGTGAAGTCAGGGCAGGTATCTTAGATACCCTGTCAGCCAATTCCTCCATTTGCTTAGGAAATTTAGCCAATTTCTCCATATCAGATGATTTATGGAGTTCGTCCATTTTTTATAAATATGATCGACCATAGTTAGCTTATTAGTTATTATTCCCATATCAACACTCTGATCGGTCGTCATATTATTCACCATCTTTTTGCACCCAGCTATGTAAGCCCGGCTGGTGGTTTGTGCACGGCTTGATTTAGCCAATCTCTCGAACACCTTGTTGACGTTGTCCTCATGACGTCCCATGTAGCTTCCTCTGCATGATGCACTTACCAACCCTTGAGTCTCAGGGTTTTAGCCCGCTAACAAGACTTTGGACCAGCATCATTTTACTTATCCTTGTCTTGGGCATTTCTGTATTAAGTCTATAAATCTTTCCCAGGTTTCACGGAATGGTTCATTCAGATGTTGGGTAAACTCGTGAGCTTGATCTCATTTGATTGATTCTACTTACTGGGTAGAATTTCTTTAAGAACAAAGTCTTGAATGTGTCCCATATAGTGACTATTTCCCCTGAATGTTTTAGCCAGTAAGTTGCCTTATCAGTCAAGGTGAAGGGGACAGTTCTCAACCTTATGTAGTATTGGCTAACCCTAGGGTGGCAGAGGTTAGCACAGACTAACTTGAAGTCACGGAGGAAGATATACGATTCTTCATAATTATTTCCTCCGAACTTCGGCAACAGTGCAAGGAAATGCAGTTTGTGTTCGAACGCATCCTCAGGGGAACCAGTCTCAACCAATTATAGTCTTCATCAATTTCCGGGAGGTACGTGTCTTCCATAGCAGCCTCACCTTGTTGCATTTCTGCCAACTGCGTCCTAAGTAGTTCATTGTGTTGTTCGGCAGTGATTACCCTAGCCAAGAGTGCCCGAATGGGGTCATTGTCGTTCTCATCATCACCAGGGTTCTTCTTTGGAGGCATTGTGATTCACCTTCAGAAGAAAAGAGTTCATAATTAAGTGACGGATGTAAGTGATGATTTGATAAGGATAAAAGTTTCCATAGTAGAGAAGTGAAATGAAGGGTTAGCCTAGGATTGACTAGACCCTGAAGGAGGAGTGCTAAAGATGATGACCCTAATATTGGGAAGAGAGTCGTCATGAGAACATATACACAAGGCAAACATAAGTCAAATTTTTAGATTCACCCACTCAACACAGATGAAGGCACGTCAGGGTTCGGTCTCTTATTTTTTCGATCTTATTTAATGACAAAACAATATTGAAAATTAAGCGGAGCAGTTAGGTACCGAAATATCTCACAACGACTATCCCGAGTTTGTACAACTAGTTACACCTATTCTCAACCAATATAGGTGTAAGTACGGACCGTTTAAATGACTACTCATGTCACTTGAGGACGGAGCCTTCCGCGGTGTCCTCTAAACCACCCAATCTGCTAAGGGAAGTCGGACCGTTAAACGACTACCCAAAACCCTCACTAAAAAGTAGTTAATTATTTTTAAAAACAATAGTCTTCATGAAATTTCTCATTTTTGGCTCTATCTAAAGTGTGCGTTCTAGTCCTTACAAACAATGAGTGGGTTTCTCTCCACCAAACACAGGTTATATTTTATGTCAGTTTTCTTTACAGTCGCCTTGATTAGCAGTCCCAGTTTTAAGTTAAGGTTATCACTGTAGTTTATGTGAGCACAGAAATTCACGCCTAACGAGCAGTCCCAATTCCTTTAAATCCTAAGTTGTAAAACTTGAGAAAGGAGAATCGGAAAAGCCAATGCAAACATAAGTTAATGATGCATGATTAAGAGAAAGACTTATAGTGAATCCTCGCGTTCTTCATGCGGGATGCAAGACAAGGAATTTAAAAAATACACTAAATGATATGCACAGATGTAAAACACCCTAAGCAGATAGTTCTATTAGCGAGAAGAACTGACTTCAAAATTTGGCTAATGTTGAACAATCTATAGTATGTATAGTTACTGAACGTGTGGCCTAAGAATTACGAGCACAATCAATGATAAGTAAGCAAGCGTATATGTGCCCAAGTAATATGCCACTCAAGCCGGGTCCCAACCACACAGAAGGGGTTGAAACAGACCCGACACACCATAGAAATGTGTAGTCTGAATTATTACAAGGGTTCAAAGAGAGGGACCCTGAGAATAATGCATAGAATTAAACTTAGTTTAAGCTCTCTCTCTCTCTCTCATAAAAATTAAAATTCAATCTTCCTTGCAGATCCTTGATTAATATCCAAAATTTGGCTTCCAGCAACCTGCAATGAGAGAATTAGTTGTTAGTAGAAGAAGTAAGAGAGAAATGCAAAATAAAATGCGGAGGAAAAAAATGACACAAAAATTAACTTCACAAAAACGAATTACAAAAAATGATTTAAAACCCAAAAAATTCGTCGTTCCCCAGCAATGGCAGCATTTGATGACCACGAATTCTGCCTCTTTAAGAATTAATAATTGTCGTAGAATAGGAGGCAAATTCGGTTCAGCAAAAACCAGAATCTTTGAATGTTGTGGAAATTTTTTACTTGGCAAGTCTACCAAGGTCGAACATAGGGAAAGGTGATTCTTAGTTGCATGGTTTTAAATTAAATTAAATAATTAATTAATGCTTGATTGATTTCTATGTTGGAAAAATACAATGCAATAAAATGCAATTAGAGAAACAAATGCAAGGTGAAGAAAATTTAAACAGAGCGGATGAAATAAGCACAAGATCTGTAATTATGAATTTTAATCCAAACAACAGTAATCAATTTCCTCTATATTAAATCACAAATTAAAAGATCGCTAATCCTGATAAAATAAATTTTTTGCTTTGAATAGGTCCCAGGAGGGGCTTATCTCCAATTTCACAAAGACGGTAGAGCCCAGACGTAATTTTCCCCTGGCGGGGGTATTCCTACAATATCGAAAAAGTCGGGGGGGGCCTTCTACAATTTTCTCCCGATGCACGTGCGTAGCACGTGCATTAGGAGGCTCGGGGGCGGACCGGGAGGCTCGATTTCCCAAAGCACAGGCTCATTCCCCCGAGCCTGCGTGGCAGCTGATGACGGTTCGGGAGATCCAAGCCAGAGGATCGGATTACCAGGGGCTTAGGCTTGGGCACTAGAGATGAGGCTCGGGTGCCGAACCATAGGTCGTGGGCCGAGGCAGAGGCTCGGACGGCGGGGCTCATGCTCGGATGCCCGAGACTACGTGGCAGCTTCTGACGCTTCGGATCACCCGAGCCTTGAGGTTGGGACCGAGGCTTGGGTGAGGTATCGTGGCCTGGTCAGGGTCGTTGGATCAAGGGCTTCCTGCCCGATCCAACAGTAACTGTACGTCTCGATGGAGCGGCGGTGGGAGCGGAGCGGTGCGGTGCGGCCAAAGCACGGGGTTGAGGTGGCAGTGAGGCCTCGGGTGGTCGACACACGACCGGCGGAGGCCTGGGGAAGGTGGTGGCGGCACCTTCGATGCGCGAGGGAGGCTGTAGGCGGAGGAGCTTAGGCCGGTCGAAGGCGATGGCGGTGTTCCTGCAAACAGAGCAAAAAAGAGGGGGTGTTGCGAAGTGCGGAGGGCGATCGGAGAGGGAAGAGGTTCCAACCTGTGCAAGGCCGGTGGTGGACGACAGAGGGCAAGGGTAGATCGAGGTGCAAGGTTGTGGCCTTGGAGCAGGACCTGAGGACACGGAAGAAGAGGGTACATGGCGTGAAGACGACGGCCGAGGCTGAGCAGTGTCGGAGATCAACTGCGACGAGGGATAGTGGTCCCTTGGATCTCGCCAGAGGAGGTGTCGTCGTGAACCAGTCATCACTTGCTGTCACCAAGGAGGAAGGAAGGCTTGAGGATCTCCAGAAATGGCAGATGATATGCAAGGCCGGAAGGAGAGGGCTTTATAGGAGGGAAGGTAACGGCTACGACGGAGGGGCATTATGCGAAGGTGGAGGCGGAACGACCATGCATGGCGGCTTGATGGCCGCGCATGGCGGAGCAGGGGGAGGAAGGCAATGGTTGGGGAAGGGGAAGGTCGGGTCACGTGAATCGCAGGTGACCCGGAGGCGTGGAGAGAGAAGGTGGGGGTAAATGTGGGTGCCACGTGGCATGCCCATGGGCTGCCACGTGGCACCCAAAAAATTCGAATTTGAAGAGGGAAAAAGATATAGAAGAAGACCTTGGAACGAAAAATTTCCTTCACAAAAGTTGTTCGTCTCAATGAGATCTACAACTTTCATGAAGGACCCATGACTAAAAGAAGTCATCTGTACGAAGTGGTATTTTTGGTGGTTTTCCATGTGTATAGAAAACCGGCTTTTTGGAGTTTTGTAATTTTTTGGTGATTTTAGAGAGGATAAAAATTATAGAAAAAATATGATAAAATACAAGGAAATTAATTACATACTAATCTAGTTTTTTGGATTTTTAGTAAATAAGAAAATAGTAAATTAAAATAGAAGTGAGGAACACACAATTTTTGTACAGACTCACAATGGACACTTGGACTCAGTCAATTTCTTTGATTTCAGTTTTAATCTGGATTAGATTTTTGTGTCACGTAATAAAACTTTCATCAAAGGACAGAGGTGAATAAGAATTACAATTAAAAGGGTTAATTATGTAGATAAAAATTCATGTCAAAAATAGCAAAAAGTCAAAATGCGCAAAAGAGGCCCAAAACCCAACTTTCACATATGAGTCTGAATTTTACGAAATTGGTCTTGTTTTGAAGGTAGTTGAAAATGGAGTACTTTAAAAGTGAGTAGACCAAAAATCGAATACTGTATGAGAGAGATATGCTTGTTTTAGTCCGTCAGATGTGAAATTAGACTTTGGGATTATTTGACATTTATTGGAGTTAGTAATTTTTTGTATTTTTTTATTTAATCTTGTTAGTAATATCTATACAATGGAGGTGGTTTTGGGACAATTGGAGTTAGGATGAATTATTTATAAATGTGAGAATTTAGCGGCTTTTTGGGCTAATTTACACTTGGGATTTTTAATGCAATTATGCATGATGAAATGCAAATATTATTTACACATGTATGAATGCTAATAATGCTCTATTAATGATTAAATGCATGTGAATCTTGGAGAACATAGCCTAATTGCCCAATTTTATCATGATGAATACGGGATTCATCACAATGATCCTTCCTGGATTCGACATGAATCTACTCACTACGCCCACAACATGAGCAATGTCGGGTCTGGTGCAAACCATGGCGTACATAAGGCTGCCAACTGCAGACTGGTAAGGAATCTTGGTCATGTCAGCTTTCTTCTCAAAAGTAGACGGACATGTCTCTTTCGTTAACTTGAAATGAGCGGCAAGGGGTGTGCTGACAGGCTTCGCATTCTTTATGTTGAACCGCTCCAGAATGCATTCAACATACTTCTCTTGCGACAACCACAACCTGTGCTTCTTCCTTTCACAATTAATCTGCATCCAAAGCAGGTTTCTTACCTTGCCCAAATCCTTCATATCAAATTCCCTGGAAAGATTCCTTTTGAGCTTTGTAATCAATCCGGGATCATAATAAACTATCAACATGTCATCCATATAGATTAATATCATAATGAACCTACCATTAGAAAGACTTCAAACGTACATACATGGGTCCGATGTAGTCCTTTTGAAGTCCTGGTTCATCATAAAGGCATCAAACTTCAAGTAAGGTACTATCTAGGGGCTTGCTTCAAACAATAGAGATTCTTCCTTAGCCTGCAAACCATGTGCTCTTTCCCCTTCTCCAGGTCTATGTAGATCTCCTCCTTCAGGTCACCATGAAGAAAATCCATCTTCACGATTATCTGCTCTAGCTCAAAGTCTAGGCTTGCAACAACACCTAGCACCACTCTCACAAAAATAATCTTCACAACTGGTGAAAATATCTCATCATAGTCCATTTCCTCTTTCTTTGAATCCCTTCAAAACCAATCTGGCCTAGTACTTTAGTTACTTACCACCATCATCTGTCTTCATCTTGTAGACCCGTTTGTTCTTCAGTCCTCTCTTGCCTGCAGGAAGCTCAACAAGGTCATAGGTATGATTCTTCTTCAGAGATTGCATCTCTTTATTCATTGCAATTCACCAATGATCTCTCTCCTTATGGTCGTGCCTCCTCAAAAGTGCATGGCTCATAATGATCAGTCAGCATCACGTACTGGGAAGTAAGATAGCGAAATGATGGATGATGTGTCGTCCCAGATCTCCTGACCTGAGGCTCTACTTCATTTGCTTCTTGATGAGGTTGCTCCCCCTGCCTAGGATCCCCTGGACCTGCAACAACCGGGTCTACATTTGGCTCATGTTGTTCTGTCTATATATCTTCTCCATTTGTATATGGTACTGGAGAAGGATCCACATCCTCATAGTTGTAATCATCCATAGCAATCCCATCTAAGTCACCATCACCACTATCATCCTCAGCCAAAGTCTGGTTCTCATAGAAAAACACTTTTCTATTTCCGGTGATGGTCTTCTTCTTTGGATCCTAAAGTCGATATCCCAACTCCTGATCTCCATAACCAACAAAAATGCAGGTCATTGCCTTTTTATCAAGCTTCTTCCTCTATTCCTCCAGTATAAATGCATAACCCTTGCATCCGAACACCCTCGTGTGAGTATATGAGGGATCTTTCCCAGACCAAATGCGCTCAGGGACCTAACTCTCCACAATGATCATATTCATCCGTTCAGCGACACCATTGTGTAGGGGTGCGTCGAGCTCTATCCTTTCATGTTTGATCCCGTGCTCTGCACAATAGCTCTAGGCATTGTGAGAGTTGTACTCCCCTTTATTGTCCGTATGTAGAAACTACAATACTTTGCATGTCTCAAGCTCCACCATGTCATGAAATTTCCTGAAGCAATCAAGGACTTGATCCTTCGTCTTCAGTAATAAACCCACACCTTCCTTGATGCATCATCAATGAAGGTCAAAAAATACTTGTTTCCTTCCAAAGACGTTGTGTCCATGGGACCACACACATTGAAGTGAATCAACTGCAGAAGGTATTCCTTCACCTTTGATCTAGTCTTGAAAGGTACACTCTTATTCTTTCCAATCTCACATGAATCACAAGATGACAACATTATGTCAGCGTGGCATGGTATCAACTCCTTTCTACTCGAAAGTTGTAAGCCCTTTTGACTTATGTGTTCGAGTCGACAATGCTCGAGATTCAACGTGTCGGCCTCACTAGCATGTAGGCTAACATCCATAAACTTCACCCGAGTCTTGTTGAGCATGCATCACAACCTACCTCCGGCCGTGATAAGAGAGCCCATGCTGATCTTGCATCTGTTGTTTCCAAACTTCAGATGGTATCCCTCCCTATCCAGTTGAGAATCAGATATAAGGCTAAGCTGCTGGTTGGGAACATGCCTAACATCCTTGATTATTTGATTTTCGATCAATTAAGGTGGATTAATTAAGCTACTGTCATTGTCCTAAATTAACCAAATCGATCAACGAGAAAATAAACCGCTAATGAATCAAACAATCAATGTAAGCAGTTCGCTACTTTTGATTACATGGTATAGCGACCATGGTCGAATACACGTAGCACAATTAAACACCAAGTAACAAGATTTCGAAGATAAAAGATTTTTATTATTTTTAGTGGGTTTTAAATTTTTCAAAATTTTAATTTTACAATAAAAGAAAACAAATACAACACACACAAACACACTTTTTGTATTTTTCAAAAGGTGCAAAAAAACTCAGATACTTGCAATAAAAATATTTCTGGATTTTATATGTTTTATAATATTTTTGGTAATTTTTACAGGATTTTTAGATTTTTTTTAAATCTTTTTTTAAAAAATAATGATAAAATAGATAAATAGAGAACAAGAAGGAGTAATTTGCAAATTAAAAATGGATAAAATGCCAAAAAATATTGGGAATAATTTTTATGATAAAATATAAGTAAATATCTACAAATAAGGACCGGAGTGACTATTTTTGGATTTTGCTATGCTTTTATATAATTCTTATAAGTTTTCAAGTGTTTTACATATTTTGGTTTTTATGAAATAAATTTGAACAAAATGATACTCGAGCTTAAGGAAAATAAAAGATAACTATTATATTTTTTAAAAATTTTTGGATATATTTTTGAAAATTTATGATTTTTCTAAGGAAACATGATAATTTTTAGGGGGTTTTGAATTTTTAATAATAGAAAACAAATGAAAATCAACAAGAAAAAATCACCACCAATAAAACATGCAATCAGAGACCCCGAGTAATTTTAAGGAAAATTTTGGGGTTGATTTAATAACTATTGCATAAAATAAAAGACAAGTAATCAAAAAATAGTACAGAGGGACCTATCTGTATTTACTTTATATTTATGGCCTTCTATAATAACAAAAGAAGAAACTATAAGTGGTCACTATGCAGTTTGTCCATATAATACATGTGCAACACGTGAATCTGGAAAACAGGGACATAAATGCAAATATCGGTATCAAACATTAATTCCATAATAAACACAAAGTTTAGGAAATAATATGCAAATATCCTACAAAACTTGTGCCGGTGCACGTAGGGATCAAAACGAATGTGAATATATCGTATCTGATCCGCTATCATATTCGTTTTATATATATTGCAACATTCATATTTGTATTTGTTTTAAAATGGACATGGATATGGATATCACTTTGACATTCACAAATATTCACATTCATATTCATAAATTCATTTTTCTACATTAGTATAGTAATAATTTATTTATAACTGCTGGTAACAATATTTTATGATTGCATTCACCGTTGTTGATATAATTGTTATGAAATTACTGTATTTGATATATCTATTTTGTGTAAACCATACTAAACATGTATATTTTAGTTACTCTATTAAAAATTTCTGTTATAATTCATATGCAATAAGTGTTCGTTTTACATCCATGTTCATTTTTAAGGATACAATAACACATTTTTCACATCCGTCAATATTCGTATCTACATTCGTATTCGTATTTTAAAATAGATAACGACATAATTATACATATATTCGTATCCGGATCCGATCATTTTCATTCTTAGGCGCACGTGACTCTAACTCAAATTAACTAATATGCAAATATCAAAATAATAGAGGTCTAAGTGCAAATGTTCTCAACTACACATTATATTTATTGGACTAAATAGAAATAGAAGAAAAGATAGGATGTAAAATGCAATATACCCTTGCAGGAAGGGATGACACGTGGCTTGATCTAACGGCTCTGGTCTCTGCGTTGGTATACGAATTTGATGAGGCGTTGCAGAGCCTATCTAACGGATCTACTTATATCGGGGATGTACGGTCAGATCTGACATTCTAGGTCTGATCCAATAATCTACAGGTGTGATCTATCGGGAAGCACAACTGAGAAAAAACTTTGATCAGACAAGGAAGGATTGGGCGCTATCAAACGGGCCAGATATAATCTAGAGCTCCATCTTCAAATCAAACGGCAAAGGAGGACGTTGCAAGAACTCCGCTCAGGAGAACTTCAATCGAACGTGGAAGGAGATCCATGGGTATGATAGCTTTGCAAAAAGTCCATCACCGCCGTGAGGTCTCTTTACGTCGACCAGAATGCTCGGATGAAGGAAGTGATGGCCGGATGGTCGAGATGATGGATCTCCACCTGGACCTTCTCCGCCACCTGGAATGAGGTTCAAATCACATCTCCTCGCTCGCGTTAATACCTGCAAAAGAAAGGAGTAATCGGGGGCTTTTTTGTCGTGTTATTACTTGCTAATGTGAAGAGAAGTGAGGTGGAGTGGGTGTTCGACCACCGACAGAAATGGCGAAGAGAGGTCTTGCCCTAATACAACTCCAATGAGCTGGTCTAAAGATGGTCAGGATATGCTGGAGGATGAATGGTAAAATGGTGTGTCAATCTATGTGAATGGAAGTGGAATATGGGTCTCTGACGCTCAGGTCAGAGAAAAGATGGCAAATGGTGGTTGATGATCAGAATAAAAGTGAAGAGCAGAAATAAAGGGAAATGAGGAGTATCTGGGTAGGCTGTTGTGGTCGACAAAGTAAGGTGGAGTGGACGGTGAGGTTATGGCCTCAATTGAGATGCGGAAGGCGTAGGAGGCTGCACGTGGTGGAGCTCCGGCCACATTCTTAAGATGCGGCCAATGAGCCACCAAACCAGGCTCGAAGGGCTCCTCCGAACTGATGCTACATGGTTGTAGGTAGCTAAGGAGGAAGGCAACAATGAGGCATGATCTACTGGGCTCGGGAGGCAGAGGAGATGCTTTATTGGGGTGTTCTAGGTTCCAGAAAGATCGAAGGTGTACTCAAAACCCTAGGGAGATCCGGCTGCGCGTAGAGATCCCTGAGGATCACGGATCCCAGGAGAAGTCTAGCAAAAAAATCAAGGTGAATGGTGGTCTGACCCGATCGGGAAAATTTGGAGAAATAGGGTCTGGCGACGGGTTTGGCGAGTCAGATCAGCTGGGGGAGAAAGTTAACCGGGGTCAACATTCCAGAGTGGACCAATGGAAAAATTCCAAGAAAAAATGAAATAATAATGAATAAAAAATAACAAATGATTTTAAAATAGAAAATGAATAAAATAAAATTTGTTTATTTTTATAAACAATTTTTATGTGAAATTTAATTTTTTTATGACATAATATATACAGTATATACAAGATAGTGTATTATACACAAGTATTATATACCTAAATATTATATATAGGAATATTTATTTCATTATTTTGATGAAAGTATATTTTATTCTATATTTTGTTTATTTACAAAATACTTTAGGAATATAAAAATATTTTTATTTGATTTTTATATAATAAGTACATACAATAATTAAATAAATGTTCTAACAATATACCCATGTGTGTCTTTCGTACAATGAACTTTGGATTTCATTTTTATTTTATTTTGCATTTTCTAATTTTATTTTTTTATTATTAAGGGTATGCACAAATGTTAAAAATATAAATATGCATAGTATACATTAAATATAATTATTTATAAGTATAGTTATTAAGTGGTTATACAAGGACCCTATCTCCCCCTACTTTCTTCCTTGTCGATCCAGTGACTTATTGACCTTCTCTCAGGGTTTGGGTCAATCTATACTTATTTCATAATTACATCCTTTCTTTTTTCTCTTTGTTCTTTTATTTTTGGAAAACATGTGTTAATTATGCAGTTTAACAAAGACATGTATGATGATATTTTATTATATTTACACTTATTTATATAAGTTTTTGCTAAAATATGAAACTAAAATAAAATAATAAAGAATGAGAATCATAGATTTATCATCCTCATATACTTTACCATTTTAGTCCCTCGATAATCTTCGGTTTGAGTCTGTTATCCTTAGGATTACTTGATTATAAGCATAGAGGGGATGATTGACTTCTACTCGTTTATTCGTTATTCTTTTAGTCGTTGTAGTATAGAGTTCTTTTCACAGATCTATACTTATCCTAAGTTATGTCTTCCTTTGTCACTTCTTTGGTGACTATGAGGACATAGTTCATGCTAAGTATAGGGTGGATTGTATATATATGCTATATATACTTTAGAAGACATAACTCTTATGTTATCATATTTTTAATAATATGTTTCTCTAAAAGTATGGGTATATATATTTGGTTTTCTAAAAGTCGTAAGCCATAAATATGTCTTATAAAAAAATGTCAAAATTGTATTTAAAAATATTGTAAAATACTTGGATAAAATCCTTAATTATTTAAAATTGTAAAATTCTTGTAAAATCTTGTATAAAAGCCATATAATCTTGTGTATATAAAAAATTGCATAAAATCCTTTGTAAAATGTACATAATTCTTATAAAATTTATGTAAATTGTATTAATCCATTAACTATTTCAAAAATACCCTAAAAATTAAAAAGTTTTAAAACTCAGTAAAAATTCGTAAAACTCTTTAAAAGTCACTTAAAAAGTTTGAATCGAAAAACCCACTTCAAAAAAGTTGTCGCATTCATTACCATTTTTCTTGAACCAAATGGATCTAAGTCCAATAGACGGAGCTTGGTTTAGATCTTAATCCACTTAATTCTAAAGGGACTTTATTAGGAACTGAAATTAAGATTCTTTAGGTCTTTTAGAATTAAATCTTTGCGTTCAATGAGACTGTGTTTGGAATTCAACTTGAATGTGCCTAAGTACGACACCTAGTGTCATCCGTTTAACTCTTCTCCATTTGAACCAACTTGAACTCATGCACTCTACAAATAGCTCAACTTGCATGGGGTTGTGAAGGGAAATCCATTTCAGTGGTGCATTTCCATTCTTGTCTAGTGGCGCTGATATCTAAATACGGGAGAGATTGGGATTGAAATAAAGCTACGGATGAGGGAAGGATTTGCTAACACAAAATTTTCAAGACCCCAAAAAATGGACGGAAAGAAAATATGTTATATCCGTCGAGGCATAAAATATATATGAAGTGTAACAATTATTTATACCAAAAAGAAGCCAAACACCATATATAAATTCGACCACAATGGTCCAAGCTTCAGAAAAGCTTTCATTATCTTAGTGGAGAATTGGCTAAACTAGCTAGGCTTCACGGGAGATGTAATTACACTGATTACATTCCAGTTCTCTTCCCACTCTTCTTTCTTCTCTCTCTGTTTGATTGTGAACACCTTAGAAGGAAATACCCCTTTCCTCGAGGATCGAGTAGCCGGATGAGGGCCCAATGGGAGTGTATTACTGGGATGGGTGGTTTCTTCGCTTCTCTAAGAAGGAAGAGCTAAAACCTTTCACACACAATACAAATTGCTTTCAAAGCTGAAAAGTTTGTGTGATGGATGGGTGGACTTGAGTTGGCTGTTGAGATAAACATGGATATGGATTTGTGGAACTTGAGAGCTATCAAGGCTTAAATCCTAATTGTAATATAGTCCCGACCACATTAATAATCCAAAGGTCTAAATCCAAGCTCTAAATTTTAGACAAAGTGAGATTCGGTTTAAAGAAACAAGCATGTTATAAGTTCTTTTATTTTCCTTTTTCTTTTTCTTTTTGCTTGTACTTATTTATAAAATAAGTGTTTGCTAAGGTAGTAGCAAAGGTAAAGTATAGGGGAATGATAAATCTACGATTCATCGCCTTTATTCTTTTATTTTGGCTAAAAATCCTTAGTAAAATGTATGTAAATATCCACTAATTTCCACTAATTAACAACATAACCACAATTGTTAATAATATATATTTAATACTTATTTTTTCCAAAATAAAATAATAAAGAGAAAAAAGAAAAACAAAATAAAAAGAAGGATGTAGATATGTAATATATACAGATTGATCTAAACCCCGAAACATGGTCTATATTGACTTGGTCGACAAAAGAAATAAATAGGGGGAAATAAGGATCTCAACTTATAAAAATATTAGAAAACCTATATCATTAAGTCACATTAAATACATTTTCCACCTTGTAAATATTACACCTAAATTATTTGTCACTTAGATTATCTCAAATCAAAACAGTTCATTGACAAAAGGTGTTCAAAAAATATATATAACTTATAAAAATATTATAACAATAATAAAGTATAAAAATAATTAATTATCATGGACTGAAAAAGCCATAAAAGTTGATTTCTGAGGTTCATAACTATTTATAGAAAACTCCAAATCGACCAAACTCACTTTTAAACTTCATTTTATACTTAATACTATTTATAAAAAATACCAAAAAATGTTACAATAAAATGAGTGAGTTTTGACATTTGGGCCTTGTTGTCTATATTAATATATGCTATTTTTAATTAATTAATCATAACTCTATTTTACTTGATATCTTTCCTAACACATTTCTAAAAATCATTACAAAAATATAAAAATATAATTTAAGTCAAAAAACCAATAAATCCTGAGACCGCAAAGATGTTACCGAAATTTTTCGAACCTTATAACTCGGCCTTATGGACTTTGAACTGGACAAACTCAGTTTTAAACTTTTTTTATTTAATTATCTACCGAATGGCACTGATTTCGCTAAAATCGGAGTTGATATGCAAAATGTGAGTTTTGAGACCGTATTGGTATATATTGTACAATGTACTTTAATATTATTTAATTTAGTACACTTATATATTTCATTAACATTTTATTCTTAAATTAAAATTATTTATTTATTAAAATTTATTTATTTATTTAATAATTTAAATATAAATGGAACTATTTAACAAATTATTTTTTTACTTCATTCTTTAATTATTTAAGTATAAATTTAATTATATCTTAATTAAATTATTAAATTCCTAATTTAAACATTTATTAATTATTTTAATTAATTAGTTAATTTTTCTCTCTCCTCCTGCTCTTCTCTTCTTCCCTGCACCTTCTTCTTCCTTCTTCTCCACCTGCCACCTCCTTCTTCCTCCGTCAACCGCCAAATGCATGTTCTTCCAACTTCTCGTAGGTGACAAGACCCTCTTCTTGATGACACCATCTAATTTCTAGGGCTCCAAGCTTCTCTTCCTATAAACCTCAACCCTCCCCCTTTGGATGGTATCTGCCATTTTTACTCACCACTTCCAGAGCTTCACTCCTTTTTCCAAAGAGAAGAGAGAGAGAGAGAGAGAGAGAGAGAGAGAGAGAGAGATCAGAGCGGTGATAGAGCTCTGCCTCCTTCGCAGTCGAGCAAGGAGGAGCGTGGGAGATCGTCGTCGGGGTGCAATAAAGCATCGTCGTGCAAGCAGCCTCTCTTCTCGCGAGAGATCGAGGCAGTAATCTCCACAGGTGTTCCTTCATCCAACCCACCCATCCAATGCACATCCAGGTTAGCCTTCTCGCCTCTCCCTTCCTTCTTCCCTTATCTCCTCATCTTCTCTCTTCTTCTCGCAACCCCTCTCGTCTCAGTTCCTACTCCCGAACGAACGTAGTAGAATCCATATCATGTCATTCACCTCTGTTTCTCCGTACCTTCTTCGCGTTTCCTGACTATCTCATAGCAAGACCGAACTGAGAATCTCAATCCAACTATCCCATCTCATTTAGGAACGACCCATCCATATCCAGTTATTTTAAATATAACAATCGGTTCGAGAATGACTTCCTCCAACCTTAATCTACAAATTGTAGGTTCATAGGATTTGAGAACCGCCTCTCGTTCGAACATCATCTGAAGCTGCGATGGAGAATTGTAACGGATTGGGTTAGAAAAAACTAATAATGGAAAAAAAAGTGTAACCAAATTTCCTATAATAATGCAGATATTGTTATTTATATTTATCCAGAAAGATAACAAACTATCAATAACCTCACTTACTTATCACATTTATCTTTTAATTAAATATCTCAATTAATGTTAATTATTTCACTTTGGTACCTATAAAAGGGCATGAAGCCCCTCCATTAGTCTCACCATAGAGAGAGAGAAAGAAAGAGGAAGAGAGAGAGAGAGAGAAGAGAGAGAGAGAGATCGTCGGCGGCATATTCCATTCCGGCAACAACAACCTTCGTCGTCGGCATCGGAGTTGTGATCCGACGAGATTGAAGGAACAAGGACGTGGTCGACAACGTCCGGATTGGTGGAGTCGTGGTCGACGAATTTCTTGCGTCGACAAGGTATGTGTCGAACACATAGAATTCTTCAGTGACGTTTTGTATTAGTCCTTGATTTAGAATTAGAACTTATATATTTATGTGCCGATCCGTTAAGAGTACGATGCCGTGAAACGAGGGGTGTTCTATCTTGATTTCGCTTTTATCACTACGCAAGATTCGTGATTATTTTTGATCAAGAGATAAAGTCGGCAAAATTATAGAATGAAATCTAATAATTAAGACCCTGTTATTAATCATGGAGGTCAAATTGATGATCGATTTCAAAAACAGTAATATTGATAGTTATGCTATGAAGATATAATCCATGTACAAGGCAACATATTTAGGATTTTTTTTCATATTTTGCTTAGGTAATATAAACATGTTCCGTAATGCTTGTAATATTGAGATTATCATAAAAAAACAAAAAAATCCAAAGATTCCTTCGTACATAACTAATGTATTGTTTTACGCATATATTAGTCATGAACGACATGTTATAGTTTAAGCCGAGTATGCAAAGTCGAGTATGCAAATATATTGGTATAAGTATTATTCATATAATCACTTTAAGCCAAGTATTGCAAAAACATTGATTGTTGTATTTTCTACAGTATAAGTGATATGAGATCTTCACGTTATTTTCAATACAAAGTTTGGATAAATAAAAAGGGAACAAGACTAAAAATTTGACAATCACTGTTCACAATCTAAGATTTGAAGATAACAATAAAATTTTTGGCACCGACTCGAACTAAGGGGTCGTAAAGGCCTAAAGGGCCAACGCCTACCGGGGACGTGAGGCAAAAGATAAGTCCTCTACAGTTGTAGCTACACTGTCATGTTATGTATTGTTATGAACCGCTTGTGTCGGCGGTAAACCATCAAAGCCATCAAAGCCGCCTAAGCAGTAACCATCAAGACCACCCTAAACATGGAAAATGTCATGGGCATATGTGCAATATATGTTATTGATATGTGCATATATGCAATTATGTTATGATTATGGATTTATGTGTAAGTTCCGTTAAAGTTAAGTGTGCATATGAAACTTATGTTAATGTTATGGACATATATGCAATTTATGTCAATGGTATGTGCATATTTGCCAATTATGGTAATTTTAAGGTTACATGTACAATTATGTTATAATAAAGTGCATATGTGCAATTCATGTGAGCATTATGGACATACATGCAAATATGATAAAATTTACAGGTATATGTGCAATTATGTTATGTTATTCATGGTTATGGAAGAAATTTTGTTATATGCAGTAAATAAGTTAATTTATGATTTATATGATAATGGCCTTTGCGACTTATTTTCTACGCTAGCTGGCTTGACCATAACTCGGCACATACTGAGCGCTATACTCATAACATGTTTTGTTAACTTTTTCAGGGGAACGTGAGAATTAGTTCATTAGCGGTTTAAGGGAGCCGACCCAGTCTTCGAGAAGTAGGATCGGTATGAAATCACTACGAGCTAGCTTGGAAGGATGTCTTTTATGCCCACTGGAATAAGGAAATCGTGGATACGATTTCATCTAATTTATTTAATTAAAGAACTCTTGGAAATGTGACCTTATTATGTTTATGGAAAAGTTTTTTTTAGTTGGTTCTTTACTTCTCTTTTATGCCATGATTGATGCTATGAGTAACGTTCCCGAGATGTCCGTCGAGTTTCTCGCTTCCGCATCATTCTCGGATGATCGGGTTCGTTACAGGTGGTATCAAAGCAGGAGTTCCTCTGGGCATAAGACATCCGACCAATTCAAACTTAGGTCCATTAGTTTTAGAAATAGACATTTGACCATAGGTTTCACATGTCATCATTTCAGATGGCCCCTCGACGCGGGAATGAGGCGAATGGAGATCGTGACTCTTCATCTACTCAGGATATGGCTATGGACATGCAACGTCAGATGTTGGAATTGATGACCATGATGGCTCAGCAGCAAAAGCATCAAGGACATGGTTCTGGTGGATTGACCCTGAAAACTTTCATTCAGCATGATCCACCTATCTTTAAAGGAGAACCTGAGCCGGATAAAGCTGAGCATTGGTTGAGAGAAATGGAACTTGCCTTTGAGGCAACCGATTGTCCTGAAGAGAAGAAGGTGATATTTGGCACTTATCGTCTACGCGACAATGCGAAAGAATGATGGACTTCTTGTAAAAGCATACACTTTGCGGATAAAACCACCATCGAATGGAAGGACTTTAAGGAACGTTTCACCGAACGTTACATTCCTCAGCATGTTCGAGATGCAAAAAGCCTAGAATTTATTGAGCTTCGACAAGGGAGTTTATCCGTTGAACAATATGCTTCTAAATTCCAAGAGCTGGAAAAGTACGGGAAGGGAATATGCGAAAATGAAAGACAATGCCAAGAAATTTATTGAAGGCCTGAATTCAGGATTGGGCATGAATGTGCTCACTAGAGGCTCTCAGACTTTTTCGGATGCAGTTTCAGCAGCTGTGGAGATCGACTCAGCATATAAAAGGATCCAACAACAAGGCGGTGGAAAATGTCCCCATCCTGCCGACAATAAGAAGAGTAAGTATGATAAGGGTAAAGGAAAGAAGCCTAGAATTGAGAACGCTGGGAAAGATAAACCAGTATATCCTCTATGCCCTCACTGCGATAGAAGGCACTCGGGAGAGTGCTATAAGGTTACAAGAGCTTACCTGGCTTGCGGACAGAAGGGGCACTTCATTAGAGATTGTCCCAGGAAGAAGGAACAGAATTCTGGAGATCAAAAGAAGCACATCAAAGGACGGGTGTTCGCTCTACCTTCAGGAGAGGAGGGAGATGGGCACGCCACAGTGGAAGGTACTCTTTCTATTGTGGATCATTTGAGTTATGTTTTATTTGATTCTGGTGCATCGCATTCTTTTATCTCTCATCGATTCGTCAACAAGTTGAATTTTGCGGTTATTGAACTTCCATATACACTTAGTGTGACTTCACCAATGGGGGAACACTCTACTTTGGGAACCTATATGGCGGATGTGCTTGTCCTTGTTGAAGGACACAATCTACCAGCCAACTTGATATTACTACAGATGAATAACTTCGATGTTATTCTCGGTATGGACTGGCTTTGGGAGCACTATGCGGCTATATATTGCAGACAAAAGAAGGTGATTTTTAATAAACCAAATATGATCGAATTGGTCATTCGTGGAGACAAAAAGAGAAGTCAGATGATTATCTCAGCTCTAAGAGCACACCGATTGATAGCTTCTGGGTGCACGACTTATTTGGCTAGCATAATAAGTACAAAACCTTCTATGATGCAACTTGAGGATTTGGACGTCGTACGAGATTTTCCGGATGTTTTTCCAGATGATCTCCTGGGTCTTCCACCTAGAAGGGAGATTGACTTCACTATAGACGTATTACCGGGTACTACACCCATCTCTCAGGCACCTTACAGAATGGCTCCTGCTGAGTTGGATGAGTTGAAAAAGCAATTGCAAGAACAATTAGATAAAGGGTTCTTGAGATCAAGTGTTTCTCCTTGAGGTGCTCCTGTCTTATTCGTGAAAAAGGACGGATCCCTTAGACTTTGCATTGATTACAGAGCGTTGAATAAAGTCACCATAAAAAATAAGTACCCGCTACCTCGCATTGATGATTTATTCGATCAGTTGCAGCAAGCAGCGGTCTTCTCCAAAATTGATCTTCGGTCCGGTTACCATCAGCTCAGGATCAGGGACGAAGACATATCAAAGACAGCATTCAGGACGAGATACGGGTACTATGAATTCTTAGTGATGCCTTTTGGCCTCACAAATGCGCCTGTTGCATTTATGGAGTTAATGAATAGGGTATTCC
Organism: Ottelia alismoides; assembly: GCA_037367405.1. NCBI lineage: Eukaryota > Viridiplantae > Streptophyta > Magnoliopsida > Alismatales > Hydrocharitaceae > Ottelia > Ottelia alismoides. The sequence goes on from JAZKJV010000232.1 coordinate 264,457, forward strand.
GAGAATACCTGGACAAGTTTGTGATTGTCTTTGTTGATGATATTTTGGTTTATTCACCAGATATCGAACAACATCGAGTGCATCTTCGATTAGTTCTTGAGACATTGCAGCGACACCAGCTTTATGCTAAATTATCCAAATGTGACTTTTGGTTTCAGGAAGTTGCATTCCTTGATCATGTTGTATCCAAAGATGGTATTTCTGTGGATCCCGCGAAGGTGGAGGCTGTTTTAAATTGGAGTCAGCCCAAGAGTGTCTCTGAAATCCGCAGTTTTCTGGGACTAGCAGGGTATTACAGGAGATTCATCCAGAATTTTTCTAAGATCTCCCTACCTCTGACCCGATTGTTGAGAAAGGACGTGAAGTTTGAATGGTCTCAGAAGTGTGAGCAAAGTTTTCAAGAGTTGAAGCAGAGATTGACGACCGCTCCTGTTCTCACCCTACCCTCGGGTAGTAGTGAATTTGTGGTCTACACTGATGCATCTGGCTCCGGTTTGGGATGTGTCCTCATGCAGCATGGAAAAGTTGTGACTACGCATCCCGACAGTTGAAGGAAGCTGAAAGAAATTATCCGACACATGATTTAGAGCTTGCAGCGGTAGTTTTTGCACTAAAGATATGGCATCATTATTTATATGGAGAGAAATTTGAGGTATTTACTGATCATAAAAGCCTCAAGTATATCTTCTCTCAGAAGGAACTGAATTTGAGGCAGAGACGATGGTTGGAGTTTTTATCAAACTATGATCTTTCCATTGACTATCATCCAGGAAAGGCGAATGTAGTTGCTGATGCACTAAGCAGGAAATATGAAGGAAAGCTCGCGAGTATGAAATTGCAATGGCAACTAATGAAAGATTTAGAGGAATGAAACCCTTTTATCGAAAGAAAGACTAGAATTCTTATGGTTGGAATGAAGATCCACTCATCATTAGTAGAGAAAGTTATTTTAGCTCAGAAGGATGATAATAACCTTCAAAAATTGATAATTGCTTCTAAAAAGGAAGGATCGGATTTCTCAATTGGGATAGATGGAGCATTGAGATTCCATAATAGACTGTGGGTTCCTGATAATAGTGAATTGTTTTGCAAGAAATTCTTGAAGAGGCTCACAGGTCCATGTATACCATTCATCCCGGCACAACAAAAATGTACAAAGACTTACAACGGAATTTTTGGTGGCCTAAGATGAAGAAGGATATTGCAAAATTTGTGTCGGTATGCCTTATCTGTCAGCAGGTAAAGATTGAGCACCAGAAGCCTGCAGGTGCTCTGCAATCACTAGAGATCCCTGAATGGAAATGGGAGCATATCACTATGGATTTTGTTTGCGGGTTGCCAAAAACCAAGAAGGGACGCTTTGACACTATTTGGGTGATTGTTGATCGTTTAATGAAGTCGGCACATTTCTTACCCATCAGATTAGATCAATCTACAGAGAGCTTTACTGAATTGTATGTGAATGAGATAGTGAAATTGCATGGTGTTCCGGTATCAATCGTGTCAGATAGAGACACGAGATATACCTCCCGATTATGGAAGAGCGTGCATGATGCTTTGGCTACAAGTTTGAAGTTCAGCACATCATTCCATCCTCAGACTGATGGACAATCTGAAAGAACCATCCAGACATTAGAAGACATGTTAAGAGCTTGTGCCCTTGACTTTGCTGGAAATTGGGATAGACATTTACCTTTGGTTGAATTTTCTTATAATAATAGCTACCATGCAAGTATTAAGATGGCTCCTTTTGAAGCATTATACGGCCGACCTTGTAGATCCCCATTGTGCTGGAGCGATGTTGGGGAAAAATACATATTGGGACCTGAACTTGTCCAAGTTTGTACGAAGGGTATGGAGGTAATTAGGAAGAGACTTTTAGCCGCTCAGAGTAAACAAAAGTCTTATGCTGATTGTCGAAGGAGGGAATTGAATTTTGAGGTAGGTGACCATGTGTTCTTAAAGATTTCTCCTACCAAGGGAGTAGTGAGATTTGGTAAAAAGGGAAAATGAGTCCTAGATATGTGGGACCTTTTGAGATAATAACGAAAGTAGGAGAAGTAGCATATCAGGTTGCTCTTCCGCCTCATTATTCCAAGTTACATGATGTTTTTCATGTATCGATGTTAAGGAAGTATAATCCTGATCCATCGCATGTGATCGAACATGAAGTTCTGGACATTCAACCGAACCTAACATATGAAGAAAGACCGGTTCGTATCGTAGACCGTAAGGAGCATCAGTTGCGGCGTCGCATAGTCCCGATGGTCAAAGTACTCTGGCAGCACCATCAGAGAGAAGAGGCGACTTGGGAATTGAAGGACGAAATGCGTCAACATTATCCGCATCTCTTCGGTAAGTGACTTTTTACAGTATAAATTTCGAGGACGAAATTTCTTTAAGGATGGTAGATTATAACGGATTGTGTTAAAAAAAAGCTAATAATGGAAAAAAAGTGTAACCAAATTTCCTATAATAATGCAGATATTGTTATTTATAATTATCCAGAAAGATAACAAACTATCAATAACCTCACTTACTTATCACATTTATCTTTTAATTAAATATCTAAATTAATGTTAATTATTTCACTTTGGTACCTACAAAAGGGCATGAAGCCCCTCCATTAGTATCACCATAGAGAGAGAGAGAAAGAAAGAGGAAGAGAGAGAGAGAGAGAGAGATCGTCGGCGGCATATTCCATTCCGGCAACAATAACCTTCGTCGTCGGCATCGGAGTTGTGATCCGACGAGATTGAAGGAACAAAGACGTGGTCGACAATGTCCGGATTGGTGGAGTCTTGGTCGACGAATTTTTTGCGTCGACAAGATATGTGTCAAACACATAGGATTGTTCAGTGACGTTTTGTATTAGTCCTTGATTTAGAATTAGAACTTATATATTTATGTGCCGATCCCTTAAGAGTACGATGCCGTGAAACGAGGGGTGTTCTATCTTGATTTTGCTTTTTATCACTACGCAAGATTCGTGATTATTTTTGATCAAGAGATAAAGTCGGCAAAATTATAGAATGAAATCTAATAATTAAAACCCTGTTATTAATCATGGAGGTCAACTTGATGATCGATTTCGAAAACAGTAATATTGATCAGTAATATTGATAGTTATGCTATGGAGATATAATCCATGTACAAGGCAACATATTTAGGTTTTTTTTTTCATATTTTGCTTAGGTAATATAAACATGTTCCGTAATGCTTGTAATATTGAGATTATCATAAAAAAAATCCAAAGATTCCTTCGTACATAACTAATGTATTGTTTTACGCATATATTAGTCATGAACGACATGTTATAGTTTAAGCCGAGTATGCAAAGTCGAGTATGCAAATATATTGGTATAAGTATTATTCATATAATCACTTTAAGCCATGTATTGCAAAAACATCGATTGTAGTATTTTCTACAGTATAAGTGATATGAGATCTTCACGTTATTTTCAATACAAAGTTTGGATAAATAAAAAGGGAACAAGACTAAAAATTTGACAATCACTGTTCACAATCTAAGATTTGAAGATAACAATAAAATTTTTGGCACCGACTCGAACTAAGGGGTCGTAAAGGCCTAAAGAGCCAACGCCTATCGGGGGCGTGAGGCAAAAGATAAGTCCTCTACAGTTGTAGCTACACTGTCATGTTATGTATTGTTATGAACCGCTTGTGCCTGCGGTAAGCCATCAAAGCCATCAAAGCCGCCTAAGAAGTAACAATCAAGAGCACCCTAAACATGGAAAATGTCATGGGCATATGTGCAATATATGTTATTGATATGTGCATATATGCAATTATGTTATGATTATGGACTTATGTGTAAGTTCCGTTAAAGTTAAGTGCACATATGAAACTTTTGTTAATGTTATGGATATATATGCAATTTATGTCAATGGTATGTGCATATTTGTCAATTATGGTAATTTTAAGGTTACATGTATAATTATGTTATAATAAAGTGCATATGTGCAATTCATGTGAGCATTATGGACAGACATGCAAATATGATAAAATTTACAGGTATATGTGCAATTATGTTATGTTATTCATGGTTATGGAAGAAATTTTGTTATATGCAGTAAATAAGTTAATTTATGATTTATATGATAATGGCCTTTACGACTTATTTTCTACGCTAGCCGGCTTGACCATAACTCGGCACATACTGAGCGTTATACTCATAACATGTTTTGTTAACTTTTTCAGGGGAACGTGAGAATTAGTTCATTAGCGGTTTAAGGGAGCCGACCCAGTCTTCGAGAAGTAGGATCGGTATGAAATCACTGCGAGCTAGCTTGGAAGGATGTCTTTTATGCCCACTGGAATAAGGAAATCGTGGATACGATTTCATCTAATTTATTTAATTAAAGAACTCTTGGAAATGTGACCTTATTATGTTTATGGAAAAAAATTTTAGTTGGTTCTTTACTGCTCTTTTATGCCATGATTGATGCTATGAGTAACGATCCCGAGATGTCCGCCGAATTTCTCGTTTCCGCAATATTCTCAGACGATCGGGTTCGTTACAAGAATAGCATCTGAGTTCTGGAGCATTTTCGTTCTTCTGGGGCAAGCCGTAAACACGAATCACATATGCATCAACCTGATTCTGAATTCGCACATCGCCTGAGATTCAGCCGAGACCGTCTTGAATCACTCGCTACCTCGCAACCAAGCAGCACCACCCTCGAGAACCTTGATCGAGCATCACTTGAAGCGATCATTTTCATCGAGTAGCATATAACAACTCTGAGATCAAGCCGTTGTCGCATGGAGCAATTCATCATTTGGGGGAGAACTAACGCAGCAGCAGCAGTTAATTCATGTCAGATCGAGCGGTTCAGATCGTCCATAGTGGCACCACGCGTCAGAAGCAGGGCCTCCTTTCAAATCCGACGTTCCAAATTCGCCCGTCGTCGGCGACACGTGTTGACACCTGAATAATTCTGTTGCCCCACCATTTCTCGAGCTCACGCGATATTTTGGTAGTTTTATACAAACAACCCCCGGATTTTCTGTTATTCGACGCAGGTCCTGAAAAATTGACAACGTGTGCTTGTGCACGTGTTTACTGGAATATTCGCACAACTCACCTCAGTCTTTTTTATTTACATCTAGGTCCTACAGTAGATTAAGCACGTGTAGGCGCATGTGTTTCCATGATGTTTTACTGGCACCCCCTCAGATTTTTCTGAAATTGCATACTAGTCCAAGGACATCATATCTCACGTATCGAAGCACGCACGAGCCTGGAAGTTTTGGATACACTCCCCCTACGTCCACATAAATTGCGCGCACCCCAAACTTTCCAATATATTATGCCTAAACCCCTATATAGTATACTTTACTATTTCTTAATAGGTATAAATAAAAATACAAAACATAAAAATATATCACAATGCATATAAATATTGTATTTTAATCTATATATAGTATTAATAATATTTTAAAAAAATAAAATATTTTTAGCACTAAATAGAACATTAAATAAAAAAATATAACAAATTTTTAAAAAAATATAACAATTTTTAATATATATATATATAAATACCTTTAAAATTTTCATAAAAATACATGTATTTTGCCGTATTTTACAAAGAAAATCTAAATCAAAATTAAAATTAAATAAAAATACTAAAAAACAAAATACAAAAAAAAATCAAAACTCATAAGATTAAAAATTAGAAAAATACGTGATGCATATCATTTTAAAGATAAGTTCACCTAATTTCTAATAAAAAATAAAAATATTTTTACCCTATTTACCTTTTAAAAAATCAAAAATATCCCAAAATTTTTAATAAAAGTCTACTTTTCAACCTTAAAAAATTAAACCAAATCCCGTAAATATCTTAAAAATCCTCTTAAAATTCATTAAAATATGAAATAAAATTAAAAACATAAAAATAATAAATGAAAAACCAAATAAAATTTACAAAAATATTTTCTAAAATAAACAAAAATTACAAAATACCTAAAATCACAAAAACAATATAAATTTCATAAAAAATTAAATAAAAATTCAGAAAATTCCCTAAAAATAAAAAAATTAGGAATCATATTAACCTTTGTTTTCTATAGTTTAACCCTAGTTTTCCAATAGCTTGCCTCCCTGAGTTCGACACTTCTATACTTAACGTTATACACTTGAGTTTAGGAGTATAAATAATAAAAATAAATTTTCTGTAAATTTCGGCCGATCATTACAACTACAACGACACTATTCTTTTCTTCAGATTAGTCGATCGGACGATTTTTCAACCACCTCTTCCCGCAGCTCCCTCTCCCTCGACCTTTGCCTCCCAGCGCCTCAACCCCCACGCTGACCACCTCCTCCAGCAACTCCCTCCCCCGGCTTCCACCTCCAGCAGCCCCCATCCCCTCGGCCTCGACCTCCGAGCGCCCCCACCCCCGTACCGACCACCTCCTCCAACAACTCATTCTCCCTCAGCCTCTGCCTACCAACGACCCCCACCCTCCGCCCCAACCACCTCCTCCAGTAGCTCCCTCCCCCTCGGCCTCCACCTCCAACAGTCGCCTCCCACTTGGACTCAGCCTTTCAGTACTCCTGCGTTGACCACCTCCTCCAACAGTTCCCTCGACCTCTGCCTACCAACGGCCCCCACCCCCCACGTCGACCACCACCTCCAACAGTACCCTTCCTCAGCCTCCGCCTCCCAAACCCCCCCCCCCCCCCCCATGCACCAATCACCTCCTCCAGCAGCATAATCGACCTTCAAATCCCAATGCCCCCTCGGCATCCGCCTTCGAGCCCATCCCAGATGCTGGAGAGAGAACTATGTGGCATGGTTTGCAAATAAGAACGAGTACTAGGGTAGCTTCATCTTTTTTTAACAAAAACCATCAAATATAACATGCATACCAAACGTAACATAAGACAAGGTTATGTCATGTAAGAGTTAAGCATTATTCGAGGTTGCTCGTGTAGTTACGAATTATCGAGGGTTCTTGGGGTAATTATTAAACTATTCAGGGTGATGGGTTTAATATTCGATTGAAAAAATACCTAAATTAGTGCAGTTTCCATGCATCTAGGAAAGTCCCACCTCATTGGAACTTTCTCTCGTATACATATACATATATATATATATATGGACCATTCCGAGCAGGTGGGTCTGTCCTAAAATTTAAAAAGCCAGTGTCAATTTTGTAAACTGTGTAATAATTTTATAAAATACAAACTACACATTGTAAAATTATGATGATCATGTTGTTTTATAAAATATAACATCCATATTATAACAAGAAATGCGTTACAAAGGTTTATGAAAAATATAGATGAAATAAAGAGAGAAAGGAAAATGAAATAAACAAACAAGAAGAAGATAAAGAAGAAAAAGTTTATCTACCCTTGTTGTGCATCCTCCCAACGATACCATCTTGATGAACTGGTTTTTCAAATCTTTTATCAATTTTTTTACTATTTTTGTTGTATTTTTAGATTTTTATGGATTTTATAAAATATTAATATTGCAAACAGTAACTAAAGTGAAAGCAAGCTATTGTTTGGGATTTTTAAAATAGGAAATAAAGAAAGAAAATCTAGAAATTATTTTTATATAAAAGAGATTTTATCGAGATTTCAAATAAGACAAATATGTATTTTTAAATATTTTTCTGTGAATTTAAACAAATTTTAAAATATTTTATGTATATTTAAATTTTATGATTTTCTGAATGTAGCTGCTTTTTATATAGGTGACAAATTACAATAAAATAAAGCTTCTATAATTTTTTATAATTTTTCAAAGAGGTTTTAAATTTATATGATTTTAGTCTAGATAGAGAAAATATGCATTGTTTTTTTTAAAATATCAAATAAAAAATTTTAAATAAAAATTATTCGATGTAGAACACTTAATTACAAATCAAATGGGATTTTTGGAGATTTTGTGGAATTATTAAGCAAATTAATCCAAGCAATTATCCTAAGAAATCAAAAGCAGCATATACTAGATTAGAATGCAATTTTAATTTATATTTTTGACAAAATACACATTATGTTATATGTTATTTATTTAAAAAATAATTAATGGATTTTTAAGTACTTTTTATTATATTTTTATGAATTATTTCAATGATATAAACACATACAACTATGTACGGTATATGTACATTATATCTATGTAATAGATATAGTTATTTTTATTTATGGATATTTTTAATTTTTGTTATTTTATTTAGTTAATATATAAGTAAAATATAAAATATGTAAAAAAAATAAAAAAAATATAATATGTGTAAAAACATAACGATATAAATAAATAAATAAGTGAGTACAATATAGACATATAGGTAGAATGACACTCTAAAAAGCCAACTTTCGCATCTTAACTCCAAATTTTATGAAACCACTTTCATTTTAAAGCTTATTTTATTTGAACACAATGAAAATGAGTTGATTTATTTTGAGTTTATATATAGAAGATATTGATCTTTCAATTCTAGCTTTACGATTTTTTTTTTCAGAATGTTGTCCCTTTTATTTTGTACAAGGATTATTTTTGCAATTATTTTTATTATTTAAGGCATATTTTAAATACAAGTTTTAAAAGAAAACATTTTTATTTGAGATTGAATTGATTATGAATAAAATAATACAAGATATATACAAATGAATATTGATGAATATATGTCTGTATGTGTGTGTGTGAGAGAGAGAGAGAGAATTTCTGAATTGTTATACATTAATGACCATATCCCCATACTATATTCCTTATCGATTTAGGTCAAGCCTAGTCCTACTCTCGGGGTTAGGATTATCCTGTATTCATTTCATTTATACAACTTTCTATTCCTTCTTTTTCTTTTCTTCTTTATTCTTTTATTTCAGGTATAAATAAGTGCTAAATTTACAATATTGACAAATGGTGTTATATTTTTAAAAGATGAGAATTAGTGTTATTTACATGTGTTTTACTAACGGCTTTAAGCTAAAAATGAAGAATAAAGATGAATTGGAAATTCATCGTGTATGTATGTGTGTATGAATGTATGGGGTTTAAAAAACCGGACCGGACCGACCAGTCGGACCGGGTGGACCGGGAATCCGCTCCGATCCGGTCAGCTCGGTCAGTTTTGTGTAATTATTCTCAACAAAAATAAAAAAAATCGGGTCGGATCGGTAGTCGGACCGGGTCGACCCGAATGGTTAGACCGGGTTGACCTGGATTGACCTAATTTTGATTGTTTGGCAAATTTTCAAAAAACAAAGGTTAAATAATGAAATAATAGGATTTTTATCACTTGTGCGCTTCTTAACTTCTACGATATAAGTTATGTCCCTCTCTTTTTTGGAATATACGTCCTACCAATACTTTTTTAGAGTAATTTTCTAGAAGCAAATATAAATAAATGATTACAATATTATATTCATATATAATTTTAGAAATTTTGACTAACTTTTGTAGAGTTTTACTCGAAATAGATGATCATGTTATTCTATTGAAAGAATGGATATTTTAAACGATTATTTCATTGATATATAAATACATACTTATATACGTATCTGGTTTTATTGGTTCAAAAAACCGTTTCGACCGGTCTGACCATTAAATTAAACCCGGTCCGATTTTTTCCGAGTTGATAGGAATGATGACATCATGCTGACATCATCACCGATCCGACCAGCTTGGACCGACGGTCCGACCCGGTTGGACCAAACCGAAGATAAACCGGTTCAATGTCCAGTCCGGTTTTTAAAACCTTGTATGTATGTATGTATGTATTTGTATGCACGTATGCATGTATGTATGCATGCATGCATTTATGCATGCATGTGTGTATGGTGCATGTGACATACATGCTATGGGCAATCTTATTCTATTTTAATTATTCATTTATTTGTTAATACAGATTACGATAGTCTACTTATGGGGGAATAGCTTGTACAAAAACTAGTTAAATATAATTATTTTAACCATACATTAGATAACGAACAAATGTATCATTTTACAACAAGAAATCGCATTTCATAATTACTGTTAAACATATAATATATATTGGGATGAGCAAAAACTTAACGAACTATTCGAGAACGTTAAGGTCTAAAAGTGGAAGCTCATTTGAGTAACTTAGGGAGACTTCTACTTTTGTTGAGGAATGTCGAGTTACACAAAGAAAATAGGATTTATAATTTCCCTCCGTTTATAGACTTAGAATTTACATCGCTGCTCATGTACCTAATTAATTACTTTAGCTCCACGCCTAACTAAGATGATGTCACATTTAGGAAAGTATCTCCTAAGACAACATGTTTCTCCTTGTGGAACTAGAAGATTAACGTGGTCAATTCTGAGCTAGCAAATGAATATCCCTGAAAATATTATCATAAAAACCACCACCACTTAAACTAATAATCTTTTTGTACAAAAATGCAGCCGCCAATAAAGTGTATACCATGCAAATTTTAGCAGCACATGCCAAATGGGACCTCACATTGCAATTGGCTGCTGGTTCCTATTATATCCTTTGCCTTTTTTTCTGCCTGCTTTTCTCTCTCTCTATATATAATATAAAAAAGGAATCTTCTCACTATATGCATCATTCAATTCTCAATTGTTCTTGCCAAAGACGACAAATTGGGATTAAATGTATGCACTTTTATTTTCCGATTGGTATTTCCTCCTCTTTCTATAAAGGGAATATAGTATGTCCTTCTTGCACATGCAAACAAAATTAAGCTTGTGGCATAGATTTTTTTGTCATGTCTGCCTGATTGTGTTTGACTATACAATGAGGCAAATTTGACATTGTTGTATGTATGATTTAGTCATTCATCGTAAAAACAGATGTTTCCAAATAAGCGTAAATATTTTGTTGGAATCTAGTTGGTTATAGAAAATCAAGGACAAACTACTAGATATACTCATGTTGTAGACATGCATGCATAGATGGGCATGCTTGTGTACAACACAATGTCCAAGATGACTAGACTAAAGTGCATTCCACATCCATGGTTGGTTTTGCCACAAGGTAAGTTTTTTTTTTGGAAATGATCATGTTTAATTATATTAGAAAGGAATCCTACGAAAATAAATAAAATACAACGAAGAATCAAAAGAGAAGAAAGAAATGTGGATTTAGGTGGAACGTTACTCCTCAAGAACCAGGATGAAGCTCTATCTATAACTCCACTAACTCAACCAGGTCCAACCACTTAGTAAGGACTTAATAATTCTCAACACGTAGAAGCCCAATTATAAATATCTTAACACTCAACCTCTAGCTAGAATATAAAATATCTAGTTTGGATACTACCAAACTCAAAATAGACAAACCTAAAATGAAAATCAAATAAAACTCTCAATTTTCCAATTGCATCGTGACGCTCTTGTGATTTGGGGATTTGTTGTTGTTGGGGTCTTGAATGCTCTAGATATGGAAGACTAAGAAAGGATCTCTCTAACAGAGACCTTTGTCAATGTTGCCACCATATGATGATTTGAACAACGGGCTTCTGTTATGAAATCACTGCAATGGGTCTCTCTCATGAGAGCCTCGAGTTGGGCCTCTCCTATATTGACACAGAGAATTGTATCCATACTATGGGGTTCTTATATATATATTTCTATATCGAGCCTATAACATGGTCTTTGATATATTTGGTCCGCATAAAAACTGAGTCTAAATCATGAATACGGAGACATGTTCAATAAATGATCACACGTGCATGTCTCATATCTAACAAGGAGGTCTCCATATACACCGCATCATCTCCCATATTAATACGGAAGATGAAAAAGTAAAAAAATTGCTTTCCCTTTCTTTTTCTCATTTTTTAACCTTTGTCTCCCATTATTTTAACCGTCATTTTTTATCTTCTCTCTTCTTCTTTTTTCACATTTTTTTTGCAATTAACTCTTTGTGACACATATAGAACAGAGGTCCAGTTAGGTCGAACCACAAAAGACTCTTCGTGACACTTACAGAATTATCAAGTAGCATTGATACACCGACTGAAATCATGACGCTTTATGGAGGGAAATTGGGAATGTGAATATTAAGATGGATTGGTCGTATGAACAAGCTACTGTTTCACATATTAAGAGTGTTACATTGAACTTGAACTCGGAGGCTCAAACATCATGGTAATGCAAAACTTACTTCATGATAGTTCTAGATGATTTGGAGAGATTTATAGAACCTCAATAATAATGAAATTTTGAATAGAATTGAAAAACGATCAAATTTCGAAAATCGCATGATGTTTCACTGTAATAGTGAAACCAAGCATAAAATGATAACTTCGATCTCATGAATCGAGGTCAATTCATGATAACTTCTCCAAATTAATTACTAATTTTTAGATAATTAAAGGAACTTTAAATAACATATTAAAATCAGTAAAGTTCATTCACAAACGTGTTGGGAATCTGATTTGGAAGATTATATGGTTATGAGCTTAGGTGCATATTTCACTAGCATATCAAAAAATGTTTCATTTTGAATTCCATAATTAAAGATTTAAACGATGTTGAAAGGGAAAATGTACTTGGCAAAAGTTATAAGTGGGTTGCAGATCATTAAAACCAGTGTTTTTGAAACCGGACCGGACCGGCCGGTTCGACCGGTCCGACCGGTGAACCGGGCCTGGACCGGTCCGGTTAACCGGTTATGCCGGTTCGGTTTAATTGTTCAAATTTTAATTAACCCGCCCGGTTCAACCTATTTTTTTGACCCGGTTTAACCATTTAATTTTTAAATTATTTAAAAATATTGTTAATAGTGGGAGTTGAACCCATGACCTTTGGTTACCTTTTTCACACTTCCAACCAACTACACAAGCACAACTTTTTGCATTTGTTGGGTTTTAAAAATAATTAAACTATTATCATGTTATAGAGCATCTAGTCTAAATAATATATATATATGATATGTATAATATTTGATGGTGTATAAGAAAAATACTTTATGTATACTGTGAAATATATACATTATTTATGTATTTTATATATATCTCAAGTATATTAAGTATATTATATATATATATATATTATTTCATTTCGGTTTGATTAACCGGTTCAACCACTTTTTTTTCACCGGTCTGGTTTAATCCGGTTTTAAATAATGATGACGTCATCATCCGGTTGAACCGGTTTCATTACATGGTTCGATACGATTCGACCATTTCAACAAGGTTTCCGGTTCGATATCCGGTTCGGTTTCAAAAACCTTGATTAAAACACATCTAAAATCATTTGAATTCGTTAGGAATAGTAATACTAATCGACTTTCAAAGTTGTCTATCTACAATAGCATTGTGTATAGCAATTCAAAATAGGATATCTCACTTAATCCTACATTAATCAGGGATAAGAAATCTGAGCTATCTACAAAGGTAGGGCCTTAATGCTAAGCAAAATACATTCGAGAAAAGAAGGCATAATACTTAGCATGTCAAGTGTGGTGTGAGGTTGTTTAGGGATGGTATGAGAATGGATTATGGTTGTATGTAGATTGAGGCTTTTTTTGGCCAGTGGTATTAAGGTTTTGACATCAAAATGAGGTTTTTTGTGGTATAATAAGTAATAAATGGTTTTTATGGTTAAATGCAGTTGACTTATGTTCAAAATATGTGTTTTTATATATGGAGAATAGATGATTGAATAATATGATTATGTTTTAGATTTTGGGTTATTGATTGGCTTTAAGTTTGGGGCTCAAGTCAAGGTGATGTTGATCGATTTTGGTTTTAGGGTCGAGGATCAGAATGGTAAAAGGAGGAGATAAATCCTAGAAATAGACCATATGTTATGAAGTGCATGATACTAACTCCCAATAATCATGATAGGAGGAATCTAAATACATAATGTCAAGCTCAAAAGTTGACAATCCTCTTAATAAGAACCTCCCAAAATACCATATATATCATGAAAAAATGGATAAAAAAAATCTCATGACAAGTATTATTCAAGCACAATAGCATGACGAATCGTAGATTCATCATATCTCTATGTTTAAATCTTGTCAATCCTTAGCAAGTCTCTTATTCCAAAATAATCGGAAAACGCAACTTACTTTCGTAGGAATCACGGATGCTTTTCCCCCAAAGGCATTGATTTTTTGAATTTCTAAAAAGGAAGAGGGGTACTGATAGAAGTGAATGACCAAGGATCCTAATGCCCGACCTTAGAGGGCATGCGGTGTCTGACAAGTTATATCCGGTAATCATTGTATCGACACCTCTTTCAGAACTCAGAACTCAAATCAATAAAATCATCAGCAATAAACCCACGATAAAATATTAAAGAATGTAAATTGTTATAATACCCTACAAAAAATGTGTATAGCACGTACGTGTAGGGGTCGAACCAATGAGAGCAAATGGTGGATATGTATACCTACTGATTTACTGATTTTATGTCCCATCGACTAGGGTTAAGTTAATGAAATTAAAGCAATTAATAGTGTCTTTGTCACCCCAAAAATTAGGATAGAAATCGAGAAAATTCCAACCAAAAAATGAATCAAGAAAGTAAAAGAGAGTGATATAAGCTATTATTTATTGACCTAGTATAACTCCCAGGGTCAAACACAAGGAGGCAACTGTTATTAAATGGGGGTCAATCAAGTCATTGAAAAATCAAAGAAAAGAAAAAAAGGAAATTCAAAGCAAACTACTTGGATTTTGTGAATTTTTGTATTTTATTTTTTATGTGTTTTTAATTTATTTTTTTTATTTTTTTTTTGATTTTGAGTTTTTAAATTATTTTTTATTTTGTAAATTTTTATATTTTAAATTTTCAAAGCAAAGCAAATAAAGACAATGGATAAAGGACACACACCTTTTTGTATTTTTTAAATTTAGGAAAATGTCCAGAAAAATAAAATAAAAATTACTTCGTATTTTTGATAATATATACTATTTTTACAATTTTTCAAAGATTTTTTTATTTTTTTAATATTTTTAAAATGATTAAAAATTGAATAAAGCAAATAGTGCATAGCCATGAGTATTTTTCAAATTAAAAAATGGAAAATAGGCCAAAACACCTAGAAATCAATTCTAATAAAAAAATATTTAAATATCTACAAATAGAGACAAGAAATACAATTTTATAGTTTTTAAAAAATTCTATATAATTTTTATGGTCTTATTATAGTTTTGCACATTTTTAGTCTTTTATAAAAGTAAATAAGATGAAATTTGTATAAATATTCAAATAGATAAAAAGAAGGCTAACCCTTTTGAAAAAAATTAGGGAAATTTTGAATTTTTAAAGGAAAACATGGATTTTTGGTTTATTTTGAATTTTTAATAATAATAATAATGAGAAACAACAAATAAAAATTACTACATGAAGAACACACTAGTAGGTACTATGAATTTATAAGAAATTTTCAAACTTAATTTGATATTTATTGCATCAAATATAAATAAAAATGAAATTATGAAAAAAAGATGACCAAATAGCAACAATTCTAAGTCCTATGGTCCAATGTTAACACACTAGATAAACTCAGGGCCTAAAGCACAAAACTCTCAGTGCAATGTGTACATTGCATGTGAATAAAGCTCAGATGAGCATAAATGCAAATTCTCAAAAAAATACTTCAATTTCGTAAACTCATGACAGTTCAGGATATAACAAACAAATATGCCAGTAAAAGCACGTGAACATACGCGTGAGTTCAATTCAGCTCCACTGAAGTGGAAATATGAAAACTACGAGGTCCTTAATGCAAAAATTTTTCGACCTATTTTTGAAATCTAGTATTAAATGAAATAAAAAAATGTGGGGAAAAAGATGCAATATACCCCGTTGCTCGTGCGTCACACGTGAGGGCCCTAACGTTTCAGATCTAACGTATGCTAGATCGGACGATGCTAGATGGCTATGCGGAAGTAAGGTCATGATCAAGCACGGATACAGATCTAAGGATCAATGGGAAGGTGATGGCATGTGGCACAGATCGACCCTGGATTCGATCTGAGCATCAAAATTTGGGTATTGGAGAGTGACTCAGATTGAATATGGGGCACTGACTCCTCATTGGATAGGTGTCTGGAAGGATCAGGAGTTTTCACATGAACCAAGGGGAGTTCGGACCCTCCTAAATATCAATGAGGGTCGCAGATTTTCAGGGAGCACAGGGGTTCATAATCCGAGGAGAATAGCTATTAGACTCGGGCTGAAGAAACAAAAGAAATCGAGTCTGACGAAGTCCAGTCGGGTCCAGACTTTGGGAAGTAAGAGGCTGACCCAGGTCAACGAACTCGGGTTGACCAGTAAGAAAAAAGGAATTTTGAAATTAAAAGAAAAGGCAATAAAAAATAGTAAATGGCCTTAAAGTAAAAATGACTAAAATAAAAAATGTTAGTTATTTTACAGACTATTTTTTGTAATTTTTAAAAATTTTTATAATATACATTATTGTATATACAATATATGTTAATATGTACATGTATAATATATCTATATACAATATTTACATATTTTTATTTTATTGTCACAAAAGTACATTATATTTTATATTTTTTATTAACAATATGTTTTAAGGAGTATAAGTATATTTTTATTTGATTTCTGCAACTTATTTGTTTGAATCAATATAGTATTATACACATTACGCACACTTTTGGCATATTTACACAATAACTATTTTATTTTATTTACACATCAATTTTACAACTAATTTATTACTTATAACATCTTATTATTTACAAATTTTATTGAGAAAATAACATACTTGAGACTATTGGTAAATAGTACAAAGATATATACAAGTGAATAGTGAAGAGCATTTATAAAATAAACATAGAATAAATATTAGATGATATGTACAATGGGATTTTGGATAAATTAGGACCATATCTCTCCCTACTTTATTCCTTGTCGATCAGGTCAGTTATTGACCTTCTCTCGGGATTCGGCCAGTCTGTACTTATTACATAATTATATCCTTCTTTATTTCTTTTCTCTCTCCTCATCCTACCACCACCTGATGGTCAAACCCACTACTTGATTACCTATCCAATCCCTAAACCTTATCCCCAATTCCTAACCCTATGAATCTAATAAAAACCATCCTCTTTCCCCTACATTATCGTTCATTCTAAAAAAACCACCAGACCTATACATCTCTCTCCTCCTATTAAAACCATCATTCGACCATTGTTCAGATCATCCATCATCATCCAACTTCAATCGAGAGGAAGAGAGCCAAGAGCGACCATGGTCACAACACGATCTTCCTCTCAACGAAGATCTTCGTCTACAAGCGTGATCCACAAGGGTAATGAAGCCTCGTATTGATGCTTTGTCCCCAGGCAATTGGCCAAGCATCATCATGCTCCGCCCACAACTTGATGTGAATACTGGAGTTAAGGATCCACCTCATCAACATTAGGAGAACCTATGTAGGTAAACCCCTCTAATCTTTCTTCTTTCTCTTTCATGGTGTTCTACTTATCTCAAATACCACCAATTCTGATACTCTAGAGCTACTTTCAAAAACCCTAATCTACTTGAGGACCACCTCCACCTTTATCCCCTATGTATCATGTTATTTCTCCTCGAAACATTTGTCGATTCCTGCTACCTTCTTCTTCTTATGGTCTCTGTCAAAAACATGTGACCTCAACAACCCAATCACCTCATCTTTCTCCCTCCCTATTTTCTCTTCTATTTTCCCTACATCCTCCATCTCAAGTGAAGCACATCACCAGAGACCTGCTCATATTCTACCACATCATGCGGGAGCTCCTTCCCTTCTCCAATCCTCGTGTTTAACCTCATGGTCGATTTTTGTAGACTCAAGCCATCATCTACCTTGAAGGATCCTCAATGACTAAAATATCAATGTATAGCAACGACGAAGACATCAGTACTTCAGTAAAACCTCATTGGATTACGCTACCAAAGAACTCTCATCTGGCGTACCGGTGCCAACGAATTGTGGCACCTTAGATCTCTGATATGCTGCATAGGTTGTCTGATGTTTTTGCAGCGCCTCTAGGTCTTCTCATCCTTCCGGGTCCAGAGACACGAAGGGTGAACACTTCCCTCCTCCTCACGAGAGGGTTGGTACGAGGAATCATCCTGCTGAAGGAGCCTTTGCTCCAATACATCCTGACGTTGTTGTATACCCTGTACGGTCAGAACTAGTAAGGCCAACTATTGTGCAATATTAGGGTCAATACGAGGCCGCATGATTCCATGCGAGAATCATTATATTAGAAATTATTTCCATGGTTAGAGAGACAATGGACACTTTAAACTGAACTTGAATTATTCTCCTTAACTAATGACAAGGTCAGAAGACTCTGTCGCTATACTTATATTTCAAATATTGTTAACAATTCTAATAGAGAAAGAGAGAATGGAGTATCGGGCTCTGATACTATCTGTGACGCCCCGCCCCTTCGGCTACCGAAACCGATGGGATGGAAGCGTCGGACCTACGGTCCAAAAACGCCCATGATATATGATACTCAGCAAACCATCTTATGTACATTAGATTAACATTTGAAATATAAATAACAATAGGAGAATAATGTGGAATAAAAAGTAAAATGCACCGTCCATTCTCATTGATAACCGTAATCATCAAGTCCATGCTCATAAAATGAGATACATCATATAACAATGTTTTTTGTAGAAACAACTCTCCAAATTCCCCATTACGATGTCTCTCAAACATAACATAAAATATTGCAGAAATAAATGAGTTACTCTAAGTAGGACGCACACTGCTTGATACGAGTATGACGAAGAAAAGTCTGATATCTTCAAAAGCCGCTATAGTAGCGGCTTTTGAAGAGATCAGACTTTTCTTCGTCATATTCGTATCAGGCAGGATGCATCCTACTTAGAGTAACTTATTTATTTCTGCAATTTTTTACGTTCTGTTTGAGAGACATCGTAATGGGGAATTTGGAGAGCTGTTTCTACAAAATCATAGTTATATGATATATCTCATTTTATGGACATGGACTTGATGATTATGGTTATCAATGAGAATGGACGGTGCATTTTACTTTTCATTTATATTTCAAATGTTAATCTAATATGCATAAGATGGTTTGTTGAGTATCATATATCATGGGCGTATTTGGACCGTAGGTCTGACGCTTCCGTCTCGTTGGTTTCGGTAGCCGAAGGGGAGGGGCGTCACACCAGCCACAAATCAGTTCAAGCTCTGACTATCTCCGACCCCTATTTCACTTCATTTTCAATCCTCCTTTCCTGCTCCAACGTTTCCCTTTGTTTGCACCTCGAAACTTATAAGGATTCGAGGCACTAAGGTCCATCTTCCTTCACCTTCACCAGATCTCTCCACTTCATCCATTCCCTTACTGCTTAGCCTCAATACTAGGTCGGTCATCTTCATCTCGAGCACGTCATCATTTTTATGCATGAGTGTGGTCAAGGAGACCACCTGCAGTGACACTACAAGTCTCGAATAGAAGCTACATGTCACAAAAGCTCCAGGGTCCCTCTGATGGCCCCCAGACATCTTTGAAGGCACTTTTTGATGTGGAGGTGTTCCACGAAACTGAAGAGACAATCATCGTAGTGATCAGTTGTTGGAGTCTGGGGAATCGAGCAACCAATTTCATCCAGGGTCATGTTCTTATGCATTTATCCATGATACCTTCCAGCCATTAGATCAAGCCTTCGAACCAGATCTAATCTAAGTTGTTGATTAAAGTCAAAGCAGTGCAAGCCCTCGATTGTCCTTCGTGCCATGTGGATCTTCCATAGCCACCGATAGCATGCACTTAAAGGGTAATTTATTTAGGTCCCCATGCACCTTTTTGTAATTATTAAAACATCATGTGAACATTAAATTAAGTATAAACTTTTGTGCATAAATTGCACGGACCCCCGTACCGTATTGTATAGCACATCCTAGTACAATGCTAGCTCAACTCACGTGGTCCCCTACGTGAGTTGGGCAAATTACTGCAGACCTCTGTTGGGTTTTATTATTTCTTTTTAGTATTTAAAAGTTGTAATTAGGTGTAAAAATTTCGAGTTGATTGCATGAGAACCCTCTGACTATGTTTTTATTGCAATTATACCATTGTCAACAATGTTATTTATTCATTTACATTTCTTTTTTCTTAAATAGATTTTGTGCATGTAAAAATTTGGAAAAATCATAGTAAATGCTTCACTTTTTTCTTGTTCATGCTATATTTTTGTTGCAACATTTTCTTGCATTTTTTTCATTTATTAAAAATCAAATGGAGCTTATTTATTCCCTGTTTAGATATAAAAATATAAAATTATAAATTCACTTTTAAAAATTCCAAAAAAATAAAGTTATTTATTACTATATTTTATAAGTATATACCAAACTTCACAAAAAAATATAAAAGAAAAACCTTAAAAATTTAAAACCCTCCTAACCCTATAAAAATTTGCAAATATTCTATAAAGTCCATAAAATTAATCTTTTGTTGTATATTCTTTTTTATATTATATATTATAGATTAAAATTAGTTTTGGAAATTTTGAACTTATCTATTTTTAAATTTCAAAACAATCTGGTCTATTAGTATAAGTCATTATTTTGACATTTTAATTCAATTAAAGTACGTAAAAATTAGCAAAAATTACAAGAAAAGTCACAAAAATAGAGAATAATTATAAAAACACAAAAATATTTTATTTTAAAATTTTAGTATATATAACTGTATTTATTAATATAAAACCCTATATAATATATATACCTGTTATTACTTATATAGTATTATAATTATTAATATTAATTATAAAGCATAAATATATTTTAAAAACTATAAAAAAAATAAAAAGAACTATACTTGTTTGTTTTTTCCTGAATTTTCATTTATATATATACACATATATACATTATATAGTATCTATATTACACATATTTCATTATAAACATATATATACTTATTATATAATAAAATTTTAAAACAAAATAAAAAATAAAAATAAAAATATAAAATATAAAACGTTAAAATCCACTAAAACAAATATAATTAAAACAAAAAATTGAAAAGCAGAAAAGTACAAAAACATTTATTTTTTATTTTTAGACAATAAATACTCTTATCCTTGTAGTTCTCTGAGGTTCGACATGTTACACTTACACTTATTCACTATACACAAATTTTGTAGAGCTAAAATAAAAATAAACGTTGATTCACATGTTTGCGTTGATTATTCGTAAATTGTGGTTGATTGTTGATTTATTTGGATTCTATGAGTACCGAGTGCTGTGAGAGCGGTCAACACAACGATTGTCGGATCTGTCTTGTCGGACACCGCATAGCCTCCAAGACCAAGCGTTTAGTACCTCTAAATTACCAATGCATAGGTCATGGCACCATAAGCGATAAGAATATGAATTGTTTCTTATTACACAACCATGTGGGTATATTATAAGATGGGATCCCTACTGACCAAGAAGAGTAATATTTACTTCTACATGTGGATTAAATCCATATCTGTATAAATCGATAATGTATTTTTGTATAAAAATGAAGGGAAAGTGGACATCAATATTTCCCAACAATATGACTCAGATGGATGCTCCATATACTCTTAATGATATGTTCTGCATGTCATAACATATCTTTAGATGTTTCCTTACAATAATATAATAGCTTTATCCTCGGTGTCAATGGGAAAGTAACGTAAAATTTTCCTAAGAATTTGGTTTCCACATTTAGTTGAGTCCCAAAATCTGGGCTTATCACATTCCAGACATTGTGTCTGATGTTCATTACCATAATACAATATAGTGATTTATATAAGATTCTATCTTCACTTCTACTAAATCCATATTATACATTGTTTTCTTGGTTTTATAATAATTTCCAAGTAATTCATGATCTTTGTGTAACATTATCTTCAGAATTAGAAGCATAGCATCAAAATTCCAATTGATCATATTGTACTCCCTCTTCATAGTTAGAAGCTCTGAAACTACTAAGAGTTTTGAATAAATCTTACATCTCGACCATAAAAGACTTGTTTGCCTTTTTCATCAGCTCGTAGAATTCTTCTAACTCACCATACGGTTCCTCTTCATCGGGACAATCATCACTAAACTTTGGACAAGCAACACCATGACCTTTTCAACAAATGGATTAATGTCTTCCACATCATTTGTTTTATTCTCCGTACTATCAATGATCTTTCTATGCTTCCACCGACCATCATGTATACACATGTACATCCACTCCATATTGGTCATCATAATCACCTGAATATGACATTTTAAGAGGCCATATCAAGACTTCAGTTTAGATTTATCGTAGGTCTAATTTTACAATAATAAATATAGGAGAGAGGAGAAGAATTATACACGTCATGATTTAGTAAAAAAAGATCCCTAAAGACCTAATATTTCATAGAGATGGGGTCTTTGATTTTACAAAGGTAAAGAAATATAGTCTCATAGATCAAGAAAACCTAATCCCTAACTCATCGTTGATCTAAACTAATACACTAACTCTATGAGATTAGAGGAGAAGTATTTTCTTTAGGTTGTCACTTGAGCTCACCCATATTGATTCAAAAGTACAATATGATGATCTTTGTCACATGCTATTTTATATCTAACGAAAATTCAGCAGCATAACCTGACACTCTTTCATTATATCCCATAAAGTAATCATGATAAACTCTTAAAATTATCACCAGAATGACAATATTGAGAGTAGATTACGATTGATTTGGTATACCGAAGAGGAAAGACTTAGGCGGCTGAATTTTCCTCAGATTTAAACTACAACATTTGACAACGAACACCTTATAGTAAAGTTCGAATCCTTATGGACTCCCTTAGTCTAGGACGTTTGAACTAAGGAAAGACAACATAAATGTAATATTACATGAATACATTACGTCATCCGTTTGTACACTACAAATGAGAACTATAAGATATCCGTAAAATAATCATGTATGCTGATCGAGCATCTAAATATATTTGGTTGGTTTACAAGGGGGTATGGAGCTACGTAACCATAAATGACCATTATTAGGAACGTACCTGTAAAAAAACTTTTCTTCCACCTCCACACACCAAAATTCACGACAATTGATCGAGATATCTCATCTCGAAGTGAGTCCCATAGTTTCGTGAAATAATAAAAATATATAATACATTGAAAGTGATGAAATCTTTTAATCTATTGCACATGCCTCTTAGTATGCAGGGTCACACATCAACCGGTGTAGAGGGATGCATGGTGTGTGATTGATTTTGTGTTATTTAATATCTAGTTAATATTTTGATCTTATTATCTACCTAACTATAAATTAATGTAACACACATGGAATAATTGATGTTTAATGTAATAAATAAATAATCACAACATATTTTTTTATCCTGAAATAATCATGTATATACACACTCATACATCTACATAATTGCAGGCATACACAACCATCTTCCCATGCATAACCATACTTTACATATGTACACATACTACTCTCATCCGCACATACACATACTTTACACATAAACACACATACATGTATACTAAGCTCACATCTATACATACTACCCTCACATCTCATCTATACAATGAACATATATACGCCTTCATAGCATACACCTTCACATTCACATCATACCTCTACACCTTTACATCATATACCTTCATATTCACATCATACATCTACAATTTTGCATCATACACCTTCACATTTACATCATACATTTATATCTTTACATATACACCTTTTGGTGTTGTATAACAATGGGCATGGTTTTATTCATCATATACCTTCACATCTATACATACTACCCCACACTCAAATCAATATGCCTTCACATACAGTTCTAACATCTATATACCTTCACATACTATTATCTCATTGACATCTATACACCTTCACATACTATCTCTTGCATTTACATATATGCACCTTCACATTTACATCATAAGCAGTCCGTCACAACATGTATACACCTTCCTTTTCATCATACAAAGCACATACATGTTAACTATAAACAATAGACGTATCTAGTCATTTCATCATATATCTTGTACACGACATATTTTGCATAAACATTACTATTCTATAAATGGAATCGAACATTGATATTCTACTTTATATAATTTCACATCACATAATTTCAACCTCACATCACAAAAAGTCCATCATAACTTATATATACCTTCCTTTTCATCATAAACAATCTATACAAGTTGACTATAAGAATAACTATGTTCAGACATTTCATCATATACATTATATACAAATTGATTTTAAGTAAAGTATACTAATCCACAATAAAATCATACATCTATTTTTATCTAATGAATGATATTTTTATCTAATGTATGATTACATAATTAGAAGACAAGCTATGAACTACACTCAACAATACATTGGTGAAAAAATCAATCCCAAATCAAAAATCACTAACCATACATATATGTATGCAAAAAAACAAAAAAAAGGAGTGGAGTGGTTAAAATACCTTAAGGATGGGGAGAGTTGGCGAGAAAGATGCAATGGAAGCTTGTCGCAATAGTGGAACCTCGCCAAGGATCGTCGGAGAGGGCTTGGGAGAGGAGAAAATGAACAATGACATTCCTGGATGAGCCTTGTGTTTCGTTAATAGGCACTAGCGAGCACACATACAAGCTTGCCCAATGCCCTGCAAGTACTCTCCCACAATTCAACGTGAATCGTGTAGCTCCACCCCTCTAAATTCAAGTGGGTAAGGAGGTCAGGTGAGCACAGATGTTATCTAAGTGCTTGCCCATGCCTGGGGAACACATGTGCTCACCTAGTGCACGAACATTATTTACGTCTTTTCTTGTAGTATTATTCCAACAAGTAGAAACTCACGAAGTCAATAAAATTATGTTTGCATTGAAAACTAATGATTTCTTCTTAGACTCTACAGTTAACTTCTTTATTTTCTTCTTGACCTCATATGCCATCATATTATCAATGATATCATTCATTTATATATCTTATTCAGTATTTGTTTTTTCTTCAACTATGACGGTTGTTCTCATTCATATGAGAGAGAATAGATGATTTTGTTAAGTATTCTTTAATGACGTTTTCCCTAAATCTTTTAAGTTATTCACAAAGGTTTTGAACCTTTAAGTCCTTAAATTGGCTATCCTTCTTTCATCTAAAAAATACTCATATTATATAGTTAATGTACTTACTTTATAACTTTTCACTTTACACAAGTCTGCATTTTGGGACTTATAGTAACGTCCATATTTTATAAGTACTATTGTAATTGTTAATCGAATGTATACAATTAGTCACTACAGTACAGTACGATACTTTCATAGCTTTCACATTTTTTTTAGTACTTTACTCAAGTTTGGTGAATTTTTTCTTATCACTTTATTCCTCCAAAACTGTCTTTCACTCTATGTAGGGCGATTCATGACGGTCTCCCCACCACCGACATGCTTGCAAAGTTCTATATTTATGCCCAGGCGACCTGCTACTTGTGTCAAATGCACCCGAAGTCCCATAGCCATATGCTCTTCAACTGCATCTATTCAAGAACAGTTTGGCAAGGTGCCTGCTACTCGTTTGGCTTGCCAATACCTCTTGTGGCTCCCCTGTTGGCCATCCTAGACTGGATTGACATTGCCCAGGACTCGAGGTCTCGTGAGATCCTACCCATTATTCTGGCCGCTGTGGTTGGATGTATTTGGGAAGAGAGGAACCATAGATGGTCCTCGGACAAGAAGAGATCAGTTGAAGAGAATATCTCGAAGACTGTACAAACATGTCGTATCTTAATTTAATTTGTGTCCGTTAATCTGGTCTTCAGTTTTTGGTTCGCTTCGAGTTTTTGTTTAGCCTTGAGTCTCTCTGTAATCTGGTCTTCAGTTTTTCTATAGTCTCTGCAACATCGTAAACGAGGATGGTAGTGCCTCTTGCAATTACTTTTACAAGAAATATACCTTTTTACTTATATAAAGAAAGTTTTTCTTGTCCCTTATTTAAGATTTGCTTCACAAATGACTTAATAAATACAAGACATAGTAAGAATATGAAATTTATATTTTAGTGAAGTTCCTCTGTGCCATCTACAGACTTGTAAGAAGGTAACTACACCTACAAAAGCTTTCAACCGCTCATATACACTAAATGTGAATCTGAAAAGAAAGGGAAGGGAAATTTCTACAATATATGTATATTTCTAAACCATAATTGCAAATGATTAACCATGGATAGAGAAATAGATAAATAAAGCGCAATATATAGAGAGAGAGAGTATAGGGAGTATGCACCCAGGTGCATGTAATTCTACATGCACCCATGCTTATAACTCCCACATTTTTTTATTTTTCCGAAAAATACCGCCATGTTTGTTCATCTATATATCCCCCCTTGATGTCATTCCAATTTCATCAGAAACATAGACCCCTACGTCCTCCATCCAGAACACATTATTTTAACGGTCTTAGAATTGGTGTAATCGACATAGGTAACTTTTCTACACCCACCTCTTGTTACCTCAATTTTGTTATTTTTTTGAGATAATTCTTTGGAGAATTCAGATCACAAGATATCACCATGTCATCATTCAAATTTCAACTTATTTCGAGACTTCTAACTTATCCATCATGACAGTCAAATTTAAAACGGTCTGAGATTTGCTGAAATCGATCCCTTCCGGTGGAGTTGTTAGGAATGTTTGTTTTACATGAAATTTAAAATACGTATTTCATTTAATATTCCAAGTAAATCCCCTAAAGATCCGTTTCAAAAAAAAATAGGGAACAAGAGGTGGGTTAGTAAAGTTACCTACACAAGAGAGAGAGGGGGGGAGAGAGAGGAAAATGAGCCTACTTTGTGAAGTAGGTAACCTTACCTACTTCACGTTCATTTTTGGCAAAAATTTTTACCTTTTTTTGAAAAATACCACCGTAGATTTTCATAACTATATCCCTCTAACATATCATCTAAAATTTGTCAAAAATAGAGACTCATATGCCCTCCATCCAGAATGGGTAAAATACAATAAATCTGTGACCGTTAAAAAATGACGGTCTGGATAGAGGTCGTAGGAATCTCTGTTTCTGACGAAATTTGAATGGCA
Organism: Ottelia alismoides; assembly: GCA_037367405.1. Taxonomy (NCBI): domain Eukaryota; kingdom Viridiplantae; phylum Streptophyta; class Magnoliopsida; order Alismatales; family Hydrocharitaceae; genus Ottelia; species Ottelia alismoides. The sequence goes on from JAZKJV010000232.1 coordinate 291,520, forward strand.
TGTTAGAGGGATATAGTTATTAAAATCTACGGTGATATTTTTCAAAAAAAAATAAAATTTTTTGCCAAAACTGATTGTGAAGTAGGTAAGGTTACCTACTTCACAAAGTAGGCTCCCTTTCCTCATATATATATATATATATATGTGTGTGTGTGTGTGTGTGTGTGTGTGTGTGTGTGTGTGTGTGTGTGTGTGTGTGTGTGTGTCTAGGGTTAAATGAGGCTACTCCCACCACTATTTTCCCTATATTTGTTATTTTTTGGGAACTATATGTATATTCATCATTATATCCCCCTAACATGCCAATCCAATTTCGTCAGAAACAGAGACTCTTATACCCTCCATCTGAAGGGGGTCAATTTCAACAATTCTGAGACCGTTAAAATGTGACAGTCTTGATGGAGGAGATAGAAGTCTCGAATTAAGTTGAATTTTGAATGACACCATGGTGACATATTGTGATCTAAATTCCAATAGGTTTCATTTCAGAAAAATAAAAAAAATAAAGGGGAAAAGGGATGGGAGCATGTAAGTTGGCTACAACCAGGGAGCATACTCCCTTTTCCCATATATATATATAGTAGTGATCCTATGAGAGCAAAAAGTTGTGAGAGCATGAGAGGGATTATTCTGAACTACATGATTCACCCGGGAGAGAGAAGATCATGAGAGAGAAAACAAAATCATGTGGTCCAGAATCATTCCTCTCATGCGCTCACAATTTTTTGCTCTCATAGGATCACTCCTATACATATATATATATAGGAGTGATCCTATGAGAGCAAAAAATTGTGAGAGCATGCATTATGAACCACATGATTCTGTTTTCTCTCTCCTAGTTGGATCATGTGGTCCAGAATGCATGCTCTCATGTTTTCACAGGTTTTGACTCTCATAGGATCACTCCTCCCTCTCTCTCTCTCTCTCTCTCTCTCTCTCTCTATATATATATATATATATATATATGAGGAAAATGGGGTTGCCCCCTAGGGGGAGCTAACTTAGCTCCCCCCGCCCTATTTTCTTCAAATTTTTTTATTTTTTTTATGAATTTTTTTCCGTGAATATTCATCACTATATCTCTATATTATGTCATAAAAATTTCATGTGAAACAGAGACTCCTACGGCCTCCATCCAGACAGTCATTTTTTAACGGTAACAGGATTTTTTAAATCGACCCCGTTTGGATGGAGGTCGTACGAGTCTCTGTTTCGCATTAAATTTGAATGGCATAATATAGGGATTTAATAATGAATTTACACGGTTTTAGATTTCAAAAAAAATAAAAAAAATTGTGAAAAAAGGGCGGGGGGAGCTAAGTTAGCTCCCCCTAGGGGGCATACACATTTTACCCTATATATATAGAGAGAGAGAGTGAGAGAGAGAGAGAGGAAAGGGAGCCTACTTTGTGAAGTAGGTAACTTACCTACTTCACATTTTATTTTTTTTCAAATTTTTTAATTTTTTTTGAAAAATATCACCATGGATTTTCATACTTATATCCCTCTAATATGTCATTCAAATTTCATCAGAAACAGAGACTCCTACGGCCTCCATCCAGACAGTCAATTTTTAACGGTCACAAATTTGTTGTATTTTACCTGTTCTGGATGGAGGCCGTAGGAGTCTCTATTTCTGACAAAATTTGAATAACATATTAGAGGGATATAGTTATGAAAATCCACGGTGGTATTTTTCAAAAAAAAATTGCAAAAATGGAATGTGAAGTAGGTAATGTTACCTACTTCACAAAGTGGGCTCCCTTTCCTCTCTCTCTCTCTCACACACACACACATATAGGGATTGGGGATCCTAAACCCAGGTGCAGGTAACTTTCCTACACCCACCACCATTTTCTCTCAAAATTTTTTTAAAATAGATCCTTAGGGGATTTACATAAAATATTAAGTTGAATATATGTTTCAAATTTCGTGTAAAACATGCCTTCCTAACATGTCCATCGGAAGGGATCGATTTCAGCAAATCTGAGACCGTTAAAATTTGACTGTTTTGATGGATAAGTTAGAAGTCTCAAAATAAGTTGAAATTTGAATGACACGTGGTGATATATTGTGATCTAAATATATTAAAGATTTATTTCAAAAAAATAAAAAAACTTAGAGAAAACGGGATGGGTGTAGGAAAGTTACCTACACCTGGGTTTAGGCTCCCTTTCCCATATATATATATATATATATATATATATATATATATATATATATATAGAGAGAGAGAGAGAAAGAGGAGTGATCCTATGAGAGTAAAAAATTGTGAGAGAATGAGAGGGATGATTCTGAACCACATGATTCTGTTTTCTCTCTCCTGATCTTCTCTCTCATGGGTGAATCATGTGGTCCAGAATCATCCCTCTCATCTCTCACAACTTTTTGCTCTCACAGGATCACTATATATATATATAGGGTGCACTTGAATTGAGGTGGCACCTTTCCTTGACTATGGAAAGGTGCCACCTTAAGCCGTCGGATGATGCGTGTACGAATGAGATTGAAACCACTAGGTGGTTTTCGTGCCAACTAACATTCCTATTATGGTGCTGGATTAAATTATTGCTAATTTGATAAATTACACGTCATTGATCATTCTATATTTAGGTATATATCGAGTGACGTACAGAATTTTCCAGAAATATCGGATGGAATAAATGTCCACATTTTGAAATAACCGTTAACAATTTACAAATGCTTAAGATATTTTACAATTCTGTGTTATAAATTACAAACGCGTAACCAGTGGTATTCGCAAAAAAGTCCAAATCTGACGAAGATTTGTATTTTTTGTGTAGATGTGTTTCCTAAAATATAAGGTGCTTTTATTATGTGCTTTTGTATTTACATTTTTTTGTAAATTTCGTAATCTTTTTTCTAAACCGCATTATTTATATTGAAACTTTTTGTAGTCTCTTTTGAGAACATTTTGTTAGATCAATGTTTGTAAACTGTGATACTTTTTTGTAAAATCTGTTTCTGTTTTGTAAAATTCATGTGATGTTCGTAAAATATATTGCTTATTATTAATGTATAAATTATTTTATATGTCCATCCAATATGTTTCCCAACTTTGTGGCTCCATCAAAATTCGTCAGCCATTGTAAAGTTTGTGCGTATTTTGTAAAATCCACGCTCACATTGTAAAATTTATATGTTGATCTGCAAAATATAAAGCGAATCAGTTATATTCAATTAGACGCATGGAAATAACTGTAAGAAAATATCATACAATTGTTTAGTAACTGAGTTAAATGTAAAACATACTTTACAATTGTAAAATTTGTTAATGAAATAATGTAGCTATGTACCGCGAGTCTTCATTTTGAGCGAGTGTTGGTCATGCGTTTGAATGAACGTAAAACTTTGTAAATAGAATGTAAAAAAAAGTATATGAAAGTGAAATATGTACTATTTATTTAACATGGATAGCACATAAACATAAAACTTTGTGAAAAATGTAACATAGATATTCAGATTGGTCCAAAAAATGTATATATCAGAAACAAGTATAACAGAAATGAAAGAATTAAAGTAGCACAAACGAAACTAAAATAACATATTTTTTAAATGCAATACATAAAGGTATCAAAATATATAAAGATTGTAATGGAAAAAATAAAGATTCCAGTAGCGAGACGAAAATTGAAGAAAATTGCAAAAAATAAGAACACTCATCATCCATGCAAAAAAATTACTAAACTGAAATTTTTAATGGAAATAAGATCTCTTATCAGAGATTGGATCAAGAATTAAATAAAATTGAAGAAAACTAAAGTCAAAATTAAAAAACAAAAGCAATGTTAACTAACCTAGTATTCGATTAATGGATGAATAAAAAAGAACATGAAAAAAATTACTAAGAACACGGAGCATCCTTCGCACGAACCCACCTCATGTCGCTCCATACACCGTTGTCGTCGTTCACCGTCATTGCTGTCATCACATATAGAAATCCTCGCCACGTGCAACCATTGCCTCTCCGTTGAGGGTGGATGAAGAAATGGAGGGAGAGAATCCCCGTCGAATCTTTATTTTGGAAACTGGAGCAATGGAGAACAATGATCTTAATGGATTCTATATTTAGAAATTTAATTTCACTAATTAATAAGTAATGAGATAATGATGTAACCAAAAGGAATATTCAAATTTTTTTCTAAATATGACGAGTTGTAGATTATTTCATTGGTGGTTTTGGGTTTAATTTAGTGGTTTTATTAATAACCGTAGATCAAGATCTAATGACTTATATGGAGTGTCTCACCATAATTGTAGAAAGGTGCCACCTTAATTCAAGTTTTCCATATATATATATATATATAATCATATGTGGCTGCCCCCTAGGGGCAGCCAACATGGCTGCCCCCGCCTTATTTGGGTAAATTTTTTTATTTTTTTTGAAAAATAACACCATGTACATTCATCCCTATATCCCTCCTATATACCATTCGAATTTCGTCAGAAACAGAGACTCCTACGACCTCCATCCGGACAGTAATTTTTAACGGTAACAGGATTTTTTAAATCGATACCATCGAGATGGAGGCCGTAGGAGTCTCTGTTTCTGATGAAATTCGAATGGCATATAGGAGGGATATATGGATGAATATACATGGTTTTATTTTTCAAAAAAAAAAATAAAAAAACACCGAAAAATGGGGCGGGGCAGCCAACATGGCTGCCCCCAGGGGGCAACCCCATTTTTTCCATATATATATATATATATAGGAAAAAACGGGGCTGCCCCCGCCCCATTTTTCGACGTTTTTTTGTTTTTTTTTTGAAAAATAAAACCATGTATATTCATCCATATATCCCTCCTATATGCCATTCAAATTTCGTCAGAAACAGAGACTCCTACGGCCTCCATCTCGATGGTATCGATTTAAAAAAATCATGTTACCGTTAAAAAATTATTGTCCGGATGGAGGCCGTAGGAGTCTCTGTTTCTGACGAAATTCGAATGGTATATAGGAGGGATATAGGGATGAATGTACATGGTATTATTTTTCAAAAAAATAAAAAAATTTGCCCAAATAAGGCGGGGGCAGCCATGTTGGCTGCCCCTAGGGGGCAGCCACACACACACACACACACACACACACATATATGAGGTAAATGGGGCTGCCCCCAGGGAGTAGCCAACTTGGCTACTCCCACCCCTATTTTCTCTTCATTTTTTTATTTTTTTGGAAAATAAAAATTTGTATATTCATCATTATATTCCTCTCACATTCTATTAAAACTTTGAACTATGGCTGGATCACGTACTTAAAGTGTTGAGGATGATTCATGCTCCTGAAGAGAATTGGCTTACATTTGTGGAGTTTTCACTAGCAGGCTATATTGAGCGTTGGTGGTTCGCCACGAAGGACCATCTGGAGGATCCCATAACATGGGAAATGTTTCTTGACGAGATCCGTAGTTAGTTCTATCCTGACCACTGGGTTGAGGATCAGAGGAGGTTGTTTGCTGAGCTGAAGTAGGGGTCAATGACGGCCCAAGAATACCTCATTTGTTACACTGACCTCTCCCGCCACTCACCAGCGACTACTGCTTTTCCTGAGGAGAATTTATAGAAGTTTATCCGGGGACTGCGTGATGATATGCAACACCAGCTATCTGCATTGGATTTCACTTCCATCAAGGAGGTAGCTGCTAACGCTACCAAGATGGAGGCAACTCAGAGTCGGCTTCAGGGGAGTCCAACACATTTCCAGCCACCTTATCCCGGGAGATCTGCTCATCGAGATTTCTACAGAGCTTGTAGAGAGCGTCGTTTCCACCCAGTGGCTACCACTCCTACCACTAGTAGATTTGCCCCTACACCTACTTTAGGGCAGGGATTGACAGGTCGCGGTACCACTTCCTTCCGCTTTTCGACACACTCGCAGAGTCGCAAGACAGGAGGTGCTAGCCTTGTCTCGGGAGGCTCCTTTTCTCAGTCAGGAGATCGTAGGTGCTTCCATTGCCAACAGTCGGGCCATTTCAAGGCCAAGTGTCCCTTTGCTTCCATTGCCAACAACCGGGCCATTTCAAGGCCAAGTATCCCTTACTTGTCGGCAGCTCAGGCAGTCATCAACCAAGTGTATGACCAACTTTCTCAACCGCACAGTCACATGGATCAGCTTCTCGTCATGGAGGTCGAGGCTTTCAACGTCCTCCACCACGACCAACCTTTAGTGCTGCAGGTTCTAACGCCACATCACACCTGTAGGGACAATTGAATGCAATCACAGAGGAGCAGACCCGCGCCTCAGGAGGTGTAGTGCGAGGTATGATTTCAGTGCATAATATATCCTTACATGCTTTATTTGATTCGAGAGCTACGCACTCTTTTTTAGCACATCGATTAGTGCCCAAGTTAGATAAAGAGCTAGTCTGTGTTCCATCTCCTTACTACATCAAGGGCCCAGGGGGCCAATTATTCATAGTGCGACAAGCAGTGGAGAATGTAACAGTGCAGATCAGCAGGCACATATTGCCCGCGTATCTTCTACTCATTCAGTTAGAAGATTTTGATGTCATCTTAGGTATGGATTAACTCGAGCAATATCAGGCATGCCTTGATTGTTTCGAGAAGACGATAGTGTTCCGTCTCCCAGGCATACCTATCTTTCAGTTTGATGGGCGTACCTCAGATAGTGAGATCTTGTATGTATCGGCATTGAAGGTCCAACACATGCTCGATCAGGGCTGCATAGGTTTTCTCGCCCATGTTGTGGAGTTACCCATCGAAGATCGTATGATTGAAGACGTCAAAATTATACGAGATTTTCCTGATGTATTCCCAGAGGAATTACCTGGACTGCCATCAGAAAGGGAAATCGAGTTCGAGATTACTCTGATACCCAACACGAAACCGATCTCCATTCCTCCATACAGAATGACACCAGCCGAACTCAGGGAGCTCAAAGTACAACTGCAGGAGTTATTGGAAAAGGGATTTATACGTCCCAGTACATCACCTTGGGGAGCACTGGTCCTCTTCGTAAAGAAGAAGGATGGGTATATGCGCTTGTGCATCGATTACAGGTAATTGAATAAAAGGACGGTAAGAACCGTTACCCACTTCCAGGAATAGATGATCTTTTCGATCAATTGCAAGGTGCAGCGGTATTCTCAAAGATTGACCTACGATCAGGTTATCATCAACTGAGAATTAAGGACACGGATGTACTTAAATTTACTTTTTGCACCATATACGACCATTATGAGTTTGTGGTTATGTCGTTTGGGCTCACAAACGCACCTGTCGCGTTCATGGACATGATGAACAGAATTTTCCGTCCATACTTAGATCGTTTTGTGGAAGTGTTCATTGATGATATCTTGATCTACTCACGTGATGAGCATGAGCGTGAGCAGCATCTTCATACTACTCTTGTGATACTCAGAGAACACAAGTTGTATGCAAAATACAACAAGTGTGAATTTTCGCTTACGGAAGTAGCTTTCCTCGGTCATGTAATTTCAAGAGCAGGCGTGGCAGTTGATCCAACCAAGATAGAGGCAATCATGTCCTAGGAGCAGCCCAAGACAATTACCGAGGTACACAGCTTCTTAGGCCTCGTCGGCTACTACAGACGTTTTGTTAGGGGCTTCTCACAGCTAGCTCTACCACTTACTCGTCAGACACAGAAAGATGTCCCTTTCATTTGGAGCGGCAAGCGCGAGTTGAACTTTCATACGTTGAAAGAAAGACTGACCAGTGCTCCAATTCTCACCCTTCCTTCAGACCCCTTAGACTTTACAGTGTATACTGATGCATCAAAGGAGGGTTTAGGAGCAGTGTTGATGCAACGTGGTCATGCCGTAACATATGCATCATGCCAACTGAAGAACCATGAACGGAACTATCCTACTCAAGACTTGGAATTGGCAGCTATAGTCTTCGCATTGAAAATATAGCGTCACTATTTATATGGGGTCACGCTTGAGATTTTTACAGATCACAAGAGTGTCAAATATATCTTTGACCAGCGAGAGTTGAATATGAGGCAAAGATGATGGATGGAGCTGTTGAAGGATTATGACTACACTATCTCTTACCATCCGGGTAAGGGGAATGTAGTGGCGGATGCTTTGAGTAGGAGAACACATACCGAAGGTACCGCAACATGACTACAGACTTGGGATATACTCACGGCCCTTAGTGAGTGACACCCATTTGATAGTACTACAGATGTTGTAACTGTACCTGCCAAGTATAGTGGACTATAGGATAGGATTGTGCATGGTCAACAAACAGATGAGAAATTACAAGACTTATTCCATTGATGCCTGAAGGAGGAGTTTGATGGATTCAGAGTCTGTGAGTCCATCTGATGGATGGGGGACTGTGTCTGTGTCCCTGATGATGGTGAGTTAAGGAGAGACATCCTAGATGACGCTGACTGCTCGAGATTATCTATCCATCCAGGAAGCACCAAGATGTATAGAGACCTCCATCAACACTTCTGGTGGGAGGGGATGAAGAAAGATGTTACAGAACATGTTAGTCGTTGTCTTACGTGCCAATTGGTGAAGGCAGAGCACAAGCGTCCTCCTGGCTTGTTACAGTCGCTTCCTATTCCGTTGTGGAAATGAGAGGGTATCTCTATGGACTTCGTGACATCCTTACCTCGTACAGTGGGTGGATATGATACTATTTGGGTTATTGTGGACCGGTTGACTAAGTCTGCACATTTTATTCCCGTGAACATGACATGCACTCCGGTGGATCTGGCCAAACTATATATTTAATATGTTATTCGCTTGCTTGTATTCCCAAGGAGGTTGTATCTGATAGGGACTCTCGTTTCACGTCACATTATTGGGGAGAATTCATGAAGACCCTAAAAATTGAACTGTGTCTTAGTTCAGCATATCATCCGCAGACGGATGGACAATCAGAGAGGACAGTTTAGACTCTTGAGGATCTACTCAGAACATGTGCCATTGAGTGGCAAGGATCTTGGAAGGGTCACCTTCCTTTAGTGGAGTTCACTTATAACAACATCTATCATGCTAGTATTGGCATGGCACCTTTCGAGGCATTGTATGGGCGAAGATGCACTACTCCCTTGTATTGGCAGGAAGTGAGTGACAAGGGTATTTATTCCACTCAGATAATCGTGGACACAACAAGAGCCGTGAAAACGGCTAGGAAGAAGTTATTGACTGCACAGAGCCGTCAGAAGAGCTATGCTGATCAGAGGCATCGTGATCTCGAGTTTGAAGTCGGAGATTTTGTCTTCTTGAGAGTATCTCCAATGAAGGGTATTCAAAGATTTGGTATTAAAGGCAAGCTGGCACCGAGGTTCGTTGGCCCTTTTGAGTTTTTGTCCCGTATTGGGAAGGTAACATACCGAGTAGCACTCTCCCCTCACTTGGCAGACGGGCATGATGTATTCCATGTGTCAAACCTCCGGAAGTTTATTCGAGACCCTCGACATGTGATTAGGTATGAGGATCTCGCGGTTGAACCGAAATTATCTTTTCCTGAGGCACCCATGCAGATTTTAGACCGGACATTCAAGAGGTTGCGACAGAAGGACATCGCTTTGGTCAAGGTATTGTGTCAAAGTCAGAATGTTGAGGAGGCCACATGGGAGCCTGAGGCAGATGTGCGACAGAAATACCCCTATCTTTTTGAAGGTATGATCACGAAATTCTATTTCAATCCTCTTTAAGATTTTTATGGGTTTCATTCTCTTTAAGATTTTTATGCCTGAATCTACATCATATTCAAAAATTTATATGTTAAATCCTACGTCTCGAGGACGAGACTTCCTTTAAGATTTTTATGATGTAAAACCCCGTATTTTCGTTTTCCACAAATCTGGAATATTTTTGACATCCCAAAAATTCAAATAATCATGCCTTTTCGTAGATTTCGTCGAGATCTTTCCAACGAGCCCAAGAACACCCAATTCTGACATTCCTAGCCCAAGATATCAATGTTTTATGTTGAATGATCGAGATCCATATATGGATCCGAAACTTGATCCATTTACACCTCTCCTTCTATAAATATGCTATGATAGGTTGCCCTCTCCAAAGCCCTAGCCACCACCATCCTCCCCTCTCATTGGAGCACCACCATCTTGGTCAGTGTACTGATCGGAGGACCGTCATCGACGTCGGAGAAGGAGCTCCGATCGAAGATCAGTGACCGCCATCATGTAGGAAAGCTCGAGGTCACCTTCGTACACGCATTCGCTTTACAATCGAACGACGAAAATATTGTTCCGCATGAGAGGAGATCCCGAGGGAACATCCTCAGAGGTAATGATGTTATACCTTCCTTTTGTTGTTGGTTTCATACGACTTTTGTGACCTTATACTTGAACATGTTTTAGACCCTTGGTTAATCTTATGATGTGCTTTATATACACGTAATGATGAATATTCTCTCTCTTGCTATTGGTTTCACACATTTTACCATTGTTTTGATCCTAGGTATCCTTATACCAGTAGTATTATACTGTAGCAAAATTCCCGTCTGTCCTTGTTGATTTCCACATGATTCTCTTGCCCAAGTGATTGATGATATATAGAACTTTAGATGCTATATGATATGTTTGTAATCTAGAATACAGTGTGACTCTTATACATAGAATTAAAAAAAAAAGAACATTACGTATAGAATTTCCAGTGATTATACAATGGAAAAAAAACCGATTCTCTATTGATGGTTGCCGAAAAACCTATAAATATATGTGTCCTGATAATTATTTTGTATCCATATTACGTAAGTTAGTTATTGAAAATCTGCGAATACCTGAAGCAAGGAATCGATTTTCTGGAGGAAAAGTCCGTTGATATTCCATTGTTGTAGTTCGGCGTATTTACTTTGTTTAGCAGTAACCCAATGTTATGGTATAATTTCTTTTTGAAACGGCTCGATTATTAGTGATGATTGCAGTGAATATCCACTACCATCAAATTAAATAAAGGCATTAGTAATATGTTAATCTAATTGGTGGACGCATCTCATAATCATGTTATATTACTTTGAGATATTATTAAGGTAATGAGAAATTAATCCAAGTCATTCAATATGTATAACACGTGCATGGTAAGTTACATTTCGTGGAATAGTATCTATATCCATGTTGATGTTAAGACAAAACTTCACGAATGTTTCATAGGAGGTTTCAGTTGATCAGTGTCTTACGTCCCACTTTATTTATAATTGACTCTTGGGTTTTCATGCAAAGAAATTATGATTCAAAGATTAGGATGCTTTACAACTAGAAACAGATGAAAGAACTTTTTGTTCAATTCAAAGCTGATAGTAGACATCTTTTGTTCAGATGTTCATATTGCAGACTGATTGGGTTTCTATGTTATTGTAAATACTCATGTTATCTCTCTTAGTAGCAATGTCATTGTCATCTAATTAGGTCAGTCGATCAATATAACAAGATCTCTATGATTTTTTTACTAGCAAAATGATTACTAAATTAAGTTCTCGGAATTGAGATAACTTAATTAATAGATAACGTTTAATAGTTACGATGATGGATGGGTTGCCTTTGATCCATAATGGAACTACCATAATAGAACTGAGTCCTGACAGTTTTCTTGCGACATGAACTTTGATCATATATTTAGCAATGGATTGAAAATATTTTCCGTGGATGAGATTTCACGATGATCGGGTAGATGGAGTTAGGTGCCACAGGAGATTGGGCATGCACCCTTGGGGCCCCGGGTAGATGCCGTGAAGGCCACGACCCCAACAGACGAGTTGGGTGACACGTTGCACCTAGCAGCCCGGTAGCATCCGGAGTCGCTCGACGGAGTAGGCAGGTGGCGTGGTTGGCGTTCTTGATTTCTCACTTATACACGATTTTAAGATTCGGTTTAAAATTAGACGTGGCCACATCAAATTTTACTTCAAATATTATTATTGTGAGAGGTATTCCGGGATGTGGTTTGAAGCTGGAGAAATTGGTCTTATGATCTTTTTCATGTTCTAGTTGAACACAGGTTCTTGAGGGTTTACGCAAGATGAATATCAAGTTCCCGCGTGGTGGAGGCCTGCGAGTCGCGTACTTGCATGTGCTAAGATAATACGAGAAATGATTATTGATCGGGTGTCGGAAATTGTATACCTTTGTGGACTCCAATCAACTTATAGAAATATCAAGATTATGGTGGTGTTACTTAAATGATTATTATATAAATAAATAAAGTTAAATTATTATGTGATCCAATGTGAATCATAATAACTTGGTGTGTTTATCAGTTTCTATAATTTATGCATGTATCATTTGATAAAGTTGAGTATACCTTCTTACCTACCCCTATATTAGTTATTATAGTGTTTGTCTCGTTGCTGGGCAATTGCTCATAACGTTACCCTTGTGTGAATCCAACAGGTGTAGAGCAGCAGCCACAACAGTAGCAGCTTTTGAAGAGATCAGACTTTTCTTCGTCATACTCGTATCAGGCAGGGTGCGTTCTACTTAGAGTAACTTATTTATTTATGCAATATTTTACATTCTGTTTGAGAGACATTGTAATGGGGAATTTGGAGAGCTGTTTCTACAAAATCATAGTTATATGATGTATCTCATTTTATGGACATGGACTTGATGATTATGGTTATCAATGAGAATGGATGGTGCATTTTACTTTTTATTTCACATTATTCTCCTATTGTTATTTATATTTCAAATGTTAATCTAATGTGCATAAGATGGTTTGCTGAGTATCATATATCATGGACGTATTTGGACCGTAGGTCCGACGCTTCCGTCCCGTCGGTTTCGGTAGCCGAAGGGGCGGAGCGTCACATCTGGAGCCTAGAGCACTAGCAAATTTGCTTTCTAAAATTAAATTAATCTAAATATGAATTAATGCAACTAAAGCTAAACCTAAGCTACTAGAATGAAATGCATTAAGAAAGCTAAAGCTAATATCTCAATGGGACATATCTGGAGGAGGAGGAAGCTCGACCAGAGGTTGTCCGACGAACCTCGGATCACCACCTCTGCCACTTTATTCACGCCAAAAGGGAAGAGAAACAACCGTTTTCACCAAGCTCTCTCGATCCTAGAGTCCCTTTGGGTTACAGTAGCAAGAGGGGATTAAAATCCAAAGAGGGGGGTGGAGTTAGTATATTTTATGTGTGGAGATGGAATGGGGTTGGAGAGGCGATGACGTGCAAGGAGGAAGAGGTAAGTGTCAGCTAGGTAGACCGCTGGTAGGGCTACAACATGGCGGAGAGTTTGAGGGATATGGAGGAAGGAGGAAGGAGAGAAAATGGGTAAAGTGAGAGGTCCCGTGACCTCGAACACGAATGGGGGTGAGGTAAGGACTGTTGACTTGGCGGTCAACAGTCGCTGCCTTCTGGTTGGTCCATGTGAACCAACTAGAAATACATGGAATAAAAAATACCTTGTAAATTCAATGTAAATTAATTGATGATTTTATTAATTTTTTTGTTAAAATATAAAAAAATGTTTCTTATCTTATATATAATTTAAGGGTTTTTTATTTTTACAAGTTAATTTATTAGAGGTTAAAATTTATATATATAGGTATATAGACTTATATTTAGCCTATTTTATTTTTATTTTATTATTATATATAGGAATTTTATATGTTTATAGATTATTTAAATACATATTTAAATATTGTTGTTGTATTTTTCTGTTTTTATTTGTTTACTTAAATAATTAAGTATCTATATTATATAGGTGTATTGTAAGTATAACTCATCTATATCTTAAGTACCTTATTTTTTAATGGTTTTATTTTATTTTTATATTTCATATATTTTATATAATATTTACAAAAATGTAAAAATATAAGAAACCTAAAAATATAAAGAATAAATATAATGATTATTTTATACAAGTATGTTGCTTAATGAGGGCCTAAAAGCCAACTTTTGCATCTTAGCTCCAAGTTCAATGAAACCACCTTCATTAAATATATAGTTTAATTTTATGAACAATAAAGTGAGTTTGGTGAATTTTGAGTTAGTATGGAGAAGATATAAGTCTATAAAGTTTTCTTTATGGCTTTTTACTCTATGTCCTAGGCACATTGTGCATTATTTTCGAAAGAAATAAATTTTGTATTTTTCTTTGTATTTTTATGTACAATATTCATGTATAGAGTTTACTGATTTGAGGTATGAAAATAAGAAAATAAAATGGGTCCCAAAATTCAATTATTAGGAAAAAAGTGTTGGACATGCGAGCCCACGGCGAGACATTATGCAATAAATATTATTGCGAATATCATTCCCTGATCTGAAATGAAGAATGAGTGATTTGCATATTAGGTCCCTTAGTACAATTAGGTTATGTACCATGGCCATCTTAATAATCATACAGCTGTTGATTCAACTATTGAATCATAGAGGTTGGTGCTTGGATGAATATCTAAGGGGTTAGATTGAGGACTCATCAAGAACCGTCAAATGATTGTTAAGAGATGATCTCCAGCCTGAGTAGGAGATGACTATCCTTATCTCTAAAGGCTGATATCTGACCGACCTCTTGATGCAGGTCCTCTGCAGAGGAATAGAGATTCAGAGGTGTCAGATTAGTTAGGTCAAAGAGTTGACTTAACGAGATCGAGATAACCAAAGTCTTATATCGTATGTTTTCATGATATAGGCACGCATCCTCTGACCGGAGACAGATTTGTTACTATATGTCTGAGTATGTACATTTGGCAGATCTATAGGTTGATGACCTAACCAAGGTCTATACACTAGCACGCTGGTGTGCATATAAGGGCGTATGAGTAATATGATCTCTCAAAGGGATCATACAGGTTCATTTATTGAACCGGAAGGCATGAGCTCACTCATGAGATATTGGGAAAAATCAAATTCCGTGCGCACGGTCGTCTCGCTTTGGAAGCTTGACTGAATTTGTAGGTTTGATATATACTTTTGGAAAGTATATGATCAATACCTAGTTATGATATATGCTTTTGAAAATTATGTGATCGATACCAACTCCCAATGATCAAATGAGAAACTTACTGATAAAACCCTGAAGTAGACAGTGTAAAGTTGATCTAATACTTCGAGTTTATTCTGAGTCTTCCAGTATGCAGGATGTAGAGGTATTGGGAATACCTAAGGGTGATGTGATCATAAACGATTGTATAACCATGACGCTTCCATTCCTAGGGATTGATGAAACGGGTCTGGATTTTAGTGACTCCTCTTAGTAGAGAAGTAATCTGATCTTGGCCCAAATGTTGGACATTGATCTGAATGTGATTTAGATGCAATGAGAAGATTAGATTTGCGGTCTTGATTTAATCAAGCATCTATGGGAGCTCCGCGATCTGGATTTGAGATACGATCTCAATATCCAAGTCACTATACGTGGACCAATACAATCGCCATGTCCTTATCTCCAAGTATTCGCGGAGAAAGCGCATTATCCTTGAAAGAGTTCAGGATAATTTCATTGTTGATATGTGTATCCGAGCCTTGAGAAAGTGGATAATTAAATGTGATTTAATTATCATGATTAATATGAATTCTATTCATATTATAAAGAGAGCTATCTTAGATAATTAAATATGATTTGATTATCAAAGATAAAAACAATGTGAATGTGATTCATATTATTTGGGCACATGAGAATAGAGATCCAAGATGATTAAATGTGATTTAATTATCATGGATATGAATAATGCGGATAGTAATATCCATATTAGTCATATATTATAAATGTGATTTATAATATATAAGAGAGCTATTTGTAATTTACATTTGTTAATTAAATGTTGATGTGAATTGGATTCACATTGGACATTAAAATTGAAAATGTAATTTACATTTTATTTTGGGTTGTGAATATGATTCACAAATTTTTCAATGGCAAGATTGCAATATCTACAAAATAATTGTGAATTATTGTTGTAGAATAATTTGCAACAAAAGTTGTTGCATAATCTTGGAGATTACAATATAGAGATAAGAGCCACCTTCCATTTATATGGAGTGGACGGCCACCACTCCTATTAAGAATGTGTGGTCGTCCCCTCCTTCTAACATGGAAGGAGGCACTCTCTCTCTTATGATCTCCAAGAGATCTTGATTTAACTTGGTGGTTGAATTATATTGATTTATCAATATATATTTAATCTAAATTAAATTAATTGTTTTTGGTTTTTACCAACACAAATCTTAACCATTAAAAGAAACACAATCAATGAGAGCCATTGGATTTTTGTTGTCCCATGGATTGAGATCCATGGATCCCAAAATGTTATAAAAGGAGAGGCACCCCATTGCTCTTCTTTACACAATGCTTTAGAAACACATCTCTCTCGCTCTCTCTTTCTCTCTACACGTCTACTCTCTCTCCCTCTCATGTGGTCGTCCACCATGGATGCCCTAGAGAGGTTCTCCATCATCGCAGCGTCGTCGTTATGCTGCCCGATCGTTTGCTCGTGGATCTCCGTCTCCTTCGGTGCACCTCGCTCGTGAAGAAGATATTGGATCTCGTGTGTCGAGATCAGGAGATCCGTCGCTTGGATCATCAACATGGATTGCGAGAAGCACGCAGTTCATCCCCGCGCTTGCAAGCGTCTCCTCCGTCGGATCGGACTTGAGACAGGAGGTCTCTTCATTTAGAGACTTGATCGCAACCACGCTTCAAGAGGTAATCCTATTACTTGTTTGTGGTTTAGACGAAACGATGCGATAAGTGTTTTTGGATCATGTGGTTTCGTCGCATGAAAATTTTTTAATTTTCGCTGCATAGAACAACTAGTCCGACTAGTCGTTCTTCGTCGTATTCGTTACGATGCTCACGCTTCCGTTATGCGCTTAAGGATCTAACCATATCCTTCAAAAAGAATTCATTTTTTGAGTTTCGTCTGTACAATTTCTCTACCCTATCCCCTACCTTATTCTTTATCGACCTAGTCATCATGATGATTTGGTCTCGAGGTCTAGCCAAGTTATATATATTTTTTGGGATTTCGATAGGCGATGAATCAAAGAATTCTAAAAAATAGTGTGCCCTTCGATGTGCCATTTGTTTGTTTTTAATGAATCATGCCTGAAATCTGACAACTTTTGACTGGAGACTATAACTAAAGCTCCAATAATCCGCCCTCTCTAACTTCCTACTTAGTTCGAATTGTGGAGAAAGATAGAGAAGAGAGATCCCGGCTCACTATCTACTTCAGCCACCTCTCAAGTCAAACTCACGTCCTTGGCTCTAGGCTTCCCTTAGTTCTAGCTAAACCATTCCATCTTTTCATATGTTCTCTGCTTTGCCTTGCTTTTTCTCAGGTCGTATTCTGCCACCAACTCGAGATGAAGTATGCTCCCCACCCCTACGGTAGAGGTCGGAGGTATTTGGCCCCCAAAAGGTGGATAATATTATTTGATCTTGGATTCTCATATTTTTGGGCATTTCTCAAAAGACCGGGGTGAAATAGGAAGGAATGAATGGTTATCTTGTGGAACTACCTGCTAACTATATAATATAAATCAACTGCTTTCAAAGCTTACAAGGCTGGGTAGGTCACTCATTGTCTTTGACACTTCATTCTTTTCCTTTTTTTCCTTTATTTTTTTATTTGGTATTAAATATAATATTTTATACAATGTTTTCTACAATTTTTATGTGAATTATTGATATTTTTTGTACAAATTAATGATATATACACGTATTTTACTAGGGATTTAATGCCAAAATAAAAGAATAAATGTCATGAAATGGATATTCAACATCCATCCGGGAAAATATGTCGACATGTATTTACGTCCTCTTATAGACGAGTTCAAGATTTTGATCAAGTGGATACATACGATGCCAATAAATGCCACATATTCAATATGAAAGTTGCTCTATTTTTTTATGATAAATGACTTCCCATCTTATAAAATGTTGTCTAGATATAGTATGCAAGGACGAAAAAGATATCCTTATTGTATGAAGTGTACAAAATCATTTCAACTTCGACATCGTTGAAATCCATGTTTTATCTATTGTCATAGACTTTTTCTTTCCAAAGATCATCATTTCAAAATTGATATTATCGAAATACATATTTTTTCAATTGTCATATACTTTTTCTTTTGAAAGATCATTTGTACAAGAGAAAGAAACAAGAATTTGAGAGTAATATTGTAACGGTTGCTGGAGTAATAATTATAGATTTATACCATAAATTTCGGTACAAACAACCACTCAGAATTACTGAGTACTGATTTCGGGATCTTATTATGGGGAGGATAATTTAGATTATTATGAATCTTGAAGGAAGCTTTGAAAGTGGAATACAATATTCCACGTTTAAACAAGGTTGTTCTTTTTTTGTGTGATTGGTATATGATCTAAAAGGAGTAGTGATTAATAGGAGAAACATAATCATTGATGTTATATATATATATATATATATGGATGTATGAAAATATGAACAATTCATTCTTACTTCACAAATGGACCAAATGTGTTATCTTCCGTAAGTATAAAAAAAGGAAAAAAATATAGAATCTTTCACAATGTCAAGATAAATTTTCATGGGTTATGTAACTAACGAAGACGCCACCCTACAAGATGTTTGTTATGAAGCTTTTATGCCTGATTATGAGAACTATAATATACCAGAAGTAGTTTCAATTATTGACTCTATTTGCTTTTATGGATATTTAGGTGGTACACGCTAATTTAACAAAAGAAATGGAGATTACAAACAAAGAGTCATACAACTCTACTTTCAAGTGGAGATTACAAATGAAGATTTTGACAACTCAACTTTTAATGAAATCAATTACAAATCACCAGAATCAAACATCAAAAAATTCTTAAAGTATAATAACTTCTCATATTCCATCATAAATTATTTTTGAATTTATAATTAACTTTGTATATTGGCATTTCTAGTTATGGTACGTTTTAGATGGGGTCGACTCACATGGATCTCATCAATCTAGTTCTATATCAGGCGTACAGTCCTCATCTTCTAGTAGGCATCTGACCTTGCCCATTTTTTCGGACCTTCTAAGGAGGCTCGTTAGATCATGACCTACTACAAGTCTCTTAGTTATCCTCCTCATCCATTATATGTATACGATGAGTTATCATCCTTAGTCGTACCAGATCCTTGCCCTACTTTGATTTCGATGTGCCTGTTTATAGACTCAGCTTCTCCTTCTTCTGCACGGCTGAGTGTTGAAGTGCATGTACCGTTTGGGGGTGGACATACTTTAGAATCCAAATGACCTTTGAGTTTTCTATGAATGGGAGGAAAATACGATTTCTAATTTTCCATTATATCTTTCTTTATTAATCTCTTATTACAAATCTAATTTTAAAATTTATCAAGGATTTTTTGAATAACAATAAGGTTGCTAAGGAGATAACAAATATTATCAAGATGCATTTGTCTATCAAACAATTTTGATGATGTTGCAATCTCGATAACGAGCAAAAGAGGTTATTCGAGAAATTCCTGGTAAAAATTGCACTTTAAAGAATTAGATGAAAATTTTACAATGCCTTTAGCTAACTTTGTTATTAAAATATTCAAAGTAGTTATCATTTTGTAGTTAGTTTTGGGAAAGGTGATTACTATCGATCCTTTATCCATTTTATGGATAAGAGAATGAGTGACACTTTCTTTAAAGCTATGAGGGATTCACAAATAAAGATGGGTCGTGAGGAGATGTAGTTCAAGGAGATGAAGAGATAGCCACCCGCCTGGTGCACATACGAAAGGTAATGACTTTCTTATTTTCATTATGAAAAATATAGGAATGTATTTTTTTCATAAGTTTATATTTATGTTATATTTGTTGCAGGTGAGTTGTTTTTTGTGATGCCTTTATTTTAAGGAGGTCGATGATGGGAAAGATAAACCTCCACGAGTAGGAAATTAGATCTACCAGTGGTTTAATAAACCATAATCAGATGAGACTTGAGATAGTATTTTTAGTAAATTTAATTCTTTATTTGTATCTTTAACTTGTGGTAGATATATTTTTTCCTAATAAATTAAAGTTCTTTTTCATGTTATTAAGTTAGAATGAGATCCATCTGTTCAGGAGTGGTAGTCCATGATCCACATAAGTGAGAAGAATGGAAAGTCTCGATGATCCACTCTTGAGATGGAATAATAAATGGTTAGTAATTTATAACAACGTAAGTTAAAAGTTATTTAAAAAATACGCGTTATAATTTTTTCCTATTTGTGTTTCCGGGTCGATATTTGGATCTTAATGCAGAGAAATGGAATGCAAGTCCTGAGATGGATCAATGCCCTTTTGATAAATCTCTTTGGAAAATGTATATTAAACATTTCTATATTTGATTATTTAAATCTACATTTTATAATAAAATTTATTATATGTATCATTGGAGAGGGATGTTGGTTTCACCAACAAGAAATAGATGCTTGGTGGCCTTTCTCCATACTATGCAGAGGAAAATCGTCATTCCTATTATGCATATGGACAAGCATCATATTCACAGCTCCAATCAACACAACAACCAAATCCTTCTATAGAGTCTTAGATGGCGATGATGGTAGAGAAGGTGACGAAGCTGCAAGAAGATTTCATGAGTTATATGTAAGAATTCTCCTTCTAACATGTAATAGATTCGTAATTGTTTAATTTCACACAATTCATTTATATATAATTTACTTATAGGTCACGAAGGCCTTCATCACAGCGAAGATACTAAATCTGATGATGAGGATGAGAATGAACCAAAAGAAGAAGCATGCATGCATGTAAGCTTCAAGGAAGGAAAAGGAGAAGAAAAAATACAAAGAAAGTTTGATTTCAAAGATATTTAGATCTAAGAAGAAATGAACCTCACTCCATGGATGATTACTTGAAAAATTAGCATGTTTTTAAATCTATAGAAAGTTTTATGTTTGTTTAGTATAGATGATGTTTTTAAATATGTATAAATTGTTATAATAGAGAACATATATATTTTTAATAGCAAGTTTTAATTCATTTATAATATTTCATTATATTTTTTGTACATGTTATATCTATAATGCGCGATTTGAAAGTAGGTTTTACATGTATAATAAGATGTGAGGCCTTTATAGGATGTCATATTATAGGTAAGAGTTTCAACTCTAATAAACACATGGGGTGGTTCTAAAGCAGGTTTTATAGGCTCGACGGAGCATCAAACCCCTGCCAGACCTATACGTTTTTTGATGTTCTATAGGTTGTGTGAGTACATGTGCTCGCATGGTGCCTTGGTAGTATTCACCTTCACATACACAGGCGAGGCCTTGGACGACCACATAGTGCACACCCAAAATGGAGGTGACACTTGGCAATCACTTGTGCTCATTCGCCTGAGCTTGTGCATGCGATCAACAAACACAGCTTGTGCGAGCACATCTTTTCGCATAGACCCCTAGCATGTTCCTGGTGTGCACCTATTGAGCCATGTTGTACATGCCAATCTCACTTTTTCTTGTAACGTAAGATACATAAATGAATGATTTCATTGATAATATGATGGTATATGAGGTCTGAAATAAAATAAAGAAGTTAACTAGAGAATCTAAAAAGAAATTATTAGTTTTCAATGGAACACAAGCAAATATAAATTTATTGACCTTAAAATAATTTAAAAATAATGATTTTTATGTGGTTAGTTTTATTAGACATAGTGCCAAAATATCTACAAATATTGGTATAGTTTGTCTTTTTTTATTTTTATAAATTTCAGTGTTTTTGAATTTTTATGGCATAATTGTATTTTTTGTGATTTTTGTATTTGTGATTAAAAAGGATATCCTTCAAAATATTTTTTTGGAAATTTTTATTGAATATTAGTTTTCAATTAATTTCAAAGTCCATTTTGATATTTATAATTTTTTATTTATTAAAAACAGTAACAAGTATTGAAAATGTGGCCATTGTCAGTAGATATAAGGTAGAGTAATATTACATTTTTTGTACATCATTCTAATATATACTTACGAATTACTTAATGAATTTAAAAAATAATTAATAAATAAAATAAAGAAATATTCTTTTAAACATTTCAGGTATTTTGTTGGTAACATATTTATCTACTGGAAGGAGTTTGTGATAGTCATTCCTCACGATCGTGGTCTTAGCCTAGTCATGAGTCTAATTTTCTTAACTCTGAATATCAAGTGCATGGTCAAAGGAAAAGTGATCATACTCGTGAAGTCAGTCATCCCAAGTAGGGGAACGTTCAAACCGTGAATCATGTTTCTCTTTCAAGTTTGATTACACTCTCTTCCATCCTCAAATTCTCTCAATCCATTTTGTCTACATACTATTCATTTGACTCCAAGTTTGCAGGTGGTTTATGACTTCAGGTCTCAACCAATGAAGAAGTGGGATTATGTGAGGTGGTTGCGAAGCACGAAGGGAGTGATGGCTGGGAAAGAACCATCTCGATGAGAGGATTATACTGTGCTAAAAATGATGATGAAGACAGTCATGATATGGTTGTGTAGGCTCAACCCACAAAATTTGGGTATAGAGACCAATATTCCATTATCTTTACAAATGAAGGTGGAGAATGATCACAAACCACAATCGATTGTTTTAAGTACAAGGTCTTTATACACGCACAATAGAATACACAATGCAAATCCCTTGTTTCACCTACTCAACATAGTGGAGGCCACAATGACTTGGTCGATTATCTTTTCAGTTTTAAGTTAGGTGACAATGCAATCTAAGAATCAGTTACACATAAGTGAGTCTCCCTAATGCCCATATGTGGTTCTACTAAACAAAATGTCTCTTTATGGTCTAAGGCTGGCACTTGTAGCTCCCAAAGCCTCGAAGAGCCCGATTTGGAAACATAAGGAGTAGATATAGGATTTTGGGATCTAACCTTAAGATTGTGTCCTTACCTACTCAAAGTATGGAGAAGCACTTGTGTACAAGGATAGGGTTGCTCTCCCACAGATAATGAATTTCAATTTTATTTAATTTTTAATTAATCAATATCATTTAAAAGTCTCAATTTTAACTATAGTTGTCACTTTCTTTAAAGTTCAAGATCAAGCACGTTACCAGACAGTTCCAGTTTCCTTTTAAGTGGGAAAACACAAAGGGAGGAGTCGGAAAAGCTGATGCAAATTGGTTAAATGATGATGCATGCTCAGATAGGAATATTTACAATGCTCCTCACATTCTCCATGTAGTATGCTTTATAAAATTGATTTTTTTGAAATATATGATGCACCAAAAAACAACTCCTAGACATATAGTTTTATTAAGTAGAATGTCTAGCACGTCTTTTAATTGAATGTGTGATCCTAAGACTACGAGCGCAATAAATAAACCTAGTATCTTTAATAGAAGCATCATCATCCTAGATCTACATCAATCAGTACAAAATAACCACAGGGCCTCAAACACCTGGGTCGAAATAGGTCAAGTGTCCAATCTCTACGTACACATGCAAATATTCAAATGAAGAACGTCGGAATAAATAGTTATTACAAATTAAATACAAAATTAATGTCTAATGAGTAAAAACCTAATCTAAACACAATCTCCAAAATAAAATCTTTTCTTCAGCTTCCTCAATGGGAACGATCCACAGAATCTCCAGCCTCCGATCTCCTTGACTTGTGTCGACTCCTGAAAACGCCACTACAAGTCCACTGGATCCCTCACACAACAAAGGGATTTATATTAGATATATATATATATATAGAAAATAAAATAAGTAAAAATACTAAGAACTAAATAGAGAATGTTCACATGAAAAACTAGGGGGGTTGATGAATCTCCATTTAATCACCTTTATTCTATCATTTTGGCCTTAAAAATCCTATCTAATGCATGTAAATAGCATTATTTTGTACATATTAGCTTCATTTTTTATTTCATTTATTGTATCAATAATATTGTTTTTAATGCGAAAATTATAGAGTAAAGAGAAGAAAAGAAAAAGAATAAAATACCAAAGGTGTTTTATAACCCTAAGCCCAGAGACCAATTAAAGAATTGAATTAGTCGACAAGGAGTACAGTAGGGGGATATAATCATATAAGAGCAAAAATACAATAAAAATTACATTTATTTATTCCCTAATAATTCATTTTCGGTACCCATTTTATTCTTTTCTTTTTATACCTCAAATAACAAAACTTTATACATAAAAATTATAGATAACAATGTAAGTAAAAATACAAAATTAATTTCTTGTAAAAATACTATACATTGTAAAAGTTATGATATGAATAAAAAAAATCAAAATCCCTACATCACAGACCCATGTATTCCAAATAAAAAAATCAGAATGTATCAAATTCACGTCTAATTGTATATAACTTTTAATAAGTTATTTAATGAAGGTGGTTTCATATATTTTTGGTGTCAAGGTGTGAAGTTAGTTTTTGGGCCCCTAATGTATATTATACCCGATTAAAATATTCATTTTATTTATGATTTGTTATTTTATTATTTTATATTTTTATAATTTTTAAACATTATTTATAATATATGTACATATTAAAACTGGAATAATACATTAAATAAAACATTAAAATAAAATATGTATAGATGAACTTACAATAACCATACATGTACAATAAATACACCACTCTATTTAACTGTATATTTTATATCATAAAATTATTATAAAAATATATTTATGTACATAAAATAAATTATAAATATATAAAATAATATAAAAATACTAAAATAAAATATACAAAATACAAATAAAAATAGCCAAAACATAGATGAATATATCTATCAATATACCCCTAAGAATTAAATACTAATAAATAACATCAAAAATAAATAAAATCATAATACAATACTACATAAAATAATAAAATTTTTTATTTTATAATAAAAATTAATAAAATCATTTACTATTTTTAATTAATAAATTCCTAATAAACATACATTTTTGTCTTCTAGCAGCTTGCATGGACCAATAAGGTCGCTTCGTCTCTTGACCTCCGGTCAACTCCCCCTCTAGGTCCTCTGACTCATCAGAATTGTCAACTCCCCAATTTTCATGCCTTTTTCCTCTCGATTTGTCCATCCATCACGCTCAATCCCTTTATAAGATATGCTCTCTGATACTCCACGATTCACGCTGACCCTATAAGATTATTTGTACATACGTTTGATCTTTCTAATTAGCCGGTGAATATGATGTCGTTCTTCGAATTTGGTCATCCCCTGAATCCTAATGTCTCCGCCTTCGGTCTAGAGAGCCTCTATGTGACAGGTGGAGTCCCCTGGAGGGTCACGTGGGTTGACGGAGGAAGGAGGTGCACCCACGACGATCGTCCAACCACCTCTACTCCCTAGCGTCAAATCCTAGGAATGAGATGCCTTTCTTCACTACCTAGGTAGATTTTCATCTTGCCTTTTATTTCTGACATTTAATTTCCTATCTTAGGTAGTAATTAGCATAGAGTAACAAAGTTACTTTCAACGGAGCTCTTGAGATCCGGTCGTGTTCCACAGTGCCCTTTCACCCTTCTTCAACGCACTTCCACTGTCATTCTCTTTCCTTGACATATCTTCATGCTCCTCCACCTTGCATTCAACTGCCTCCTTCCTAGAGCTGGATCTCATATCCACTTCCTACACCCTCTGACGGGATCTCCGCCACGACTCCCCTGCGTCACCATTTCACCATTTAACAAGTTGAGGCATTTTACCCTCAACCCCCCTTTTTTGTCCTATGTAGGTCCGAAGACCAAGCAGGTGCTAGGGAGCGATTTTGATCCTTGCTTGAGATACCTGGGGTCGTCATCTTCGCCGACCCCACTGGAGAGCTCCGATGATCCCTGATCCTTGTTGATCCCCCAGCTGATAGGCAAGACCGCCAGCCAACTTTTTGAGCCTTTTGCAGCGTGCAAGGAGGTCAAGGGCATGCACGCCAATCGATCGAATCTTGGGGACAGGGGTGTTCTTCCCTGTTCGTAAAGGATATGCCTTTGATGTCCGATCGTCCTCAACCTCTAGATTATCCTGGAGCTATTGGATGCAGCGAGCTAGATCCGTCAGATCACCTGGAGTGATCTAATCTCATCTGTTCAAGGCCAAACCGGTATCGCTTTGCGTGGAGTCGACACGTGGCATAAGTGAAGAATCACAACCATTGGATCCACGTACAAATGAGGTAAATTGCAAATCTTAACTTGCCATTTTTGTATTTAATTATTAGTCGTGTAAATAAAAATGTTCAGTGTAAATAATCTAGTGAAATTCCATTTCGATCCTTATACCTTATATATATTATTTTTAAGTCCATGTTAGGTCTTCTCAAGTGGCGTTCCACATGAGGTGGCCATTTTGCAAGTATATCCCTAACATTTTTTGTATTTCATTTTAATCTAATAAAATTCAATACACATTGTATATTTTTGGGAAAATTGCAGCAAAGTCACATGGACTTTATTTATTTACATATATGCCCTAACTAGTTTATGAATTTTGGTGCTTGTATTTCATTTATTAAAAATAGCACCTTTGCTCTAAAATTATGCAAAAATAGGATTAGATGCTTGGTAACATATATTTTCATGACCCATATTGTTTTGCATTTTTGGGAAATTAAAATATTTATTAAAAATCAACATGAGCACATTTTTGTTTGTCAAGACAAAAAATTAAAAAACCATTTTGAAAAATTCTGAAAAAATATACGTTGTTCTTTATCATATTTTAACTCCATGTCAAAAATCAATAAAAACAAAAAAAGAAAACTCCTAAAATTTGAAAACCCCAAAATCCATCATAAAAATCTAAAAAAATCACTAAAAAAATCCAAAAATACATTTTTCTATTTCCTAATTTTCTTTATATAGTTATTTATATAAAAAAATTTATTTTAGTAATTTTAAACCTTATTTCCTATTTTTAAAATTCGAATCAATCATGGATATTTATTAAATCCCCAATTTATGGTATCTTTTGATTTGAAAAATCCATATAAATTAGCAAAAATTATAGAAAAATTACAAAACACTATAAAAATATATAAAATCTAAAAAAAATACTTTCTGTATTTCGTTTACTTTTGCTAGTATTTAAAATTATATACTCTATATTTCATATATAGACTTATATTTATAAAAAATTGAAATTTAAAAATAAATTACAAAATATAAAAAAATATAAAAAAACACAAAAACAATAAATGGACAAGAGAAAGGAACAATTTTTTTCGCATTATTTTGCACAATCTATTATTTGCTCCTTGAGTTTGACCTCTACACATTCTTACACTATACACACTTGTTGTAGAGCTATAATAAATTTTAACTCCCATTTTTATGTTCATTGCTTGATTTATATTGTGGGTTAATTGTTGATTAATTGGGATCTCGTAAGTGGTTGCTTCAACGATACTGTAGTTCTCACATTGTGTAGATGACTTTAGACCCTCGCAAAATCTCAATTATCTGGGGTCTGACTACCGAGGGATGGAAAACCTAGACACAAAGTTCTGCAAAAATAAAATTTAAATCATATACCTCTTCGGCAATGACACCATTTGATGAACCATCAAAATCCTAAAGCTAAATATGTCATTTTGAAGTCCGGAAATCTAGACATCAGTCAAAATCACAGAAAAATCATGTTCAATTATTTTAGTGTGGCAAATTGTTTATTTATTTGGGCAAGTCCTAAGGTCGAATTCATGGAGGTAATGATGGTCTATAATTAATTTTTTAACAACTACGAGTTATGTTTTCAAAAGATTAAGTTTTACGAGTTTCCCAATTTTGCAAATTTATATGAATTTTAAAATTAATAAGAGGTATGAAACACAATGGCAAGCAAAGTAAAAATAAATATGCAATGAACGATTTTTTATTATTTTTTGCAAGAAAATATATGCTATTCAATATAGAATAGAAAATAAATATGTAATTTTTTAAGAATTATGGAATGATGCAATGAGGACATACACAAGTGAATAGGCAGGTTAATGCGAAGCTCAATCAAAATGTCGTCTCAAGAATTAAGTTGTTTCAGAAATAATTGACCAATAAATCTCAATTTCTTTCCCTAGCAATCCCCTAATTTTTTAACCCAATTTTATGAACAAGAAGATGAATTTATATGAATCAAACACTCTCAAAACTAATGTTGACTTTAACAATAAATAAGTGTATAATATGATGTTCAATAAATAACTATAGTATATGGGATGAAAGAGAATAAATTTATCTAAAAATAGATACCAAGTTCAACTTTTTCGATAAACAATGTTAAAATAGATGCAATTGTTTCCAAGGGCATATTTATAAATAAAGGAATTAGTTGTAAGAGAATCTTCACCTTTTAGATACTTTTTTTGCAATTAGTTGGATTCAGCTAGAGTCTTGTGTAATTCTACCAACAAGAAGGGGTTTGTATATAGCTTGTGGAACTTGGAAGCCTTTCAGTGCAATTTAGCTGAGTCACGTGTATAGAGCATGTGACAAGGTCCCCTGATCAATAGCTAAATGAAGTTACTTCACCTCCAATCCTGCAACTATTGTGCCACCACTTAGCTTTGTGTGGGCATGTTGATTACCAAAGATGGAGAGTTGGGGATGAAGGATCCACAATGGCTCTGATCAATGCTTTCCTTTGTTCCAATGGGTGCCAAAGGTTTTGAATCAACGGTTGTTATGCCGTGTGTTTGATAGGATCTGACAATACATGTAGAACTAGACCTCCTCCTTCCTTACATTGGTGTGAGAGACTCCTACGGCCTCCATCCAAACATGGTCGATTTAAAAAATCCTGCGACCGTTAAAAAAATGAGGTCTGGATGGAGGGCCTAGGAGTCTCTGTTTCTGACAAAATTTTAATAGAATGTGAGAGGGATATAATGATGAATATACAAATTTTTATTTTCCAAAAAAAGAAAAAAATGAGGGGAAAATAGGGGTGGGAGTAGCCAAGTTGGCTACTCCCTGGGGGCAGCCCCATTTTACCCTATATATATGGGTTAAATGAGGCTACACCCAGGTTGTAGCCAATTGGCTACTCCCACCCATATTTTTCCCTCTTTTTTATTTCTTTAGAAAATAAAAATTTGTATATTCGTCACTATATCCCTCTAACATTCTATTAAAATTTCGTCAGAAACAGAGACTCCTAAGCCCTCCATCCATACGTCATTTTTTTAACGGTCGCAGGATTTTTTAAATCGACCCTGTTTGGATGGAGGCCGTAGGAGTCTCTGTTTCTGATGAAATTTTAATAGAATGTGAGAGGGATATAATGATAAATTTACAAATTTTTATTTTCCAAAGAAATTAAAAAATGAGGGAAAAATAGTTGTGGGAGTAGCTAAGTTGGCTACAACTATGGAGCATACTCCCTTTTCCCTATATATATATGTATATATATATATATATGTATATATATATATGTATATATATATATATATATATATATGGAAAAAATGGGGCTGCCCCCGCCTCATTTTTCGTCAAATTTTTTTACTTTTTTTGAAAAATAACACCGTGTATATTCGTCCCTATATTCCTCTTATATGCCATTCGAATTTCGTCAGAAACAGAGACTCCTACGGCCTCCATCGAGATGATGTCGATTTAAAAAATTCTGTTACCGTTAAAAAATGACTGTCTGGATGGAGGTCGTAGGAGTCTCTATTTCTGACAAAATTCGAATGGTATATAGAAGGGATATAGGGATGAATATACATGCTGTTATTTTTCAAAAAAATAAAAAAATTTGCCAAAATAAAGTACATGGCTGCCCCTATGGGGCAGCCACATATGACCCTATATATATATATATATATATATATATTAGGAAATATTTCAAATGAGGTGCACCTTTCGTGGATGCATGGAAAGCCACGTCAATTTAAGCATTTATTCTATTTATTTTACACATTCTAACTCCATAAATTTAATATTAAATATTAATATAATATGTATATCATGAAAAATTTATGAAAATATTACTATATTTGACATTAAAAGTTTCTTACAATATGGATGATATATTTTACATAATTGTATAATTGTCAGTATTTTACAATATGTAGTTTAAATTTACAAAATTGTTACGTAATTTACAAATTTGATAGTGGCTTTCTGAATTTCAGGAAAGACCCACCTCATTAGAAGGGCCCCCCATATATATATATATATATATATATGGAAAAAATGGGGCTGCCCCCTGGGGGCAGCCAACATGGCTGTCCCCCCATTTTTCGGCATTTTTTTTATTTTTTTTGAAAAACATGTATATTCATCCATATATCCCTCCTATATGCCATTCGAATTTCGTCAGAAACAGAGACTCCTACGGCCTCCATCTCGATGGTATCGATTTAAAAAAAATCCTGTTACCGTTAAAAAATTACTGTCCGGATGGAGGCCGTAGGAGTCTCTGTTTCTGACGAAATTCGAATGGTATATAGGAGGGATATAGGGATGAATGTACATGGTACTATTTTTCAAAAAAAAATAAAAAAATTTGCCCAAATAAGGCGGGGGCAGCCATGTTGGCTGCCCCCAGGGGGCAGCCCCATTTTTTCCATATATATATATATGTGGAAAAAAATGGGGATGCCCCCTGGGGGTAGCCAACATGGCTGCCCCGCCTAGGGGTGTAAGAAAATTCTCAAGTTCGATATTCGCTCAGGTTCGGCTCGCTAAAAGTTCGATTCAGATTCGGTTCGGAAATAAACGAACCGAACCTGAACACAAGTTTAGGCTCGATTAAATAAACGAACCGAACCTAAAAATCATAGATTCGCTCAGGTTCGATTCGTTAAAAGCTCGATAAACACACACATATACATATTTACAAATCCTTATCCATAGAAGTGGACTTATTGAGATGAGTGGTTTTTATCCCAGGGTAAGTGAGTTTTGTCTAGAGCTAACTAGATATTTACAGGATAACTAGGTTTTATCTCGGTATAAACTATCCAAAAATAAATAGTCACATCGTGTTTACAACATCTACATCTACGGTCTAGTACTTTTCCCTTCTTTATCTTCAAATCAACAGAACAAGTACAAACATTACTTATCGAATATCTCCGCATTATTCTTATTCCTTATCCCCATCTGAGTAGATATAAAATATATTATAATTATACTTTTTTTTCAAAGAGACGAATCCTTATTAATCTAATTTTTTCAAAAGATGAAGCTGAGTTAGATAATGAAAAAAACTAAATGAATATTTATTCTAAATGTAAAATTGTAAATACACATATATATTTCCATTTCTCTTCTTTTCACTCCCTCCTATTAGAGAATTCTTAAGTTCGATATTCGCTTAGGTTCGATTCGTTTAAAAAGAGGTTCGATTCGGATTCGGTTCGAAAATAAACGAACCGAACCTGAACACAAGTTTAGGCTCGATTAAATAAACGAACCGAACCTAAAAAATATAGGTTCGCTCAGGTTCGGTTCGTTTACACCCCTAGCCCCGCCCCATTTTTCGGCCTTTTTTTATTTTATTTTTGAAAAATAAAACCATGTATATTCACCCCTATAGCCCTCCTATATGCCATTCGAATTTCGTCAGAAACAGAGACTCGTACGGCCTCCATCTCGATGGTATCGATTTAAAAAAATCCTGTTACCGTTAAAAAAATCCTGTTACTGTTAAAAAATACTGTCCGGATGGAGGCCGTAGGAGTCTCTGTTTCTGACGAAATTCGAATGGTAATAGGAGTGATATAGGGATGAATATACATGGTGTTATTTTTCAAAAAAAATAAAAAAATTTGCCCAAATAAGGTGGGGGCAGCCATGTTGGGGCAGCCACATTCACATATGACCTATATATATATATATATATATATATATATATATATAGAGAGAGAGAGAGAGAGAGAGAGAGAGAGAGAGACTTCATGGGCAATCTAAGCGGGTAAAAATCAGAGCTCAAGATTTCCCATTTTAGAATTTTCATGTTGCTCTCCAATGAAGCAATTTTCCACAATCGTGCTACTTTGAACCGAACGTATTACAACCTAATGTATACAAATGTAATCCCCATTGGATTGACCCCAATGATGATTTTATCTCTCACGAAGAATAGAACATATAATTTTTGTACTTGCACAATAATGCTAAAAGAACAAAACCTTGTAAGTGTCCAAAAAAATTGCACAAGTCTTAGAACACTTGGTAATTTATTAGACAAAATAGGATGATGCTTAGCACATGTGAAAAACTTTGAGCTTGGCAAATGCACACATAAGAATTAGAAGTATATGGCTTTCGAAAATACTTCTAGATGGATATGATTGACTTCTTTTTCAAGTTTTGATGTCTTGTGGTCCGAGTAACGGATCATTAGTGACCTATTTATTGGCTTAGAAGATCCTTAAGAGCTGTTGGGATTAAGTTAAGTTAAGTAGAGAGTAAATTCCGACAAGTAGAAACTCATGAATGAGAGTCATGAATCATGATCATACATTACTCACTTAATGCGTTTGGTTGATGGGTTAAAGCGGGTTAAATCGGTAAAGGGTAACCCATTTTTGGATTTTGATGTTGTATAGATAGTTAAACTGGGGGTGGATTAGAAGTGAGTTTGAGGTGATATGATTGTATTGAAGTTTGAAAAAGTGAATATTTATTGTAATGTGATTATATTGAAGTTTGGAAAAGTGAGTAGAAGTGGAGTAGTTTATAATTTTTATATTATATGATGATATAATATATTATTTTTTGATAGGATTGATGATGTAAAATTAATTTATTTAATTTTTTTAAAAAAGAATAAAGTGGAGCCCACGAGAAGAGAGAGAAGAGGATGTGGATTAAGGAGGGTAAACTCCCCAAACGCTACCTAAGGGTGCGTTATTGTATCGGGTTAAACCACCCCAAGGGTGGTTTAACTCCCCTACCCCATATTTTCTCCCTCCACGTGGGTCCCACTTTTTATCTTTTTTAAAAAAATTAAATAAATCAATTCTCCATCACCAATTCCATCAAAAAATAATATACTATAATATCATATCATATAAAAATTATAAACTACTCCACTTCTACTCACTTTTTCAAACTCCATTACAATCACATCACAATAACTTCTCACTTTTTCAAACTCCAATACAATCACGTCACCCCAAACCCACTTCTAACCCACCCCCAGTTTAACCCTCTATCAAACACCAAAACCCAAAAATGGGTTACCTGCAACCAGTTTAACCCACCTAAACCCACTATCCAAACACCCCCTTCCCTACCTTGTTTTCATAGTCCAAAGTTTGGCACTCCCCTTCCCTACCTTGTTATGCTAAGTTATTCCTTGGGTGCAACCCAAACATGCCTTGCGAGCTGTGGGCCTACGGCCCACAGTCCACACACCACACCACTACCGCCTTCCCCCACCGTCCATCCTTACAATCCAACGGCGATCATCGCACTACATCGATCAGCTCATCAGGTCCACTGAATCCCCCAAAGCCCTCTTTCGTTGATAGATAAGCACCATCTCGCCATCAACCGTCCATTCGGCCCAATCCGCCATTGCCTTCTCGTTATATACGAACCCCTTCTTCTCACTTCTCCCTCATATCTCGCCTCTTCCTTTCATCTCTGGAACCTTCCCGTCGCCCAATCCTACCATGTCCTCCGAACAGAACACCTCCGTTGTGGCCCTTTACGGCAACGGCGCCGCCATCGCCGAGACGACCAAGAAGTCGACCTTCTCCGTGAAGGTGGGGCTCGCCCAGATGCTCCGTGGCGGCGTCATCATGGACGTCGTCACCCCCGAGCAGGCTCGCATCGCCGAGGAAGCGGGCGCCTGCGCCGTCATGGCTCTCGAGCGCGTCCCCGCGGACATCCGCGCTCAGGGGGGCGTTGCGCGCATGAGCGACCCTGGCCTCATCAAGGACATCAAGCGCGCTGTCACCATCCCGGTCATGGCCAAGGCCCGCATAGGCCACTTCGTGGAGGCCCAGATCCTCGAGGCCATCGGCGTGGACTACGTCGACGAGTCTGAGGTTCTCACCCCCGCGGACGACGTCCACCACATCAACAAGCACAACTTCCGCGTCCCTTTCGTCTGCGGCTGCCGCAACCTCGGGGAGGCCCTCCGCAGGATCCGCGAGGGCGCGGCGATGATCCGCACCAAAGGCGAGGCCGGCACGGGCAACGTCATCGAGGCCGTGCGCCACGTGCGCGCCGTGATGGGCGACATAAGGGCCCTCACCAACATGGACGATGACGAGGTGTTCACGTATGCCAAGGGCATCGCCGCGCCCTACGACCTCGTGATGCAGACGAAGCAGCTGGGGAGATTGCCCGTTGTGCAATTCGCCGCAGGCGGAGTGGCGACTCCTGCCGATGCCGCGCTGATGATGCAGCTTGGCTGCGATGGGGTGTTCGTAGGATCGGGGATCTTCAAGAGCGGGGACCCGGCGAAGAGGGCGAGGGCGATCGTGCAGGCTGTGACACACTACAGCGACCCGGAGGTGCTTGCGGAGGTCAGCTGCGGGCTCGGGGAGGCCATGGTTGGGATCAACCTCAGTGATGGCAAGGCCGAGAGGTTCGCTAGCCGCTCCGACTAAGGAGGACTCTGGTTCGTGCTTCGCTCCTTCTCGTATTTTATATGGTGGTTAGTTTTTGGGTTTTGGGCTCTCTTTTTTTTGGGTTGCCTCTGCAATTATTGTTGTGGTACCGTCCCGTGACTCGTGGTTTATCTGCCTCTTGTGTAATTCTTTACGATGATTAGGCTGTAGGGGTTTACCTAATAATTGTTGTGGTAAACTTTAATACGTTATGATTACAATGATGGGCTTGTGATGGTTATATTAAAATCAGTTTTATGATGCTGGTGACAGATGATTAGACGGTGCTGCTTGAGGGATGTTAGGATGCTTCTGAAGATTATACTGTGTTATTGTAAGTGTGTGAGAATGGTGTTTATATTTGTCCATCAGTGGTTGGTTGGTTCAAATTCTTTATAGTTATGCATGATGCATCTGTATAGACAGGGCAGGGTCATCTTTTTTGTGCTGAGGGGGGAACCATCATTAGAGGGCAGTGTCAACCGAGGATAGGGGACAATGGCTGCGTTTTTCACATCAGGAGTTGCTATTTTCCTGCTCAAAACTCGGAATATAAATCCAGCCTCACTTGCTTGAACTAGGATGCAAATCTAGTAGTGTTTGTCTCATTAATACCGGGGGGGGGGGGTTCCCTTGGTTTATTTGGTGTCTAATCTAAGATTATCGTGGCTTTTGCAAGAGGTTTCAATGATAGATGTTGGAATCTAAATCCAATTCCCCTTACAAGAGAATTTCAATGGTAGTTTACTGACTTGGGGTTTCTTGTGATACATGCTGAATCTTAATCCCAGCGAGTTATATGGATTACGTTCTAGGCTTCTGGGGCTTTAATATGTGAAGAATACATAGAACATGGCTTACAGAATTTGACTCTTGTTGGTAAGTACTGTTAGCATATTGTGGTTGACATGTAGGTTGTAGACTCTGTAATGATAACGCGACCTGTGGTACACTGCAAAATAGTGTTTTCCTTCTAATTGAAGCTTTTTTTTTAATCTTATTGCTTCCCAAGTTTCCTAAAGTGTGCGGTTGCTCTATCGACCGCCATATACTTCTCTAGGCTCAGATGTGCTCTTATGATGGGTGACTTTGATCTTCATCCTTGGGTGTTTTCTTCTATGTATTTCAGAGATGATAATACGGTAGTTGTCAAGGAAGCTTATCTGAGATTGCAAGATTGTTGGAGTGTAGTTGTCAAGGAAGCTTATCTGAGATTGCAAGATTGTTGGAGTATTTGGTTGCTTATCTGAGATTGCAAGATTGTTGGAGTATTTGGTTGTGCGCCTATTATGTTGTAGATGGATAAATGGATACCTTCGGTGTCCATTTACCCCATCCAGTTGTTTTATCTCACATTTATCAGTTTGGAGATGTGGAGACTAAGTGGAGGCTATATATAGACCCCCACATCCATGTATCCAATTGAGAAATATCCGCCCATTTTAGGACTTCTCCCTTGGTTTCATCCCGCTCCTTAGGGAGTAAGGTTCCACGTAAAATTCTTCTTGTTCTTTCATGTTTATCTTTTCCTTGTGCTTTGTTTATCATTCCGCTTCTGCATTCTCTATTTTCTAACAAAGTTTTAATATGAAATGTCAACATGGATTTGAGTCAAAGCCTTTTATATTGTTTTATATTTTAAGTGTCCTTTTGTAAGTGAATTTATGCTCATAGGTGGATTGATAACTCCTTTGATATATTTTTGGAATAATTTTCACAGATGTTTTTCTGTCTTGTGGTTTGCGGACTAGTTTGTTATATCTAGTTCCAACATTAGACATTTGTCTTCGAGAGTTTAAGTGTTGATAGGAATGTTATATATATGAGATTTGTTTGTTAAATAGCATATGGTATTTTTTTAAAAGGTTGCCTGGAATTTGGATGCATTGTTAGTTACGTATATTTCCAACATAACATATTCGTCTTTGAGAGTGTGTGTTCATGTAGAATGCTTTATATGTGAGATATGTTTGCTAAAAAGGCTACGGCCATCTTTGCTGTCAAGGATTTTGGGTTAATGAGTTCATTATCTTGATTAAATGACCTTCGTTGATGTTGTATTTCTTTTGCTGATTACCATGAGTAGACAAATTTGATAAATTGGGCTACATATGTGGGATTTATGATTAGTCCCCTTGTTGAAAACAAGAAAAGGGGGTGAACTGTGCGGGGTGCCTATGAATATGCAAATGTAGACGATCATTATTACTTGAAAAGCATAATGCAATATCTAGTCCTTTGTGTCTCTCTCGTTATTTCTCCTTGCTTCTATGGAATAGTGTACCACATAAACCTAAGCAATTCACACCATTTATTATTTTGGTGGTCTTGTTATTTTATTATTTTCTTCCACGTTCACATTCATGTTTTGATGGCAATGTGAGTGACAAGAGAGAAAAAAAAGCAAAAGTTGCGTGTTCTTTAATTTGTCATTGGGTTTTTTTTCATTTGTTTGTTCATCAATACTTGTCAAAGATCGTCTTCATGGGGATAATAGAGGATAAGCTAGGGTCCTTGTAGAGTTGTAGTGGTGCACTCTCATCAAGTCCATGGAGTATAGCATTCAAGGATTAAAATATCAATAACACTATATTAATATTGATAACCTTATTTGCAAGTTATATGTCATATATCAGTTATATGTCATGAAATATCGACTGCTATTTAGGATATACACACATTATATAATATAGGGTGATATCAAGATCGACTTTGCATTGATTGATGGCATCTCATGGTGGTATCATCGCACAAATCAAAGATCCACAACGATATCAACGATAGATGACTTTGAAGTTTGAAGCAAAGGTGGTGATGGATGGAATACGGTGACACGAAAACAAGGCATCGCAACATCAAACAACAATGTGCACCGTCAAGGATGGTTGATGGTAATCGTTCAGATGAAATTTTGTTGTACAAAGGATAATCCAAAACTTTTACACAAGAAAAAAACATTGAATGCAACACGAGTGATGGAGAACAAAGGTGCTAGAAGCAAGGGTTGCGAGCCAGCGCATGTCACGAACGATCAATGATGTATGAGGTTTTAACTGCATGGAAGGTGTGACCATGGAAAATCACTAACTGACAAAAATCTCGAGAACTCAAGATGGTAGAAGGGATGGGTTTCCCTTGTTTGATCATTACTGTTTGAAAAGAAGGGAGGAGGACTTCAACCATGTATCCCTATTGATATGAGTTGCCTCCTTTAAGCTTACATTCATCACCAATGGGTTTCCTCTTCGAGAATCTCCAGTTTCATTTAAAGAAGGGGGCTCAAATTTCAAGAAATTTGCTTTTTTTTCTAAGCGAGCATTGCCACTAGCATTCTCAACATCTGCCTAGATTTTCTCTTCTTGTCAGCACCTACTTTCCATGCGTGCTACACCATGGTCAGCTGCAAAGAGGAGCAATGGGTTCTTCATCAAGACCTAGACAATTTCATGTGGGAACCCATTGTTTAGATCTTCATTTGGTATAGGCAGTCACAGAGATCTCCAGAGGAGAGCTCCACTTCAATATCCTCAGAGGTGAATGTCAAGTTGTTTCCGTTCATATGCCATGTTTGGTATGTGTATACCCCTCCCACCACCTGCAGCATCGGTAGGTTGGCGTGCTTTCAACTGCTACTCTCTCATCTTCTCTGTGAGGTGATAAAAACACGTGTGGTGTCTTGAATACCACGTCCATCAATACTCGAGGGTTGTTGAACACGTTGAGGGATATTTATTTTTGTGCTGGTCATCTGGTTTTTCTCTCTGGTCTCTCGAAGATGTAACATCCGGTTTCTAATCAAACCCGAAGTCGTCCGATTTTGGGTCTAATAAACCCAAAAACGTTGTTGGTCAATGCTAAACAACTTAAAACGGTCAATTTATTATGAATCAAAAGTCGTTCGGGAGAAATCGACCGAAAAACGGTCGCATCGTAGCACGCACCGTGAAAAAGCCGCGACGCAATTTCGGAAACCGCGACACGAACCGAGACCGTCATTAGATCCGATTCGATGACACGAGACCAAGGGAATCGACCGTTTGTCAATCAGAGGTCATATGATATTTCAAATTACAAAATGTAATCTTAAACAAAAATCGTATCCGTAAATTTCGGGTACTCAAAACCCGATCGGAAGTATATCAATATTATACTCATTTCGATCATTGTTGAAAAACGATCAAATCAGGATATTTCGCATCGAATTCCGACGCTCGAGGCACAAATACGATCAACTTCAAGTTGTCCAAACAAAGAGAGTTGCTTAAAAATAAAATATATAAAAATACAGCAGACTCCAGTCTGCTCGGTTAAAAAAAAAAAAAGAGAGAGAATTTCAGAACCACTTGGACTTTCTTTCCAGCGCACTTGGCAACTTCCTTTTCTCCACTTGGCATCACTTAATCCCTTCCTCTCCTTATTTAAAGCACCTTTCTTTTCGGTTTCCCTCTCTCGCACAAATCCTCTCCCGTATATCTCTCTAATTCTCCAACGAGAGAAAGCCATAGCTCTCTCTTTTCTCCTCAAATTGCTACAACCCAGAATTCTGAAGTATTCTCCAGCCAGAAAACCGCCACTCTCCTTGCAGATGTTGTAGCACTTGAATAATTCTCACTAGACTGCTGCTGTCCAGGAATTTTGATGAGTGAATGCCCTCTTTTCCAGGAGCTACAACCAAGCAAATACGGCTGCAATTGGCTCAATAAGAGCTGCATGCAGGTACATTTCTATCCCTGCCTTATTGCTGCCATGCATGTGCCGTAAACACACCTCAAATCATATGATTAGTGGAGCTGCATCTCCCCCTTCATCTTCTTTTTGCATACTTATTTCTGGTACATTCAAATCTGCAAGATGCTATGCATCAGCCCCCTTTTTATTGCACCAGATGATGATGTTGCATGCAAGAAATTATCATTTTGAAGATCTAAAAAAAAAAATGTACACGTCCCTACCCTCTCCTCTTGCTGCCATGCAGGCACAAATCTTTCCCTTCGTATGATGCCATTCATGAGTTGTATAAACCAATCCTACCTTTGGTTTGGGTTGCTGTGATCTTGAACTTTCTCGGCATTATTGGGTTTTTGTTAATAGATCAGGAATGCGTATGAGTATTTTGGTTTAAGTGGACCTTAATCTGCTCTAAATTATCTAATAACAGAATTGATATTCCAGGAAATAAATATTTATCTCCTATTCTTGTTGGACAGTTTATATCTCAGAATTAAGACCACAGTTATTACTCTTGAAATCCAAAGATGAGTAATAAATTAGATAAGAACAGTTGCCAGTGCTCCTCTAAATTTTAGATGCATTCCTTTCGAATCCACTGTTTTCTATTAGTTTGCCATCGATTGATTTCACATTCCTTCCAGTTTACACTCAATTCATGTGAAGCTATTTGATCCTCTTAATTAGAGAACTGTTGCTGAGATTGTATTGTTAAACCTCTTAAAATATACAAGCCATCTCATTCCACCTTGGAAATATGAGGATGACGTTAGTGTCATGGCCAATATTAGGCCCAACCTGGAAAGTGTGTGTGTATATATATATTGTGTGTATATATATATCTATATATATATATATAACCATGAGACTGTCTTGAGTTGTCCATAATAGATTCCCACAACATCAACTTCTACCACACTTAGATCTATCTTTATTAATAATTAAGATCAAATCTCTAACCACATCGAATTTTCATATAATCCAGGGCACCACCATTAAAGGTGATTGGGGTTGTGCTTATAACCTTTAGCCTCAAACATTCAATATCTTAGTACGAGGTAAGAAGAAACTATTAGGGAGTATTTTGGAATCCATCAAAGAAGGTTTTGAGAGATGGTACAAGATAACTGTATATCCATGAATAATATAGGAAATCATTGTCAACTCTCTTTGCAAATAAAATACCGAGTGTGACCAAAGATCTTATTGAAAGAAGTCTATCAATACTAACCTAGATATGAACTACGAAGTTGGTATAATGGTGTGACATTACTAAACGGTTATACGACATATCCCTTCCATCAAAATCGCAGGTGATTAGCTTGTTGTATTTATCTCATTCCTAACCTATGGATTAGATATCATAGTTCTTAGAAGACTTATATCACTTCTTAGCAACTGATCCAACATCTAGTTGTTCCTTCCAAAATCACAATAATTGCTGCTTGATCTTTGTAGTAACTAATCTAGTTCTGTTCTTAAGTATGTCAAGGACCTAAAGGACGTTGGGGGTCCTTCCTTTAAGAAAGATCAATGTTTGATAAAAGATTTAGATCTCTGTATGTTGACCTCAGAAGAGGCTTAAGAAAAGACTGAATAGTCAAGCAAGTAAAAATCTTGGTGAATCAATGATGTTTGAAAACGATTAGTGCCGGCCATGGTGATCTTTACACCTGACTGTGCGAGAGCGCGGTGACTCTCACCTGGGCGGAGGAAAGGAAGCCCAGTTTGGGCAGCGGCCGCCAAGTGCGCGGGTCTAGGATCCCAGTCCCCCTTCGGTTTTTAACGTGAGCTCACAGTGTTTTTACACCTCGTTGGGATCCCGACTTTAGACCATTCCGCTGACCCTGTTTTAGGATACCCAGGCGGGGATCCTTGGTTTTCAGTTTTACGTGCGAGCTCGGTTGCCCGTTACCGGTCGGGCTGTTTTCTAGAGCGACTTTTCCGGGAAGTCCCTCTCACCCGTCTCAGTGGCGTAGTTTGGGAGTAGACCTATCCCTCTATTGGACCGTCCTTCCAATTAGGGGGCGAGACGGAAGAGCCCTTTTTGTTGGCTTCTTCACCGCTTGAGTTTTTCTTCGCCAACAGACTTGGCGATGTTACGTCCAGATCATCCATATCTATATCTATATCATTTAGAGTTACATTTGAGACTGTTGCACTAAGATTTGAAGGGATTGATTCTACATCCAGATCATCCATCTCTATATCCATACCATCTAGAGTTACATCTGAGACTGTTGCACTTAAGGTTTTAAGGGATTATAATTAAAATTGAGTAACTGGAAAAGATACTAGTCTGATTCAAAATCCCTTTGAGTTAGTGGACGTGTTGGGAACTTAGTTAGGATGCATTACACAACACCGCATGCCTACGGAGGCCCCCCAACCCTAAGACATTCCC
The DNA here is from genome assembly GCA_037367405.1 of Ottelia alismoides. Lineage (NCBI taxonomy): Eukaryota > Viridiplantae > Streptophyta > Magnoliopsida > Alismatales > Hydrocharitaceae > Ottelia > Ottelia alismoides. Next base: position 333,163 of record JAZKJV010000232.1, read on the forward strand.
CAAGTCTTAGAGTCATAGTGTGAGGTTTCATAAGAACCAAGACCACAGACTATCCACTAACTTAAAGGAGTAACTAGGCTTCAGAATTAAATAAACCATTATATCTTCTCATCTTATCTTTCCCATCATCAAAATCCAAAAATATGATCTCTGAGTAATATGAGAATAAAATATCATACTTATGATCAATTAGTCACCATAGAAATATACTCATGTGGGAAATGTTGGGATAATGGCTGATCATAAGAGGTGCTTGCTAGAAATTTGGAAACCTTTTACATTTGCAAGTAGAAATAAATTTTAAAATTTGAGTTGCTCATGCCTCTCTACTTGCTTTCTTTTGTAAATAATAAATGCCTGTTATCTTTATATAAGTTTTTGGGAGGTACCAGCAACCGCTGACGCCTTTTCTTCCCTGCACGCTTGGCAGGAAAACAGCCTGCAGTTCAGTAGCTATACATGGATTCAGAAGATAAATTTTATACCCAACGGTATGGTTTATTTTGTGCTAGTTTCTGTTCAATGTATAATGTATTACGTTTCTTTCTCTTCAGTCAGATTTTGGGATATAATGTATGTACTGTCAGACCTTGTACATGTAAAATATATGGAAGTTAATGAAATGAAATAAGATTTTGGTGACCATTGTTCTATGTGTTTGTGGTTATAAAGGTTGATTGTGAATGTCAGATGAAATTGTTGCATTCGCGAAAAATTTCCCCGTACTTTCAGTTACTTAATGCGATAGAAATGAATGTTGTAATGCAAAATGTGTGATTAACGGGTACCCGGATCCTAGGGGGTTCACAGAAGAACACCTTGGCAGATCTATGGAGGACGAATCACCCACCTACATTCTTCACCGAAGTTCTCCTTTGCCTTGCTGTAGTTCAATAGTCATTTCATAGTCTTCAAGTTGGGAGCGGGTAAAGCAGGGACCGAGTACTTTCAATCTATCTACAGGGGCTTTATCTGAAGCTATGTATCCTTCTCATTGTGTTTTAAGATCACATCTCACCTTGAGGCGATGAGAAGGGACATTTCACTTTGTGAATCTAACGTTGATAGTGTATGCGGATGGGTATGGTGATTGAGGGTAACATTTTGAGAACCAAGTGTAAGTAACTTCTCAAGAAAAAGTCCTCATAAAACAAGTATATATAACGTGTAAATAATCTCTAACATTCAATGTGTCCATTCCTAATTCTTGTAAAGAATGATTCACTCTTGTGTAAATATTTGCACATAATTATTTCATTAACCTTTTTTGTTTTTCAAAAAATCTTAAAAATTTGAAATAAAAAAACAAGAAAACCTAAAATATGCAAAATGTTTCAAAAAATGCATAAAAATTTGCAAAACTATTTTGAAAATCCATAAAAAGTTAGAATCAAATCAGGATCGTGTCCCAACAAAATTGCCATATATAAAATGGCATGTCTCGTTGTGATCTACCTATGATATTTTGAATCCTCTAAATGTCATGTTTCAATCTCCGCATTTACCCTCCTGCATTCTTCAGTCTAAACGTGATATTTCAATGTTCATGTAAGATATCCGATTTGTTATTATTACAGTCGTTGTATTCCTTACAAAGCTCGTCCGTTGAATTTTCTTCTTGGTTGATCTACCATTTTCTTTTTGTTACCAAAAAGTGTGACAGGTTGAGTCTTAGCCTTGATAGAAAACATAGGATATCTGGGAGATGGAGAGCAGGGAAGAAGCACTAAGAGAAGATGAGTAACAAAGAACACATTGAGAGAAAAGAAGAACTCTTGTTGTCAAGAACCCTAAAAAATCAAATTCAAAGAGAAGTTAAATGTCAAGAATAGCATTCACATTCTCCCCCTTAATCTTGGCATATCCCAAGATCACGGACACCAAGTAGATAATGCATAGTCGCCAATCTCACTATCGGTAATGCCTTTGTCAGTGCATCAGCCCGTTGGTTTTCTATGCGAACGAACTCGACGTTAATCAACCTTCTTTCGACACAATCACGAATGAAGTGATATTTTGTGTCGATATGCTTACTTCGTCCATGGAAGACTAGATTCTTCATAAGAGCTATTGCATACTTGTTGTCAACGAACAACTTCACCATCCTCGATTTTGTTCCGACCAATTCAGCCAATAATGCTCTAAGTCAGAGTGCTTGGCATGCTACTGCAGTTACTGCCATGAACTCATCCTCGCATGATGAAAGAGCTACTGTCTTTTGTTCTTCTGAGTTCCATGAAACAAGACAGTCGTTGATGTAGAATGCCATGCCACCTGTGCTCTTCCGATCATCCATATCACCAACCAGATCACTATATGTATAGCCAGTGATTACTACTTCCTCACCTCCTTTCTTGTAGACAAGTCCGAAATCGATGGTGCCTTTGAGATACCTGAGAATTTGCTTCACAACCTTGTGATGCATCATTGTAGGCTTCTCCATGAATCGACTCGCCACACCAACAACGTAGGAGAGATCCAGCCTAGTGTAAAGGAGATAGCGCAAACACCTGATGATGCGACGGTAGTAGGTGGCATCAACAGGTTGTCCTTCTGGATCCTTGTGCAGATGAGATCTTGATTCCATGGGAACTTTACAAGGATTACAATCAGACATGTTAAATTCATTTAATACCTTCTTAGCATAGGATGTTTGCTTGAGTGAGATGCCACCGTCTCCTTGTTCCATCTCAAGTCCGAGGTAGTATGCGAGTAAGCCGAGATCGCTCATCTCAAACTCTCTCATTATCTGCTTCTTGAAGTTCGTAATTGCCTATGGATCTTCTCCCGTGACGATCAAGTCATCGACATAGATACCAACGATGATGCTCGTCGCGGTCTCGCCCCTTCTATACATGGCTTTCTCCTATGTACATCCTGTGAAGCCGAGCTGCTTCAAGCTTCTATCAAGGCGCATGTGCCATGCTCGTGGTTCCTGTCGTAACCCATAGAGTGCTTTGCTTAGCTTGAGCACCATATGCTCTTTCCCTTTCACTATGAACCCCTCAGGCTGGGTCACATAAACTTCTTCTTTGAGTTCACCATTCAAGAATGCTGATTTAACGTCAAGGTGATGAACTTGCCATCCTCGATTGGCTGCGATAGCTAAAATGACATGTATCGTGTCAAGGCGAGCAACTAGAGCAAAGACTTCTTCAAAGTCAATGCCTTGTTGTTGAGCATATCCTTTTGCAACAAGGGGGCCTTGTATTTGATAACTTCACCATCTGAGTTCTTTTTGAGTTTGTACACCCATTTAAGCCTATGGCTTTATGTCACGTCGGTAACATGGCGAGTGACCATGTCACATTTTATTTGATGGCTTCGATCTCTTGGGCCATGGCTTCATCCCATGCTGGATGACCAACAGCCTCCTGGAAGCATGAAGGTTCCTCAGTCTCTGTGAGCATCGCTTCCTCTTCTGTTAGATCCATGTGCGGAGCATCACGCATGATGTCTGCCATGGATCTATAACGAACAAGTGCACCATCACTGTCAACTTGTCCTCCTGACCAAAGTGTAGGCGAGTGCTTACCCTGGTCAACGTCTTCTGTCGTGAATGGCATGACCTCCGAAGTATTCCTGATGCTAGTGGGTGTTGAGGACGAGCTTGATGCAACACATATTGGAGAGGTCGGTGTAGATGGTTCGAGCTCTGGTGTCGGCTCATTTGCCGAAGTAACCAACAATGGAGCTGAGCAGGCTTCAAATTGCTCGCGGTTGACGTCCTCCTCTATCACAAAATTAGGTGATTGACCACTTTCCACATCAACAGACCATTTCCACTCAACATTTTCTTCAAATATACCATCACGACTTATATGGATTTTTCCTCGATGTGGGTCCAGTAGGCGGTAGGTCTTGCAAACCTTCTTCAACACCTAGGTACACTATCGGTTGACTGCGATCATCAAGCTTCTTGAGGTTTGGCATGTCACCTTAGCATGTGCCATGCAACCAAACACTCGAACATGTGCTAGATGCGGCTTCTTTCCCGTCCATGCCTCGAACGGAGTGCAATCGCCCATCGCTTTGGTTGGGAGGCGATTGATGAGATAGACGCCATGCCGTACTGCCTCCTCCCAAAACTTGCTTGGTACGCTCATACTTTTGAGAAGTGAGCGTGCCATGTCCATCACCATACGGTTACGTCGCTCCTCCACACCATTTTGCTGGGGTGAATATGGTGCGGTGAGGTAACGCTCGATTCCTGCCTGCTCGCACATCTTTGCGAACTCACCTGATTAGAACTCTCCTCTGCGATCAGATCGGATAGACTTAACATGATAATTATTCGTGTTCTCTGCTAGCAACTTGGTCTTCATGAATGCTGAACATGCCTGATCCTTTATTTTGAGTACATGCAACCATATCCACTGAGAGTAGTCATCTACAATTAGCATAAAATAGTGATTACCACCTGGAGTCGATGGCGTGATCGGTCCACACAAATCACAAATCAATGTGTAGAAGTTCGAGCGGCTTCTGTGCTTGGTACTGGCTGCTTTCGGGAACGTTAATCTTGTCTGCTTTGACACTAGACAAGTCCGGCACACCTGGTCAGGATGTGTACGACACACCTGCCATCAATTCTTTGCTGGCACGCATCTTCAATGCTGGAAAGTTGATGTGGCCGCGAGCATGCCACAACCATGCAGGATCATCGAGGCTTACTAATAATGAAATTAGCCTCGTCAATTGTAGCTCGATGCGGTAGATACGGTTTTGTGTTCGCTTTACTTTTATGATCAAGCGAGAGGTATTCTTGACTGATACTTTGAGCGTATCTTCATCCATAAGCACTTGGTGCTCAGACTCAGTGAGTTGACCAAGAGTTATTAGATTGCTATGAAGTCTAGGGATAAAAAATACCTCTTGAAGAAGCCACTGATCACCATTCTTGTATGTGAAGAGGATTGATCCCTTCCCTTTGATTTGCACCATCGAGCCATCGCCAAATCTGACGCTTCTGATGATTGCTCTATCCAATTCGTGGAACTTAGCTTCATCACCGGTCATATGGTTGCTAGTGTCGTTGTCGAGGTACCATAAATCTGTTGGTCCCTCAACATGCTCGGTAGCATGCAACTCCAGCCACACCTTCTCCTCATTTAACATCTCGATCTCCTGCCACTCTTCTTCAACCAGCAAAGTCTCATTTGAGACCGCTAGTAGAAGTGCTGGTTCAACGTCCTCGGCACGTGCAAAGTGTGCTTCCTCCTTCTTCCTTGGGGCTCGACAGTTTGTCGAGTAATGTCCCATCTCGTTGCAGTTATAGCATCGAATGTGACTCTTGTCACGGCCATCACCGTTAGAGCCACTTGCCTCATCTTTGCGTGGTCCTCCACGACCACCTTTGTGGCCTCCTCTGCCGTGCTCACGACCTCCTCGGCTGCGGTTCCCGCCATCTGCGGGAGTCCTGTTCTTTGACAAATCTCCTCCGGTCTTTTTAGATCGTGCCTCCCACTCGGCCTGAGTGAGGAGCAGTTGCCCATCTGCGCTTCCACCTGCGCTAGTGTTCTTCCTGCTAGTGCGCTCCTCAAAGGCTTTGAGTCGGCCGACGGCCTCCTCAAAAACCAAGGTTTTGAGGTCACAAAATTGCTCGATGCCGGCTATCACACTGATAAACCGGTTTGGCACCGTGCCGAACAATTTTTTTACGAGCATGAGATCTGTCATCGTCTCGCCAAGAGTTGTGTACCTGACAGAAATGGCTGTTAGTCGACCAGTGTATTGGTCGATGGATTCTCCACCACTCATCCGCATGACGTCGAACTCCCGCTTCAACGTCTGCAAATCGTGCGTCCCGAACTCGGTCCACACCGACGAACCTCGTCTTAAGGCAATCCCAAACTTCCTTTATTGTCGTCTTCTTGGCCACCAACATGAGGAGGTCCTCCGAAAGCGCGTGGAAGATATGCTTCTTCGCCTTCTTGTCGAGCCGGAGGTCGACTTGTGTTCCCTCTGCCGGAGCAACAACCCCCAGAGGTCTTGATCCTCCATTATGGCCTGAACACGAATCACCCAACTGGTGTAGTTCGTGTTTGTCAACTGAGGGTACTGGAGCGTACGACTCAGTTGCCATGGAAGTGGCTCTGATACCAGATGATAGAAAACAGATGATATCTGGGAGATGGAGAGCAGGGAAGAAGCACTAAGAGAAGAGGAGTAACAAAGAACACGTTGAGAGAAAAGAAGAACTCTTGTTGTTATGATTCATGGATGGGAGAGGCCCATATTTATACACAACTTCAAGCCAAAAATAGATGGCTTGTTTAACAAAGAAATGCTAAAATTAAGAAAAGACTCTAACAAAATGCTAAACATAAGCAACAAAATACTAGACTAAGCCAAGTCTCCAAGGGATGACCTTATTCAAAAAAATCAAATTCAAAGAGAAGTTAAATGCCAAGAATAGCATTCACAAGCCTTTCTGCAGAAGTGGATTATGATATATTTAAATGGAGCCTGTCACACTTTTTCTATATTTGTCTTGTTTTTTTCTCCCATTACGGTATATTTAACCAATCCTTGCATCTTCTGAGGATGCATGGGAAGGGGTAAGCATCTTAACCCCATAATTTTGTCATTAATTTTGTAAATACAATATAATCTCACGAGGGAGGAAATCGCATGGTCAGTAGCAGTAGAGCCATCTACGCGGAAAGCTTTAATCGAAGCAGGTCAACTAAATGGGCAACAAGAATCGCTAAATAGACCAGGTTAGCAGGCTGACTCGCGAAGGTCTACAGTTAGAATTCAAGAGCTATATAGTCTGGGAATAAGCGGGGCTTAGGTTGTCATGTTCATTATCATCTTTGAAGATCTCGAATTTTACGATGTTTCCATAGATTGGAAGACGCGATCATGGACATGAATATATTGCTCGACCACCTCACCAAACCCCCAAGATCTCCACCACCTCAAGTAGTGATCGCGGTAATTATCTTGTTGTCATCGGAACCACTTCAAAAGATGGAATGGACTAAGGACTTCCCCAGTCTTGGCAAATGTATCAGAGGTACATTAGGAAGATGTCTGACTCTTGACTAAGGACAAATTCATTCTTTTCTATTCTACTAAGTATTGTGTCCTATACACTCCAAGAATGTTATGGATGATCATATAATGTACAAAGCTCTTAGGTGCTGTTAAGGTAACTCATCTTTTCTCTTTTCAAGTGGGTGCCGTATTTTCCCTTTTTTAATATATTAAATAAATTATTTTTTTATCCACTCCATCAAAAAATAATATATTATACCATTATATCATATAAAAATTATAAACTACTCCACTTCTACTCACTTTTTCAAACTCCAATACAATCACATCACAATAACTACTCACCTTTTCAAACTTTAATACAATCATATCACAATTATAAACCCACTTCTAACTCACCCCCAGTTTAACCCTATATTCAAACACCAAAATCGAAAAATGAGTTACCTGCTACAAGTTTAACCCATCTAAACCCACATACCAAACACACCTTAGGTGGGTTAAACTGGTAGTAGGTAACCTATTTTTTGAGATTTGGTGTTTGGATAGAGGGTTAAACTGGGGGTGGGTTAGAAGTGAGTTTATTGTGATATGATTGTATTGAAGTTTGAAAAAGTGATAAGTTATTATGATGTGATTGTATTGAAGTTTGAAAAAGTGAGTAGAAGTGAAGTTGTTTATAATTTTTATATGATATGATATATTATTTTTTTGATGGAATTGATGATGGAAAATTAATTTATTTATTTTTTTTCAAAAGATGAAAAGTGGGACCCACATGGAGGGAGAAAAAATGGGTTAAGGAGGCCGAACTGACGAGTGCGTTTGGTTGGCGGGTTACGGCGGGTTAAACTGGTAGAGGGTAATCCATTTTTGGATTTTGGTGTTTGGATAGAGGGTTAAACTGGTGGTGGGTTAAAGTGAGTTTGGGGTGATATGATTGTATTGAAGTTTGAAAAAGTGATTAGTTATTGTGATGTGATTGTATTGAAGTTTGGAAAAGTGAGTAGAAGTGGAGTAGTTTATAATTTTTATATGATATGATGGTATAATATATTATTTTTGATAGGATTGATGATGTAAAATTGATTTATTTATTTTTAAAAAAAGAATAAAGCGAGGCCCACATGAAGAGAGGGGGATGTGGATTAAAGGGGGTAAACTCCCCCAAGGAGAGGGTAACCCGGTAGCGGAACGCTACCTTAGGGCTCCATTGAAGATGACCTCTGAGATATCTGCAATATCAGATCTCACAAGAGTTTGTGCAGGAATTTAAACTAACATTGTGAACTCATCTTTAAAATAAGATTGGAACAGGTTCTATTACCATCTGAAAAATGCATTTATTGTACTTCAAAATTTGTGATGTTCAACAAATGTGTTCTTAGTTTGATCTATCTGTTGTAGTTATTACTATATGTAGTATAAAAAAATTCCAAGTCTGACGAGCATGAACTATGCAAATAAGTCCGGCAATTAATCTTGGGAAAATCTGTATTTAGGATGATTATGAATTCTAGAAACTTGAAATCGTCGATATTCGAATCCTTGATATTAAACATGATGAACTATGTATGTCAAGGCCTTGTTTAAAAACATGCTATGATGAAATTCGCCTGAAAGATCATTTCAATGCGTATATAAGATTGAAAAACCGAGTAATTTGGTCAGGTCTGAATGGGACATGGCAAAACAAAATGGTATTAGAGAAAAGATCATTCCAATGCGTATATAAGATTCGTAGATTTAAGCAAGTACTAATCAGATATAAATACTTTCCTAAGCATTATATATGTAATCTCTTTTTTGTAACATTGATGTACTTTGTATTAAAGAGTCGAAAAGTCGTTTTCTACCCTTATTGGTTTGGCTAGGTTGTAGTATAATCGGATAAATATCGAATAGTAAAAAATCATATAAATATATGTCATGGAAGTTGTGTGAAAAGAGTATGATGTCTTTTTATTTTACTTGGTGTGATGCTCAATCCCTCTGACCATCAGAACTGAAGGGAGGGGAGTATCACACTTACGATCCAAATCATCCACGATCTCTGATACTCAACAATCCAACTTATGCTTATTAGATTAACATTTGAAATATATTATAGTAGGAAAATAACATGAAATGAAATATAAACTGTAACATTTATTATCATTACCTAAATCCACATCCAAAAATTGAGATTTATACGTAACTATAAAAAAAGCACAGAAAAATCTCTAATAGTATCTCACTACATTGCCTTTGAAAGAAAATAGGATATGTCTACAGAATGCGTCTTTGAAGTATCACGATTGATATTGTTTTGAATGCGGCTCAGTTATACTTGTTGGTATTGCCCAGAAATGAGACAACACCCATTATTATTAATGTAAGGGTAAGCAAAACATGTGTACTCAAACTCTCTGGTACATATTCATGTGCTATGAAAATCAACTAGTATCATGTTACTCTGATTTGAGTTAGATCACATGTTACATCGATTTCACTTACTAATTTAGTTTTTCATGCGAGAACACTACTGTATTGAACTTCATTTTATAACATGTTAGTCAGAGCTCACAATGGTGTATAATGCAAAAACAGATATCTATGATGGATTATTTTTTATAAACATGAAATGCCAGTACGAACCTTGGGGGTTTTCGCTAAATGGAAAGTTGAATACGGTCTTCTTGGGTAAACCCTCAAGGATCTCTATTCAAATAAGAATAGAAGAATTATAACTCAAATCGCCAACTTCATTAACCACATCCTGGAACACCTCTTACGACACTAACACATGATAAATATCTGCCAATTCCATTAAGCGACTCCGAATGTAGCGAGACAACAATGTGCAATGCATCATGCGACTCGTCCATTGGGGTCTAAACTTTCAAGGGTGCTATTCGATGTAACCTCAATATTACGTGACAACATGAGCATTTTAGAAATAAACCACAATGTTAGAGTTAATATATATTCCACATTCGATTGATCAACGACTCCTTTCCTTTTGTGTGAATGACCTAGAAGCAAATTAATAATTTGTGGACCTCGATTTCATCTCTCGAACCTGAAAATCTCTCCCCTTCATAGGTGTTTTCAGAAAATACCCTAAGAAATGAAAAACAAGAGTGAGAATAACCAAATTGGCTCCCCATGAGGTAGCGTTGTTAAACCCTATTTCAAATACGCACGCGTACTGCATAATGTGCATCAAGAACACGCTTTCCTGACTATTAACGACTGGCACATGACTTTAGGATTTATGATTCTCTTGCACAACTTTAAAACAACCAATAACCATTATAATGACATCTCTAATGCAAGTGCACATAATAATGAGTTTGAGCTCCTCTATGCGATGGGGATTTCGGGTTATCCTTCTCCAGCTACGATGGTGGCTCTCCGATGAAGAGATCGACAAAATAGGAGGTGCTATGGCAAGCGAAGAAAGAGTGGGCAGGTAGAATTTAAGAGGGCAACCTACCTCTCTCATGCTTACAGAATTTTGATCAAATTCGAATCTAATCTCAATTCATATATGAACCCTAATTTGTGACCTTAAAACATCAATATCTTGAATTAGGAAATTCGAAGTCGATGCAAAATTCTCCAGAATACCACATGTCTCAATTTTCAGTATTTTTCATGATATGCACACATTAATATTATTGATTCATAAGCTTAGAATATAGGTTTCATTCATAAATTAACCATTGATTCGTACCACATAAGAATAGTGCTTGCAATATGTCAAATTAAAGAGGATCAAATAGTTGGTATCATGTTTGCGTGCTAATTGTATTGTTGTTATGATGTAACAAGCTTTGTTGAGTACATATACTACTGTAGATTTCATGATAACTTGACTCCAAGTATGAAGTACACAAGAGAGCAGCTTTATGGAGAATGAAGGACACAAACGATGCCACATAGCTAGTAACACACATGATTCTAGAAGGATAACAAAGCAAAATTCAATGACAACCAGAAAGATGTGGGCAGTACAAAATGAAAAAAGAAGAAGACTTTTGTAATAAGAATGTGCAAAAAGTCTCAACATATATGCATATGTAATATGTAGGCATATTAGATCCAAGGCACTTTTGATCAATCAATCTTCAACATCTTACTGATCACACTACCTAATCGATTAAGGGATATTTACACCCATAACCCTGAGTAATTCCATAATTACCCCAGATACCCTATATAATCATGAATTACATGAGAAACCCTGAATAGTTACTCCGCCTCACACCCATAACCTTCTGTTAGTTTCAACCGTTAACCCCAACCACACCATCGAGTTAATCTAACCAAGTATCAATCCAACAGCTAAAATGAAATCAAAACTAAAAAGAAACCTCCCGTCTTCCTCCTCCAGCAGCTCCCCCTTCCTCCTCCAGCAACACCCCTCCCTCCGTCGTCGACCACCTCCCCTTCCTCCTCCAGCACCTCCGACCCTGCCAACCTCGAAGAGTAGCGGCAGGGGAGGTTTACGAAGGGAGGCAGCAATGGTCAAAGTAGCTTGCATGTTGACGCGGGACGCTGAAAAGGGTGGGTGTAGGGGGCGACCTGGGGGGGGAGTGGGCAGGGCATTGAACAAGGGAGGCGGCATAGGAGCTTTGACGAGGCGACCGGGGGAGGGGAGGGAGGCGGCAGGGGGGCTTTGACGAGGCGGTGGGGGGGAGACGAAGAGGAGGGAGGTGGTAGGGGGGCTTTAACAAGGCGGCAGGGGGGAACAGGAGGGGAGAGAGTTGGCAGAGCTAGGGGGGTCGACCAGGCAAGGGGGGGGGGACACGATGAAGGAATTGCCTGGGGATTGAGGTATAAGACATCAAATTATAGCTCTACAACTCGACGATGGCTGGATCGAGACGATGCACTGAAATGGCCTTGGACCACTTCCTCGACCTCTGTCGTCACTCGGAGGTCTTCGTGACGCTGTCACAGTCGAGGAGGGGAACTGCCGGAGCACTAGATGAGAGGTTTTAAGTTGCGATTAACTGAAGGTGGAAGGGATAGTTTCTATGAGGAGTCTTGGGTCTTTTTATAGCTGGAATGGATGTTTTGTTGGAGATAAGAGGTTATTGGCGTGGATTCTGATCCAACAAATTACAAGAGGGAATGGTTAGATTTGGAGAAGGGTTAGGATCGACAGCTAGGAAAAATATGTGAAGATGGGTTGCTGTCCACATGAACAACAGAGAAGGGAGCTCTCTTGAGGTTGAAGAAGATGGATGAAATTAATGTGTTCACACGGTAGGTAGGGGGTTGACCGTTGACGGTGATGAGGCAGTAGGGGGGAGGGGAGGGAGCGGCAGAGGTAGGGGGTACGACGGGGGAGCTTGCAACGACTAGGGGTGAGTGTGTGCAGCCGGCTTCGAGCTTTGACGATGGGGAGGGAGGACAACGGGTTGGAGGAGGGTAGGGGGCCTGCAACCGATTTCGAGCTTTGACGATGGGGAGGGAGGGGGTAGCCTGGCTGGAAGAGGAGGAGATGGGGGATTTCCTCGTGGGGGTCGGGCTTCTGGTGGGAGGACGACGACGACAGGGGTAGGGGGGTTTCCTGGTTGGAGGAGGAGGTTGGGAGAGGAAGGGGAGGGGCCATTTGTAAATAAAAAGGAACTCAAAGGGTGTGAAATATAAAATACTTGATGGATACCGTCATAGTTAACAGAAAATTAGGTGGAAGTTAACCCGGGGTTATGAGTGCAAGAGTTCAGCACTATTCAGGGTTTCTCATGTAATTCGTGATTATAGAGGGTATCTGGGGTAATTATGGAATTACTCAGGGTTATGAGTGTAAATATCCCATCGATTAAACCTCAACCTTGATCAATAACTATCTCATTGTTCAATTTCTACCTCAAATCGATCACTTCTTGATTGACCAACTATTTCATGTAAACGACAACTCTTGATCGATCAACTTCCAAAACTAATCAATTAAGTTCCAAATTATATGCAATGTCTATATAACGACTACTTTTGATTAACACCTGAGATAGATAGATCTATCAACCTTGATTCTGATTAATTACTTAGAATGTTGTGATCGATCAACTCATAGAATATCTTTGATTAATTTCCATTCTTGGAGAAACACGTATTTTTGAATTTCCTCTTATGATGTTAACAAAAAATAAGGATGTTCGTGCAAAGAAAGAAGTTCCATGATATCAATTCCTCAAGTTTGTTATGAAGGCCATGCCATCTCTCATTACACAATGTAGATGTGTGATCCAACTATGGGAGTCATCATTAAACAAGGAAACAAAGAAGTCTCTCACAATATTATGGGAGGACTCATATACAAACGATCAATAAGAAGAATCCAACGTCATGTTCACATGTATTATCAAATCTAATTCGAGTGAAGATGATGAAGAAGAAGTCACATGAGAAGACAACAATAGGATAAGACCTTTCTTATGAGGAATTAGTCGAAGATTTTTAAGAGTTGCATGGAGTCGTAGAAAAATTAACTAGTAACTTTTTTTTAAAGAAATCTAGAAAAGTAGAAAAAGAATCTCATTGCAAAGAATTGATTCTTTAAAAATTCAAATTAGTATGCTAGAAATTGATAATGACAAATTAGAGGATGATCTTATCAAATTTACTACTGCTAAAGAAACTTAGATAAGTTTCTAGGCATTTCCACACAAAATTTGGTTATTGAAATATGATGTAATCCAACCATGCATCATCCTGCACCTACTACTTTTATTCCAAAAGTAAGAAAGATATGATTCTCAAAAGTGAGGTTGAGAATTATAAAGTTAACCCTGTTACCAAAGAAAAAACTTATACTAGAACAGTTTTATGCTTGTGATTAGATAAAAATGTGTAAGATGCTGCCAAAAAAACTATAAGGAACTCTAATCATGCAAGGCAACATATGCAAGAATACCACGTGAAATATAAAATCAATAAAGGAGTTACCTTTTCATAGATGAAAGAGGTCACAATCAACCGTGGTACAACTCCAATGGATGGATGTCACCTCCTCCACCATACTACCTTTACCCTCCTTGTCATATTGTTTAAACTTTCCATCTTATGACATTTTCTATTACTATTTTTCCACATCATATAGACATGAAAATGGGGAGCCTTAGTTTTCAAACCTTTTTTTTAAAAAAAATCCCAAATGAAAGCTTTTCAAAAAGTCAAAAGAAGAAGTGGATATATTAATATACAGCTTTGTTTGTTTGTCATCAGTTAAAAAGGGAGAGGCTTTTGGTACCATGTTTTCATGCTCATTGTATTATTATTTTGATGATATCAAATTTTGCTAGTACAAATAATACAGTAGCTTTTATGATAACTTCACCACAAGTACGTGAAAGGAGTTCTTAAATCCTCATCACGGAAACATGGAAAAAATAACAAATAATTTGCAAACAAGCAGAGTTCATTATATGAACTCCGATACAAGCATAACAAAAATTTATTGCGAAATCACATAGTACTGAAACCTATTTCCAAATCATTTCGTAAAACCACAGAAGTATTAGTGTTACCATTGAAGTGTGATTTTTTTAAAAAGAGACCTCTGTTGGACATGCGAGCCCACAATGAGCCATTTATGAAATAAATATTATTGCAAATATCATTCCTTGAAAAATAAAGAGTAATTAATTTGCATAGTAGGTCCCTAGTACAATTTGGGTTATGTACCATGGCCATCTTAATGATCATACAACTATTGATTAAACTGTTGAATCATAGAGGCTGATGCTTAGATGAATATCTAAAGAGTTAGATTGAGGACTCATCAAACATCATCAAATGATTATTAAGAGAGGATCTACAGTCTAAGAAGGAGATGGCAATCCTTTCTCTAAAGATTGATATCTAACGGACCGCTTGATGCATGTCCTCTGCATAAGAATAGAGATTCGAATGTGTTAGATAAGTTAGGTCAAAGAGTTGACTTAATGAGATAAAGATAACCAAAGACCTATGTCATATGCTATCATGATATAGAAACACATCCTCTGACATGAGACAAATATGTTAATATATGTCTGAGTATGTACATTTGGCAGACCAATGTGCATACAAGGGCATATGAGTAATGTGATCTCTCAAAGGGATCATATTGGTTCATTTACTGAACCAGAAGACATGAGCTCACTCATGAGATACTGAGAAGAATTAAATTTCGTGCACGATTGTCTCGCTTTGGAAGGTTGATTGAATTTGTAGGTTTCATATATGCTTTTGGAAATTATATGATCAATACCTAGGTATGATATATGCTTTTGGAAAGTATATGATCGATACCAACTCCCAATAGCCAAATTAGAAACTTAATGATAAAATCCTGAAGTAAACAGTGTAAAATTGATCTAATACTTCGGGTTTAATCTTGATCTTCCAATATGCAAGATGTACATGTATTAAGAATACCTGTGGGTGATGTGATCATAAATGATTATATAACCATGACACTTCCATTTCTAGGGAGTGATGAAACAGATCTGGATTTTAGTGACTACTCTCAGTAGAAAAGTGATATGATCTTGGTTTAAATGTTGGACATTGATCTGAATGTGATTCATATGCAATTAGAATATTAGATTTTGCGGTCTTAATTTAATCAAGCATCTATAAGAGGTCTTCAAGATCTGGATTTGAGATGTGATCTCAATATCCAAGGCACTATATATGGAACAATACAATCACCATGTCCTTATCTCCATGTATCCGCAGATAAAGCACACTCTCCTTGAAAGAGTTCAAGGATAATTTTATAATTGATATTTGTATCCAAACATTGAGAAAATTGATAATTAAATGTGATTTAATTATCATAAATAATATGAATTTGATTCAAATGATAAGGAGTGTTATCTAAGATAATTAATGTGGTTTAATTATCAAAGATTTGAATAATGTGAATGTGATTCATATTATTTAGGCACATGAGAATAGAGATCCAAGATGATTATATGTAATTTAATTATCATGGATACGAATAATACGGATAACACTATCCGTGTTAATCATATATATTATAAATGTGATTTATAATATATAAGAGAGAGCTATTTTTTAATAACATTTACAAATTAAATGTTGATGTGAGCTCGATTCACATTGGATAATTAATTGAAAATGTAATTTACATTTTATTTTGATTGTGAATGCGATTCACAATTTTCCAATGGCATGATTGCAATATTCACAAGATAACTATGAATAATTTTTGTGAGATAATTTACAACAAGTATTGCTGTAAATATTAAAGATTTCATGAAATAATATAATCTCATGAGATAATGTGGAGATTGCCACCTTCCATCCTAAGATGGTGGACGACCACCAACTCCTATTAAGAGAGGGTGGCAGTCCCCCCTCTTATGGATTGAGGGCAACCATCCTCCCAATTATCTCTAAGGATAATTGATTTAATTGGAATTAATTTATATTTATTATTCAATATATATTTAATTTAATTTAATTAATTATTATTGTGTTTCTACAACAAGATCATGACTATTGGAAGAAACATAAATCAATCTCATCTATTAGATTTATGTGCACATGGATTGGGATCCATGGAATCCCAAAATACTATATAAGAAGATGCAATCCTAGCTCTTTTTATGCAATGAAAATATGCTCTCTTCCCTTATCTCTCTACATGCCAAGTGCCTCTCCCTCTCCCTCTTGTGGTCGTCCACCTTGATGCCCTAGAGAGAGAGAGATCTTCGTAGTTTTCGCATCGTTGTTATGTTATCGGAACAACTACTCGCGGATCCCCATCTCCTTCGGTGTGCGCCGCTCGTGAAGAATATGTCGGATCTCGTGTGACGAGATCAGGAAATTCACCTCTTGGATCATCACCATGGATTGGGAGGAGACATCAATTCGCTCACAAGAGTCTCCTCCGTTGGATCAGACGTGAGATATGAGGTCTCTTTATTTAGAGTATTGATCACAAGCATGCTTCAAGAGGGAATCCTAATATTTGTTTGTGGTTTAGACGAAACAATCCAATAACTGTTCTTAGATCATGTAATTTCATCGTTTCAAATTTTTAAATTCTGCTGCCCTGAGCAACTAATGCGACTAGTCGCTCCTAATCGCATACAATGCGATCCTCACGCTTCCGTGATACACTTAAATATTTTCCCATATCCTTCAACCTCCTGAATTGAGTCTGATCGGACGATTCTCCTCTCGTGGCGTGATGATGACTCGTGTTACTTCCCCGAAACTCTGATACCAACTTCTTCTTGAAGTTATCCATGCCAAATAGAGATCAATATGATCTCTATCTCATAATTACACCATATGAAACAGAATCCTTATTTTGCATGTATGTAGTATGGATAATAAGGTTTTCTTCTTTCACGAAGGGAAGAAGCAATGTGGAGAAGGTGGAGGGGAATAGTGGACATCGAGGGTTGTAGATGGTAAAGGGGAAGGCCATAAGATTTCTCAACTCTCTCTTTTTCCCTTTAAGAAATCAAGGCACTTTGAAGGACTTTTGAAGTAATGAAATGAATTATTTTTCAAGTGAGAGGCCAATCCCTCTCTTAAATACAAGAGGGGGACGTCCTAGGGAGTCCTATTGCTAGTCCACCTTTCTAGGCCTTTGGATAATGATCCTAAGGCTTGGATTACATTCTTTACCTTCAAGAAATAGGAATCTTAATTATACTTTTAATTATCATCCAAAATAATCAAGATATAAATAAAAAATAGGAGGTTTTAAACAAATTAGGAGTACAAGGAGGACATCCATGTATTTCCGCATAGGATGCCCCTTATCTTATTTTTTGTTACAATATTCTTTTAATAATTATATTATCATAATTGACTACACTATGAAAATCATAATTGGGTATTTTATGATAATCATATCATAGCATATCAATCATATTCATAAAGCCAAAATAAAATGTAAATCCAATTTACATTTATTTTTCCAATGTGAATCATATTCACATATATACCTTGCAATAATCTACGAATAATATATATATATTATGAATAAATATTCATATCAATTAAATACAAATAATGTGAATCATATTCAATAACCCTAGATAGACATATCAATGCTAATAACAACTATTGTCACAATATGTATATTATTGCATACAAGTCCTACTCCAACTAGGATTTGTGAGTATTTGTCACAGATACTTGGAGATAGTGTCAGGGAGATCATTTTATCCATGTATAGTGACTTGAAACTAGGACAAGCATCTAATTTCAGGGTTTAAACCATGTGTGAAATGATAAACACTTACTTTGAGCTTGATAATAGTTCAAGGAAATGCATCACAATCTCCATGAGCTCAACAAATAATCAAAGTGATGAGATCAACATCTCTCTCCATTTCTATTCATTGTCCAAACCTTTTGGAGCTTTGAATTGAGCTCTCAAAGTGAGTTCACATCTATTTCGATTTTCATTTCCAACATTTGGATATTGAAATTAGAAATAAAAATGGCAATTGAATCTAATGAGATGAGATTTAATCAAATTAATTATCATATCATTAAGCCATGTAGTGGAGTAACTAAAGTATATCTGATTTCATCACTATCTTGGAATGGAAGTGTCATGGTGGATGATGTATTAGACAACCATAAATTCTTAAGGAATTCATCTTCTAGAAATTTGACATCTCTATAAACAAAAATCTTTTGAGTCTCAATATAATAAAGTTGGTATACAACGACATTCTTTATGTATCCAATGAAGTAGCACTCTCTATTGCGAGATTCTAAGTTGCTTCCATCCATATTTTTAACATGGACCAAACAACCCCGAATTCTTAAATATCGTTCACTAGTATTGGTACCATACCAAAAGTCGTGAGGTATTTAGGTACAGATTTAGTTGGAATCTTGTTTAGGACATAAGTTGCAGTCTCTAACGTATGTCCCCAGAAACTAGAAGGTAAATTCTCTATATTCATCATTGATCTTACCATGTCCAACGTGGTTCTGTTATGCCTCTATGCATCCATGTTGAGTTGAGGAATATTTGGAAGAATTAGATTAGAAATAATTTCTCCCTCCTTAATGTTTTATTTGAATTCATCTGAGAGGTATTTGTCACCTTAGTCAGATAAAATTTGTTTTATCTTCCTTCCAGTTTGCTTTTCAACTAAAGCCATGAACACTTTGAACTTTTCAAAGGTTTGAGATCTGTGACATAAAAGGAAGACAAAATGTACCACAAATGATCATCAATAAATATCACGCAACATTGGTGTTCATTACGATTCGCAGTACTAAAGGGACCGCATACATCAATATGTATTATGTCAAGTATACTTTTACATCTTTCACCTTTCTTAATAAGGTTTCCCTGAATATTTTTTCTCGAATAGAATGCTCGCAGGTGGGTAGATCATTGACTTCTAGAAAATCAAAAGGTTTGTCCTTTACAGATTATTGATCCTATCAACAGATACATGTCAAATCTTTGATGTCCTCTCATAGTTAAATGATCTCCATCCTCCCTTTATCTTTTAGGTGTTTTATTATCATTAATTTTTTAATATTCATGGCACATTCATATGTGTTTAATTCATATAATCCACCAGCTTTCAAAGAATCATCTAATATAAATTTACCATAACTATTTATAATAATTTTATTACATAAAAGAAAAGCATATCCATGTCTAACAAGCTTAGATATAGATAGCAAGTTCCTTTTAACATCTGGTACATAGAGACACTCATTAATATCTAGGAATCTGTCACTAGATATTAATGGTCTTAGGTTCTAATGGCGATCGCTACAATAGTTGCATCAGATCCCATCTAGATGACTATCTCCCTATCATCAAGTTTTTAGCTTTCTTCAAACATATGGAATTAATTGCAAACATGAATTAAAACACCACAATCAAACAATCCAACTTCCTTTTCATCCTATGAGTAAGTTGGTTTCGATGTTGAAAATAGATGATTTACTTGCCAGAGTTAAACATTTTCCTTTCTCAATGGTCTTCAAGTATTGCGGACAATTATGCTTCTCGTGTCCTGACTTATAGAAATTATTGTATACATCCATCTCCTTAGATCTCAGATGTGTCAAATTACTATGAGATTGACTAATAGTTTGACATTTCTTCTTCTCTTAGATCGTACGCTTCTGAGATCCATGCTTCTTGTCGCACTTCCTTTTGACATGTGAAACCATTGCATTGCCAGAGTGATTCTCTTTGTTCATAATGTCCTTAACGGGCATTAACACAGCAAGAAAGTGGTTTAAATCTCCCTATATCTCCATCAGATTCGGGAGGAAGTCCTGAGAGGATGCAATGTCTATATGTTGTTTCTGAAGCATATTATACAATAATGTAGAAATTCATGACCAAATGATCCATGGTTTACTTCTTGTTGAACTCTTGGGCATCCTTTATTTGAGGGTTCCCATACTTCACAAACGAGATCACATATGCTATGTGCTCTTTTTCAAGTATGAGTTCCAAATTTTGGATCCAATCTGAATAGTTTGGACCGGTCAACTAACTGACCTCAACTAGTTTGTTCCGTAGGTTGACAGATTTCATCTAATATTAAAAATATTTATACTTTTAGTTAATCTTGATTATGGCGATTGATTATTTTAAATCAAGATGCTCTCATATTTTTCGTACTTTGAAAGTATTTCCCTTAAATTTTCAATGCATAAGCAGGCTATAACTCAAAGAACTCATTATGAGATATGTTTCTCCTTTCTACTTTCATTTCACCCTAATAATATGAGGAAATGCAACTATAGTGAAAGAAGTGGGAACTTTTTTCACCTTGCAGATCATCGTGCATTCCCATTCAATTTTCAACACCCATGCCCCTAGATAGGTGGAGTTAGCATGTTGTCGATTAAACCTACCATCAGTGAGTGAGTTTAAATGTTACATTTTGCTTCAATAATATGGGGAACAATATCAGGTCACTACGCATACGCCCTATCTCTTTCGAGAAACAAAAAATCCAATCTAGGTAAATGTGTATTTCAGAGTCATGAGTATGTGTAAGCGTGCCTAAAAATACAATTCATGATGATAGAGTTCTTCACATGACAAGAGACCTTATATGTCATCATAAGACTTGTCCATATATTGTTTAAAATTGATGATTAATCATTTCGGATTATATTATCATGATTAATTCAATAAGGGAAATTTTAAGAAAAGATTCTTAGTTATTATTTATCTTCAATCTAATTAAAAAGTACAACAATCAATAAATCAATCCCAGCAATCAATTTATGCACACAATCATCTTCATTACTCTTTAAAAGATCATAATATCACCTACTAATATTTAATCTTTCTCAAGATCTCTTCGGTCAGGTGATG
Source organism: Ottelia alismoides (assembly GCA_037367405.1). Classification (NCBI taxonomy): domain Eukaryota; kingdom Viridiplantae; phylum Streptophyta; class Magnoliopsida; order Alismatales; family Hydrocharitaceae; genus Ottelia; species Ottelia alismoides. Next base: position 354,509 of record JAZKJV010000232.1, read on the forward strand.
AACGAGGATCAGGTCTATTGTGGCTAAGAAGCTAGCCAAGCAATCACTACAACAACCAAGTACTCAATCAAACAATTGTCAATCTGCAATTAGATTAAGCGATCAAAATATGTGAGTTAAAATTTATTATAACTCTATATGAATGTGTATAGGCATAAGCAAGTAGAGTGTTGAACACTAGGAATGCAAGAAGGTAGTGAATTATTAATAATAATTATTAATTAATAATAACTACTTTCTCGGATTTTTAAATTTCTTATTTTTGTGGGTTTTAAACTATATCTATTTTTATGGATTTTTATTTATTATATAAATTTTATAATTTATAATTTTATATTTTGTTTTAATTTTCTAAAATTTTAAGTTCTTTTTAATAAGATAAATAATAATATATAGATAGAGGAAATGGAAGCTACTTCATGAAGTAGCTAACCTTAGCTACTCCATGGGTATTTTCACCGTTTTTATGAAAAATACCACCATGAATTTTCACAACATGGTGGTATTTCAAAAAAATAAAAACGGATGAAAAATACCCATGGATTAGCTAAGATTAGCTACTACATGAAGTAGCTTCCCTTTCTTCGTATAGATATTAAATTCACGTATAAATAGTATTTAGTAAATATAGATAATATAGCTTTTTATATTTTTATATAAGTCAAAATTAAGTTAAAAAAATATAAAATAATTTTTTTATGTTTTTTATATTTTCCTCTATTTTTAGTAATTTTTAGGTTATTTTTATAATTTTTATTGATTTTAAACCGAAAAAATATACAAAATAATAGATATATTAAATCCTTGAGCTTCTTTAGGGTTTAAAAAATATTTATCAATCTGAAATTAATCAAAAACTATTTTTATTACATATTATGTATAATAAAAAAATTTACAACCATAAAGGTATATTTTTGTATTTTTATATTATTTTTGCAAATTTTTATAAAGTTTCTATGGTTATATAATTTTTATTTTTATATTTTGTATTTTTTTAGTGATTTTTATATGTGGTAGAATATACTAAAATATAGATAATATAACTTTTTTAGAATTTTTGGAGTTAGATTTAATTTTTTGGATTTTTAAATGCTAAAAAAATTATATAGCTGACATGGACCAAAACATAATTTAAACAAAAAATGCATTAAAGAATTGGTCCCTAAAGTTCGTGACTAAATATGCAAAAAAACCAACACCTCATGTGGTGGACCTCGAAAGGTGAGCCGGATAGGGAACTAAATGTAATATCCATGAAGTTCAGGGGTAAAACTTGTAATTTACCTAAAACATTACATTGCATATAAATTTTATAATATTAAACAATAAATACGAAAAACTGGAGGGTTTGTGGCTCAAATTACGTAGGCAGATGTAAGGCACGTGGCTTTTGATGAGACATCTCTAGTCATATTGTGATGCCTAACTTGTGATTTTGCGGTGGAGAAAAAATATCATTTTGATTTTATTCAATGACCCATATTAGATCTGGATTGCTCCTTCATCAGATGGATAAGAAGATGATAAACCGCAAATTCCACACTTTAAGAGTGTTAAATTAGCACTTAAGATCATCGCAGCCGGGCTAGATTGGGTCGATCAAAGACCATCTAATTCGGATATGTCAATGCAGATGGTCATTAATTTATATTTTACTTGGTAAGTAACCAAGGTCAAACTCAGGGATATGAGCCTCTCTCGTATTATCTATACTCTTATCAATTTCATTAAGTGTTGAGTTGGAGACAAATAGGTCAATATATGCATGAAGACAAAACAATGCATCAAATAGACATGAATCTATGCATTATTTTATTTTATTTTTCATCATGCAATTAGATGCGATGAAATGCAATGAAAACATGCCCCATCTCATAAATACTTGAGCCATTAAAGTACAGGTCAAATTAGGGTCAAATAATAATGCTATCTTCATTCATGTAAAACTTAGGCATGAAAAGCATTGAAATCAAGATACTTATCCAATAAAATAATACGTCAACTTTTGTAGTGTCAAATCTGAAATAAAAGCATGTCATAAGGAAGACAATGAAAAGAGCTTCAAAATGCCACTGAAATCGACTCAATCAGAGCTAGGATGCTCCAGATATACATAAGTGAAGTCAGGGGCATAAAGGCAAGAAAACATGAAAGATAACTAGCAAACAGGTCTCTGGGAGGGACTAAAATGTAAATACAAGAAAGTTTGGTACCTTCCCTGTAATTAACCCACACGCAAAGGGGCATTTTTGCTATTATGAAAACCTGTGAGGGTATAAACGCAAAATACCCACTATGCACGTGTTCTGCACGTGATTCCAGGACCTATTTGCAATATGAGAAATCTGTGAGGGCACCGATGCAAAAGGCCCAAACCTCACGTGCGTGAGGCACGTGAGTCCAGGCTCGGGTGGGGGCGAGGTTCGGTGCAACGTCGGATGGCCGTAGCAGGTGGCTTGGGCCACGTGGCGGCTCGAGGATGCCTCGGTCCCACCGAGCCTCCGCGCTCCGGGGAAAAGTCGTGGCTGCTCCTGGGCCGTTAGATATCCGCTGGGAGCGATGTCCAACGGCATCTGCACCTCCTTCTTCCTCGTAGGATGGCGACGTAATTGGAGCTCCAGCGGGAGGCCTGGAGCTCCTCCGCACCTCTCTGTACCCGGTGAAGATCGAGGAGGACCGCTGGATACCTGGCGATGAAGATCTACACTCGGAGAAGATGAGGGGATATTTGGAGTTCGCTGTCGATGCCCGTTCGTCGGAGGCGGAGCTCTAGAACTTGGCTCCGACCGAGGTCCGGCCAATGGAGTTTGTAGACCTGCAAAAGGGGTTAGATTAAAGCCGAGGCGTGTGTGCATACGAGCTGAGGTGAACGGAGGGCTAGGGGGAACAAAAAGCGATGTCCTTGGTGGGTTCTCCTCCGCCTCCGGTGGAGGAGAAAGCTTGGAATGGAGGGAGGTTTAGACGGAGGACGAGGGTGATCGGAAGGGCTGGCGAAGGTGTCGGATGATAGGCGGAGCTAGTGGGGGGTTTAGGTGACCATGAAAATGTCGATGGGGGCCTAATGAATTGCTAGAAATTAAAGGAAAAATACAAAGGGAAGTTGGAATCTTACATGGGTTATGGCGGCGTGAAGGCATGGGCTTGAGGTTCTTGGAGAACCCCGGGGTCGTCGCACGTGCTGGTCGGTCGGTCCAACGAGTTCGGGCGGGGCGGATCCACCGCGACATAGCTGAGCAGCTGCGGGTCTCACCAGGGGTTTTGGGGTCGTCATCGCTCGATCCTAACTCCTCCCACTGTCACAAGGAGGAGGAGGGATGGGCCCTTCCCCTCATGAAGGTGGACACCGGTGACTGGCGGGGGAGAGGGCTATTTGAAGGTCCAAGCTCGGTGGTTTCAGTGTGATGGGCTCGACTTTCGTGGGGAATATGTAGTGGTGGAGAGGATATCGTGGGTGATGGAAGCATCCGCGAGGGTCGTGGGTAATGGGGGAAGGTTGTGAGACGGTTGGCGAGAGATGAGGTCATCAGAAATGGTGGAGGAAATGGGAAGGGGGAGGTTGTCGTGCGAGGTGGAGCGAGGTGGAGCGTCGTGGGAGAGAGGGCAGACCAGAGGTAGGGGACGATGGTTGGGCCATTGGATCTTGAGATCCAACGACCAAAAGAAAGGTGCCAAGGGAAGGCCAAGATTAGATATAGACCGATATGATCGTAGGGCAGAAATTACGCCACGTGGTGACAGGACAAGAAGGTGCTAATACACAGTGGAGATGGACTCAGGGGAATGATCGGAGGGTGGCGATTAAAGGTGGGAATAGATGGCTGGGATGGAGGCTCCTAAAGATAATCATGCGGTGAATGAGACTCCACGTGGTTCAATGGGATAGCGGCGCTACTGGAGGGCTGCGATGAAGTTTGGATGTGATCGAACAACGGGGGTCAAGGGTGTGCGTGGAGGTCGTGGAACCGTTGGATCAAGAAGAGATCCAACGGCCAAGGGCGCGGGCGGACAATGCAAAGGGGTCGGGCCACGTGGCTCAACCAGAAGGAGCCACGTGGCCCAATCAGATTGTTTGAAAGAAGAAATTGAAATACGAAGGGTCAAATGGCCGAATTTGAGAAAACTCAAACATGAAAGTTGTAGATCTCGATGAGATCTACAAGTTTCATGTTGACCAAAAATGGAGATGAGGTCATTTAAAGACAGGAAATATTTTTGAGGGTATTTTTAAGGATAAAAACACCACGAATTTTAATTTTGACATTTTTTGTGATTTTTAATTTGTTCAAGGCTTTGATAATTACAAGACTTTATCTGATTTTTATTGACACACATTTAAGCAAGGGGGTTATTATGATGATGAAATTGAGTTTCATCAGAAGCTATCAAGAAGAACAAGGAAGAAGGCCTTCTTCCTCGGTCTTCCTCCTTGATTCCTCCTCTTCCCTGTGGTCGATCATGCTACTTTGAAGCTCCGAAGGCTATTGTAAGAGTTCCACTCAAACTAGGGCCACTCAAAAGATCCAAGTCTCGTTAGAAGAGACATGGAGGTCGAAGATGCTTAAGCAACCTAGAAGAGGTTGTAGGGATTCGATTTACTCCATTCAAGAGTCTGTTCAGCTCGTACTCCTGCACAACAAGCTCAAAGTTTTTCACATGTGCTAAGCATCATCCTATCTTGTCTAATAAATTACCAAGTGTTGTAAGACTTGTGCAGTTTTTTTGGACACTTACAAGGTTTTGTTCTTTTAGCATTATTGTGCAAGTACAAAAATTATATGTTCTATTATTTGTGAGAGATAAAATCATCATTAGGGTCTATCCAATGGGGATTACATTTGTATACATGAGGTTGTAATACATTCGGTTCAAAGTAGCAAAATAGTGAAAAATTGCTTCATTGGAGAGCATCATGAAAATTCTAAAATGGGAAATCTTGAGCTGTGATTTTTACCCGCTTAGATTGCTTATGAAGTCCATAAATATATATATATATATATATATATATATAGGAGTGATTCTATGAGAGCAAAAAAATGTAAGAGCATGAAAGCATGCATTCTGGACCACATGATCATGTCTTCTCTATCCTGTTCTTCTCTCTCCTGGTTGGATCATGTGGGTCCAGAATGCATGCTCTCATGCTCTCACAGGTTTTGGTTGTGACCTATTTCTATATACTTGGTTAATCATTTTCAATTATGGTTTAGAAATATACATATATTGTAAAATTTCCCTTCCCTCTCTTTTCAGATATACATTTAGTGTATATGAGTGGTTGAAAGCTTTGTAAGTGTAGTTACCTTCTTACAAAGCCTATAGATGGCACAGATGAACTTCACTAAAAATATAAAATTCATATTCTTACTATGTCTTTGTATTAATTAAGTTATTTGTGAAGCAAATCTTAGACCACTCCAAAGGTAAAGGCCCCGCATGTATGAAATCTACTTTCATCATTAAAACTGGTTTTTTAGTTGGACGAGAAGGAAGCTGGGTTATAGATTCTGATGCTTATGTTCATGTATGCAATTTGTTGCATCTCTTCTAGGAAACTAAGAGTCCTGATGAAGAGGAGATAGTCATCTAGAAGGGATCTGATGCAAGTGTTACAACAGTCGCCATCGGAATATATCGGCTATCATTATCTAGTGGAACAATCCTAGTACTTAAAGAGTGTCTTTATGTACCTGAAGTCAGAAGGAATTTAATATATGTATATAAGATTGTTAAAGCGGATATTCATTCCTTTTCTGTAATAAATTAGTCATAAGCCATTATGATAAATATATTACAGATGGTCTTTTGACTTCTGGTGGACTCTATGAATTGTGCATTGATGAACATGTCATGAATGTTACTATCACTAATAAAAACCTTAAAAGATCCAGGGAGGATGTAAATCATTCAAACATGATTTGGCATCAAAGGCTTAGCCATTTATCTGTTGATAGGATCAACAAATTGATAAAGGATGGACCCTTAGATTTTCTACAGATTCAATCTTTGCCACCTGTGAACATTGTATTCAAGATAAAATGACTAGGTCACCTTTCCCTAACAAGGTTACACAATGTGAAGGTATTCCAGACCTAATACATACCTATGAATGTGGTCCCTTCAATACCGTGATTCAAAATGGATATCGATATTATTCGACACTTATTAATGACCATTCAGATACAGGTTTATCTTCCTACTATGTCATAAATCTGAAATCTTTGAAAAGTTCGAAGAGTTCAAGGCTTTGGTTGAGAACCAAATCGATAGGAAGATTAAACGGATTCGATCTGACCGAGGTAGTGAATATCTCTCAGATGAATTAAAGGAATACATTAAAGTGAATGGAATCATCTCTGATCTCACTCCTCCCGGAAACCCTCCAACTTAATGGTGTTGCTGAGAGACACAAAAGGACCATCGTGGATATGGTTCATTCAATGATGAGTAAATCACATTTACCTCTTAGTTTATGGAGATATGCAGTAGAGACTGCCATATATATCTTATACAATATTCCTAGCAAGGCTCTAAGACTCCTCATGAGCTCTGGTATGGAACAAAACCTAGTGTTAATCACTTGAAGGTTTGGGGTTGATTTGTCCACGCGAAGAACATGGATGCAAGTAAGATAGAATCTTGCTCTTGTGAGTGTTACTTTATTGGGTATGTTAAAGATGGTATTGGAATTTATGACCCTGAGACCCATAAGCTTTTTGTCTCTAGATATGCGAGATTTCGAGAGGATGACTTCCTTAAAGTTCAATACAAAAATGAAGTAGAGGAACCCATTGAGTCCACTGAGGATTCTGAGCTTCATGAACCATAAACTTAAGAGATAAATAAAGACAAAACACCCATACCTCTTCGAAGGAGTTCGAGGATGGTTGCACTGAAGGATATTGAGTATCCTTAAGCGCATCACGGAAGCGTGTCGATCGCATCGTATGCAATCGGGGCAACTAGTCGCACTAGTCGCTAGATGCAGCGGAAATTAAAATTTTTTAACTTTAAAGATGAAACCACATGATCACGAGAACACTTCTCGGATCGTTTCATCAAACCACAAAGTACAAGGAATACCTCTTGAAGCGTGGTTGTGATCGCGAGATCCCAAAGTAGAGATCCTCCTATCTTAAGTCCGATCCACGAAGAACGCACTTGCGGGCGCGATGATGAGTCACGTCCTTCCCGCAATCCTCGATGAAGATCCAAGCGATGGCTCCCCCGATTTCGTCAAACGAAATCCGTCGTCTTCCTTTAGAGTAAGAAACTCCAAAGAAGATGGAGATCCACGAGTCGTCGAAGGCGAAAGCCGAGAGTCTCTCCTTTCTCAACATAAAGTGGACGGCCACTTGATGGAGAAGAGAAAGAGAGAGGGCGAGAATGAGAAAGAGAGAGAGAGAGAGTTGTAACCTTGCACAACTCTTAATGATGTACCATAGAGAGGCTACCCTAGCCCTCCTTATATACTAGTTTAGGATCCAATGGATCTCAATCCATGGGACACATGGATCCAAGGGATATGCTTGGTCCATGATAAATCAATGGCTATGATTTGTTGTTGATTAAAAAACAACAACATCAATTTAAATATAAATTAACTAAGAGATAACATGATAAATCAAATGGAGCTAACCATCCTCCTAAAAAGGGGGGGCGTCACCCATGAACCATTCATGGGTGACGCCACCTCTAGAGGTGGTTATTTGCTCCATTTTATTTATCTTATTATTCCTTAATTAATTACAATAAATATTCACCAAAATAATTCCAAATTAATTTGTGAATATTTCAATCATGCCATTGAATATTGTGTGAATCATATTCACAACCCAAACTAGTTAGTAAATTGCATTTCCAATTAATTAACAAATGTGAATCCAATCCACATTATTAATTAACAAATGCTATTTACATAAATTCTCTCTCTTATATATGTATATTATAAATCATATTTATAACACACATATATCATGGATAGTGTTATCCACATTCTCTTAGTCCTTGATAATTAAATCTCATTTAATTATCTTAGATAATCATTTTCACAATATGAATCATATTCATATTTAAGCTTGATAATTAAATCTCATTTAATCATCAAGTCCTTGCTTGGATATTTCATCAAATGAATTATTCTTGAACTCTTTCAAGAATAATGTGCTTTCTCCGCAGATACTTGGAGATAAGGACAGGGCGATTGTATTATTCCACGTATAGTGACTTGGATGTTGAGATCTCATCTCAAATCCAGATCTTACGGACCTCTCACAGATGCTTGATTAAATCAAGGCCGCAAATCCAATCTTCTCATTGAATCTGAATCTTATTCAGATTAATGTCCAATACTTGGACTAAGATCGGATTGCTTCTCTACTGAAAGGAGTCACTAAAATCCAGACCTGTTTCATCACTCCCTCGGAATGGAAGCGTCATGGATATACAATCGTTTATGATCACATCACCCTTCAGGTATTCCCAATACCTGTACATCCTGCATACTGGAAGACCCATGGTCAACCCGAAGATCAAGATCTATTTTACACTGTCTTCTTCAGGATTTGATCACTAAGTTTCTCATTTGATCATTGGGATTTAGTATCGATCATATACTTTCCAAAAGCATATATCATACCTAGGTCTTGATCATATACTTTCCAAAAGTATATATCAAACCTACAAATTCAGTCAAGCTTCCAAAGCGAGACGACCGTGCACGGAATTTGATTCTTCCCAATATCTCATGAGTGAGCTCATGTCTTCCGGTTCAGTAGTGAACCTGTATGATCCCTTTGAGAGATCGTATTACTCATATGCCCTTATATGCACACCAACGCGCCGGTGTATAGACCTTGGTTAGGTCATCAACCTATTGGTCTGTCAAATGTACATACTCAGACATATAGCAATACATCTGTCTCTGGTCAGAGGATGCATGCCTATGCTGTGACAGCATTCAACATAGGACTTTGGTTATCTCGATCTCGTTAAGTCAACTCTTTGACCTAACTAATCTGACACCTCCGAATCTCTATTCCTATGCAGAGGACCTGCATCAAGAGGTCGGTCAGATATCAGCCTATGTGAGAAAGGATTGCCATCTCCTACTCAGGCTGGAGATCACATCTTAACAATCATTTGACGGTGCTTGATGAGTCCTCAATCTAACTCTTTAGATATTCATCCAAGCACCAGCCTCTATGATTCAATAATTGAATCAACAGCTGTATGATTATTAAGACAGCCATGGTACATAACCCTAATTGTACAGAGGGACCTATTATGCAAATTATTTATTCTTCATTTCAGATCAGGGAATGATATTCGCAATAACATTTATTGCATAATGGCTCGCCGTGGGCTCACATGTCCAACAATCTCCCACTAGCCCAAAGAGCCATTAATGGGCTAATCATTTAAACTCACACTCATGTGACAATCATAGGCTATTTAGAAATAGCTAGGTAAGCTGATCAGTCACTCTGTTCCCAAAAGACTATGCCAAGTCCTTTTACGGCACTTGCATATCCCTAGGTAACAGTGCTCGCATCCAATGCGAATGTTGCATCTTATGCAACCAATACTCAATCTAGTCAAAGCAGTTATAGTGTCCTTGACACTATTGCTCAATAACTATTATAACCAGTATTTCCATAATCCTTATCAGAATACCCTTATTCCGGGAGATCACTATCTCTCAAGGTATCCATAGTTAAGATCTTTTAGATCTCTATCTATAAAGTCTTAAGCTCTTGAAGATGAGACTTAGAGATCACTATCTCTAAAGCCTTGTCATCTTTGAAGATATCGTTATTACTGCAATCAAGTGTTTTCTCTGTAGGATTAGTAACAGTTTACTACTCCCACTGCATGGTAGATATCTGGCTTTTGTACACATCAAGCATACACTAAGCTTCTCGTAACTGATGCACAAGTGCAAGCAGTTCTAGCATTCACTTCCTCAACTCTTTGAGGTGCTATTCCTTTAGATAGGTCAGTACCAAATCTCAAGGAAGGAAGCCTTTCTTGGAATTTCCAGGAATGGAATATGTCCAAGGTGTACTACAAATGTGACAGTCCCAATACCCTCTTTTCTTTGCTTCTGAACTCCTTCAGAACTAAGATCTAAGAGGTATTCTTGAGATCATATCTCAAGGTATGGAATAGCCGGATCATAAAACACTTATTATCATCCTTATATCATTCCAAATGATTAGGATATTATCTACATTTAGCATGATGAACACAATGGCACTCCCACTAAGCTTCACATGGTACATCAAGATTCTATCTGAAATCATAACACTTATGATTTCATCAAATCTGATGTTCCAACTACAAAAAGCTTATTTGAGTCCTTAGATGGATTTCGTTAGCTTTCACATTGCTTTCCTCAACCATGAAGCCCTGGGGCTACTTCATGTGAATATCCTCAGAGAGGTATTCTTAGAGGAATGCAATCTTGAATTACATCCTGAAGATGCAATAGTCAAGTTGTGTAGCTAAGGTTAGCAATATTCTGATGAGTTTAAGCATGGTTACCGAAGAGCAAGTCTCTTTGCAAGCAATGTCTTCTCTTCCGATGTGTAGCTTATGGCTACGAACCGAGCTTTGAAGGTCTCTACCTTCTCATCAGGTTTCCTTTCTCTTGAAGATCCATTTACACCTTAATGGGTCTAACCCTTATAGGTGGATCCTCGAGGGTCCATATACAACACTTGTATATGAAGTCTACTTTAGACTTTATTGCTAATATCCATCATTCCATGTCATGATCCTTAGGAGCTTCATCACATGAAGTCCGATCATTGTCAGACTTGGCTGACACATGGAATACATCCTCAAACTCATTTGAAGAGGTATTAATGTTTCATCTTTAATTGTCCTTTTAGTTTCCTATTTCAGGAGCCTCATTATCTTCTCAAGATTAAATGAGTTCCTTTACTTCATTTTCATCTTGATTCTCAAGAGAGTCTCAATCTACTAAGAATCACATTCTCAGAAATGATATCTTTTAAGAATCTCAAGGTCATAAAGTAGGTATCCAATACCATCCTTTATTTTCCTAATGAAGTAGCACTCTCAAGTGCTAGATTCCAGCTTACATCCATGGAACCTTATTAAGGATATATATTGTAGTCTCTACTACACATATACCAGGAAACTAAGAGGATAATTATGCTAAAAATTCATCATTGATCAAATCATATCACACATGATCCAATTGTATCTCCCTATAACTCTACTGAGTTCAGGTTTATCAGGAGGAGTGAGATAGAAATGATATTTATATCTCCATAAGGTATTCTTTGAATTTTATCTAATAGGTACAAGCTACCTAGGTTAGATCAAATTCATTTCATCTTTCTCCAAACTTTGGTGAAATCTTTGAACATTTCAAAGGTTTCTCAGGTGAAGAGAAGAAATCTCATATCATACGTAATCATCAATAGATATCACATATCCATAATGTTCACTATGATATAGATGATCCACATACATCAATATGTATGAGATCCTGAATACCTCGACATCTAACACCATTCCCAGAGAAGGGTGTATTGGACATTTTACTTTGAATACAATATTCACAAGTATGTAAGATTTGAAATTTTAGACATTCTAAAGTTTCATATCTTACTAGTCTATTGATCAAATCAACAGACAAATGTCCAAGGCTTGATGCCAGATCATTGTCAAATGATCTTCATCCTCCTATTGATCTTATAAGGTTTGATTTTCAGTATTAGATATCTTAATGAACCATTCATTAATTTTCTAATTTTGTGGAGTCCACTAGATGTTAGATTACTATCTGAAATATATCCATCATAACCTTTTATGATAGTTCTATCTCAGAATTCATGTTTATTTCCAACATTTAGAAACAAACAATGGGGTATTCTAATATCTAGGTCATAGAGACATTCTCTAAGACTAAGGGCTCTCCCACTGAGAATATGAAGTCCATCCATCCAACAGAGATTGGTGCAACAATTACACCAATATCCATGTAGATGACTACTAAACCTTAAGATCAAATTTCTAATCTTCTAATATATATGCAACCAATTGCAAATGTCACTAGAAGATTGGGATACAATTATCAGACGTTATCTTATGAAATAAGAAAGTCAGAGTCAATGATTTATGTAGATTATTCTGATGCTCTATCTGAGTCCTTCACTAAGGAATTTAGACAGACTTGATAGTCATACTATCAACACATCAACATATTGCAGTATTGGCATTCATCCAACTCTTTGGATGTCATATGGAAGTCACAGAAGTAGGTCAACTCTTTGACTTTCCTTCTTACTCGGGTCCGACCCATGCTTCCACTGCACTCTCTTAATCTATAAACAACCATTGCTTAAGACTAAGGATCTCTTATGTTAAATTCAAAAAGAATTCAATGTAAGAGCATTTCAACATTTATACATGCTTCATTAAATTCATACAATATGAATATTATGAAGCTTCAAGAATGACCAGAGTATAGACAGTAGAATGATGACACTCATCATATCTACATACATCTTAACTCTTAGACTTAGGTTCAGGTAGGTATTCAAACATTTTGAATACATCATCTCTTTCGAGCCACCATTCTGCATAATGCATAGAACCATGTCATTCATGATTAAATGTCTAGAGCACATCTGTATGCCAAAATATCTTCTTTTATTTTATAAGGATTATCCGACAATTACGATCACCATCGACATGTCACTTCCAAAGTACACTCGATGAAAGATCAAGACTATAGAGACATACAAACCCTAAGGTGATGTCTTATTGTCTTATTTAATTGCCCTTCCTCATTATGTTGAGGGGACTTGCACACTGCAACCACATACATTATGTGTCCAATTGCAAGTACAATATCTGGATCATGAGTCCAATCCAAGATATTTTTACTGGTTATCATTGAGTATAACATTGAGTGGGTTTAATGAAGGATTATCTGAAATAAGAAATTTGCATAAGTGTATATATATATTATATATACATGTTTTACTTTGATTTAGGAATTTTTATATCAAAGTTGTCTTGCCTTGTCAACACTGAAAGTTCATTCCCTTAATTGCTTTCAATGTAAGAGATATTCTTACCATTATATCTCTAGCAAGATCTGGGATCTCCTTTCCTATCTTTGTCGCATCCAATAATATGAGAACTTACGACTCCAATAAAAAGAAGCGGGAACTCATTCCGCCTTGCAAGTCCAACTTGCATTCCCAATTCGGTCTTTAACACACGGGCCCACCACCCCTAAGATGATGTTGACCCGTTGCTAATTGAACCAACCGTCAACAGGATTAGAACTCGCTATGCGCAATCCAATATCGCCCCAATAATATGAGGACTCGATATTGGGGTCACTACGCATACGGCCTTACTCTTTCGAGAAGCAAAGAGCCCGATCCAGATGCGCTTGCATATAGGATCTGTCACTTCGGACAGGCGTCTCCTACATACAATCCCTGGCGACGGAACCCTTCGCCTTGACGGGAGACCATGGATGTCACTTATGTGATCCTCCACCTCATATTCAAATTGTAATTAATTATCGTGAATCATATTCACATAATTAATTCTTCCAAGGGAAATACACATCTATTCATAATAGAGTGTTTATTGGATATAATTAATTTAATCACATTAAATTAATCATCAATCCAATCATCAATCAACAAACATGTCTTTTACTTGAATAGTAGGTATAATCTCAAAATACGTATTATTCGAATTTTAATAATTAGAAAAATACATATTGTCTGTCTCCGGTATTATACAATCCCTACCCGCTGTCATGGCCAGTACCGACGAGAGTGGGACGGACCACATACGTTGCAACCCGCGACCCCAATGCTCTCCGACTAGGCACCACATCCGCCTCGGGAAAGGATAATACCAGATAGACCATCATGTATTTTGAGATGTTCATCGGTTTTTTCAACCGAAAGTTATACCATATAGTACAAATCAAAACATTTTTGATTATAAGGAGATTTGCTAGACAAATCCCCAATCCTATTCAAGCAAAAGAAAGGGTTTTTCATGTAAAAGTTGTCCTACAACTATTGTAGGATAAACTATAGTTTTCATGAAAGCAATGTTTGTTGATGAAACAATGATCAAGATCTAATATCTTATCATTGTAGTTTAGGCAAGTGTCATTCAATGAAATAATTATTTCTTTAAATATTTCACAAATATTTATCACTAATTATTCCAGAAAATTAACAATTAATTTTCATCAAGATTATTGAATGACAAATCACAAGGTTCAAGATCAAAATTGTTAATTTCCAGCAGTGACCCCCAATCACTAAAATTAACTTATCTTGATCAATTTAAATCCAAAAAATGCAAACTCAGTTTCCAAAGATTGCCTATTTGATTTATCAAAGAACCCAAGTGATAATTCACGCATTTCAAGGCGGATTAAAACCGTAATCATCTCATTAATTACATCAAATCCGCAGTTCCCGCAACAGTGAATATAGTCATATTCAAAAAGCCATATCTTGAGCAAATAAAGTCCAAATTTAGTAAACTCAAGTCCTATGGTTTCCTTGTTTAATGGGGAACAAAATCCAATTGAAAATTTCGTGTTTAAACATTTTAAACAGAGCCGAAAAATTCAATTTTATAGAGCGCGAAAAATGAAATGCAGTAAAATTTCGCAACCCTTTCAAGAACCAAATCGTCTTAAGGTCTATGGATCATATCCAAAACCTTATTCGACCTATGGCTCTGATACCACTTGAAGGATATTGAGTATCCTTAAGCGCATCACGGAAGCGTGTCGATCGCATCGTATGCAATCGGGGCAACTAGTCGCACTAGTCGCTAGATGCAGCGGAAATTAAAATTTTTTAACTTTAAAGATGAAACCACATGATCACGAGAACACTTCTCGGATCGTTTCATCAAACCACAAAGTACAAGGAATACCTCTTGAAGCGTGGTTGTGATCACGAGATCCCAAAGTAGAGATCCTCCTATCTTAAGTCCGATCCACGAAGAACGCACTTGCGGGCGCGATGATGAGTCACGTCCTTCCCGCAATCCTCGATGAAGATCCAAGCGATGGCTCCCCCGATTTCGTCAAACGAAATCCGTCGTCTTCCTTTAGAGTAAGAAACTCCAAAGAAGATGGAGATCCACGAGTCGTCGAAGGCGAAAGCCGAGAGTCTCTCCTTTCTCAACATAAAGTGGACGGCCACTTGATGGAGAAGAGAAAGAGAGAGGGCGAGAATGAGAAAGAGAGAGAGAGAGAGTTGTAACCTTGCACAACTCTTAATGATGTACCATGGAGAGGCTACCCTAGCCCTCCTTATATACTAGTTTAGGATCCAATGGATCTCAATCCATGGGACACATGGATCCAAGGGATATGCTTGGTCCATGATAAATCAATGGCTATGATTTGTTGTTGATTAAAAAACAACAACATCAATTTAAATATAAATTAACTAAGAGATAACATGATAAATCAAATGGAGCTAACCATCCTCCTAAAAAGGGGGGGCGTCACCCATGAACCATTCATGGGTGACGCCACCTCTAGAGGTGGTTATTTGCTCCATTTTATTTATCTTATTATTCCTTAATTAATTACAATAAATATTCACCAAAATAATTCCAAATTAATTTGTGAATATTTCAATCATGCCATTGAATATTGTGTGAATCATATTCACAACCCAAACTAGTTAGTAAATTGCATTTCCAATTAATTAACAAATGTGAATCCAATCCACATTATTAATTAACAAATGCTATTTACATAAATTCTCTCTCTTATATATGTATATTATAAATCATATTTATAACACACATATATCATGGATAGTGTTATCCACATTCTCTTAATCCTTGATAATTAAATCTCATTTAATTATCTTAGATAATCATTTTCACAATATGAATCATATTCATATTTAAGCTTGATAATTAAATCTCATTTAATCATCAAGTCCTTGCTTGGATATTTCATCAAATGAATTATTCTTGAACTCTTTCAAGAATAATGTGCTTTCTCCGCAGATACTTGGAGATAAGGACAGGGCGATTGTATTATTCCACGTATAGTGACTTGGATGTTGAGATCTCATCTCAAATCCAGATCTTACGGACCTCTCACAGATGCTTGATTAAATCAAGGCCGCAAATCCAATCTTCTCATTGAATCTGAATCTTATTCAGATTAATGTCCAATACTTGGACTAAGATCGGATTGCTTCTCTACTGAAAGGAGTCACTAAAATCCAGACCTGTTTCATCACTCCCTCGGAATGGAAGCGTCATGGATATACAATCGTTTATGATCACATCACCCTTCAGGTATTCCCAATACCTGTACATCCTGCATACTGGAAGACCCATGGTCAACCCGAAGATCAAGATCTATTTTACACTGTCTTCTTCAGGATTTGATCACTAAGTTTCTCATTTGATCATTGGGATTTAGTATCGATCATATACTTTCCAAAAGCATATATCATACCTAGGTCTTGATCATATACTTTCCAAAAGTATATATCAAACCTACAAATTCAGTCAAGCTTCCAAAGCGAGACGACCGTGCACGGAATTTGATTCTTCCCAATATCTCATGAGTGAGCTCATGTCTTCCGGTTCAGTAGTGAACCTGTATGATCCCTTTGAGAGATCGTATTACTCATATGCCCTTATATGCACACCAACGCGCCGGTGTATAGACCTTGGTTAGGTCATCAACCTATTGGTCTGTCAAATGTACATACTCAGACATATAGCAATACATCTGTCTCTGGTCAGAGGATGCGTGCCTATGCTGTGACAGCATTCAACATAGGACTTTGGTTATCTCGATCTCGTTAAGTCAACTCTTTGACCTAACTAATCTGACACCTCCGAATCTCTATTCCTATGCAGAGGACCTGCATCAAGAGGTCGGTCAGATATCAGCCTATGTGAGAAAGGATTGCCATCTCCTACTCAGGCTGGAGATCACATCTTAACAATCATTTGACGGTGCTTGATGAGTCCTCAATCTAACTCTTTAGATATTCATCCAAGCACCAGCCTCTATGATTCAATAATTGAATCAACAGCTGTATGATTATTAAGACAGCCATGGTACATAACCCTAATTGTACAGAGGGACCTATTATGCAAATTATTTATTCTTCATTTCAGATCAGGGAATGATATTCGCAATAACATTTATTGCATAATGGCTCGCCGTGGGCTCACATGTCCAACATGCACCACCTGAAATGTATGGATTCCATGTGTCAGGCGAGATTGACAATGATCTTGCTTCATTTGATGAAGCACTCGCGGATCATGACATGGGTAGATGGATGCTAGGAATGAGTCAGAGATTCACTCCATGCATAAGAATGGTGTATGGACCCTAGAGGGTACTCCTGAAGGGGTAAAACGCATCAAGTATAAATGGATCTTCAAGAGAAAGAGGGGACCTGATGGGAAAGTAGAGACTTTCAAGTCACGACTTGTAGCCAAAGGCTACACACAGAGAAAAGGAATTGACTACACGATGAGATGTTCTCTCATGAGGCTATGCTTAAGTCCATCAGGACATTGCTAGCTATAGCTGCATCTCTTGACTACAACATCTGGCAGATGTACATCAAGATAGCTTTCCTCAATGGATACCTTGAGGAGGATATCTATATGGAGCAGTCTCATGGCTTCATAATCGAGTAAAGTAAAATATGCGAGCTGAAGAAATCCATCTATGGGCTCAAACAAGCTTATCGTAGTTGAAACATCAGATTTGACGAAACCATAAAGAGTTATAATTTTGTACAGAATCCTGATGAACCTTGTGTGTACAAGAAGCTTAGTGGGAGCGCCATTATGTTCATTGTGATTTATGTAGATAACATCCTTATCATTGATAATGATACATGTATGATGACCCGTATTAAAATTTGGTTATCCCATAATTTCGATATGAAAGATCTTGAATAAGCCTCTTACATATTGGGTTTGAGGTTGTTCAAAAATCGAGAAAAAGGATATTGGGATTATCACAACATGGGTAAATTAAGAAAATTCTTGAACATTTCCTTATGGATAGTTCCAAGAAAGGTTTCCTCTCATTAAGACATGGTATCCACCTGTCTAAAGAGATGGCTCCCCAAACTGTTGTGGAAGAGAAAGCCATGGTCGGATGCCTCTATACATCAGTTGTAGGAAGCTTAATGTACATAATGATGTGTACTAGGCTAGATATCTGCCATGAAGTAGGAGTGGTAAGTCGTTACCAATACTGATATGGAGACCAACACTGGAATGCAGTAAAGAACATTTTCAAGTACCTAAGACGGACGCAAGCTTACATATTGTTCTATGGAGATGGTGATCTCCAAGTCTTGGGATACACAGATTCATACTTCCAGACAGATATATTGATCATCAAAAGTCGACGTCAGGATTTGTGTTCCTATTGAACAATGGTGTTGTGAGCTGGAGAAGCAAGAATCACGACATTACAGCAAATTTAACAACAAAAGTCGAATACATTGCCGCATCGGATGTTGCAAAGAAGGTGGTGTGGTTGCGCAAGTTCATCCTAGAACTTGGCATAGTTTCCTCTGATACTCCATTCCTGTTAATCTGCGATAACACAGGAGCCATTGTCTAGGCGAAGGAACCCAGATGGCATCAAAAGAGCAAGCATGTGGAAAGTAAATACGACATCATTCGAGAGATTCAAAATCATGGTGACATCATAATCTAACAATGTTGCTGATCCTCTTACCAAACCTCTAACATAGAAAGGTTTTCGACCAACATGTAATGAGTATGGGTTTAAGGACTTTACCTAAATTATTATGAGGGCTAGTGGTAGATTGTTAGCCATGTAAGTCGAGGCGAACCATTCTTGCAATGAATGTTATTATAATATTTAATTTATTGATGTTAGCCATGTAAGTCGAGGCGAACCATTCTTGCAATGAATGTTATTATAATATTTGATTTATCAATAAAATTATTGATTCTTTCATTCCATCTCTGATATTGGATGAATGAATGCACTATAAGGTCCCTCTATACAATTAGGGTTATGTACCATGTCCATCCAAATAATCATACGATTGTTAATTCAATAATTGAATCATAGAGGTTGGTGCTTGAATGAATATCTAAGGAGTTAGATTGAGGACTCATCAAGCACCATCAAATGATTGTTAAGAGATGATATCCAACCTGAGTAGGAGATGACAATCATATCTCATTAGGCTGATATCTGATTGATCTCTTGATGCATGTCCTCTGCATGGAATAGAGATTTGGAGGTGTCGGATTAGTTAGGATAAAGAGTTTACTTAACAAGATCAAGATAAAAGTCCTATTTTGTATACCGACATGATATAGGAACACAACATCTGATCGGAGAAAGATGTGTTGCTATACGTCTGAGTGTGTACATTTGGTAGACCAATAGGTTGATGACCTAACCAATGTCTATACACCGACGAGCCGGTGTGCATATTAGGGTGTGTGAGTGATACCATCTCTCAAAGGGATCATACATGTTCACTCATTAACCAGAAGACATGAGCTCCCTTATGAGGTATTGGGACCGATCAAATTCCATGCATGGTTGCCATGCTTTGGAATCATCACAAGAATTTGAAGGTATGATATATACTTTTGGAAAGCATATGATCGATACCAACTCCCAATGACCAAGAATGAGAAACATGGTGATGAAAACCTAAAGATGACAGTGTAAAATTGATTTATATCTTCGGGTTTATCATATGTCTTCCAGTATGTAGGATGTACATTTATTAGGAATACTTGAGGGTGATGAGATCGTAAATGATTGTATAACCATGTTGCTTCCATTTCGAGGGAGTGATGAAACATGTTGAGATTTTGGTGACTCCTCTTAGTAGAGAAGTAACATGATCTTGGTCCAAGTGTTGGATATTGACCTGAATGAGATTCAGATGCAATGAGAAGATTAGGTTTACAACCTTGATTTAATCAAGTAACTATTAGAGGTTCATGGGATCTGGATTCAAGATGTGATCTCAATATCCAAGTCACTATATGTGGAATGTACAATCACTCTGTCCTTATCTCCAAGTATCTGCAAAAAAGCACATTATTCTTGAAAGAGTTCAATAATAATAATAATAATAATTGGTATTTTTACCCGATAGACCCTATAATCTTTGCCAATGACCTCTACGACCTTTGAAATATCGATATTCCTCCCTCGACCCATAAACTTGTTAACCTTTATCCTACAGACCCTGTGGTTAACCTCCATCCATTTGACCATTAAAACTAACCCGATTCTGTTATCTTCCTTTACATTATACCCATTTTATTAATCAAATTTACTACAAGAGCCACTGAGGAGCCCGTCCCTAGCATCCACCACCCCCCTCGATCCCACTTGTTGAAGCTCGCCTCCCTCCTGCTCGAAACCCCCCAGCCAAGCTCCTCATCCTAGTCGGCCCCTCCCCTACTGGAAGCAACCTGCTGGAAGCCCATCCCCCGCCGCCTCCTCTGCTCGATCCCCCCTCCTAGCGTCGCGTCCTATGCTCGGTCGCCTCCCTTACTGGAAGCCTATCCCTGCCGCCTCCTCTACTTGAGCCTCCCAAACCCTCCTGCCTCCTCTGCTCGAGCCCCCCCCCCCCCAACGCCTACGCCTCCTCTGCTCAAGCCCCCCTCCTAGCGTTGCATCCCCTGCTCGACTGCCCCCTCTTCCAGCAACGTTGAAGCCCCTCGTCAACCGCTCGAAGCCCACCCCTACCGCCTCCTTTGCTTGAGCTCCCTCCCCCCCACCCATAGCGTCCCACCCCTGCTCGACCTCCCCCCTCCCGGCCATGCCGCCTCACCTGTTTGAAGCCCACGGGGCTCGAGCCCCCCGCCAATGCTCGAAGACCTCCCCATTACCCCCGGGCCCTGCATCCCTTGATCGGCCTCCCCCCTTCCCGGCCACGCGGCCTCACCTTCTTGAAGCCCACGGGGCTCGAGCCCCCCCTGCGGGCCCTGATCACCCCCATTGCATCCCCCCGTGCTCCCCGGAATGACGTGGCCAGAGGCGACCACTTTTCTTCTCTTGGTTAATTCTAGCGGTCTGATCGTAGATTGGTTAGATTAACTTGTTTTTAACCCAAGGAAGTTAACTATAGATGTGTCAATTCAACGGCATGGTTCGTGGGGTAAGACGGAGCAGGTTTACAGGGTCAAGGGAGGAATATCGATGTTTCAAAGGTTGTAGAGGTCATTGGCAAAGATTATAGGGTCTGCCAGGTAAAAATCCCATAATAATTCTATTATTGAATTAAATATAAACATTGAGAAATAGATAATTAAATGTTATTTAATTATCATGAATAATGTGAATTTGATTAATATTATTTGAATGCAAGAGAATGATAATCTAATATAATTAAATGTGATTTAATTATTATGTATATGAATAATGTGGATAGCACTATCCGGTTATTCACATAAAGTATAAATGTGATTTATAATATATAGGGGAGAGACTAATTGCCATTTATATTTATTGATTAATTTTTTATGTGATTTGGATTCACAATGGATAATTAATTGAAAATATAATTACATTTTATTTGGGTTGTAAATGTGATTCACATAATTCTAATGGCATGATTGCAATCTTCACAAGATATTTATGAATTATTTTTGTGAAATAATCTTAGAAAATTCATGAGATATTGTATTGTCATGAATTGGAATGAGATTGACTCATTCCAAGTCAAGAGGGTGGATGGCCACATTGTCCTAAAGGGATTTTGTGGCCGTCCCCCACTTTTAAGGGATGAGGCAATCTCTTCCTCCATTATCTCCAAGATTAAATGATTTAATTTCGAAATTTATTATATTTATTTATCAATAAATATTAATTTAAATTAAATTTATTATTGTTGTATTTTTATAACAAAATCATGGTCATTGAAATCAACATAAATCAATCTCATCCATTGATTTTGTGTTGTCCATGGATTGAGATCCATGGACTCCCAAAACCCTATAAAAGAAGAGGCACCCCTTTCTCTTCGGATGATAACTTCAACAACAACTCTCTCTCTCTCATTCTCACGCCAACCCTTCTCCTTCTCCTTGAGTTTGCATTGCTTTATATTATTATTGTGGGTTGATTGTTGATTTAGTTGAGGTCTTCATGTGCTATCACTTTAGTGGTTGTTGGTCTCGCCTTGTGTAGACCACAGGACCACTCCCTTGATTATCGATTAATCTAATTGTGCCATTGTTGGGGAGAAACAGATATTGTAGTTGTTTGTTGTATATAGTTTGCTCATTATACCTCTTTTATTTCTTCCTTTTTTTATATTTTATCTGATCCATTTTTCTTTATTAGCTTTCTTGTGAGGGGCCGCATGGTGACGGTAGCTTCTTAGGAGGGAGACGTACCCAAGCCATGAGGAGATTGGCTCTTTTACTTGTGAACCAATCAGGAAGAGCATGGGAGAGAGGTGGGGAGAGGAGGAGCAGAGTAGACACCTTGGCATTTTTTTTATTTTGTGAGAGAGTGATTTTTATTTTATTTTTGTATAATTATTTTTAATAATTTAGACTTTGGACACTTCCACTTCACGAGAACCATTGCCTGAATATCTTTTCACCCGGGAGCCTCTTTGGGTTTTTCGTCTTTTTCCGCTTTGTTTTATTTTGTTTCATGAATTTTGAATTTTCTGCCTCTCTTTTTCTTTGTTTTATGTGATTGAGCCCCTAAATCTAGGATTGCTTGACTTAGTAAATTAGGTCTAAAGCCTAAATAAAAGCATGTACCCATAGATTACTTTGCTTGGACATAGTCAAAAATTAATTGCTAATTACTTGGATTAGGAACCATGAACCATCGCTTGCAGGATCCGTTGTGGCATGCACCGAGGAGTCTCCATGATCGGATACATCATATCCATTTTTTAGCGATTAGTATTTGATTATTCATGCTAATAGCAATTCTTATTTAGTGTGCTTTCTCGCTTTTCATATCGTGTATGTAATGTAGATACATATATATTTTGCATTGCATCCTGCATGGAGAGCACTGGGAAGCATTGTGAGCCATCTTACTTTGCATGCATCATTTGATACGAGAGTGGATTTCTACTCTAGTATCAACTTGCATTTCTTTTCCACTATCTCACTCTGTTTATATCATTTATGATAAAAAAGAAAATACAAAAAAATCGCTAGGCGCATTCTTACTGAAAAATACCCTAAAAGTGAAAATCAAACAAATTAAAACATGGGAACTGCTAATAAAACTTTGACCTTAATATATAATCGTAATGAACATAATTGTATTAGGTCCATAAAGCCCTCGTTATTTTTAGGTACCGTTCAAATTGAGTGAGGCACAACCACTAAGAATAAGAGCCTAAAACCTGACCTGTGGCATCCTTGATTATCACTTGGGACAACAAATTATTGGCGATTCATAATATGTGAGCTAGTAGAGCCTTGTAGATGACAGTTTTCCTACTTTGTATGGAACATCCTACTTGGTCTGAAGTATTGAGCATAGGCTATGCCTTCACGAGGGTATTTGTCTTATTGTCCTGTAGCCGAGTACCTCTCTTGTGTTGGAAGTAGTTGTTTATCCAATTGGCTTCCTTTCTATATTTTTTGGTTGAGTAGCCCCCCAGGAATGAGATCAAGGACCTCAAAGTGCACAGATCACAGGTTACAAAAGAGGTTGAAGTACGAGGTACTTTCCCGAAAGTACACACAGTCCTATAGGGATAGCCCTCAGAAGGACTCGTGAAAAGATTTTTCTTGCAAAACAAAATAAAATTGAAAATATAAAATAGTTGAACTCGTACGGCTTCACTTGTGTTAAGTTGGTGAACCCAAACTTGTTTGGTGTTTGTTTTAATTAGATTAGAATCAAAGAACAAGTCCTGCACATTTATGCAAATTTTACCTTTCATTTTCTCTTCTTTTATCCTCATTGGACCCCCGCTCAATTTATGTTGTTCTACTGTTTTTTGCACTCCCTTTATTTCTCGTTCATCTCTATATCATTCATCCATTCTCAATCTCCCTTTTGATCTTGGAGATGGAAACTCATGAATGGGTTGGTGGGGACTTTGCTGACACCCATATCAATTACATGCACTCGCTTTTTCCAATAATTGATGGCGATTACCAAGAACCCAGTTCGGACTCTGTGAACCAATATCCATACTCCCCATCTTCTTCAATAATTCAGGATCTCTCTTATCCCAAAATTATCCCATTTTGGATGGAAATGATTTCACTCAATATGCCTCTTCATCCTTACTAAAATTTTGTGTTGACCTTAACACAAAATGATTCTTTCCATCTAGTGCTTCTATTCAGATTGATCAGGTAATCAATCCATGTGCAGATCAAGAGCCTGATTTGGATCTAGAACTTTTGTTAGATTTAGATTCAGATTTAGAGATGTCTCTCGCTGGAAAATGGAAGACACCTCAACACCTACCACACAACAGCAACTCACCGACCAAACATCGATCTAGGTGGCCTTCCAAGATATGCCGAACGATTTGAGGAGAAGGTGAGATAATTGAGGAGATGATGAAGACATAGAAGATGGACCCCATGGAGATGGCACATATGAACCAGGAGGAGAGTGAGCTAAGCCAACTCTCAAAGAGACATGCAACCTCATAGTAGGATAGATGACCGAATGGATTCTGATCCAAACAATCCATGCACACTTTGAGTTGAAGCCCCAATTCTTGACGCTTCTCCCCACCTTCCATGGGAATTCTAACGAAGAACCATATATCCATCTTCAACAATTTGGGTACATCTATGGAATAACTTACTACCCTAACATATCGTTAGGTGTAATCAAGATGACATCATACCCATTCAGCCTTCAGGATAAGGCACTTCACTGGATCAACCATATGGGGAAGGTCATCACAACCTGGGAAGAGTTAAAGTTACCTTCTTGTACAAGTTCTACTCTCTCAGACGGTTGATAGCTTGGATGTTGTGAGGGTCTAAAGTAGTCTACACAAGGTGAGACTACAATGTCTTTGAAGCGATCGCTCACAAAACCGGGGTTAATCAACAATGAAGACACAATGATAATTAAGCAATAAAAAGCAATGTGGAATTAAAATTTATTATAGCTCTACAATGGATGTGTATAGTGTGCAAGCATTTAGAGGTCGAACAAAGGGAACAAGTAGGATAGATTGGGGAAAAATTGCACAAAAGTGATTGTGACGTATTTGCCTATATGTACTTTTTTGTGGGTTTTAATTTTATATTATTTTATTTTTATATATAAGGATATATATAGGATATATATATAGTATAGGCTATAATAGATATAAATACTTATAAAAATAATCAAAATAATTGAAATAAAATATTTTTGCTTTTTCAATTTTTTTACTATTTTTGTGATTTTCTAGGATTTTTTATAATTTTTATATATTTTTAAAGTAAAAATTACCCTAAAATAGGGATAAAATTAATAGCCAAACTAAAATGGAGATTAAAAATGGCAACAAAGTCAAAATTCCTCCAAATTAATTTTAATATATAACTAATAATATCAATAAAATTCAAAAATAGAAAAAAAATATTTTTTTTGTAATTTTTATGATTTTATATATTTTTATATAGGTTTTATGGATTTTTCAATTTTTTGAGTTTTCTTTTATATTTGTAGTGATTTTTGGTTTGAAGTTGTAAAATAAATAGTAAAATACAAAATATATTTTTTTAGAATTTTCAAAAAGGTTTATATTTTTTTATGTATTTTCTAGTGTAGAAATGGACACAATAGGATGTTTTGTTATTTTTAATAAATATTTAATGTCCTAAAATTACAAATAGAAAATAAGCCACGAATCTAGATGCAATCAAGAACTTAAGTCTATTTTTATGGAATTTTTGGGGCAATGTAGCTATGTGAAATAAATACAATAATCAAAGAGAAACTACACTACTAACAAGGTCATAAATGTAAATAGTAGAAAGTTCATTGGCCATAGTGAAATTTTCATAAAAAGTTACAACTTAGAATCCAAAATATCTGACTAAACAACAATAAACCCAAAAAATCTGTCCGTAGACTCAATAAGGGACTAAAGAGCAAATAAAATTAATGCAAGGTCCCTTACGCAAAAAGTCCAAAATAATAAAGTTGAAGACGAATGTTTACATATTAATAAATAATTACAAAAAATTGTTGGGTGAAAACCATAAAATACCCAAGAAGGGGCGGGGGCGAACAACGATCTTCAATCACTTGCCACATGTCACGTCCTTATGCGCCGATAGCCCTTCATCTTAAAGACCAAGATTAGATCATCTGGATGAGATCGACGGTCGAGATGGGTGATGATCGAACAACTGTTGTAGTGTCTGGGAGGTTGTCTTGATCCGACAGCGAAGAGAGGGTCGAGGAAGAACAAGGAGGAAGCTCCGACGAATCGAGCTTCTTCCAACAATTCCTTCCTCCTCCAACATTCCTTTAAGCACCAAAATGTCCCAGCCTTCTCTTGCATGGCTCCTCGATCTGTTGGGGCTTTTAAAATGGATGGGGGCACACCAGAGCATGCTCATGAAGGTGGTAGAGCATGTGTGTCCTATGTACCTCAACGGAGGGCAAAATGGCCCTAGCTATGCATGAAGCTCCAGGTTCTTGCAAGAAAAGATGTTATAGGGTCAAGGGTAAAGTGCCTCGACCCTGTATCGGGTGGTGTGGATGGTGAATTGCGCATATGGAAGTTTGTCGAGGTAGGGCTCCGGTGAATGGCGACAAGGGGATTTAGGCGGCTCATTCGCAAAGGAAAAAGCACGAGAGGGATCCTAAGACTATGGCTACGCTAAAAATGGAAGAAAAACAATAAAAAAAACAACTTCAAAAAGGTGTAGAATTGTGTAGCAAGACCTCGACGGAGATACTCCTCCGGAGGTGTGGAATCAATCACCTTAACTGCTCCTTCGATCCACCTGGATGGCCAGCAAACCTCGTGTCAACAGGTTCTAGCCATTGGGCACAAGAAGGGGAGAAAAAAATAGAAAAAATGGGATTCCCCATGGAAGAGGAGGACAGAGGGGTCTTTTGTACATGGTGGACGAGGTGGCTCAAAGAACTAGGCGTGGGCTGTGATGCATCTGCGGAATCCCCGAGGAAAGCAAAGGGTGTGTATCTATAATGATCGAGGAACAAAAGTCATGAAGACTTCAATCCAAAAAGACGTAAGGGGTGGCTTCCAAAAAATCAAGAAAAGAGCCTGGGCACGAGGTCTGACAACTGTAGGAGGATGGCAGTGTAGTTGACCGAGGTCAACTGGCGCTGCATCCTGGTTGGTCCACGTAGACCAACCAGGAAAAACCATCTGAAAATTAATTATAAAATCAATATAAAATAATAAAAAATATTATTAGTTTTAGGTTTTTTATTTCTTTTTTAAGGTTTTTGTTAATAGTTATTTTTTAGGGTTATATATAGGTATATTTATCTGTATTTTAAGTATTTTATTTTTATTTTGTATTTTTGATTTTATTATTTTATATATTTACAATTCATTTTTTGATACTTAAATATATTTTTAATATATTTTTCTGATATATTATATACACTCAATTAAATAGGTATAATAAATATATAGGTGTGAGTATAAGTATTTTACCTACGTATTTTCTTTACATATTTTATTTTAATGCTTTATTTATTACTTTATTCTTGTTTTAATATGTACATATATTATAAATATATTTAAAAAATTATAAAAATAAAATAAAATTACAAAAATGATAAATAATAACTGAAATGATTATTTTAATCGGGTA
Source organism: Ottelia alismoides (assembly GCA_037367405.1). Taxonomy (NCBI): domain Eukaryota; kingdom Viridiplantae; phylum Streptophyta; class Magnoliopsida; order Alismatales; family Hydrocharitaceae; genus Ottelia; species Ottelia alismoides. The sequence goes on from JAZKJV010000232.1 coordinate 382,364, forward strand.
AACTACACATTAGGGGTCCAGAACCTAACGTTCACACCTTAACTCCGAAAAATATGAAAACACCTTCATTAAATAACTTATTAAAAGTTATATAAAATTAAAATTGATTTTGATATATTTTGAGTTTTTATTTAAGAGAAAGGGGGTCTGGGAAGTTGGGATTTTGGAATCTTATTTATCCTGTAATTTGTACATTGTATATTGTTTTTTTGTATATTTTGTATTTTTCTATATTTTATTATCTACAACTTTCATGTTCAAAGTTTACTTTTTTGGAGAGTAAAACGTGGAATTAAAAATAGGTCCCAAAAATAAATAAATATGAATAAATAAATGGGAATTTTATTGTATTTTGGACCCTTATCTCGCCCCACTTTATTCCTTGTCGGCCTAGGCATTTCGTCATCGAGATGCCTAGGTCTCAGGGTTTAGGGTCATAAAATACCTATGATATTTTATTCTTTTTCTTTGTTTTCTTTATTCTATAAGTTTGGCATTAAAAATAATATTTTATGCACACTTTATACAATAATGCATGAATTAAGGATATTTACACACATTTACTAGAGGTTTTAAGGCAAAAATGATAGAATAAAGATAATGAAATGGAGATTCATCATCCCACTATAATTACCTTTTCTAGTCTCTAGCAAACACTAATGCAATAAGTACAGAAATAGAAAAACAAAGAAAAGAAAAAGAAAGAATGTAGATTAAGTTTAATTATCAAACTTGTCTTAGTAAAATCAAAGTTTGTAGCTTAAGTCGGACCTGTGGAATTTTAGGGAATCAGATTTGAAATTCAACAGTCTTTGAGAATCCCCAAAACTCTGCTCAGGTCCCCTCAATATCCAGGTCAGAATATTTCAACCCATATGCAAACCCGTATGACTACGAATCTGACTCGTACAATGTAAGTGATTGTGGTTCTTCCCAACCGAAATGACAAAGAGACTGACTTCTCCGGCATGACAACCTAGTGTTTCCCCAATCCAGCAACTCCTTCCTCAAGGAGCGGGGTATTCCCTTCTAAGTTCAAGTAACAACCAGCTCAAGTGGACGGGGTGAAGAGAAGAATGGACGGCAGCCAGTGTAGCTACCTATCCTAGGATGCAAGACCAGTGTAGTCAAGTCATCCAGCTGCAGGCTCGTATGATTTGCCTATCTTAGGACGCAAGACCAGTGTAGTCAAGTCATCCAGCAGCAGGCTCACATTATTTGACTTTAAACCTCAAGCTTTCCTATTGACTATACAAATATATACACTCCGGCATGCATTTTGTTTTCAATTAGGCCTGCCCACTTTTTTTTGAGTTTTTGCTTTTTTGCCCTTTTTTTAAATATTAAATACAACAACATTTACAAAAGGAGATTTTCCTCTTGATCCAGTAGACTATCCCTCTTTTGAAGCATTATTGCAACCCACACTCTCTTGTCTTTGGAGTTCACTGTCACTGAACGGGTTGGGGTGCACTTTCCTCCCTAGAAGAGGACAATTGTTTCCACTTGTGTGGGTCTCATACTGGCAAATCCAATCCCCTCACCACTCATACTGAGTTGAGCCAAGTGAAAGGTGCAAGGGTACAAGTTAGGTCATTATCAACAAGAGCTATGTGTGTGCTCTGAAATACTCTACTTAGGCAGTTAAGTATCCATTGAACCAAGGCTAGTGATCCTCAAAGAATTAAGTCAACTAGATCGGAAGTACCTAAATTCCAATTCCTATAAGGTTCACGTTAATTAGGTAGATTTAAGGTTCAACAAGGCTCCAATCTTCGGATTTTACTTAGATTTATCCAATTAAAAAACTCAATATGAAAATGCAAATGCCATGCAAATGCTATGCATAAGATATTTTTGTGATGCAATTTTTCAAAGTTTTGAACTTTTATGGATTTTGGAAAAAGATTATGCATATGCATTTTTTGGTATATTTCAAATAGATTTTGCAAATGTTCTTGTATTTTTAATTTTGTAAATATTTTTGGGATTTTTGGAAAACAAAAGATTTTGGGTAAAAACTCGGTACAAATATTTACGTGAGGAAGCGTCTTATATTTACAAAAGCTAAGCTTTTTTAAGAATTTACAACAGCTAAGTTGTCAGTTTTATAGATGTATATAAAGATATCTAATGTGATGTATATATTCCTCAGACTTGTTTGAAAATCATTCTGCAAACAATTTTGAAAAACTATAGTCCAAAATATTTTTTACAAATAATTTCTAAAAACATTTACACACATTTGAAAATAATTTTGCAGAGGTTTTTCAAACAATATATATATAATTTTAAAATAATTTGCAACCATTTTCCAAACATTTGCAAATGAGTTTTCAACATTTTTATTTCACGCAAAGAAAATAAACTTTTCAAACAAATCATTTTTACAAAGGTTGAAAATATGTAAAAAAACATCTTCCAAATTATTTTCAAAAGATTTTTCAAAAGGATTTTCAAACTATTTTCAAACATTTTGCAAAAAAATATTTTTACCTGATTTATTAATCACTATATACAAAAAGAATTTGAGGAATAATCAACATCTTCTTAGTAAGTGTTTTTGATGAATTTTATAGGTATATTTATCCAAAATAATTGTTAGAAATATGAGTAATGTCTAAAGTACATACATAGTATATACGACCCCCCTATACTTAGCTTGAGCTATGTCCTCATATATCAGAGAGAAAAAGAGAAGGCATAACTCGTACTGAGTATAGAAAAGTCTAAAGAATAAATAAATAAACAAAATGAATGATTGAATGAGAAGTTGACCGCCCCCTATACTTAGGATCAAATAATCCTAAGTATAGCAGATTGTACACAAAGCAGGGAGGATCAAGGGTGGGAATGAATAGATCATACTCAGACTATCTCCTCCTATACTTAAGGTAAGATATCCGTAAGTATAGACAAGAAGATGAGACAGTGGAGAGGACCAAAGAATGAACGAAATTGGGGTGCACACCCCCTTATACTTAGGACAAAGTACATCCTAAGTACAGAAGACTTACAAAAAGGGGGGACACCTTTTTGGCAGAAAAAGAAAATAGAAAAGGAAAAGAAGAAAATAAGAAAAGAGATCTGAAGATGGAAGAAAATAGAAGAAGATGTACACATCACTCCCCTTACACTTAGATAAAAGAGGCCCTACATATAAGTAACAACATGAGTGATGAAACGAAACATGGAATGAACACTCGGCTCATCCACACCCCCCATAATTGGGACAAAGTACGTCCTAAGCATGACACACACGAGAATGGGGTGGATGAGCAGTACAGGAGATGGACAACGAGAAATGAAAGTGAATATACAATAAGGTGGATGTACAGAGATCAAGAAGGTTGAAAGCAAACCTTCTTGCGAGACTGCTGAGGGATAGATCTGATAAGGTGTAGGTCTATTTAGGGTCCACAATGGACAGAAGCCGATCAGAATCTACCTGGTGAAGATCCTTATTGGTCCTAGGGTGAATAGGCATAGACCGGTTAGTGGAACAAGTGTGTCTAGGTCTGGCCTTAGGTATCTCGCAAATGCCATCGTGAAAAGGGACGAACTGATCATCAGAAAAAAGTAAAATCAAGGCTGTCCTGCGATGTCTCATCTAGGTCAAAACCAAAAGGAACGAACTCTTCAATGGAAGTAGTCGAAACACGTTTGTCCTCAAGAGTCTCAATCGGATCATCAATCTCATCAAAAGGTCTGAATTCATGAATAAAGGCAACAAGATCAAATTCAACCTTAGTCTCATCAATATCTGCTCTCTACTCAATGATGTTAATTGTGTAAATCATGCAGATGTCATCAACACATCGCCAAGTCCTAGAAGAAGGAACTCCGAGGTTCATGCTTTCCAAGTCTTCCTCCTTGGACAAGAATTCTTGGGTCTCAATGGAATCTAGCATACAACAAAAATCTCTGATAGTCTCATCTAGGTCACAATCCTCGAGGTCAACCAAGATAGGTGTAGTCGCATCAAGTGCAGGTCTCTGATTGACAGTGGCTGCGGTGAAGATTACTTCGCTTTCGTTAACAGGACAGAAGAGAATCTCTCCTGATTCGTAATCAATAATGACCCTCACAGAGGCGAGGAAGGGTCATCCCAGTATGATCAGATAGTGCTCCCCAGTGGAGGTCTCCATGGGAAAGATGACATAATCGACAATTTAGCTCATGCCCTGAATCAAGATGATGACGTTTTCAAGAGTACCCGTCAGCCTCTTTATTTATCCATCTGCAAACTGAACGATCATCCTAGTTTTCTTTAGAGGCCTTAAGTGAAGAGACTATACTAGAGAAAAGGGTAATATGCTAATAGAAGCATCGTCGTCGAGGAAAGCGTGATCACATGTATGGTCATATATAGTGCAACTAATGAATGGGTGGCTATGTTCCTTTTCCTAGTAATAGGATGGTGTGTGATGGTGTGGGTAGTGTCCATGGTCAAGATATGATGCTCAGATCTGCTCCTCTGCTTTCGCTTCTAATGATGCAGAGCATATAGTTGGGTCATGGCCTGACGAAGTGGGGCATCAATGATATCATGAATAGAGGCCACCACTTCGGGTTCAGTAAATATTTTTTGAATTTTTGGATCTCCTCCATACAAGGGAGGAGATCAGAATCATTATGTACACAAGGAATGCCAAGAGCAGTCTGTATAGTGGCATCCTCGGGGTCAAAGGTGGAACAGGGTGTGAATGAGTTTATGATCAAAGGATTTGGCATGTGGGCCCTCTCCTTATAGTCTAACTCAATCACGTAGCCCCCGAAATCTTTTTGGATTTTTAAATTTTGCTCATTTTTTATATTTTGGCGATTGCAAGCTCTCATGATCATCCTAAAGTGAATCCATATCCTCAAAGAATGGAGAGACATTTTGGTTCTTATTCAAGCTAAACATATCATTCATCCTTGAGTTCATATGCTCCATCATCTAATTCAAAGTCTCAAGTGTGAACATCATGAAACGTAACTCCAAAATCTCAAGATCGGCTGTGTCAGATGAGGGCGATGGGTATGGACAAAAATCACATTCCGGATCAGGATATTCTAAGAAGAGTGGATTACCGAAATGGGAGGGTGATGGTGTTGGAAATGATAGGTTAAAGTCAAGATCCGAATCTTGAAATAGTGGGTTGGTCGGATATGTACAAAAATCAGGAGCAAAGTCCTCCTGGAAAAAGGGAGGTGGACCAGCTGGAGTGTATGAGGGATCTGTGAAGTTCGGATAAAAATAACTCCAATCAGCCATCTCCAAAACAAAAGAAAAATGATTTAGAGAGCACGATGATCAAGTCAGGAGAAGTGAAGCAAAAGGCGCAAATGCGCAGAGGCGATCAAGTATGTACACAAGCAATCACAAACAAACTTACACAAAATAATCCCTTAATTCACCTACTCAACTCGGTGAAAACCATGAAAGATCGATCTTTTTATCTTGTTTGTTTTAGAGTTAGGTAAGAAATCAAAACTTGTACACACACTTAGGTTGTCTTAGATGGGATTTAGGCACTAAACTTAATGTGTACATGAGAAATGTAAAACAAAGACAATGAGGGGATTACTCACCCCAAGACAAAAATTTCTTTTTGATGTCTTTTAGGGTCAAGTAGTTTTAACAGTTCCAATTCATTGTTATCACTTTTTTTGGATTCTTAATAGGAAATGCACGTGCTTAATGAGGAATCAATTTTACTTAGCACCTAGGTTGTCAAAATCAGAGGGGAGTCGGAAAAGCAATGCAGGCAGCAAAACAATGGTGAATGCTAAAGAGAAATACTCACCTTGCCTCTAGCACTCTACATGCAAAGATGCTTAGCAGAATTGAAACCTATCTATATGCAGATGCAGTTGATGAAATCATCATAAGTTCAGAAATTGATATTAGCGTGAAGAACCAACTCTAATGACTTTTAATAGAACATAAGAGTCCGATCTTGGAGTCTCCTCAGTGCCCAATAGTGGGTACTACAAGTGTTGTATGGAGGACTCTCGCGGTGTGGGGTTCCAAGATTAAGTGAGAAGCAGTTTGATATTTGACCAGTTCCAAATGTTGACTATCGGCACAAGCAAATATAATTAGGTGTTTGGACCTAATACTATCGACAAGCAGTTTCTAAAGCTAAGGGCTCAATCACACAAAATAAATAAAATAAAACCGAGAAACAAAATAAAGAATGAAAAAAAACAATGGAAAACCGACGAGGCTCCCAAGGGAACAATCCTTGGAGCACTATACCTCTTAAAATGTGAAGCAGATTCCTGAAGAGTCATGTTTAAGTTATTGCAATAAAGTGGTCTCTCTCACACTTAAATTACACAAATCAATATAAAAATTAATGCTAAAAAAATATGTCGTCAAAATTGTCTCCAAGTCCTCCTTGGTACTAGGTCAAAGTCGCCTCACATGGGTGCGTAGGTACTCTAAAGAGGAGCTCCTCCCTCGATCCGCATTCCTCGCAACAAAGACAACCAAGAGAGTGCTTAGACAATTCAAACAATTATATTAAATAAATAAGAAAATAAACAAGTGAAAAATATAGAGAAATCATCACAATCAAGTAAAAAGCCAATCTATACATTGTTCGTCCCCGGCAATGGTGCCATTTGATAACTCAGATTTTGTGAGGGTCTGAAGTAGTCTACACAAGGTGAGACCACAATGTCACTGAAGCAACTGCTCACGAAACTCGGGTTAATCAACAATTAACCTATAATGATAATTAAGCAATAAAAAGCAATGCGGAGTTAAAGTTTATTATAACTCTATAATGGATGTGTATAGTGTGCAAGTATGTAGAGGTCAAACATAGGGAAGAAGAAGGATAGATCGGGAAACAATTGCACAAAATTGATTGTGATGTATGTGTTTATATGTTCTTTTTTGTGGGTTTTAAATTTTATATTCTTTATTTTATTTTTGATTTTATATTTTTTGTATTTTGATTTTTGACTTTTTGGTTTCTTTTTATATTTTTATGTTTTCTTTTTTCTAATTTATATATAAGGCTATACATAGGATATATATATAATATAGGGTATAATAGATATAAATACTAATAAAATAATCAAAATGAGGTAAATAAAGTATTTTTTGGTATTTAAATATTTTTTACTATTTTTATGATTTTCTAGGATTTTTTTTTAATTGTTGTATATTTTTAAAGTGAAAAATGCCCAAAAACAAGGATAAAATTAATACTCAAAATTAAAATGGAGATTAAAAATAGCAATAGAGTCAAAATTTCTCCAAATTAATTTTTATATATAAATAATAATTTAAAAAACCAGAAACAAAATATATTTTTCTGGAATTTTTATGATTTTATATATTTTTATGAAGGTTTCCGGGGTTTTTCTTTTTTTAGTTTTTTTTATAATTTTTTGTGATTTTTGGCCTGAAGTTGTAAAATAAGTAAATAGATATAAAATATATTTATTTGGTATTTTTCAAAAAGGTTTTATATTTGTATGTATTTTCTAGTGTAGATAGAGATAAGATAGGTTGTGTTTCTATTTTTAATAAATATTTAAAGTCCTAAAATTGCAAATAAAAAATAGGGCATGAATCTAATGCATCTAAGAACTTAAGCCTATTTTTATTATTTTTGGAACAATGCAGCTATATGAAATAAATACAAGAAACAAAGAGAAACTACACTACTAACAACGGCATAAATGTAAATAGCAAAACTTTCAAGGGCCATAGGCAATTTTCAAAAAAAGTTACAACTTCGAATCCAAAATATTCGACTAAACAACAATAAACTACACCTGCAAGGGTCTGGTGGCAAATAGTCCACGTTCTATCGGCATGCTCAGCATGGAACTAAAGAGCAAATAAAATTAATGCAAGGTCCCTTTCACAAAAAGTTCAAAATAATAAAGTTGTAGACGAATGTTTACATATTAATAAATAATTACAAAAAATTATTGGGTGAAAACTGCAAAATACCCAAGCATGGGAGGAAGCGGACGACGGATCTTCAATCACTTGCCACATATCACGTCCCAGTGTGCCGATACCCCTTCGTATGAACAACCAAGATTAGATCGTCTGGATGAGATCGACGGTCGAGGCGGGCGACGACCGAGTGACTGTTGTAGAGTCTGGGTGGCTGTCTTGATTCGACGGTGGAGAGAGGTCGAGGAGGAAGATCCAGTGAGGCAAGCTTCCTCTGACGATTCCTTCCTTCTATGATGTTCTTTTACGCTCCAAAATGGTCCAACCTTCTCTTGTAGGGCTCCTCGATTTACTGGGTTCTTCAAATGGGTGGGGGCACACCAGTGCGTGCTCACGAAGGCGACAGAGCACGCATGTCCCGGGTACCTCCGGTGGAGGGCAAAATGGCCCCAGCTATGCGTGAAGCTCCAGGTTCCTGCGAGAAAATATGTTATAGGTTCAAGGGCAAAGTGCCTCGACCTTGTAGCGGGGTGGTGTGGATGGTGATTGGCGTGGATGGAAGTTGTCAGAGCAAAGCTCCAGCGAACGACGACAAGGGGGATTAGGCGGCTCAATCGCGAAAGAAAAAGTGTGAGAGGGATCCTAAGACTACGGCTACGCTAAAAATGCAAGAAAAACAATCGAAAATGACCAAAAACTGCATAGAACTGTGAAGCAAGATCTCTCTTTGTCGAAGGTGTGGAATCAACCACCTGAACTGCTCCTTCGATCCACCTAGATGGTTGGTGAACCTCCTATCACCAGGTTCTAGCCATTGGGTGCAAGAAGGGGAGAAAAAATGGTCAAAATGGGATTCCCCATGTAAGAGGAGGATGGAGCGGGATTTTGTACATGGTGGACGAGATGGCTCAAGGAACGAGGTGTAGGCTGTGATGCATCGATGCAATCCCCAATGAAAGCAAAGGGCGTATCTACAATGATCAAGGAACAAAAGTTGTGAAGACTTCAATCCAAAAAAACACAATGGTTGGATTCCTAAAAATCAAGAAAAGAGCCTGGACACGAGGTCTGACAACTGTAGGAGGATGGTAATGCAGTTGACCGAGGTCAACTAGCATTGCATTCGGGTTGTTCCACGTGGACCAACCAGGATACACCTCTGGCAAATTAATTATAAAATTGATATAAAATAAATGGTTTTATTAATTTTAAGTTAAAAACTAAAAAATATTTATTATTTTCTAAATTATTTTATTATTATTTTTATTCATTTTTAGAGGTTGATTATTAATAATTACTTCTTAAGGGTTATATATAGGTATATTTATCTATGTTTTAAGTATTTTATTTTTATTTTGTATTTTTGATTTCATTATTTTAATTTGTTAATTTATATATTTATAACTCATTTTTAGATCTTGAAATATATTTTTATTATATTTTTATGATATATTATACTTACTTAATTAAATAGGTATATTAAATATATATATATATGTATAAGTATAAGTATTTTACCTATTGTTTTCTTTACATGTTTTATTTTAATGCTTTATTTATTGTTTTATTCTTGTTTTAGTATGTACATTTCTTATAAATAATATTTATAAAATTAAAAAAATGTAAAATTATAAAAATAATAAATAATAATGATTATTTTAATCAGGTAAACTATACAATAGGGTTCCAAAACCTAACTTTCACACCTTAACTACAAAAAATATGAAACCAACAACAACAACAACAACAAAGCCTTTTCCCACAATTAAGTAGGGTCGGCTACATGGATTCTTCGCCTCCATTCAGATCTATCTTGGGTCAATCTCGGACTTATATACAAAAAACTAAGATCCCTTCGTATAGTCTCTTTCCAACATTCTTGGGCCGTCCTCGCCCTCTCTTAGCTGGCTCAACATCCCACCACTCGCATCTCCTAATCGGTGCATCAGTTGACCTTCTTTGAAAATGACCAAACCATCTTAAGCGATTTTCTCGCATCTTATCCTCGATCAGAGCTACACCAACTTTCTTTCTGATTGCATCATTCTGAATCCGATGTTTACGTGTATGTCCACACATCCATCTTAGCATTTTCATTTCTGCTATAGCCATTCTCTGCACATGTCTATGCTTCACAGGCCAACATTCAGAACCATAAAGCATAGCAGGTCTCACGGCTGCTTTGTAAAACTTTCCTTTAATTTTTAAAGGAATTTTCTTATCACAGAGAACAAAAGAGGCTCCTCTCCTCTTTAGCCAGCCTGCATTTATTCTATTAGTAACATCTCCATCAATTTCCCCATCATGTTGCAAAATAGATCCCGGATATCTAAAAGAATCTTTCTTCTGAATGTTATCGTCACCAATCTTCACCTTGATTCCTTCACATTGCTTCCATCAAAGGTGCATTCCATATATTCCGTCTTAGCCCTACTTATACGAAAACCTTTAGTCTCCAATTCATGTCTCCAAACCTCAAGCTTCTCATTTACTCCATCTCTAGTCTCATCAATCAACACAATATCATCAGCTTCATTAAATGGCTTATTAAAAGTTATTTGCAATTACATGTAATTTTGATATATTTTGAGTTTTTATTTAAGAGAAATGGGGTCTGGAAAGTTTGGATTTTGGAATCTTATTTAGCATGTAGTTTTACGGTGTATATTTTTTATGTGAAATAAATTTTGTATTTTTCTATATTTTATTGTCTACAACTTTTATGTTCAAATTTTGTTTATTTGAGAGTAAAATGTGGAACTAAAAATAGGTCCCAAAAATGAATATATATGAATACAAAAATGGGAATTTTATTGTATTTTGGACCTTTATCTCCCCCTACTTTGTTCCCTGTCGACCTAGTCATCGAGATGCCTAGATCTTAGGGTTTAGGGTCATAAAATATTTATGATATTTTATTCTTTTTCTTTTCTTTTCTTTTCTTTATTCTATAATTTTGGCATTAAAAATAGTATTTTATGCACACTTTACATAATATGCATGAATGCTAAAATGCATGAATTAAGGGTATTTACACGCATTTACTAGGGTTTTTAAGGCCAAAATGATAGAATAAAGATAATGAAATGGATATTCATCAACGGCTTGATCAGATGTGTGTCCGCATTGATAACTTCACCCAAGCCACTCATGAGTCCAATCATGAGGCTTAGGAGAGGTTTACAGATTTGCAATAAAAGTGTCAACATCATGACGTTCCCTAGACCAACCAAGTCAAACATTTTTTTTGGGGGACTTACTATTGAGAGCTAGAAGCTCATCAATGTTTTTTATGGCAGTTTGTATTTCAATAAAGACAAGGACATCATGTGGCAGATTTTTGAAGAAATGACAGATGGAGAAGTTGCCTCATCGTCATCCCGTGCATACCAGCGAGAGCCACAAATTCATCAGAAGCTAGTTCATATGGTGTCATCACATGAACCGGGCATGTATGAAAGGGCATACTTAAGCATCATGGGGAGCTACCTATCCAAGGTGGATATTATCGAGAAGTGATCACATGCTCTTGAAAAAACTTGTTGTGATCGAACATAGGACCCAAAAGTTGGACAAGTTGGATGAGATCACCAAGCAGTTGGATATGTTGATGAGCACTATTAGCGCATGACAGTTTGTATATGCATCGGCCTCGACTCCTACTGAGATGAAGGAGCCATCATCGCCTCAGCCTCCTCAACATAGTCCAACAGAGCTTGTTGTCCAGCACGTGCACTACGTGCTGGCACCTGAGCATACATCGCCTCAGCAGTAGTAGCTAGTGGTTTACCAACATGAGCTTCAGTTCATTTAGGATACAAGCTCTTCTCCACCACCTCTCATTCAAGAGGTGAATGGTATTTGGTCAAACGATGCCAATTGGCCCGTCCAGGTGGACATCAGTGGGGACAATCTGCCAATTCCCACCCACTCCCTCAGTAGTTGGAGGGATATTTTTCTAGGGTAGCCAACCTCACCAGCAGCAGTCTCCACCATATCAGGGTAACTGGAGACAAAGTTAGTACCAGCAGCCGTATTACCATCATAATAACTATCCATACCAATAGTACTTGGTCATTCCTTACCAACAACATCCTCCTCGGTGCTACCCATATCAACATTCTCCTCAATTTAATTCTCAATATTCCAACTAGCGACCTCCATACCATTCCTAGTCTCAATGAAGCCAACATGCTAAACCATATGAGGTTGTTCCCGTGAATCTAGCTTTGGACTGCTTGACTCATCTAGTAAAGAGTCTGAGATGAGTCAGAAATTAGATGACCTCACCGGCTTCCAAGACCCCCATTCCAGCACAGATGAAGGCTAACCCCAACAATTTTAGGAAGCGAGAATAGGTAGTTTTTAAATCATGTCCAAAGCTGCAAAGTTAGGTATTTATGATATGTTTTCATCTAATGTTGTTACTCTCGTGAGAGGTAGGATTTTACAGCCTTCTGTTACAAGGAAGGAGAAGAATAATGCTTCAATTGATGAATCATCATCTTCTTCTGCATCAGTCAAACCAGCAGCCGAGCTAGGAGAGGAAGAAGAAGCACCATTAAAAATTCAAAAAATAAAAAAAAAACAAAAAGCAAGCAACAACAGACGCGCCAGCAAACCAACGATGGAAAGGACCGCACTATCAGTCGATCCAGAGCCACCCAATGGAGCCCTGCCTATCATTTTGGATGCTCACCCTAGATGGATGAAGACACTACTTTTTATCATCTATTTGTACAACCTGATGTGGACACTGATTTTGCTGTAAATAAGAACAATATTCCTGATTTTGGTTCTATAAATATTCCATTTCAAGAAAATTTACAAAAATCCAAAAAAAATAAAAATTTGAAAAAGCCTTGTCTGATCATGATGTTGTGGAAATAATTCAGAATCTTGTTCTTGAGATGCCTATGCTTAAGGATATTGATTACATGTCTAACATTAAAAAGGTTTGAAGGAGGAATGTACTTTGGATAGACTGCTGCGTAGAGCCAGGCAGAAAAATATGAAGCACATTTTGATTGTGATGAATGTTCATGCAATCAACAATCTCCCGAGTAAGAAGAAAGACATGGGAGTCCCTCTTATCAGATGTCAGATGTTTTGATCAAGAGTTTGACAGAACTCTTCTTGATAGTTGATCATCAATCAATTTGATGCCTACTTAACTGCTGAAATAATTAGGGGTGGGACCGCTCAAATCTACGAGAATGTAGTTTGCGGACACATCCATCAAGCGACCCATAGGAAATTTGTAGAATGTCATTGTCACCGTTCAGAGAATGCAGTTCCCTATGAACTTCATTGTGCTTGACATGGACACCTCAGCTCCTTTTCTGCATACCTTGATTATACTTGGATTAATGTTTCTTCGAACAGCTGAAGTAGTGGTGGACTATGGTACCAGGCAAATCACCTTCCATTCTAGCAGTGGTAACCAATTCAGACAATTCAAATGTTGAAACTGCCAGAGTCTGCATCAGATGTAAGTGAGTCGTCAGAACAAGGAAGAGAGGACTTCAACTTTTTTTAGGAGATCAGAGACACAAATCTATTTATAGATGACATAGAGACCCATGAATTCCTCTCCATTAGAAGAGTAGATAGCATAATTGAATTCCCCTCTGTCTGTGAAGATGAGATTTTTGTTGATGTGCTAGAAGAACTTATTGATGGCCACATGTCCTTAGCAGAGGAAGAAGATATTATTGCAAATTTCTTTGAACAAGATTCATTCATTTAACATTTTTACGCAGCACTGAGTTCAGAAATTGAAATGCTAATGGTGGACAACTTATAGCTAAAAGATCAAACACCGATGTTGTAAACACCCTAACCCCAAACATAGTACCACATGGAAAACTCACAAAGTATGGGTGTGGTATATAAGTGGTGGGGATTACTACTTGACAACTTGGGCTTAAGCATTTTGGGTGGTTGTCAACGGGTCCATTTGGGCCCGAACTCAACAAGTTGTCAGGGTCAATTTTCCTCAATAACGGACCGGGGACCTAGTAATGGCGTTTCCACGTATTGGCGTTTCCATTGCTTGAACATACTTGGAGCCTTGGTCATTTTATTATGTGATTCATATACTAGTAATGGCGTCCCTTCCCTCATTGTTGTTAGTCTCCGCAAGATTTCTCAATCATATGCGCTTGAAAGTACGCAGAGCCTTAGGTGTGTTTATGTCATGAATATCGAGTTTTATTCCCACTCCAGATCCCATCTTGTTTCACTAAGATAATGATAGGTCACCATGGATGTTTATTTTCCAAATTCTATCTCATGTGTCATTCATAAAGAGTATTATGAATATTTTCTACGCTGGAATCGATAATTAAAAAAATGATGAGATTAAATACATAGAATTCACACAGACTACCTTGACTAAATACAGATTGAGTTAGATATGGTCATCGAAAACTAAATGGACATCGAGTACAATTTTTTAATGTATATTCACATCCATGGCTAACTTGACACATGAAGTAGAACATATGTTATGGGATTCTTGAATAACAATTACGTGGATGATTGCAACATATATATTAGTGGCATTTATTTGAATCTATTACTATTTTAGGTAATAATGACAATAACCCTCACGGATAGTAATTGAAATTAGGTGTAACGTCAATGCAATTGGAATACTAACGTGACATGCGACGATCCATATTTTTGTGCGTTGGATGCTCAGGTTTTTTTAAGGTATTATGATAGCATGAACTCTATCCAGCCTTAATTGGTTTTAAACTAAATATGTTACTCCTCATTACAAATTTTTGCATAGCATAATTTCTGAAAGCATTATGACCAAACTATACAGAGGGTTGATTTTCGAGTTAACAAGCAACTACACCAATTTTCTCTCATGAGATTGCCCTGACGTTGAAAATTTTCAATTTCCAGAACTATGGGTGGGTTACGTGGAAGTACAAAGATCCTCCTTGTTGGAAATATTAGAAGTTTTGTGTGGCCAAATAATATTAGATAAATGCACATTGGTCCGAAATGATTTGTAATCAAAATGGTGAAGTAATCAGAAGTGCAATTATTATAGAAGAAACTACCTAGAGATAATTATATATAGCGATCCAGTGAGGTTCAAGATTATATATTTACAAATATCATCATTCATTATTTGATGGATTTCCCCTCGTGATATATGATTCTACAACATAACAAAATAATTATTTTATGACTAGTAATGTAGATAAATTACAGGTATTATTTTATGTTGTAATGGGTATCATTTTATATACAAGATTGCTCAACCATCGGATAGATGGGGATAGGTGTCACGAAGGATTGAGTATACACCCTTGGACCCCGGGTAGAAGCCAAGAAGGCCGCGATCTCAACGGACGAGTTGGGTGACGTTGCACCTAGCAGCCCGGTTGTATCCGGAGTCGCTCGACGGAGTAGGCAGGTGGCGCGGTTGGCGTTCTTGATTTCGCACTTATACACAATATTAAGACTCGTAATAGAATTAAGTGTGGCCGCATGAAATTCTATTTTGAGTATTATTATTGTGAGAGGTGTTCCGGGATATGGTTTGAAGTTGGAGAATTTGACGTTGAAATACTTGGAGGTTTATCCAAGATGACAAACAAGTTCCCGCATAGCGGAGGCCTGCGAGTCGCGTACTTGCATGTGCTAAAATAATACGAGAAATGATTATTGATCGGGTGTCAGAAAAATGTATACCGTTGTGGACTCTAATCAATTTGTAGAAATATCAAGATTATGGTGGTTATACTTAAATGATTATTATATAAATAAATAAAAGTAAATAATTATGAGATCCAATGTGAATTAGAATGACTTGGTGTTCTTTCTAATTTTTTTTCAATAGATGCATGTGCCATTAAATAAAGTTGAGTATACATTCTTTTCTTACCCCTGCATTTGTCATTATAGTGTTTGTCTCGTTACTGGGCAATTGCTCATAACGTTACCCTCGTGTGAACCCAACAGGTATACCTGAGCAGCAGCCGCTATAGTAGCGGTCTCTTGAGGAGATCAGCACTTCCTACGTCATATTTGCACTAGACAGGGTGCGTCCTATTTAGAGTAACTTATTTACTTCCGCATTATTTTATGTTATTATTGAGAGACATTGTAGTGAGATATGTTGACAGCTTTTTGTACAAACTTTAAGATTTCATGATGTATCTCTTCTATGGACATGGACTTGATTATCGTTATCAATGAGAATGGATGGTGTATTTTACTTTCCATTTCACATTATTCTCCTGTTGTTATTTATATTTCAAATGTTAATCTAATGTGCATAAGATGGTTTGCTGAGTATCATAGATCGTGGGCATATTTGGATCGTAGGTCCGACGCTCTCGTCTCGTCGGTTTCGGTAGCCGGCGGGGCGGGGCGACACAGATGGTATCCGAGCCCGATACTCCATTCTATCCTTTGCATATTAGATTATCAACGGGATTTGAAATATAAATATAGCGACAAAGCTATCTAATTTAGCATTAGTTAAGGAGAATAATTACAGTCATGTTTAATAAGTCCATGGTCTTTCCAATCACCTCAGTCCAGGAGATCTGTTCGTCGAGATTTTCTAAAGAGCTCGTAAAGAGCATCGTAAAGAGCTCGTAAAGGATAGAATGGAGTATCGGGCATTAGGTCTCATAGCAAATTGTTTGAATGACACATGAGATAGAATTTGGAAAATAAACATCCATGGTGACCTATCATTATCTTAGTGAAACAAGATGGGATCTGAGTGGGAATAAAACTCGATATTCATGACATAAACACACCTAAGGCTCTGCGTACTTTCAAGCGCATATGATTGAGAAATCTTGCGGAGACTAACAACAATGAGGGAAGGGACGCCATTACTAGTATATGAATCACATAATAAAATGACCAAGGCTCCAAGTATGTTCAAGCAAATGGAAACGACAATACGTGGAAACCAACAGCAAGAGGAAGGTATTCATCGTTACAAACACATATGGCTCTAGAGGTATTTTAGTGTATAGGAAAATACGTGGAACCCAACAGCAAAAGGGGGTATTATCGTTACCTCCGAGGATGTTCCCTCGGGATCTCCTCTTACACGGAAACAATATTTTCCGTTGCTCGATCGTAGTGCGGAGGCGTGCACCGCGGTGACCTCGAGCTTTCCTACGTGATGGTGGTCGCGGATCTTCGATCGGAGCTCCTTCTTCGACGTCGATGGCGGCCTCCCAATGATAAAATCGACCGAGGTGGTGGTGCTCCAAAAAGAGGGAAGGATGGTGGTGGCTAGGGCTTTTAGAGACCAGTCTATCATCTCCTATTTATAGAAGGAGAGGTGAATTTGGATCTCGATTCGGATCCGGTTCGGATCCATATATGGGTCCCGACTATGATTCTTAAAACAACGATAACTTGAGCTAGGAATATCGAAATTAGGTGTTCTTGGGCTCGTTGGAAAGGATCTCGACAAAATCTACGTAATGGTGTGCTTGATTGAATTTTTTGGATGTTAAAAATACTCCAGATTTTTGAAAAAAATTTTGGGGTTTGACATTATAAAAATCTTAAAGGAAGTCTCGTCCTCGAGACGTAGGATTTAATGTATAAGTTTCGAATGTGGTGTAGATTCAGGCATAAAAATCTTAAAGAGAACGAAACCCATAAAAATCTTAAAGGGGATTAAAATAGGGTCTTGTGAACATACCTTCAAAAAGATAGGGGTATTTCTGTCGCATATCTGCCTTAGGCTCCCAAGTGGCCTCCTCAATGTTCTGACTTTGCCACAATACCTTAACCAAAGGGATGTCTTTCCGTCGTAATTTCTTGACTGCCCGGTCTAAAATCTGCACGGGTGCCTCAGGAAAAGACAAATTCGGTTCAACCGCGAGGTTTTCATAGCTAATCACATGTCGAGGGTCTCGAATATACTTTTGGAGGTTTGATACATGGAATACATCATGCACGCCTGCCAATTGAGGGAGGAGTGCTACTTCGGTATGCTACCTTCCCAATACGAGATAAAACTCGAAAGGGCCAACGAACCTCGGTGTCAGCTTGCCCTTAATACCAAATCTTTGAATACCCTTCATTGGAGATACTGTCAAGAAGACAAATTCTTCGACTTCAAACTCGAGATCACGACGTTTCTGATCAGCATAGCTCTTTTGACGGCTTTGTGCAGTCAAAAATTTCTTTCTAGCCATCTCTACTGCCCTTGTTGTATCCTCGATTATCTGAGTAGAATAAATCTCTTTGTCACCACTTCCTGTAAACACAAGGGAGTGGTGCATCTCCGTCCATACAATGCCTCAAAAGATGCCATGTCAATACTAGCATGGTAGCTATTGTTATAAATGAACTCCACCAAAGGAAGGTGGTCCTTAATTCTCAATTGATGATAACCCGATCGTAGATTAATCTTTGAGAATACCGTTTCACCTTGCAACTGATCGAAAAGATCATCTATTCATAGAAGTGGATAACGGTTCTTTACCGTTCTTTTATTCAATTGCATGTAGTCGATGAACAAACGCCTAAACCCATCCTTCATATTTACGAAGAGGACGGTGCCCTCTAAGGTGATGTACTGGAAAGGATGAATCCTTTTTTTCCAACAACTCCTACACTTGTACTTTGAGCTCCCTGAATTCGGCTGGTGCCATTCGGTATGGAGGTATGGAGATGGGTTGTGTATCAGGTATCAAGGTGATCTCGAACTCGATCTCCCTCCTTGGTGGCAGTCCAGGTAACTCCTCTAGAAATACATCAGGAAAATCACGCACAAGTCTAACATCTTCAATCATGCGATCCTGGACAGGTAACTCCACAGCATAGGCGAGAAAACCTATGCAACCCTGATCGAGTAAGTGTTGGGCCTTCAATGCTGATACATATAAGACTTCGCTATCTAGGGTACGCCCATCAAACTGAAAGGTAGGTATGCTTGGGAGACAGAACACTAATTTCTTCTCAAAGCAATCAAGGCATGTGTGATGTTGCTCGAGCTAATCCATACCTAGGATGACATCAAAATTTTCTAACAGAATAAGTAAAAGATATGCGGGCATTAGGTGCCCGCCAATCTGCACTGCTACATCCCTCGCTTCTTGTCACACGATGAATAATTGACCCCTTGGGACCTTGATGTAGTAAGGATATGAAACAAAGATTGGTTCTTTTTCTAACTTGGATACTAGTCGATGTGCTAGAAAGGAGTGAGTAGCTCTTGAATCAAATAAGGCATGTAAGGATATACCATGCACTGAAACCATACCTCGCACTACATCTCCTGGGTGCGGGCCTGCTCCTGTGGGATTGCATTCAATTGTCCCTGCAGGTGTGATGGGGTGTTAGAACCTGCAACACTGAAGGTTGGTCATGGTGGAGGACGTTGAAAGCCTCGACCTCCATGACGAGAAGCTGATCCATGTGATTGTGCGAGTGAGAAAGTTGATCGTACATTTGCTTGATGACTGCCTAAGCTGCTAGTAATTAAGGGACACTTGGCCTTGAAATGGCCCGGTTGTTGGCAGTGGAAACACCTACGATATCCTGACTGAGAAAATGAGCCTCCCGAGACAAGGCTAGCACCTCTTGTCTTGTGACCCCGCGAGTGTGTCGAAGAGCGGAAGGAAGTAGTATCGCGACTCGCCAAGCCCAGCCCCAAAATGAGTGTAGGAGCAAATCTGCTAGTGGTAGGAGTGGTAGCCACTGGGTGGAAACGATGCTCTTTACGAGCTCTGTAGAAATCTCGACGAACAGATCTCCTGGACTGAGGTGATTGGAAAGACCATGGACTTATTAAACATGATTGTAATTATTCTCCTTAACTAATGCTAAATTAGATAGCTTTGTCGCTATATTTATATTTCAAATCCCATTGATAATCTAATATGCAAAGGATAGAATGGAGTATCGGGCTCTGATACCATCTGTGTCGCCCCGCCCCGCCGGCTACCGAAACCGACGAGACGAGAGCGTCGGACCTACGATTCAAATATGCCCACGATCTATGATACTCAGCAAACCATCTTATGCACATTAGATTAACATTTGAAATATAAATAACAACAGGAGAATAATGTGAAATGGAAAGTAAAATACACCATCCATTCTCATTGATAACGATAATCAAGTCCATGTCCATAGAAGAGATACATCATGAAATCTTAAAGTTTGTACAAAAAGCTGTCAACATATCTCACTACAATGTCTCTCAATAATAACATAAAATAATGCGGAAGTAAATAAGTTACTCTAAATAGGACGCACCCTGTCTAGTGCAAATATGACGTAGGAAGTGCTGATCTCCTCAAGAGACCGCTACTATAGCGGCTGCTGCTCAGGTATACCTGTTGGGTTCACACGAGGGTAACGTTATGAGCAATTGCCCAGTAACGAGACAAACACTATAATGACAAATGCAGGGGTAAGAAAAGAATGTATACTCAACTTTATTTAATGGCACATGCATCTATTGAAAAAAAATTAGAAAGAACACCAAGTCATTCTAATTCACATTGGATCTCATAATTATTTACTTTTATTTATTTATATAATAATCATTTAAGTATAACCACCATAATCTTGATATTTCTACAAATTGATTAGAGTCCACAACGGTATACATTTTTCTGACACCCGATCAATAATCATTTCTCGTATTATTTTAGCACATGCAAGTACGCGACTCGCAGGCCTCCGCTATGCGGGAACTTGTTTGTCATCTTGGATAAACCTCCAAGTATTTCAACGTCAAATTCTCCAACTTCAAACCATATCCCGGAACACCTCTCACAATAATAATACTCAAAATAGAATTTCATGCGGCCACACTTAATTCTATTACGAGTCTTAATATTGTGTATAAGTGCGAAATCAAGAACGCCAACCGCACCACCTGCCTACTCCGTCGAGCGACTCCGGATACAACCGGGCTGCTAGGTGCAACGTCACCCAACTCGTCCGTTGAGATCGCGGCCTTCTTGGCTTCTACCCGGGCGGGGTCCAAGGGTGTATACTCAATCCTTCGTGACACCTATCCCCATCTATCCGATGGTTGAGCAATCTTGTATATAAAATGATACCCATTACAACATAAATAATACCTGTAATTTATCTACATTACTAGTCATAAAATAATTATTTTGTTATGTTGTAGAATCATATATCACGAGGGGAAATCCATCAAATAATGAATGATGATATTTGTAAATATATAATCTTGAACCTCACTGGATCGCTATATATAATTATCTCTAGGTAGTTTCTTCTATAATAATTGCACTTCTGATTACTTCACCATTTTGATTACAAATCATTTCGGACCAATGTGCATTTATCTAATATTATTTGGCCACACAAAACTTCTAATATTTCCAACAAGGAGGATCTTTGTACTTCCACGTAACCCACCCATAGTTCTGGAAATTGAAAATTTTCAACGTCAGGGCAATCTCATGAGAGAAAATTGATGTAGTTGCTTGTTAACTCGAAAATCAACCCTCTGTATAGTTTGGTCATAATGCTTTCAGAAATTATGCTATGCAAAAATTTGTAATGAGGAGTAACATATTTAGTTTAAAACCAATTAAGGCTGGATAGAGTTCATGCTATCATAATACCTTAAAAAAACCTGAGCATCCAACGCACAAAAATATGGATCGTCGCATGTCACGTTAGTATTCCAATTGCATTGACGTTACACCTAATTTCAATTACTATCCGTGAGGGTTATTGTCATTATTACCTAATAATAGTAATAGATTCAAATAAATGCCACTAATATATATGTTGCAATCATCCACGTAATTGTTATTCAAGAATCCCATAACATATGTTCTACTTCATGTGTCAAGTTAGCCATGGATGTGAATATACATAAAAAATTGTACTCGATGTCCATTTAGTTTTCGATGACCATATCTAACTCAATCTGTATTTAGTCAAGGTAGTCTGTGTGAATTCTATGTATTTAATCTCATCATTTTTTTAATTATCGATTCCAGCGTAGAAAATATTCATAATACTCTTTATGAATGACACATGAGATAGAATTTGGAAAATAAACATCCATGGTGACCTATCATTATCTTAGTGAAACAAGATGGGATCTGAGTGGGAATAAAACTCAATATTCATGACATAAACACACCTAAGGCTCTGCGTACTTTCAAGCGCATATGATTGAGAAATCTTGCGGAGACTAACAACAATGAGGGAAGGGACGTCATTACTAGTATATGAATCACATAATAAAATGACCAAGGCTCCAAGTATGTTCAAGCAAATGGAAACGACAATACGTGGAAACCAACAGCAAGAGGAAGGTATTCATCGTTACAAACACATATGGCTCTAGAGGTATTTTAGTGTATAGGAAAATACGTGGAACCCAACAGCAAAAGGGGGTATTATCGTTACCTCCGAGGATGTTCCCTCGGGATCTCCTCTTACACGGAAACAATATTTCCGTTGCTCGATCGTAGTGCGGAGGCGTGCACCGCGGTGACCTCGAGCTTTCCTACGTGATGGTGGTCGCGGATCTTCGATCGGAGCTCCTTCTGCGACGTCGATGGCGGCCTCCCAATGATAAAATCGACCGAGGTGGTGGTGCTCCAAAAAGAGGGAAGGATGGTGGTGGCTAGGGCTTTTAGAGATCAGTCTATCATCTCCTATTTATAGAAGGAGAGGTGAATTTGGATCTCGATTCGGATCCGGTTCGGATCCATATATGGTCCCGACTATGATTCTTAAAACAACGATAACTTGAGCTAGGAATATCGGAATTAGGTGTTCTTGGGCTCGTTGGAAAGATCTCGACAAAATCTACGTAATGGTGTGCTTGATTGAATTTTTTGGATGTTAAAAATACTCCAGATTTTTGAAAAAAAATTTTGGGGTTTCACAGATGCCTTGAACAATTGCAGAAGTTGCCACTGATGTGATTCAGAACCCACCCAAGCTTAAGCCACATCTAGCGAATATGAGGTATACCTTCCTTGCAGGTGCATAGAATATGTTTCCTGTAATCATCAACTCCTAATTGACCCGCGAACAAGAATCTCATCAACTCAAGGTTCTAGAAAGGATCCGCAAGTCCATAGGATGGAAAATTTCCTATCTCCATGGGATCAATCCTTCATTGTGTTCTTATTGCATCAACCTCAAGGAAGATAGCAAGCCATCATGTGAATTTCAGCAATTGTTGGTCCCACCTTGTGTGGACTACAAGACTGCTCCTTGGAGTCTCGATTAATCAAATGGCATCATAGGGGATTTTAGCGCATATACCTCAAGGAAGATATCAAGTCGTCCCATGAACTTTAGCGCATATTGAATCCAAACCTCCGGGAGATTGTTATGAATGAAATTACCATATGATGTGATGCAAGATTCATATATATCATCTCTGACTCAAATTGTGTGAGTATCTTGCATGTCATGTTGAATAAATAAGCTATCACCATCATAAAAATGATAAAGGAGAGGAGATCGCAACCAGAGTTACAATATCTTGGCGTTAATGTGTTGATCAAGAATCTAGCGACCAAGAAGGATCAACTGCTTCCCATCATCAACCAGATAGTCAAAGATAGTCAAAAGAATGGATACAAAGGAGTATTTATGCCTCTTGGATGGATATTCCAGTTGCAATCATGTTGCAATCGTGTCTAGAGATTAATAAAAGACTACATTCACATGTTCATTTGGGGCATATGCCTTCCGTAAGATGCCTTTCGGATTGTGTAATGCTCTTGCGACCTTTCAGAGGTGCATGTTGGTCATGTTTGCAGATAAGTTTGGTGATTTTCTCGAGGTATTTATGGATGATTTCTCTGTCTACGATGAAAATTTTGATCAATGCTTATCATATTTAGATCGAGTACTAAAGAGATGTTGCAAAGTGAACTTGATGCTCTCATGGGAAAAGAGTCACTTCATGATAACTGAAGGGATTGTGACAGGCCATGTCATATCCAAACGTGGCATGGAGGTAGACCCTGCAAAGGTGGAAGTCATTTCAAAGCTTGAGAACCTACAAATTTGAATCAAGTCTAGCCATTCTTGGGGAATGTGGGTTTCTATCAAAGATTAATTAAAGATTTCAATAAAATTATCTGACCATTGACTGAGATTCTAGGCAAGGAGATGGATTTCATTGTAGATGCCAAAGTCCTCCAAGCCTTCAATCACCTGAAAGATCTGATCACTCAGGCCTATGTCCTTCAACCACCAGATTGGTCTCTCCCCTTTGATATCATGGCAGATGCCTCAAACTATGCCATTCAAGCGATTCTTGGACAAAGAAGAGATGGACTATAGTTTGCTATTCACTATGCTAGCAGAACTTTTGATGAAGCTCAAAAGAATCACACTGTCACTGAAAAGGATTTGCTAGCAATCATCTTTGCCTTGGAGAAGTTCAGATCGCATTTATTTGGATCCGAAGTTATCGTGTATAAAGACCACTCAGCCATCAAGTAATTGCAAGCCAGGAAGGATGCCAAACTAAGACTCATAAGATGGATCATTCTACTCCAGAAGTTTGATCTTGAAGATGTGATAAACCTGGAGTTAAAATGTGGTGACCGATCATTTATAAAGATTACTAGAGCCAGACACTCCTGAGAAGAGCCTAATGCCTATTACAGAGACCTTTCCAGATGAAGCCATTTTGTCAATCACCTCACTCCCCTGGTTCATCGATATTATACACTATCGCATTTACAAGAGAACTCCAGAAGATTGGTCAAAGTTGAAAGTCGACAAGTTTCTGCCAGATATTCATTTCTATTAGTGGGAGAATCCTTATCTCTTTCATGATGGTCTAGATTGCATATAGAGAAGGTGCATTCCTCAGGAGGAAGTTCACAGTGTCCTCAAGCATGTCATGCCCAAGAATTAAGAGGACACCACTCTAGAAAGTATGCAGCAATGAAAATATTACAATACGGCCTCTGGTGGTCAACTCTCTTTAAAGATCTGGAAGATTTCATGAAATGTAGTGACTGTCAGAAAATGGGTGGTACTATCGGAATGAAAGACACAGTGCCCCTGAAATATATTGAGATTTCAGATGTATTTGATGCATGGCGCATTGACTTCATGGGCCAATTTCCCAACAATCAAGAATATGAGTATATTCTGCTCGTTGCCGACTATCACAATCCGAGCCACTGACAGTCACATCATCTATCGATTTCTGAAAGAACATATCATTGCAAGGTTCGAGATCCCTAAAATCATAATATCAGATGGGGTTAGCCATTTCATTAACAGATAAGTGAAGAAGTTGACTCATGAATACTTCATTGAACATCGAGTATCTTCTCCATACCACCGACAATCTAATGGCTTGGCATAATGTTCGAACAGGGAGATAAAGACCATTTAGAAGAAGCTTGTACATTCAGATAGAAAGAACTGGTCTCAACTACTCGACTTGGTTCTTTGGGCCTATCAGACAACGTATAAGTCACCTTTGGTAATGTCTCCCTACCGCCTTATATATGGCAAGCCTTGTCATTTGCTAGTGTAATTAATTCATAAATCATTATGTTCAATCAATATCTGCAATTTGGATTCCAATAAGGCACAGAACAATAGAAACCTTGATCTGAATAGACTCCTTGAATTCTGTGATTATGCATACGACAACAACTTGATGTACAAGGAAAAGGTCAAGAAGTGGCACGACAAGCATATCTATCGCAAGACTTTTGAATCAGATTAGAAGATTAGGTTGTCTCATGCAAGTTAAAACTATTACCAGGGAAGTTGAAGAGCAATGGGACCAGACCATTTGTAGTGAAGCATGTGTGTGACGATGGAAGTATAGTGATATCCAGATTGTCAACTAACGCATAGCCTTCCGCCATCAATGGACAGCTTCTGAAGCCTTATCTTGAGCATGATACTTTCCCTGTCCGTGGTTGACTCTATACAGGTGGTCTACGATGAAGAACTTCAAGTTGCATCATCTACAAATTTAGACAGGTCAATCAAAAAAAATTTTGATTAATTAATATTTTCTTCTTTTCTTATTTTTTCTTTTAGTTTTTCATTCTTTTATTCATTTGAAAGCTTTACTCATTCCATTCATCATTGTTATACTTAGGATATGCTTCATCCTAAGTATAGGGATTAGTATATACGGTTTTTCATTCTTTGATCCCTCATTTATCTCATCATCTCTTGATATTATGCCTATACTTAGGGATATTTTACCATAAGTATAGGGGGATACAAGTCGAGCTGATGATTTATTTATTCATTTCCACCCTCGACTCCTCCTATTTTGTGTATAGACTGCTATACTTAGGATTAATTGATCCTAAGTATAGGGGGGACAGTCGACTTCCTATTGTTTATTCAGTCGTTGCAGTCTAGACTTTCCTCTACTCAATATTAGTTATGTCTTCACTTTTTCTCTCTGATCTATGAAGACATAGCTCAAGATAATTATAGGGGGTCATATATATGTTGTATATATTTTAACCATAACTCGTACTTCTGTATTTCTAATAATATTGATAACTAATAAAAATTAAAACACACATCAAAATTCTTTGTAATTACAGTTAACAAATCTGTTAAACATATTTTGTAAAATGTTTGAAAAATAGTTGGAAATATTTTAAAATTTATTTGCAAATGGTTTGGAAAGTGGTTGCAAAAATAGTTTGAAAATTTTATACATACTATTTGAAAATCATTGTAAAATTAATTTTCAAAGTTTGGAAATTTTTGTAAAAAAAATTTGTCACATTATTTTTTTTGAAATAAAGGTTTAAAAATTCTTGTCAAAATATTTTAGAACTTTTTGAGAACCGTGTGCATACTTGAAGTAAATAAAATTTCTTAACAAACAATTTGTATAAAAACCAGTATAGAAACCATAGTGTAAATTTTTTCGCCCAGCTTTTGTAAATAACAAGATGCATTCCTGTATAAATATCTACACAAAATTATTTTAGTATATCTTTTATTTTTGAAAAATCAATAAAATTTTATAAAACCAAAAATCTATAAAAAAAAGTTTACAGAATGTTTTCAAAATTGCATAAAAAATTCAAAACCCTTTTCTGAATTTTATAAAAAGATTCAAATCAAAAATTGCTTCACAAAATATCTTCTTGCATTGTACATAGAATTTGCATTTTTAGATTGATAATGACAACTGAAAAGTCAAATAAAATCTAAAGATTGGAGCTTAGTTAAACTTTAATTCACTTAATCACAGGAACCTTAAATGAACTAGAATTGAGGTACTTCAGGTCTGCTAGACTTAATTCTTTGGGACCACGAGACTGGGTCCAGTGTCGTCTTGATTGCCTACATAGAATATTTCAAAACATATGCATGATTCTTGTCAACAGTGACCTAACTTGCACACATGCACCTTGCACTTTCTAAGCTCAGTTGAAGTGGTAGAGCGCTAGATTTATCAGTATTAGACACAAAGAGAATGGAAGCATATGAAGTCACGATATCATGACCATTGTGCCCCAACCCGATCCAGTAGCCATGAGGTCTAATGAAAGGATGTCGTGGGTTGAAATAGTGCTTCAAAAGAGGGATAGTCTACTGGCTCAAGAGGGAAAAGTCCCTTTGTAAATGATGTTGTATATAGTATAAAAAATCAAAAACTCCAAAAAATATATGAGGTCCAAAAAATCAATTCTCGTCGGAGCATGTATGTATTCAATAAGAAAGCTTAAGCTTCAAAGTCAAAGATACATGTGAGCCTGCAGCCGGATGACTTGGTACACTAGACAAGCATCCTAAGATAGGTAGCTATATTGGTTACCATCCATTCTCTTCTCCATCTCCTCTTCTTGAGTCGGTTGTACTAGATCTTAGAAGGTAATACTCCACTTCCAGAGGAAAGAGGTATTGGATTGGGGAGTTACGGTCACCTACATCACTAACACTGTACGAGATAGACTCATAGTCATAAGGGATTGATTATGGCATCCACTTGTTCTGACCTAGCTTTTGAGGAGACTTGTGTAGAGTTTTGTGATTCCCAAAGGTTTTTGTGTTTCAAGTCCGAATACCAATAAGGATCCGACCAATCTAAAAATCCAATGGTCTGACTGAGCTTCAAACTTTGATTTTATGTAGACAAATTTAGAAGTTAAAATCGATCCAAGTTCTTTCTTTTTCCTTTCTTTATGTTCTTTTATGTACTTGTAGGAATAAATGTTTGCTATGGACTAGCAAAGGCAAGCATATAGGGGTGATGAATCTCCATTTCATCACATTTATTCTTTCATTTTGACTTTAAATCCCTAGCTAAATGCATGTATATATCATTACTTTGTCAAAATAAACCCTCTATAAATTTTACAAAATACTGTATAAAATATAGTATTAATTATATATTTAATACCAAAATAAAAAAAATAACGAAATGAAAGAAAAAGAAATACCAAAGGTATGAATGACCCTAGACCTTGAGACGTGGTCATAACGATGACTTGGTCGACAAGGAATAAATTAGGGGGAGATAAGGCAGAAGATTTGTACAGAAAATACATTAAAACACTACTTTTTAATTCATCAATAATTGTTTTTTGGGACCTTTTTTATTTTATTATTTTACAACTAAAATAACAGAACCCTTAACATGAATATTGTAGATAATAAAACAGAAAAATAAAAAAATGTTTTCATTGAAAAATAATGCACAATGTGGTCGGTACGCATAAAACAAAAGTATAAATAAAAACTTTGCAAACATGCATCTTCTCCATAATGTATTAAAATTGACCAAACTCACCTTTAATTGTATATAAAATTAAATAAGATATTTAATTAAGGTACATTCATTCAATTTGGAGTTAAGATGCAAAAGTTACATTTTGATCCCCTATTGTGTAATATACATGTATATTATACTAAATATACTTATTATATATATTATTCTTTTTATAAAATGGTAAATATTTTTTGAAACCTATGTACATAATTAAATTAAAATAAAATTATCAAAAATAAAATAAATTAAATTATACATCTCAATACATAGGTATAATATACCTATATATATACCTATAATATATATGTGCATTATTAATTAAGAAAATAAATAAAGTCAGAAAAATACAATAAAATATTTAAATGTGTATTTAAATAAATTAAAAATACATAAAATACATGTACAAATAATAAAATATCTAATGTCGATTAAAAATAAAAATGCCCAAATACAAGTATATATACCTATATTTATACTTGTAAATATTAACTTATAATAAAAAGCCTCGAAAAAATAAATAAAAATAGGAATATATACTATAGAAAATTACAAATATTTTTCATGTTTTAATAAAAATTTAGTTAATTGATTTTATAAAGATTTTCGACCTGGGAATTTTCTGGTTGGTCAACGTGGACCAACCAGAATCTGTGCCCAGTTGACCTTGATCAAATAGCCCCTTCTCTCTTCCTCAAGCACCAGACATGTCAGACCCGATTCTTACTCATTTTTCTGCTCGAGACTATCATGATCCAGCTTGGCATGCTACTTGATTTGACGAGATTAGATCTCCTTGATTCGTTCCATGGACAGAAGGATCTGATATCTTCATCGATCCGAGCAGCATCTTCGATCGAAGTTCCTTCTTTTTGTAGCCTATAAATAAACCTCCTCCTCTCTGCCTCCAATTTTGATTCCCCTGTGGTAGCTCATAGCCCACAGGTCCTCCAGATCTCTTTGCCTTATTGACATCAAGTGAAAGAGCGGATTTGCAGTGAGGAGGAACGATCGAAAGTGGTAATCCACCCATCACCAGAGGAGGTCTCCAGCTGGTTTAGCCTCCTTGGTCACAATGCCAAGTTGAGGCCATATCTTTTATCCATAGTTAATATTGTAGTCCTCTTTTATTTCTTGCTTTTAGTTTCAGGTTTAATAGCATTTGTAGGTTTAATTTAGAAAACCCCCAATTTGCCTTGATCTTATACTCCATGCCAAATCATCGTGATTCCATCGTCATTTTGCCCCTATCTTCATCCTACATCGATCCTTAATGCGTTCAACATCTGGTCCCCATGTTTCCAACCCAAATCATTCGATATTTGGTGAATCGATATTCTCTCCGCCACCCCTCTCTAAAATCTCTCCTCCATCCCATCTCCCTTAGTTTTTTTACTTCATTTTTGGGTCGAGGTGAATCACCTCAAGATACTTGACCTTTTGGTGCAGGACGAACCTATCAAGCATCTATCTATAAGCCTAAAATGCACTGGACTAGTTCTAGGTCTCCTGGAGCTCAAACCACCTCCAGATCTTCCATCGGTCCACATCTAGCTCATATGATGGCGTCTACATATGCGGAGGAGCTCCAGCAAATTGCTGGACCTATCGGAGGAGACATCCAGCAAGGAGAAATCAATCATCGAAATTTGACAGACTAGATCATCGGTCATTCTTCATACCCTCTTATCAACCGTTAGATCAAGAACACGACCTAGATATAATATGGGTCGTTTGTTCTTTTGGAAGGGGTACATGAACGTAGCCATCAAGTTGTACACATGGTGCATCATCAATGGCCGAATAAAAATTAATTAAGTGGTAAAATTTACACACATACCCTCCGCCTTTTTGTATTTTAGAAGAAGTATTGTAAATATATTAATCATGCTTGACTTTTTTGGGACAAATTGCATGTTTATGCTCGAAACAATTTAATATTGCACCTTGGTTCAGTGCTTGCACTTTAGTCCAATGCCTACTCATGTGGACATTTTGCATGTGACACCCCCCAAATTTTGTATTTATTATTTATTCTATAAAATTAAGTTTCAACTCAAAAGTTATGGTTATTTTGCATGAGAGCCCCTGAATATTATTAATTTACAAATATTCCCCTATTAGCTTGATTGAATCTTATTTTGCTTTTCTACTTTCTAAAAATATCTCCTATGCTCTAAAATTTGCAAAAATAGTTGTAGATGCTTGATTGGTTGTTTCTTCATGCTATATAAGCCATTTGCCATTTTGCATGCATTTACTATTTAATATAAATAAAAAAGAGCTATTTATTCCCTTTTTGAATTAAAAATACAAAAAATATTATACATTTTTCTAAAAATTCCAAAAAATACCAACTATTTGTTATCATGTTTTATCGATTTAGACCAAAAATCAAAAAAATAAAAAGAGACTCCAAAATTTAGCAAACCCTTGCTAACTTATAAATTTTATAAAATATTTTCTAAAAACTAAAAAATAGTTTTCTAGCTTATATTTTTAATACACTATTTATCATGTACTAAAATCGGTTTTGAGAAATTTTGACCCCTTTTGATATTTTTAACTCTCTTATCAATTCAACCTAATTAAAAATCCATGTTTTGGATCTTTTCTGATTTTAAAAATACAAAAAAAGGTAAAAATTATCCAAAATTCACAAAAATAGAAGAACATTTTAAAAAAACAAAAAGAATTTATTTTGAACTTCTTGACTATATATATTTATATTTATAAGTATAATACCTTATATAGCCTATATGTGTATATATATATTATTAAATATTATTTATATTATTAATAATTATTATAAATACCATAAATATATTTTCAATCTTTTCAAAAATAAAAAGGATTGTTTTGTCTATATTTTCTGATTTTTATATATTTATTATATATAATAGATAACACATATACTATATATCACCTTATATACTTATATATATACTGTTATATATGTTATATATATAAAGAAATTAAAAATCAGAAAAATAAAAAAATTAAAAATAAAATTATAATTAAGTTAAAAAATAATTTAAAAAAACACACAAAAACATTGAGTACATATTGTGCACACATATACATACATACACACTTATATTATTTATTTATAAATAATATATCTGATATGTCCCTTGTTCCATGTGTTCGACACCCTACCATACTTGTCTGCTATACACATATATTGTAGGTTTGATAATAAATTTCGACCCATTTATTTACATTGCTTTATATTATTATTGTGGGTTCATCATTGATTTAGTTGAGGTATTTGTGAGATGTCACCTCAGCGACTATTGATCCAACCTTGTGTGGACCACAAGACTGATCCTTGGATTCTCGATTAATCTATGATTAAAGGAAACCATATTTATCATCATCCTCAAGAAATACAGGTAGCCATTCTACAATCTATATACTTGCACCCATACTGGCTGAAAGTGGATGCAACTAAGCGTAAGAATTCGAGATAATCCTTAAATCTACAAATATATTTTAGGTCAATTTTTTGTATGTTTGAATTTTTATGAGCAATAAATTAAAAATTTTGAAAAGATAACCACTTCTACAGCAACTCGCAAGTGTTGGTGAATCGATCTTTTTTTTGTTTATTTTGTGTCTTTTATTTGCATTGAATTTCCTCTCCAAAATGACTCATAATGAACAACTCTATGCCTAAATGAAGAGAATGTCAAATACCAACTCTAACCGATATCTAGACTATTCTTCTTAGTATATATCATCTTGTAAGGGAGATTTTTACTCGAACTATGTCAGTTTACAATCAAATTCTGGGATGTCACCTAACCCCACTTAGGGAAGTCAACTCGATCAATTTAAATATTAAAAAATTCAATCCCCTCCACAATCACAATCATCTCCTACCCAAGTGCTAAATTCTATAACTCAGGATGTATGACCAATCTGAATCTTGGTATGGGTCCATCGTTAACTTATCACACCCCTTCTCCCCCTCAACATCTTGCCAACCAAGTTGAGGAAATAATATTTGATGGATCTAAATACCCTCTTGAATAAATGAAAAACTTTGACATGGAGAATACTCATTAATTCTCTAAAATCCATGAACATATATTTGCCAACCCACTCATGTTTAGATTTGATGGTTGAGAATAGGCAGATTTCTAACCAGGAAATTCTCGAACTTGACTCGGCTTGGGATGATTTGGAAAAAATGATAACATATCAATCTGAGTGTGAGGAAGACATTCGAGGATAAAATGAGGATAATTTGGATGAAAACTTTAGTAATATAAAACAAATACAGAATTTTTGAGAACAACAATAAATTGAGGATCTTAATGAACATTTTTTAGGAATAATTGTGGATACCAATTCTTCCAGCCTCTGGCTCAACATGACCCAAAACAAATGATTTTTATGTCACCAAGGTGATCCCTTTGCCACATTGTTCAGACCAAAATTTTAATTGAAATTTCCATCGAACAAAGGGTCAAACTTGAATTTCAAATTAAGAGCAATGATTTTAATAGTGGAAATTCTAATAATGAGTGGTCCAAAATAATTTTTGATCATGATGTCAATCTAAAGGCTAAAATATATTTTGATTGTAATGAATCGAATGATTTTTATGAAACTCAGGCATGACCCCTCCTCTGTTTGATGAAATTCTAATCGGTTTGTTAGAGTTGTCGAGCAAGTTTTTAACCTTGATTTCATGTTCTAATTCTTAGGTGATGAATTTCGATGATGAATCTAATAATGAATCTAGGGATGAATCTGCTAATAACAGTGAAATGAATGTTAAGGATAGATTTAAGGATGAGGTTGAATATGAATCTAACGATAATTTTGAATCTGAGAAGGAACATGAGGATGAATCTGATGAGGATGAATCTAGGGTAAAATTTGAAAATAAAAGCAACATTGGGATTAAGAATGGTTTTGAATTTGAGTATCATCATTAGGATGATGATATACACAAAAAATTACAACTACGAAATTGAACCAAATTTTCAGCTTGATGGTGTTCAGAAATATGAGCTTTAAGGAAAGATTGAAATTGAACTATCTTCCACCCTCAATAAAAGTCGGAAGTCTTCCCTTATGACTCCCTCAAAGATGATCACATAATCTCTTACTCTAATCACACAAACTCCAGTGAAGATAACCAACCTTGTTTGGCCTTTCACTCTCTAAGTGCATCCTCTGATATTACCTCGAATTTCGATAAAGATGGATCTTTGTCTCTATATAATTTTTGGGATGAAAATAACGAGTGCCTCCAGAAAATCAGGATGGATGACTAAGTACCACATTGATTCTGCCATGTAGGAACCATCTTCTTGGTCGATTAAAAATGAGGCATCAAGAAAAGAAATAGTAGCTTCGTATGATATGGAAAATTCACATACCGACAATAAGCATGAGCAATTGTTAAATCCAAGTATACATGAATCCACACTCCCTCTCTTGGACTTTTATGTTAACACTCATTTCATGGAAATAGTGCAATGGCATGATCAAATATCTGACCTTTGTGACATCAAGGTGGTCATCGAGATAGAAAATATTGGTATTATGAGTGGGAAATATCAAGGAATCATTTGCTGTCTTCAAAGTGAATTTTTTCAATGATAATCAATTTTGTGTGATAAACATAAAATTTGTAACTTTGTACAATCTTGAACTCACCTATCGATTAGAGACACTATTATCAAAACTAACTCCACTCTTTTCACTCACATCTTCACTTGAGTTGACTATGCCATTTATCGCACCAACAGAAAAGGTCATTCACCAGAGCCTCATGTTTATGGTCCCACCCAACAATTACAAGCTTCACAAAGGTAAGTACTTATAAATTTCCATTTCACCACCTTTATTCTTTTAATTTGGCCTCAAATCCCAGTTAAATGCATGTAAATAGCCTTAATTTGTAAAAAATAATATTCACTATTTATACTGTAAATATTGTACCAAAAGAAAAAAATCAAAGATAAATAAAAGAAAAAGAATGAAACACCAAAGTTTTGAATTACCCTAATCCTCGAGACCTGGTAATCATGATGACTTGGTCGATAAGGAATAAAGTAGGGGGAGATAATTGCCAATACACACTCAAAACCCTAATTTTAAATTCATAAATAAAGAGGTTTTGCGGTTCATTTTATTATTTATTTGTTATTATTTATACCTCAAATAAAAAAACTTTCAACATGAAAGTTGGAAATAAAAATATAAAGAAAAATAGAAAATTTTATTTCACTCAAAAATAATGTGTAGTGTGCCCTAGACATTCAGAATAAAAAGTCACAAAGAAAACTTCCCAGACCTGTATCTTCTCCAAACAAGATCAAACTTCATTAAACTCACCTTTATTATTAATAAAATTAAATTATCTATTTAGTGAAGGTGGTTTCATTCAATTTGGAGTTAAGATGCAAAAGTTACCTTTTGAGCCCTCATTGTGCACTATACTTGTATAAAATAATCAATTTATTTATTCTTTATTTTTTGTATTTTATAATTTTGTAAATTTTATTTGAAAATATGTGCATAAGTAAAATAAAATAAAACCGTAAAAAATATAAAATAAATAAGTATACTTAAATACATAGATGAATTACACTTATATATACCTAGATAATAGATGTACATATTCATTTAAGTACATAAAAAAGTCAGGAAAATATAATAAAAATATATGAGTGTATTTCAAGAAGTTATAAAGTATGTCCATAAAATAAGAAAATCTAAAATATAAAATAAAAATAAAATACATTAGATATAGGTAAGTATACCTATAACTACATAAGTAAAAAGTAGCTCTTAATAAATTAATATGTATAAATAAATAAATTGCCATAAAATACTAAATAAAATAATAAATAATTTTCATATTTTTTAAAAAATAATAAAATAATCTAATATTTGAATTGAATTAATAAAGGATTTATATCATGTTTTGTCGCCTAGCGTGCCTACGTTGACCAATGAGAGACGTGTCTGATTAACCTTGGTCAACTCCACAGCCTCCATAGGTCTATGTCAGGCATTAGACCTCCAATTCCCTCGATTTTCCCACTCTATTCTATAATTCATTTGGCTCAATTCACTCGCATATTTTCCTCCTCGATCATTGATCTTTCACACAACATGTTGCCTCAATCTAAGGATCATTAAATCGAGTTGTTGCCTCAGTCAAAACCTCCCTTGTACAAATAACCGTCCTCAACCTCTTGTTTGAATTTGATCTATTCTTTATCACCAAACCCCTCAAATCAGCCCACGTTCAAGTCGAGTAAGGTGACAGATGCTCCGCGAGTGATTTGCAGCGTGAGTTAGGTGTGAGGAGCGTAATCCAAGCATCACCAATGACCTCATGGCAGAGCTCCACCCCAGCTTCTTGATCTGCAGGTTGATTTATAGTTTAATCGCATTTTCAAGTAGATTGTAGTTGTAGGTTTCATTCCCTTCTTTTAATATATGTTTTAATTATTAGCAGTAGCTAAAATTTGATTTTAGTTCGCCAGAGCTCAAGAGATTTAGCCATTGTTTCCGCTGTGTCCAGTCGTGCTCCACCTTGCATATCGCCTCCACCTCCTTTCCCCTTTGTTTCTCCATCTCCCTAACCATTTTTTTCACCATGATCTTCCCTAGATCAGGAGATCAGCTCTCCTCCACCATCCTTCATTGGAGAGCTCCGCCTCGATGCATATCCACCTCATTTCACCAGAATAACACTCTAGGACATGTCGTTTTTGTGTGCTTGAGCTGACCATGCAGGTTTTAGAGGTTCAATGCCTCAGCTGAGGTAATTATGTTGAAGTAGATGCTCCAGGTGACCCAATTCTTCTCCGAGCTCCAGATCCTCATTTTTGGGCTCTAGATCTTTTTTATGCACCCTAGTAGCTGATGAGCAACCCCAGACACCTTCTGCACCCTTTAGTGGAATACAAAATCACCAGAGGAAGGAGATCTTACTGAAGGAAGCTCGTCCAGGAGGGGCTTCTTCGTCGTTCTTCCAGCCTTCTCCTCTGTCATTAGATCAGGAGCCTCGTCCAGATTATACAGCCACCATCCGATCTTATGTACCTTCAATCGTTGTATCCTTCACAGGATCCGATCTCCATGGTTGATCGGTGAAGCAGTAACAAGCAACGAGGCAGCCCTACGTATTAAGTGAAATCACTACCGCAGTTGGATCGATTACATGGATCTAATTTTGCAAACATACCCCTTCTTTTTGCATTTTATTTTTAGCGTAAAAACTTTCCTCTATAGTAATAATATTTTTTAAAATGGTAATTTGAACCCCAAGCTTTTTATTTGCAGTCACGTCCCTCGCTACATCACCTCATGTATGCATACACGTGAGAATTTGTCCATTTTGCAAGGGACCCCTTAAGGTATTTTTATTTCTATTTAGTCTATACATTTTGTTATTTTGGATTATAACTTCTTGAAAATTTGCATTGTGGACCTTTTGCTTTTTGGTAATTACAAAAACACCCATGTCATGCGTATTTAATTGAACATATATGGGTATTTTACATGATTGGCCCTAAACTTCTTTAAGATATTCAGAAAAAAGAAATAATTTTAGGAAAATGAAAAAAGGTCCCTACCAGCATTGTATTTTCTTTATGTTGATTTGTATTGCTATTGAATGTCTTCTATGATTGGAAAATTCTAGAAAAATAGTATAATTGCCTTGAATATTATTTTATCACATATTATTTTCTTATTATTTTTCTATTTATTTAAAATAAAAAATAGAGCATTTATTCCATGTTTGCATTTAAAAACAAAAAAATATAAAATCATTTTTGAAAATTCCAAAAAAATAGATACTATATATTACTATATTTTGTAACTGTAGACCAAAAATCATAAAAAATACAAAAATCCAAAATAACCTTTCAAACCTTAAACAAATTAGAAAAAATACTTAAAATTAAAAAAATAACTTTCTGTTATATATGTATTACTACACATTGAAAAATAGCTTTAGGAAATTTTGGATTATTTTATATTTTTAAATCTCAAAACAATTTGGCTTATTGTTATAAGTCATTGTTTTTCCCTTTGTAATCAAACTAAAATACAAAAAACATAGAAAATATATAAAAATTAACAAAAATAGAGGAAAATATAAAAAAGAAAAAACATTTTATTTTTTTACATTTTGAGTGTTTATAGTTATATCTATAAATATAAATTCCTATATTATACATATACTTATATTATTACTAATATTATTATTGATATTATAAAAAATAACTAAAATATATTTTAATACCTTTAAGGAAATAAAAAGGACTTTAGCTTAGGATATTTTCCTGATTTTGTCTCTATTTATTATACGTATATTATTTATTATATCTATATTATTTAAATTATTACATATACATATATTTCATCTTTTAAAAATAAAAGAACTAATAATCATAAAATGTAAAAATAAAAAAATTATAAAATAAAAAATCAAAAATCAAAATCCCACAAGTAAGTATAATTAAAATCCCACAAAGATGGAATAAAAAGACAAGAGGAAGGAACATTTTGTATTCATTTTCCCAATCTATCATGTTTACTCCCTGAGTTCGATACTATGCATACTTACATCTATGCACATCTTTTATAGTATTGTAATAAATTTTAACTCCATAATCACATTGCATTGCATTTTTATTTAATTGTGTTTTAATCGATTTGCCTTTTATGAGAGGTCACCGCAACGATTGTGTTCTCGCCTTGTGAGAATACATTTGATCCTGCCAAGAGTGTCTCAATAAATGGCATCGTTGTCGGGGAGCAACACTACATAGATTGCATGTCTTCCTTCTTACCTATTTTATTTTCATTTATTTATTTTTCGATTTTTATTTTATCTAGTATTACTCTGACCATGTATTTGTTTGACCTTATCGTGAGTGACCGCCAATCGAGGGGATTGCTCTTAGGAGTCTTATGCACCCATGCGAAGCGAAGTCAGCTCTTCAACACAAGACGATGGGAGGGAGCTGCAGGAGAAGATTGAGAGATATTTTGAGATCAGTTCTGATTTGTAATTTTATTTTATTTTGTAATTTACGTGAGAGAGAGAGAGCCATCTATAATTTATAATAATTTGAACTCTCTGAACACTTCAACATCTGAGGTCCATTGCCCAATTGATTGTTCACTTGGGGGCCTCGGCAGTTTTTCGCTATTTTCACGCATTTTTTTATCTTTGTTTCCCTTTTCTGAGTTTTGCCTTTTATTTTTATTTATTTTGTGTGATCGAGCCCTATCTTATGATTGTTTGCTTGATAGTCTAAGGTTCACAACTCTAATTATTTCATGTAACCATAGATTCTCCATGTGGACTTAGAAAAATTAATTTTTGATTACTTAGACTTTTAACTGAGTGATGAGAGAATACATCACTAGCAAGATCCGTTGTGGTAAACACTGAAGAGTCTCCAAGACTAGACATTTGGGTTCCATTTTTTGAGTAGTTAGAATATGTTCTCCATGCTAATAGCAACTTCTATACTAGGGTGATTTCATCAGTTTGCATTTGCATATAGCATAGATTTCAATTTTGTCAAGCATCCTACATGAAGAGAGCTGGGGAAAAAAGATGAGCATTTCTAACTGAGCATACATCATCGATTTCTTGCTTTCATTGATTTCCTAAACTTCTTCCTATGATTTTGATCACCATAGGATTCTAAAGGAATTGGAATCTTGTTAGGAATCATGCATGAAAAATATCAAAAAAGTGATAACCAAATAAAATCGAGAATATTAATTTCATTTGACCTTAAAATTAAAGGTAATTGGATTCATTATTTTAGGAATAGCAACTCCCTCATTGAACACAGGTTGTATTCGGACTGAGCGCCGCACGTAAGGACTACAGCCCATTCCTGGACTTATTCCCTAAGAACTTGGGTCGACTCTTAGACCATGTTACTTGCAACAAGCACTTGCCTTCGACCATAGACAAAGTGGTCTCAATGATCTATTAGGTGTGATATGCCGATTGAAACACAACCACTCTAGAAGACTACACCTATGAGTTTGCATAACTGCTTGAGATCCACCTAACTCTAAAAATGGAAGAGATTATTTATCGATCTTTCATAGTCTTAATTAAACGATCTCTCACGGTCTTCACTGTGTTGATTTGGTGAATTGGAGTTTGATTTGTGTTTGATTTCTGACTTTGGATCCGAGTGTGTTTATCTTTATTTCAAACTATTAGTATTCAAGTCTTTTCTTCTTTTCTTCTTTTCATTTATTGAGTTCTCTTTCTTGTTCAGCATCATCTGCATTGTAATCATGGGTTACCCTTATCACCAGCCGGATTTTACTCCATCTTTTCATCCATTTTACCGTCATGTCTCCATTCATGGTCCAACTCAAGATGACTCTCTTCTTGAGCAATAACTTTGCCTCTAGTTCGACCTCAATCCTTGTGTGGTTGGAATCCTATCCGGATTTGTTTCTCGTATATCTCGACCTCCCTCTTCATTCCCATGTCGATTTCTTCTACTCTTAGGCATGTCGTGCGATATGATTAGGCTTGCATTGAGGAGAGTATTGATATTATAAAGTCAGGAAGATTTAAGGGTGGAATGAGTGTGCTTC
Source organism: Ottelia alismoides (assembly GCA_037367405.1). NCBI lineage: Eukaryota > Viridiplantae > Streptophyta > Magnoliopsida > Alismatales > Hydrocharitaceae > Ottelia > Ottelia alismoides. The sequence goes on from JAZKJV010000232.1 coordinate 422,662, forward strand.
CTGCATCTAATTATGGATTTTTATTTGTGTGATGATTTATTGAGGTTTCTTCGGTTTCACACCAGGTTGAGGATATGATCTCTGACGTAATACATATTAAGGACGATGATGATACCAATGTTGTGTGTTTCCATTTCCAAATACCGACCCTTGAGCTAGTTTTGCATGCTTGACGAGTCGCTAAATACGATGTATAGATTGGTCATGTTGTAGTACGTGTATTAGCGATTCAATCAGAACCGAGAGAAGGATCTCCGTGAAGAGTGTCTCGGCTTAATTTATATCCCGGGCAAGTCTGGGGTCGAACTCAGGGAGGCAAAGGAACAACTTCGGGGATAATTTGAAAATTAAGTTTTAGATTTCCAATGTGGTTTTTTTATATTTTTTATACAAAAACAAATGCAAATGCAAATGCAAATGCAACTGAATTAATACACTAAGAAAGCATACAACTTAGCCAAATTAATTTGAATAGAAAATAAGTCCAATTTATCCAAGTTATATTTTTCCTAGAATCCTAATCCAGTGATGAATGCAAGACACTTTTTTTGGAATTTTATGGTTTAAAATGTAACAACAAAAAAAGCACAAATTTTAAGGGTATTTTCGTAATTTTTCTCTCAAACAGTAAGCAAAAATTATAAAAAAAATTACTAAAATAAAAACATGATGAAATAAGACTACAGTAATTGTTTTGGAATTTTTGACAAAATATGATTTTTTATGGATTTTTTAGTGAAAACAGAGTGGTAGTGAGTAAACAATTCCTAATTAATCCACAATATCAAATTAGCCAGAGAGAGAATTATCCCAAATAGGTATTTTCATATGGCATCCAGAAGACTTTAGATTTTGAAAAAATGATATACATGGATTTAATTAATGTATTTGATTCACTCCATAATTTATTTTAGGCACAGGACAACTCCACTTTGGATGAAATTTGGATAGTAAGTTAAACACACTTCAAGGCATCATATCTAATTTTTGTGGAATTGTTAGAGCAACCATGAGTGAGATATGAACTTAAGAGTCCAGATTGGGTAAAATATGAATAATTTCAATTAGACAATTTTAATTAATTACCAAAATCATAAAAATATAAATCAATATACACGTGGTAGAGAACTAGTTGCTCAACATCAAGATATTTTTCATTGAATAAAATGACGCAAGGTTGATGTCCAAATTTAAAGTCAAATACAGGGGTCTCGGTGCAAATCCCGTAAGAAAAATAAACAAACAACTATATACAAGGACCTATTTGTAATTACAGAAACTATAAATAAAATAGTTATAATTTTTTCAATAAAAAATAAAAATCACCTCCTTCTTCTTCCTTGGTCACGGCTAGGGCGCAGGAGCAGAACCCAAAGGGGGGGCCGGCGACGGTGTGTGCGGCTGCAAAGGTTACGCGGGGAGGTTGAAGAGATGGCTGGCGTGGTGGCACGCGGTCGTGGAGGCGGCGACGTTGGAGGTGACGCGGCCACCCGCGGTAGAGGGCTTGCGGGGTGGCAGGCGGAGAGCATGCAGCACGGGGCGGCGAGGGCGGTAGGGAATGACGGAAGAGGAAGGGGGCAGCGTCAGCGGCCGCTGGCTGCTCCGCTGCTCCGTGTTTTTTTTATTTTTTTACTGTTGTAATAATATCATTTTTTGTTTTAGATTTTTTTGATTTTTTGTTAAATAAGAAATGCAAATGATAAGGGGAAAAATGATGTGATGATTGTGGTGAAGATGATGTGGAATAAACAAATGGGAGTATGTGGGTGGTAATGTGATGTGATAAAAAATGAGAAAATAACCACAATGATAAAATGAAGGGAAAATTACCTACGATGGAGATGATCACCTATGATGTGCTCACGGGAGCACGGTCTTCGCTCGAATCACTGGCGAGCGATGAGCTCGAGCAATGCACGGACGTGGCTGCGATGTTGGACGAAACGCCATTGGATCTCACCGGATAGAGGGCTGTCGTCGCTCGACCGCAATGGCGTCGCTGTCACCGATTCAACTCTGGGAACTAGGCTCTCCTCACATAAAGATGGATCAAGTGCAAATTGAGGAGAATGGGATGTATATTAAGAGGATGAAATGAGAGGTTATTAAAGTAGTGGGAGGTTATATTATTAATGGAGTTGAATGGGAGGTTTAAAATTGGTGGGGTTGAATGGAGGTTGATGGTAGAATGGAGTTGAATGGTAGTAATTGTAGAGAATATAAAATAAATAATAAAAAAAATAATGATATAAAGTAGGCTACTTTAAATACCACAAAAATAAAGAAGGAAAAAATAGTGGTGAATTTACAAGTGAATACATACAACATGTACATTTTTTTGTTTGCTTTTCTAATATGTAATTTTTTTGTTTTTTTAAATAAGAAATATTTTCAACAGAAAAAATACAATAAAATACTATAATCAAAATACAACACAATCATAATTTTTTTTATATTTTTAGTAATTAGGAAAGATAAAATAAAAAATGAAGAAAGAATGAATATATACCTAATATACAATGTACATCTAGGTCCCAAAACCCAACTTTTGCAAATGAGCTCCGATTTTAATGAAACCACTTCCATTGGATACATAATTTTCTAGCTTAAACTTTAAAAGTGAGTTTGGTGAATTTGGACTTCATACGGAGCGGGAATTTGGCTTGGAAGTTGGTCTTTACGGTTTTTTTTCCTTTTGGGATCTAGGAGCATTTATTTGAGCTAAAAGTTATTTTGTATTTTTATATACATTGTTATGAACAAGTTGGAGAAAGAATTAGCCAAAAAGGAATTGAAATGAAATTATTAAAAATACATGAAGTTTTGGTCTATTTACATGTGAGAAACTCCTTTGATTTTGCGGCTTTTTATTGTTAATTTATTTTGTACAATCTAATATACAATAATTAGTGTGTTTTATTTAAAAGAGTTATTTTGTTAATTTATTAATTTTATGGACATTTTTCTGGGATTTTACTCGGGGATTTTGCTAAGATCAAGCTCTTGAGATAATGAATCGTGGATTCATCATCCCCTATACTTAAACTTTGATAGTCCTCGAGCAAATAAAGAATGAATAAGTTGGATTAACCCCTGACTGTGCATGTGAATACAAGACTTGATCCGTTCAAGAACTCTCGGTTTTAGAGATCCTAAAATTCTAAGCTGAACCAAAATCTAGTCAAAAGGTATCCAATTTCCCTAATCATTAGACTCTCTTTGTATACATATATAGTAGGGATATGACTTTAAGTGTTGACCGCAGTTACAAGAGTAGAGTCACAATGCCACCCAAGGTTCCAGTCCAAGAGACTCTCCTAAGGACCCGATCCTCAACACTAGGGAATAAACCATTTCTTGCATCCAATCCACCGTCTCTTTAGTTGTCAGACTAGAAAGTGTAGATGGATTGCCAGTTGATGGAGGGCGTAGGATTGTGTCATTTCTTCTCTCCATCTCATTGGAACAAGGATCCTCTCAAGTGCCTTATTACACAATGCATATTTTTGGTGTTGATCAGTGCGTCCATCAAGAGAAGTTGGAGCCATATGCACTTGTTTTCTTGGGAGTACACTGAGGTGTGGCTTTTTTGAGTACCTACCCAGATTTGTAGCATTTACGATGTAGAGCCCTTTTTTGGTGCAAGCCCGACTCTTGGTCCTAATAGCGGTGGTCCAAGTGAACATTTTGAAATAGTTGGGAGCGTTCGCCTTTGGTGGAAGCTATTTTGATAATTGACTTTGTGGAATGAGAGCTTTTCTTTATCATTTCATTGCTTTGTAGTATTTTTGGCTAGCTCCACTGCTTTTACCAAGAGTTAGCGCACGCTGATCAACATTTTTTTATTTTATCACACCCTGGCACATCGGTAAATGTCAAGAGATAGTACAAGAACCATGTTCTCCTATTGGCTAAAGATGCTAACACTCAGGTTTCATGAAGCTGTCATTGATTTTATCCCATCCTCGAGCATCATCAAAATCAAGTCCAAACTCAAATCCCTCATCCCAGTTCCTCAAGTGAAATTTCAACTCATCTCATCCTAACTGCAGTCGTGTATGTGAGGTGCTGATCATATTCTTAAGGTAGAGACTAAGCATGCGATATAGCACACAAATCTTTCAGACTAGGGAAATGTGAATAATTAAGTCCAAGACCCTAATGACTAAGGCTAGTTAACTCAAAATCTTAAGACCTCATAAACCAAGTGTTCTTGAACATCACTAGTCTTGTGTGAAAGTGAATTGTGTCAGGGATTAAACCAACTTATTAGTTAGTTTTTTTTTATTTTTTTAAGAGTTTTTTAAAAAAAACAAAGGAAAAGAAGAAAGTTTTTTTAGAAAAAGTTTTGCTTCTTTTCAAAGGTTTTTTTTGAAAGATATTGGTAGATAAGAAAGGACATTTTGTTAAAAAAGATTTTTTTAAGAAAATAAGGAAAAATAGTTTTTTTTTGGAAAATAGTTTTTTTGAAAAGTTTTTTTAAGAATTTTTTTTTATTTTGAAAAAGTTTTTTTACCCACCCCATAATTATTGTATAATATATACAAAAATAGGTGGAAGTACGAGCTATGGGTAAAGTATATATGTAATATATACACGCCCCCCTATACTTAGCATGTGTTATGTTCTCAGAGCACAGAAGCGAGAAAAAATACATAGATCGTGCTAAGCGTAGGATGACTAAAATAATAAAAAAGTATAGAAGTCAATCTGCCCCCCTAAAGTTAGGCTCTGGTCAGCCTAAGTGTAGAAGATGAGCAAAAATGGGGCGGACGGCGTCAAGAGGAGAAATGGATGAGTATATATACATGGCGGGCATCGGTTCCCCCTATACTTAGGCTTTGGTCAGCCTAAGTATAGGTCAGGAGTAAGTGTGAGAACCGATGTCATCTGGAGAATATACAAAGAAGGGAGAATGTACAAGAGGAATGAATCTTCTAAGATGCTGAATCTTGATGCTACATGCTCATAACGAGTGATATGATGTATCTGCTCTGTGCTCACTTTGCATGAAGTTGATGACCTCGACTTGGACTAACTGCTCTTTTGAATCAACAAAATGCTTCAATAGTTGTCCATTTACCACATGAGACTGTGCACCATCTGTGAGATCAGCTATCTCTACACTTCCACTCTCGTGCACTTTCTTAACAACAAAGGGACCCGTCCATTTAGATTTGAGCTTCCCATGGAACATCATCAACATGGCATTGAACAACCATACCTTTTGTCCAGGGACAAATTCTTTGCACCTAATGTGCTGATCATGCCATCTCTTTACTTTATCTTTATAAATCAAATTGTTGTCATATACCTTGTTTTGGATTTCCACGAGCTCGTTCAAGTTCAAGTCTCGATAAAGCTTCCCTAGGTGACAACTCCAATTAATCTTCTTAATTGCCCATTCGGATTTATGAATTAACTCTGTGGGCAAATGGCATGGCTTGCCATAGATCATTCTAAATGGTGAAGTACCCAATTATGTCTTGTAGGCTGTCTTATAGGCCCACAGAACTTGGTCCAAGAGCTGAGACCAGTTCTTCCTATCGGGACGAACCAATTTCTGCAAAATACTCTTCACCTCTCTATTCGAAACCTCTGCCATGTCGTTGGACTGTGGGTGGTAAGGACTCGTAACTCTATCCTCAAATCCATAGTCCTTAGCAAAAGATCTCATATCTCGGTTCACAAAATGGCTACCCCCATCAGATATCAAAACTTTTGGCATCCCGAACCTAGCAATGATATGTACAACAAACTTACAGACAATCTTGTTGTCTGTGGTTCGTGTTGGGATAGCTTCCACCCACCTGGATAAATAATCAACCGCCAACAATATGTACTCATGTCCTTGGCTATTGGGAAAGGTACCCATAAAATCTATGCCCCATGCATCAAAAACATCATAAATAATCATCGGTTGCATGGGCATCTCATCTCTCTGTCCAACTGTCCCTCCCATCCTTTGACAGATAGGGCACAACCGTACAAAATCAATAGGCATCTCTAAACAAGGTCGGCCAATACAATCCGCATTGAAGTACTTTGTGAGCGGTTCTCTTTCCCGAATGGTGTCCTCCAGCCTCAAGTGAATGACAATATGTGAGGAAACTCTGGTATTCCTCCTGAGAAATACACCTTCTCCAAACGCAATCCAGTCCTTCGAAGAAAAGGAAAGGATCGTCCCAATGGTATCTCCTCGAATCCAACTTCAGTCAATCAATGCCGCTCCTAGTCCAACCATGGGGAACCTGCTTGGAGACAAGATAGTTCACCATGTTGGCATACACGGGAGTGAGTCAATAACACAAATTGACTCATCTGGGAAGTTCCCTCTAATCCACTCATAATCAGGAGAATCCTTAAGTTCAATCTGAGAAAGGTGATCAGCCACAACATTCTTCACTCCAGGTTTATCTTTTATCTCCAAACCAAATTCCTGAAAGAGTAAAATCCACCTAAGAAGACGCGCCTCCGCGTCCTTCTTTTTCCATTAAGTATCGAATGGTTGTGTGATCTGTGTAAATTATCACCTTAGAGCCCAAAATATATGATCTGAACTTCTCGAGGGCCCATACTGCCGCGAGCATTTCCTTTTCAGTCACTCTATAATTTTTCTGTGTAGGATCTAATACTTTGCTCATGTAATGGATCGCAAATGGAATCCCTTCTCGTCGTTGTCCTAACATAGTTCCTATAGCGATATCTGAAGCGTCAGTCATGATCCCGAAGGGAAGAGACCAGTCAGGAGCTTGTAGGATAGGCGAGGCACGAATCTTCCTCTTCAAGAGCTCAAAGGCCTCCAAACACCTGTGATCTACAACGAACTCTGTGTCTTTTCCAAAGAGCTTAGTCAGTGGGCGGGCGATCTTTGAAAAATCCTGAATGAATCTCCTATAGAATCCAACATGCCCTAAGAATGACCGCACTGACTTCACGTTGATAGGTGGATCGAGTTTCTTGATCACCTCCACCTTGGCAGGGTCAACCTCCATTCCCCTTTTGGAGATGACATGCCCCAACACGATACTCTACGTCACCATAAAGTGACTCTTCTCCCAGGAGAGTACCAGATTCACCTCTCTACACCTCGTGAGGACTCGATCCAAGTGCGCTAAACATGTATCAAAAGAATCACCATGGACCGAGAATTCATCCATGAACATTTCCAAGAAATCTCCCACCATCTCAACAAATATGGCTATCATGCACCGCTGAAATGTGCCAGGGCATTGCAGAGCCCGAATGGCATGCGCCTGAAAGCATAAGTGTCGAATGGACATGTGAATGTGGTCTTTTCCTGGTCCTCAGGAGATATGGCCACCTGGTTGTAGCCTGAGTACCCATCAAGAAAACAGAAGAACTCTTTTTCTGCTAGTCTCTCCAAGATTTGATCAATAAAAGGCAAGGTAAAGTGATCTTTCTTGGTCGTGGCATTCAGGCGCCTGTAGTCAACACAGATACGCCACGACGTGGGTACTCATGTCACGATCTCTACCCCCTCCTCGTGGTGACCATCTGAATTCTCGACTTCTTCGAGACAACATGAAGCAGGGCCACCCACTTGGAGTCTGAGATAGGGTATATAAACCCTTCTTTGCACCATTTCTCGATCTCTTTCTTCACTACTTCCCGTAGATTGGGGTTAAGTCTCCTTTGGAACTCACGGGAAGGTCTCACATTATCCTCAGTAAAAATATGGTGCGAGTAGAGAGCGGGGTTGATCCCCACGAGATCCGACATTGTCTAGCCCATTGCTTTGCGGTTCCTCTCTAAGACTTCTAACAACCTAGACTCTTGTTCTAAAGTCGTCTGAGCTAATGATGACAGGATATCTCTCTTTGGGTCCCACAAGAAAGGCATACTTGAGTGTAGGAGGTAGTGATTTTAGTTCTGGCAATGTGGTATCATCAAGCAAATCTGGCTGAACTAAATCTGAATCTAGTTCTGTGTTGCATGAAGGCGGGCTAAGCTGAGTAGTACTCGCCACCAAATCAGAAGTATCGGGAGTCGGATCATCAAAAATATCCAAACAATCGGCAAAAACCACGTCCGTCTCGTCATCTATGTCCCATGATTGTTCCAAAGAGGATGGAACTGACAGATCCAGATGGATCTCTACGCCATCATAGGAATAGGTAGATTCATCTCTAACAAGATCAGACAACACCTAACAAACATCATCATGCACTATGTCCTCTCCAGATGAAAGGGCCTCGCTCTGTCCTGAAGGAATCTGTCCCCAAATCCCAACGGTGCTAATCATTCTGCAGTCTTCCTCTGATGATGAGTACTATGTGCTACTCTCTGAATCGGGTCGCTGACACTTGGTTTTCTTCATCTCAAGGTTTACTTCTCCGCCTGGAGAATGGAACTTCATCATTCCCATACCATAATCGAAAGTTGCGCCTGCGGTCCTGAGGAAGGGCCGCCTGAGAATGATCTGAGATTCTCTCCAATGATTGGGGGTCTCCATGTCCAAGACTGTGAAGTCAACCTGATAGTTCTTCCCCTCAATCAAGATAACGACATTCTTCACTTCTCCCTTAGGTCTCTTCACTGAACGATCAGCGAATTGGAGTAAAGCTCCAGATTTGCGAAGTGGTCCCAACTCCAATTTCTGATATAATGCTAAGGGAAGTAAGTTGATCGAAGAACCGTTATCCAAGAGTGTGTGTGTAAACGCAATGTCGTCAATACGACTCTCCACATAGTGAGCACCCATGTCTCTCTTTTTCCTTGGCAAAGTCTGATTCTTAAGACAATAGGTTGTGGCTACTGATAAGACATGTGTCTTTATATTTCAGTTATCTTTATTCCTGCTAACCCTTATAGGTGTGCATCTCACCTTAATGTATTTTTGGACTACAGAATGGTTAGCCACATATTCATCAAATGACACCTTTACAGTGATGTTCTCTTTACAAAATGGTGCCATATCAGGGTCATCTTTATGAATCTTTTTAATGCGCTTTCCTGCCATAAGAGCACGGGGGAAAGGGATTGAAGCTAGGGAAATAGAGGATGAAGAGTCTGAATCATGAACTGAAAGATCATTCTTTGCATTAACAGAAACAGAGTTCTTCATACAAGAATCTTTTTGATGCAACATGGAATCAAAATCTAGACTATCTACTAAAGGTTGTGGAATAGAAGCTGGAGTGGTATCCGCCACAACCGGAGATGCAAGGTCCTCCGTAGAATCAGAAGTGTATCCATGCTGTCGATGCTGCATACGTGCTCTCCTCCTCCTCTCGGCTCTCTGAGTAGGTATCCTGAAATGTTGCTGATAGGGCTTTGAATATGATGCCTCTCATCCTCATCCTCTGAAGACTCCTCAGGTAGAGCTCTATAGATGCCCCTCCTTGTGTCCCTCACCCGGTCAGGTACGGTCACGGTCCTTCCGCTCCTGAGTGACATGTGGTTAGCCTCGTCACACGAAAGAATCTCATGTTCAGATCTAGGAGATGCTAAATAGTATACCTGACCAAAGTGTTGCTGAGAACTAGATGGGTTCAGGCTATTAGGGTTAGCCTAAACTTGGGCTGGGATAGAGGTAGAGGGTGCAGTCTGCTCGTCTCGCCATCTGGACAGGCGGTTGACATCCACCCGTAAATCATGAATCTCGTTCCTGTAAGAATGTAGCTCGTCGAGTATATGTTGTTGTATATCCACGGGACTAGACGAAGAAGGAAGTGGATAAGACTGGGAAGAAGAATGAGAAGACTGGCCCTGCTGTCCAGTATACTGCCTCTGCTGCTGCTGTTGGGGTTGCGGGCCCCGCTGACCCACCTGGTAGTGGCCATGTCGGCCATACTGCTGGTACTGCTGCTGTTGATGGGGTGGTTGGAATCCTACGGTGAAGGAGGTGGTGCGGAGGTGAATGCGGTGTTATGAAAGGTCGGGGGACGCTGGTAGGTCTGCCAGTCTCCCGAGCTTCCCTACCTAGCAGGGTCCTGAGTATACCATACCCCATTCACCTCCCAAATCGGTGGAGGCTCCTCTTGGACTGTCTCTGCTAATGGAGGTGGCTGCTGGAAAGAGTGGGTGTAGGATTGGTCCTGCTCCCACGACTGGGGTTGCCCTAACACCAATTGCTCCTGAACATGGTGAACTTGGTATACAGGAGCAGAGGGTGTAGTCACGGCGGGTATCCTTATCTTAGATACCTTCTCAGTCAACTCCTCCATCTGTTTTGGAAGTTTGGAGACGCTCCGATTTAGTTCATCAATTCTACTGTCAATCCTCTCAACTACAGTAAGCTTGTCAGCAAGGAGTCCCATGCTAGGGATCACGTCCTGAGAGAGATCGACTACAACTGATTTTCCCCCTCCATATGAGAGTGAACTGGGGGATGGTGTATAGGCCCTGGTGGCCATCTGTGAGCGGCTAGTTTCTACCATCTGCTCGAATACCCTACAGATGATATCTGCTCCTCGTGATGTATAGTTGCCTCCACAGGCAGCACTCACTAAACCCTGCATCTCAGGGTTGAGACCAGTGAAAAAAGACTGGACCAAGATGTTGTCATCTAATCCATGACAGGGACACTTATGTAGGATATCCTTGAATCTTTATCAAGCATCACAAAAGGCTTCATGGGGTAATTGGGAGAAACTCGTAACTCGCGTCCTCATCATGTTAGTTCTACTCAACAGGTAGAACTTCTTCAGGAATAGGTCCTTGAAATGGGCATAAGTAGTGACTGTAACTCCCAAGTTCTTTACCCAGTAGTCGGCTTTGCCACCCAAGGCAAATGAAAGGGCTTTGAGCCTAATATAATCCTGGCTAACATTATTATGTTTGAGGTTAGCACAGATGAGCTCAAAGTCCCTTAGGAATGCATATGGATCTTCAGAAGCATTCCCATTAAAGTGTGGCAGCAGGTTCAGAAAATACGGCTTCAATTCAAAATCAACAGTGGGTTCGGCCGGACTCAAGTAGTTCCGAATTTGATATTGTCCAGGGTTGTACGCCGCATCCATTGGTGGTTCGACCCCAACAAAATAAATGTTCTAATTGAGCTCTCAGTAATGCGTGTTGCTGCTCAGATGCAGCTAATCTGGTAAGTATCATTCTCATTGGGTCTACATGGTTCTCTTCTTCCTCGTCTCTCTTCTTTGGAGGCATTTTCCTTGAATATTCTTTATGTCCTGAATCAGCTATGTGTTCTTGATTAGAAGAGGATTTATGAATCAAGATATTCTCACCGAGGCGAAGGTCTTCCTCGGTGAGGTGGGAAGAGAGAATGGGAATGGTTTGAGAGTAACCATCCCGAGAGTGGGTGATCCTGGGCTCAAGAGGGTCATGAGTCCAGGTTGGTCCAAGTTGCGCATGGACCTGGGAAGACATACTTCTTGGAGGGTTCAACGAGAGATTCGCAAAGTCCGAATAAATATCCCCCCAATTAGTCGTCTTTGATGTCAAAAAGAACCTATTTGAACACGATATTCAAAGAGGCACTAGTTCTACGGTGCACGTAAATGTGCGGAGTAAACTCACACAATACAAACACAATCCAAACCCTCAATTTCACCAACTCAACACATGATGGCCATAAGAGTTCGGCCAAATTATCTTGTCAATTTTAGTTGATGAGAAATACAATCTTGGAAAGATTAACGAGCTGTTAGATGCCCGTATTTTGCTACAAACTAGCCCGATTCTTACGACTAGTTTGTCCTACTTTCATCCAGTATAGGAGTAAGTACAAGCCAAAGCCTGTTCCTTGATGACTAAAGCGCCCTCTAAACCTCCCACTATGCTAAGGAAGTCCGGACCGTATAAATACGGCTACCCATATTCCTCACTGAAAAGTAGCTAATCGCCTAAAAATAAAGAACCAGTAGTAAGTAAGAAATCCTAGCTTGGCTCTATCCTAGGGTCATCTCTCTCTCACTTGCAAGTAAAACAAACAATAAGGGCTTTATGCACTTGAGAATAGGGGTTCTTTTTATTCCATTTTTTTAAATCGACCTGCTCAATTCAATCCCAATTTTAGAGTTAGATTATCACTTGAAATTTATGAACACACAAACACGTCTACCGTTTAGTCCCCATTTCCTTTTTGACCTTAAGTTGTAAAACAAGAGGGGAATCAGAAATCAGAATGCAAACGAGAAACTATGATGCATGCTCAGAAGAAGGTATACTTACAGTGAATCCCAGCACTCTCCATGCGTTATGCAAAACTGAATTTGTAAATATTACATTAAATGCATGCAGATCGAGAAAACCGTACATAAAAAGTATACTATCAGCGGGGAAGAATTGATTTAATTTTGAGTTAAGTAGTACGCATTTATGTGCGTCTCATTATGAATCTTATAAGATAAGAGAATCTTCTAAGATATGTGTGGTCTAAATTACGATGGGCACAAACAAATTTGATGCTAAACTACCGTGTGCTTAATCCTTAAGTTCGCCACTCAAGTCAAGCCCCACCCTCACCTGAGAGTGAAACAGGTCTCGACACACCACAAATAATGTCCAAGTCTTTTTTACATGCACGAGCTCTCAAAGAAGAGTTGCTGTAAAGGAGCAAACTACCTAAATATTATAACAATAATTACAAAAATTTCTCTCGAAATAAATAGATTCTCCTAGCTCTTCAGCAATCGGCACGTGTCGCGTCTGTCGACCTCCGATGTACTCCAAGTCCACCGGGCTCTCGCAAGGAAAATGAGATTTATATTAGAGAGATAAAAATAAAATATATACAAGAATATGAAGAGAAATAATTGAAAGAAAATGAACTAAATACAAGGTGGCTCGGGGGTCAGACTACCTGAGTAAGTGAAATCTAAATCTAAATTTTTAAATTAATCCCTAAGTCGTTTGCCTCCACGGCAATGGCGCCATCTGACGAGTCGCTAAATACGATGTATAATTTGTTCACGTTGTAGTACGTGTACTTAGCGATTCAGTCAGAACCGAGAGAAGGATCTCTGTGAAGAGTGTCTCGGCTTAATTTATATCCCGGGCAAGTCTGGGGTCGAACTCAAGGAGGCAAAGGAACAACTTCGAGGATAATTTGAAAATTAAGTTTTAGATTTCCAATGCGGTTTTTTTATATTTTTTTATACAAAAAATGCAAATGTGGCTGAATTAATACACTAAGAAAGCATACAACTTAGCCAAATTAATTTGAATAGAAAATAAGTCCAATTTAGCCAAGTTATATTTTCCTAGAATCCTAATCAAGTGATGAATGCAAGACACTTTTTTTGGAATTTTACGGTTTAAAATGTAACAATTAAAAAAGCACACTTTTTATGGTTATTTTCGTAGTTTTTCTCACAAACAGTAAGCCAAAATTATAAAAAAATTACTGAAATAAAAACTTGATGAAATAAGACCAGTAATTTTTTTGGAAATTTTTGACAAAATATGAATTTTTTATGGATTTTTTAGTGAGAACAGAGTCACAGTGAGTAAATAATTCCTATTTAATCCACAATATCAAATTAGCCAGAGAGAGAATTATCCCAAATAGGTATTTTCATATGGCATCCAGACTTTAAATTTTGCAAAAATGATGTACGTGGATTTAATTAAAAATCAAATAAAAAAATCACTCCACAATTTATTTTAGACACAGGACAACTCCACTTTGGATGAAATTTCGATAATAAGTTAAGCACGCTTCAAGTCATCATATCTAATTTTTGTGGTTTTTTAGAGCAACCGTGAGTGAGATATGAATTTAAGAGTCCAGATTGGGTAAAATATGAAGAATTTTAATTAGACAATTTTAATTAATTATCCAAAGACCATAAAAATATAAATCAATATTCACGTGGTAGAGAACTAGTTGCTCAACATCAAGATATTTTTCATTGAATAAAATGATGCAAGATTGATGTTCAAATTAAGTCAAACACAAGGGTCTCTGTGCAAATCTCGTAAGTAAAATAAATAAACAGTTATATACATGGGCCTATTTATAATTACAGAAACTATAAATAAAATAGTTACAAATTTTCAATAAAAATATCACCTTCTTCTTCTTCCTTGGTCACGGCTAGGGCGTAGGAGCGGAACCCAAAGGGGGCGCCGATGGTGCGTGCAGCTGCAAGGCGGCGTGGGGAGGCTGAAGAGATGGCTGGCATGGTGGCACGTGATCGTGGAGGCGGCGGCGTTGGAGGTGGCGCGGCCACCCATGGCAGAGGGCTTGCGGGGTGGCGGGCAGAGAGCAGGCAGCGCAGGGCGGTAGGGAACAACGGAAGAGGGAGGGGGCGGCGGCAGCGGCCGCTGGCTGCTCCGTTACTCCGTGGTTTTTTTAAATTTTTAGATTTTTTATTTTTTTACTGTTGTAATAATATCATTTTTTGTTTTATATTTTTTAATTATTTTTGGCAAATGAGAAATGCAAAAGATAAGGGGAAAAATGATGTGATGATTGTGGTGAAGATGATGTGGAATAAACAAATGGGAGTATGTGGGTGGTAATGTGATGTGATAAAAAATGAGAAAATAACAACAATGATAAAATGAAGGAAAAATTACCTACGATGGAGATGATCGCCTATGATGTGCTCACGGGAGCACGGTATTTTCTCGAATCGCCGGCGAGCGATGAGCTCGAGCAACGCACGGACGTGGCTGCGATGTTGGCCGAAAAGCCAACGGATCTCACCGGAGAGAGTGCTGTCGTCGCTCGACCGCGGTTGCATTACTGTCACCGATTCAACTCTGGGAACTAGGCTCTCCTCACATAAAGATGGATCAAGTGCAAATTGAGGAGGATGGGATGTATATAAAGAGGATGAAATGAGAGGTTATTAAAGTGGTGGGAGGTTATATTATTAATGGAGTTGAATGTGAGGTTTAAAAAATGATGGGGTTGAATGGAGGTTGGTGGTAGAATGGAGTTGAATGGTGGTTATTGTAGAGAATATAAAATAAATAATAAAAAAATAATGATATAAAGTAGGATACTTTAAATATAACAAAAATAAAGAAGGAAAAAATAGTGGTGAATTTACAAGTTAATACATACAACATGTACATTTTTTGTTTGCTTTTCTAATATGTAATTTTTTCTTTTTTAAATGAGAGATATTTACAATGAAAAAAAATACAATAAAATATTATAATCAAAATACAACACAATCATAATTTTTTATATTTTTCGTAATTAGGAAAGATAAAATAAAAATGAATAAAGAATGAATATATATATATACCTAATATACAATGTACATCTAGGTCCCAAAACCCAACTTTTGCAAATGAGCTCCGATTTTAATGAAACCACTTCCGTTGGATAGATAATTTTCTATCTTGAACTTTAAAAGTGAGTTCGGTGAATTTGGAGTTCATACAGAGCGGGAATTTGGCTTGGAAGTTGGTCTTTACGGCTTTTTCCTTTTGGGATCGAGGAGCATTTATTTGAGCTAAAATTTGTTTTGTATTTTTGTATTTTTATATACATTGTTATGAACAAGTTAGAGAAAGAATTAGCAAAAAAAAAGTTGAATTGAAATTATTAAAAATACATGAAGTTTTGGGCTATTTACATGTGAGAAACTCCTTTGATTTTGCGGCTTTTTATTGTTAATTTATGTTGTACAATCTAATATACAATAATTAGTGTTTTTATTTACAAGAGTTATTTTGTTAATTTATTGATTTTATGGACATTTTTCTGAGATTTTACTCGGGATTTTGCTAAGATCAAGATCTTAAGATGATGAATCGTGGATTCATCAATGCCTTGTTTCAGGAGTCTGTTGTACCACCTCTATCGATACTCCATGAGATGGAGTCGAAACTTGCATTGTATTACACATCCTACCAGCCAATCTATTTACGACCCCCTGATGTCCACGTCCCTATAAAGCACATAGTAGATTTTGATCAATACCCTGAGCCATTCTAGTCAATGTTGATTGGTGAGGACCTACATTTTCATATGCCCTATCTTGTTATCCCCTCTTGTCAACCTTACATCCTCCCAATCGATGAGTGTGATTATTTTTACGGATGAGAGCTTAGATGTCAGCATGATCTCGCCTTCCAATGATCTTCTTGAATTATATACGAGGGTTTTCTACCAATGTATGCAACACTTTTTAGGTACTCAGTCCCACCAAATACTTTGCAACTGGTTTATCCATTGTAGAGACTGAGTAGTATGATTTATGTGGATCCTTTAAGTCCATTCTCCTTGATAACCCTCGTGAGAACAAGCCATGCTTTGTGGTATTTGATTCTGATCTTTCGACCATATGTCATCGGATGCCCAGATGCTTAGAGAGTCTCTTGATCTTTACTCTTTCTATCTTTATGAGACTGCGATTGATGTGGAGGATTCCACCACTGATCCATCTTTCTCCACATTTGATTTTGTCATATTTGATGAATCAATCCATTCTTACAAGTCGATGATTTCTTTTGAACCACTAGACCCTGGCTTAGTTTTCATTTCTATTCTCCCAGTGTTATACACTCACCTGATTTCATATACATGTGCTCTTTTTAATTTAGCCATCATTCTCACTGTGAGATGATGGAAAGAGTACAACATTTTTCTAACAGATGCCATCTTGAATCATGATATAATGTTATCTAACCTTGGCGCCCGGCTAGGGGCATAAAACCTAGCGCTCATTAAGAGGAACCTCAACAATCCATATCCCTTTTATGTGTGTGTGTGTATGTGTGGTGTGTGATGTGTGTGTGTTTCATCTTCCGTTCCCTCTCTCTTTCTCCATCCTACACCCTAGATCTATTGTTTGATATTTGTGTTCATACTTAGGACGTACTTTGTCCTAAGTATGGGTGTGTAGATCGAGTTGTTCTTTCATCATTTTGTTTATTCACTCCTGTTGTTGCATATACTTGCGGATATTTTACCCTAAGTATGGGGGAGTGATGCATTCATTCTTGCAATGTAAGTTCTTTCTTTTTTATCGATTTCTTCATCCCTTCGCATGTCTCCTCTATTGTTGGCATCATTATGTATACTTAGGGATCTCTTACCCTAAGTATAGGGGGAGACATGTAGAGCCAATTATCTGTTCATTCCCACCCACTATTCCCATTGCATGTTGTATACGGTCTTCTATACATAGTATTAATTGATCATAAGTATTGGGTGGGATGACCGATTTCTCATTCTTTTGTCATTGTAGTATAGGCTCCTCTATACTTAGTACAAGTTATGTATCCTTCTTTTTTTCTCTAATCTATGATGACATAGCTCAAACTAATTATGGGGATCGTATATATGTTGTATACTTTAGTCATAACTCATACTTTCGTATTTTTGAATAATATAGCAAAAATACTATATGATAATATCATTGATTAAATGAAAAGAATAAATATGTAAAAATACATATAAAATTCTTAAAAATTCTTTGTATATACTGATTAATAAATCAAGTGCAAAATATTTTGCAAAAAGATTTGAAAAAATGTTTCAAATTATTTGAAAAATCTTTTGAAAACTGTTTGGAAAACTTTATGTAGAATATTTTCAAACCTGTGTAAAAATGTTTTTGGTTTGTAAAAAAAAATAATTTGGTAAAAAAATTATTTTGAAAATCTATTTGTAAATGGTTTGGAAAATGGTTGTAGAAAAATTTGAAAAATATATACATATTATTAAAAAACTCTTTACAAAATGATTTTCAACTTTTGTAAATGTTTGTAGAATTTATTTGTAAAAATTATCTACAAAAACAAGAAAGGTTTACAAAATAATTTTCAAACTATTTTGAGAACCATGTATATATTGATAACTAATAAAGATTCTTTATAGGCCCTATTTATAAAAACCTTCAAAAATAACTGGCATCACTTGTACAAGTACCTAGTATAGATTCACATAAAATTCTTGTAAATGAAGAAGCACTCCCATGTAAGTATCCACACATACTTATTTTAATAACCCTCTCATTTTTTTCAAAAATCCATAAAAAATGTTTAAAATATTTTCAAAACCCACAAAATTTTCAAAACTCTTTTAAAAATCCATTAAACATTCAAAATTAGAAAATTTCTCCACAAAAAGATTTTCTTTTCATTGCATTGCATTTGCATTTTTCAGACTGATAATGACAATTGACCTACTCTAAATAAAATAAGAAGAAGGAGCCTGGTTAGACCCTAATCCACTTAATCACATGAACCTTGTAGTAACTAGAATTTAGGCGCTTCAGCTCTACTAGACTTAATTCTTTGTTAACACAAGGCTAGGTTCAGTGTCTTCTTGATTGCCTAAGTAATTTCAGAACACATACATAACTCTTGTCAACGGTGACCTAGCTTGCATACCTGCACTTTACACTTTTCTCAACTCAGTTGAAGTAGTAGAGGGTTGGATTTGCCGACATGATATACAAGTGAATGGAAACATACAAAGTTAAAATTTTGTGGCCATTATGCCCCAACCTAATCCAGCAGCCATGTGGTGTAATGACAGGATGTTGGAAGTTATAATAAAGCTTCAAAAGAGGGATAAACTACTTTCTTAAAGGAAAAGGTCTTTATGTAAATAATGTTGTAGATAGTATTCAAAAAATGAAAAATTAAAATTGCCAAAAAATGGAGAGTCAAAAATTAAAGAAAAATCAATTCCTGTCGGAGTATGTATATATTTTGCCAATAAGAAAGCCTGAGCTTCAAAGTCAAAGATTCATGTGAATCTGCACCAAGATGACTTGGCTACACTGGTCAAGCATCCTAGGGTAGGTTTCTACACCGACTACTATCCATTCTCTTCTCTACCTCCTCTTCATGAGTCGTTTGCACTTGAACTTGGAAGGGAATATCCTACTTCTTGATGAAAGAGTTGTTGGATTGAGGAATTAGGATCACCATATTGGAGAAGACTGTCTTTTACACCTTCAGCCAAGAGGAGCTATGTATCACTAACATTGTACAAGATAGACTCATAGTCATAAGGGACTACGTATGATATTGACTTTTTCTGTCCTAGCTTTTGAGGAAACTTGGGCAGAGTTTTGTGGTTGTCAGAGGTTGTGTTTCAAATCCATTTTCTAATAAGGTTCAACCAAACCTAAATTCTAAAATTCTGACTGAGCTGCAAACTTTGATTTTATGAAGATAGGTTTAAAATTTAAAATCAATCCAATTTATTTCTTTTCTTTTTATTCTTCTGCACTTACAGGCATAAGTGTTTTCTAGGGACAAGCAATGGCAAGTATAGGGTGGTCAGGAATCTCCATTTCATCACCTTTATTCTTTCATTTTGACCTTAAATCCCTAGTTAAATTCAGGTAAATAGCCTTAATTTGTACAAAATAATATTCACTATTTATACTGTAAATATTGTACTAAATATTATATTTAAATACAAAATAAAAGAATAAAGAAAAGAGAAGGAATGAAAGACCAAAGGTATTGAATGGCTCTAAACCCAGAGACCTAGTCATCATGATGACTTGGTCGACAAGGAATAAAGAAGGACGAGATAAGGGCCAATAAACACATAAAACCCTAATTTTCAATTCATGAATAAATATATTTTGGGACCCATCTTATTATTTATACTTCAAATCATATGACATGAAAGTTGTTCATAAAAATATAAAGAAAAATACAAATTTTATTTCACTAAAAAATAATGCACAATGTGCCCTAGACACTCAGAATAAACGGCCGCAAAGAAAACTTCCCAGACTTGTATCTTCTCCAAATAAGCTCAAAATTCATCAAGCTCACCTTTATTGTTCATAAAATTAAATATCTATTTCATGAAGGTGGTTTCACTCAATTTGGAGTTAATATACAAAAGTTTTGGGCCCTCATTGTGTACTATAAATGTATAAAATAATCAACTTATTTATTCTTTATTTTTTCATATTTTTATATTTTTATAATTTTGTAAATATTATTTTAAATATATTTGCATAATTAAATCAAAATAAAACTATTTAAAAAGGAGATAAAATAAATAAGTATACTTAAATACATAGATGAATTGCATTTATACATAGATATATAATAGATATACATATTTATTTAAGTATAAAAATAAACTTAGAAAAACATAATAAAAATATGTGTATATTTAAATAAGTTATAAGTTATGTATATAAAATAATAAAATCTAAAATGCAAAATAAAAATAAAATACACTATATATAAGTAAATATACTTACGATTACACATGTAAAAAGTAACACCTAATAAATTAGCGTGTAAAAATAAATAAAAATCACGATAAAATACTACATAAAATAATTATTATTTTTCATGTTTGACCAAAAAAGAATAAAATCAGTTAATATTTTAAATTAAATCAATAAGGGATTGATATCATGTTTAGCCACCCAGCGTACCTATGTGGACCAATGGGATACCGGTCCTGGTTGACCTCGGTCAACTCCCCAGCCTCCCTAGGTCTGCCCTGCCAGGCGCTAGACTTCCTATTCCCTCGATTTTTCCCACTCTATTTTTTCATTATTTTGGCCAGGTTCCTTCACATCTTTTCTTCCTCGATCATTGATCTTTCACGCCAGCATGTTGCATCCATCTAAGGATCATTGAATCGATTCGTCACCTTAGTCAAAGCCTCCCATGTACAAATAACCCTCCTCGACCTCCTGTTTGAATT
Source organism: Ottelia alismoides (assembly GCA_037367405.1). Lineage (NCBI taxonomy): Eukaryota > Viridiplantae > Streptophyta > Magnoliopsida > Alismatales > Hydrocharitaceae > Ottelia > Ottelia alismoides. The sequence goes on from JAZKJV010000232.1 coordinate 443,252, forward strand.
TGATTTGTTCTATCTTACCAGACTCCTCAGATCAACCCATATCTGAGTCGAGTAAGGTGACAACTACACCTCGAGTGATTTGCAACGTGTGTTAGGTGGGAGGAGCGTGATGCAGGCATCGTCGTCGACCTCTTGGCGGAGCTCCACCTTGGAACCTTACTCTGTTGTTGATCAATAATTTAATCTCATTTTTAGGTAGATTCTAGTTGTAGGTTTCGTTTCCCTCTTTTAGTTTATGTTTTAATTATTAGTAGTAGCGTAAAATTCAATTTTAGTTCATCGAAGCTCTAAAGGTTTGGCCACTTTTTCCACCGTATCCAGTCGTGCTCTGCCTCTCCTGTTGCTTCCACCTCCTTTTCCCTTCATTTCTCCATCTCCCCGACCATTTTGTTCACCATGATCCTCCCTATATCAGAAGATAAGCTCTCCTCCTCCACCCTTTACGGGAGAGCTACACCTCGATAAATATCCACCTCAGCCCACCAGAATAACACTCCAGGACATGTCGTTTTTGTGTGCTTGAGCTGACCATGCAGGTTTTGGAGGTCCAATGCCTCAACTGAAGAGATTTTGTCGAAGTAGAGGCTCTGCATGGGACTTGATTCTTCTTCGAGCACCAAGGCCCCATTTCTAGCCTCTGGATCTTTTTCATGTACCCCAGCAATTGTATATCGACCCAGGCACCTTTTGCACCCATTTACAATGTCGGAAACTGCCGAAGGAAGGAGATCTCGTCGGAGGAATCTCACGCAGATGGAGCCTCTTCCTTGTTCTTCCACCCTTCACCTCCGCCATTGGATCAGGAGCCTCGTCAATATTATACAACCGCCGTCTGATCTTCTACACCTTCAATCGTTGGTTCCTTTGTAGGATCTGATCTCCATCGTTAATCGGTAAAGCGGTATCAAGTAATAAGGCGGCACACGTGTCAAGGAAAATCATCATTGCTATTGGATCGAGCATGTGGGGGTAATTTTGCAAACATACACCTATATTGGTATTTTATTTTGAGTCAAAAAACTTTTCTCTATAGTTATAATATTTTTGTAAAATTCTAATTAGGATCCTAATTTTTTAATAATATTTGTAATTAGGTCCCTCGCCACGTCACCTCACGTAAGAAAACACGTGAGGCGATGGGCATTCTACAAGGGACCCCTTTAGGTCTTTTTATTTCTATTCAATCCATAAATTTTGTTATTTAGGTATATAACTTTTGGAAAATTTGCATTGTGGACATTTTGCTTTTTGGCAGTTCAAAAAAATCCCTATCAAGCGTATTTAATTGAATATATATAGAGGTATTTTGCATGATTGACCTTATACTTTTTTAGGTTGTTCAAAAACAAAGAAATACTTTTAAGAAATTACAAAAATGTCCCTGTCAGCATTGTATTTTCTTTTTTCTGATTTTTGTTGTTATTAAATATCTTTTATGTTCTAAAACTTCTATAAAAATATGACAATTGCCTTGAATATTTTTCTATCACATATAATTTTCTTAAGGCATTTTCTTTATTTTTATATTTATTATAAATAAGAAATAGAGCATTTATTCCCTATTTGCATTTAAAAATTCAAAAAAATATAAAATCATTTATAAAATTCCCAAAATATACATATTATTTATTACTATATTTTGTAACTATAGACCAAAAATCACTAAAAATACAAAAGGAAAAACTAAAAACATAAAAAAACCTTTCTAACCCTACAAAATTAGGGAAAAACTAAAAAATTATAAAAATAACTTTTTATTATTATATATATTACTAATATTAAAAGTTGGTTTGAGAAACTATGAAATTATTTTATATTTTTAAATATTAAAACAATTTGCCATAATTATAAGTCACTATTTTACCCTTTGTAATCAATTAAAAATACAAACAAAATCGCAAAAATATAAGAAAATAAACAAATTAGAGAAATATAAAAAAACAAGAACATTTTTTATACATTTTTAATAATTATAGCTATCTATAAATATAGAATCCTATATTCTCTATATGTAGCTATATATACTTATAAAATTAATGTTTCTATTATTATTAAAAATACCTAAAATATATTTTAATACCTTTAAAGAAATAAAAAGGATTGTACCTTAGGGCATTTTTCTAATTTTGTATAAATTATTATACATATATTATATATAATATCTATATTATACGCATTATTACATATACATATATTTCATCTTTTAAAAAGAAAAGGAACTAAAAATCATAAAGAATAAAAAGAAAATAAATTTTAAAAAATAAAAATATGTAAGAATATATAAATCAAAAGCCCATAAAAATTAAGTATAATTAAACCCACAAAATAAAATAAAAATACAAGAATAAGGAACATTTGGATTCATTTGCCCAATCTATCATGTTTGCTCCCTGAGTTCGACACTCTACATACTTACACGAATACACATCTTTTGTAGAGTTATAATAAATTTTAATTCCACATTCACATTGCATTATTATTTAATTGAGGGTAATTGTTGTATGATGTGCCTTTTGCGAGTGGTCGCCACAACGACTGTGTTCTTGCCTTGTGAGAATGCATTTGACCCTCACCAAATGTGTTTCAACAACCACATTTCCACCTTATCCATTGAGCCAAGTTGTTTGCATCATCACGATTTTTTAAACATGGATGGTGCACATACTCGAGACATGGTTTATTCCTAACCTTGGAGCCCGGTTGCGGGCATTAAAATCAGTAAACATTGTAGGATACATCCCATAGTTATATTTCAATTAATTTCATTTATTTTCATTTTTTCTCACTTTTATTTAAAATAAGTATTGGGAAACTCTGTGAAAACAAAAAAAGGAGAAAAACCACTTGGAAATACAACAAAAAGTATCATTCATTTGTTACATCTTGTGCCCTCTTTATTATAATGTCCTACATTTTTTCCACCCAGCAATCACCATGAGGACATGGATCTTGCTATACATGGAGGGGAGCGTGCATCGCATTTCATGCATGCCATTTTTATTTTATCATATTTTTCTAAAGAGCCATTCCATGCATTCCATTTTACTTTATATTGCTTTTGTTTTCAAAAAAACCCAAAAATAATTCTCTTTTTTGTAGTATTTTCAAAATTTCAAAAAACTTTACATTGCATCATTTTTGCATATTTTCCAAAAATTTCAATTTTTGCATATACCCAATATCACACAAAAATTGTAAAAAATCCCAAAAAACTTTTTATAAAAAAATTCATTTTTTCAAAAAAAAAAACAATTTCTTTCAAAAATCCAAAAGTATTTTCCTAGTTTTCTCTTATTTTTTGGGATTTGAAGTATGGTTTTTACAAATTTTGTACTTAGAACAATAAGATCTTATTCCACTATATCCCATAGGATTTCATTAGGTTTAAGTATTTAGTTTCTTTGGGTCTATTTTGGACTTAATTTAACGAGTTCCACTAATTTTATGCAGTGCATATTAGTTCAACTTAGTTTGCTTGTACAAGGGATTGTTTCATTCTCTAAGAAGGAAGGGATTGACTCTGAATCTCAGGTAAGCAAAATTCAATGATCTAAGTTCAGGAACCACTTATTTTCTAAGTTTGAGTCTGTCAGCAAACTTGCCATGTATATGTATTTGGAAGTCACATTTTACACATGTACACTCTCGATACCTAATGACAGAAAATCCTATCAAAAAGAAGTCATGATAAGGGGTGCCTTATTCCAAAAATGCAAATGCAAAGCAAAGATCAACCAAAAAAATTCTACTCAAATAACCCATTTCTACCAAATAAGGCAAGTAGCAGACCAATGTTGCTACTAGTTTAAAAAAGGCCTAAGAGGCCTAGGGTTATCCTTTGCAAAAAAATGAGATCAACTAACCAAAGCGGTCTACGGAAAATCCCAGAAAAATCCAAAGTTTTCTACAATTTGCACCCATCTTCTTTTACTGGCATATTCAGGTGAAATGAGAATAAGTCTAGACTTAATAGAGGCTTTAGATTTTGTAAATCCTCGGTACCTTGCGTACGATTGTACAATATACTTGTCTCGCAAGTTAGTAAGAGTTATACCACACACACTTTAAATTCAACTCAAGGTTAAAGAGAATATAGGTTGATCATGACAATCTGACTGGACCTAAGGTTGGAACCTCGACTAAAGTTGATGGAACTCGAGGGTTGTCGAATTGAATACTCAAATCTAAGGGGAGACCGAACACATTATTAACCTAAAGGTCAACTCAGTCAATGTTCGTTATTTGTCCAAACTTGGCTTTAAAAAATCTCATAACTTTGTGGTGTGCCTGCTGCAAACTATCTTTGTGCCTTCTTTAATTATTTTCTGTTTCTTTTTACATATCATTGTTTTGCTCAAGATTAGCAAAAGTTAAGTATGGGGGTATGATGAATCAATGATTTTTCATGCTTTTATACTTTTTATTGAGCAAAAATCGCATGTCATTAGTTGTATTTATTTTACATGTTTTTTTATTTCATAATTTTCATGTTCATTACATTGAAATTCATATAAAGTTTTCATATTACTCATTATAAAAGAAATTAAAAAATAATTCCATTCTTATTTTTTAACATGGGCTCTAAGCCCATGTTAAAGTATCTAACAATTTTATTTTTTTTCAGACCTATTTTAGAAGAGGTTCCTCTTCCATCTTCATATTGAAAAAAAGAGATAAGAGATGAGATAAACAACAAAATAGTTGATGTCAGCCTAACACAACTTTTATAAAAAATGGAAAAAATAATAAAGAATGTTGACGTCAACTTATTCTTCCTCCCTTTTTCAATGCATGCCTCTCCTTCTCCTCTTCACATCAGTCGTCGCTTCTCCTCCCGCACACGCATCGACCTTCCATCAACGACCATCACCTCACCGCCTTCCAATAGTTGCATCTCCTCCTTTCCCTCGTCAACTACAAATAGGGGAGGAGGGATCAACTCCAAAGGGAACCCATCAAGGGCATTGAGATCTTGACCCATCGCCAACCCGTCGAACCCATCAAGGGCATTGAGATCTAGACCCATCGCATACCTGAGAGAGGAACCCATCAAGATTACCATCTTCGCCAAGCTCTCTCCTCCAAACTCTACCAAGCATCACTCCTTCAAGCTCCATTGCTCCTCTTCTCCTCCTCCACAGCAGGCATTGATAATGATGCCTAACCGCTCCTCCACGCTCCCTCCGCCACCACCACACACAACTCTATGAACTAGTCCTAAGGACCCCTTTGTAATTTATTTTTCTGTAACTTTTTCATTGTGGACCTTTATGCAATTTCATTAAACTTCAGCATATAATCTACAATTTTCCTATTTTTGAGTTTTATATTCCATCAAATTTGCACTTTTTTTATTCTAGTTCTATTATCTTCATTTCAATTCTCAAAGGATCTTTTTGCAATTTCTTAAAGTTTTTTATTCTCTACGATTTACCTAATATCAATCTTTCATTTGGTAAATTGTACTTCTATCCAGTAACTTATTTTTATTACAATTCTACCATTAATTGGTTCTTTTTTACAGATAAGTCCCTGGTGTTCTCCAAAAATTATACATATACCCCTGCATCTTTTATAAACCATTTAAAGTAGCCAACCCTAAAAAATTTACTGAAAAATACTTTAAGATCCCGTGAGCATTTGCAATCTATTGGTATCAATTTCATTGCATTCTGAGTTTTATAAAATAAGGTAAATCTAAGAGAGCTCATCTTGTATATTTATTAATTTCAAAGCGAAACTCTTTTCAAAACTTGTGTTATTTTCATTTGAGTCCATATGGATTGACCCTCTACTTTCCCTATAGAATATTTGATATATCTTGACTTGTAATTGTTGAAATTTTATCTGAATATCTGAGTTTCATGTGTGCACAACGACATTCGTGAAATATCACTTTTTGACGCACTGAAAATCGCATCTTCACCTTGCAAGTACAATGTTCCCTCTTAATTGGTTAGAATTCACGAGCATTGTGTTCACCTCCTCTGCCTCCGACGACACTCCATCGACTTGCAGATTCATAAATCGCCAGACCTTCACTGGAGCTCCAACATATTCACAGGGCCTTACCGGAGGTTTATGGAACTTCAGGTAGGTTAGAGGAGCACGGAGGAGAACCAACCCCCTTGCTAGACCTCTGTTGGAGTGCCACCGATTGAATCCAAGGAGGAAGAGCATCAAGGGCAGATGTCGTTGGATCAGATCTCTCCAATTTAATCAAATGGTCGAGATCATTTCCAGCCTTAGAACCGAAACAACGGTTCAACCCAGAGGATCGGGGGCTCAAGCACCATTGAGCGCCACGTTGCCTGAGCATCCACATCATCCGAGCCTCGCCCCTCATGTGAATACCTCATGTGTACCTTGAGTTTTTGCAAATAATCCTCTTCATATTTTTGTAATTCCAAATATACCCATGTGCATGGTTTGTTTACATTTATAGCCTTTACGCTTTATTTATTTGCATTCAGGCCCCAGTTTGGACCTTTGTGTTCTATTTTTATTATATTTTTTTGCAATTTAGTCCTTGTCTTTGATTGCTAATAACTTTTGAATCGCAACTCCATTGTATATGAAATGGTCTTGTTTTAAATATTATTTGATGCTCTTTCATCTGTACATTTAATTCCCTAATGTGATGAGATTGACTCAAAATTCAGAGTTATGTTGATTTTAAACCTAATATTGGGAGTTGAAAATTGCATTCTTTTGAGATTAAATGATGAACTGAACCCTACTTATGCCTTAGAATTATTCGTGATGATCAGGAGTTTTATTGGTGTTACTTGCATAAGATGAACAAATGTTACTTCAACTTAGCAGTTTAAAAAAGGATGAATTATTTCATCTTTAATTGAAGTTAGAATTACACAGGAATTGAATTGAAATTTCATTTGTGAATTCTTTTGGACCATATCTGAGCATAGTTCTTAATTAAATTAATCATTGAAATCAAGGGACTTAGTTGTGTTATTTTCTTCATGTGAGCATATCTATATTTTTTCATTCTTGTTGCATAAAATATTTGTATTAAAAAATAAACTAAAATTCATGCATCATTTCTATGTCTTGTGCATACTTAATTTAAATAGACTCTTAACATAATCTAATCACTTGAATTAGTACTTAATGAGATAAATTTATTCAGTTGTGTCCCTGTGTTGACCTTGGTATATTTTCCAAGTTAAATTCTCTACCTATTTAAAAGAGTGGTTTTTGTTGAATCTATTTGACCTCCCATACTATGATAATTTAACATTCTTAAAGAGGTCGAAGACCGGTTCATTAAAGATGTTATGTTGATGTGATCCTCATCCCATGTGCTTCACCTCAAGTGGCATCTAATCAGAGTTGGGGCTCTTCAAATCTCAGATCTCTCTAGTGATGCTTCGCTATGGTCGACCTTCAGGAATTACAATCGGACCACCAATGATGAATATATCGTGCCTCTATGATTATGATGATGTGTTGATGACTACATTCGATCAAATCTTGTCGAGTAGATGGAAGTGGTGTTGCTACTCGACTCGATTTTTACTCATTCCTCGGTTGATGATGAAGGATCTAGACTTCAGATGATTGCTCATTCTCCTACTACATATTGCATTGCATTTCATCTACCTGCCTTCAGATTGTCCTCATATCACATGCACAAGATCATACGATTTGAAGCAGAGGCCTCGGTCCAAAATATAAAGGAAATCCATGAGCGGAGGAGCTTCAATGACATGGAGGAGGACTTTCGATGATCCCGTGATCAGATCTAGAAGGTATGAGAGATACAAGAAGAAATGAAGATCAATGGGTATGAATGTGGATCTACGATGGATTTCAGTTGAAATTTGTATCAAATCAAAGAAAAATCGACAGAGAAGAGAGAGATTAATAAGATAATAGAGGGAATAGAGAGGGTAAAAGATGAATGGAGAAGAGAAGAGGAAAACAACCTAACCTAGAAACTATGGAAGATGTACTTGGGAAAGTGGAGCTCGGAGGAGCTCCTGGATTGTGGCCTCAAGGAGATGGTAGAGATGTGGAGGCTGCTCGCAGCAAAATCGCTCGTCGATGAAGATGACCACGTCGCTCTGCTCCTTCTTGACCTAACTCTACAACAGGAGAAGCTTCAGCCCTCTCGTATCACTCTGGAGCTCCGTAGTTGAAGTAGAAGCAAATGTAGGATGATCTCCAAGAGAGAAAGGTGGAAAGGTTTTATAGAGGAGAGGAGGAGATAGCTTTAGGAGGTTGATGAGGACGGAGGTGGAATGACCTAACGACCGAGCAGTTGGAGATGGTTGTGCATCAGAGGAGGAGGAAGAAGAAGAAGAAGAAGAAGAAGAGATGAAGAGGAAGAAGAGATGAAGAGGAAAGTTAAATATTCAACCTTCCTAGGTGGACAATAAAAAGTCACCATGTGTCAAGGATAAGGAAATAAAAAGGAAAAAAACAAGGGAAGAAGACAAAATAGTAGTATATATTAAATAAATATAACATAAATTAATAAAGAAATAATAAGCAAATTTAAATAAATAAACAATATAAATAAAGTTGTAAATAATTTAATAAAAAAATTATTTTTAAATTCTATTAAATTAAATAAATAAATTCAATAGTTAAATAAAAGGTAATTTATATAAAAGGTAATTTATTGTATAAATTACCTATATACAATATTGATTAATTTTTTAATTAGTTAATATAATAAATAAGTTCTTGTATTATATTTTATTAATTTAATATACTTTGTGAGAGTTATAAATATATTTTTACTCTATTTTAATAAAACTGTTTAAATAAATAAATAAAATAGTAATTTGTATAAGGGAAAAAGGAGCCTACCTCTGCGGATGTAGGTAACTCCCTACACCCGGCCTAATTTTTCATTATTTTTTTTATTTTTTTGAAATGAAACCTTGGGGGATTTAGATCACTATGTATCACCATGTTGTCATTCCAAATTGAACTTAATTCGAGACCTCTATCATCTCCATCAAGACTACCAAATTTTAACAGTCTCAAGATTGCTGAAATCGACCATGTCTAGATGAACGTGTTAGGAATGTTTGTTTTGCATGAAACTTGAAACACATATTCCCCTTAACATATTAAGTTAATCCCCCCAACTTTTAATTCAAAAAAATTAAAATAATCGAAAAATAGGGGTGGGTGCAGGGAGTTTCCTACACCCCAGGGTGCAGGCTCACTGCCCCCTTTGTATAATATAGATACATTATACCTAAATGATACATATTTTTTATTTATTTTGGCTATTTTTAAGTTTTATTTATTTATATTTTTTATTTTATATAAATATTTTAAAATATTAGGAAAATCATAAATATATATATATAATGGATAAAATACAAAGAATAAAATAATAAGTAATAATACAAAGTTGTACAGATATCATGGTGGCCAAAAAACTGAATTTTACATATTAAATCTAATTTTAATAAAAACTACTTTTATTTTAAAGATAATTTAATTTTAAATATAATGAAATGGAATTCAGTGAATTTTAAGTTCAAACAGAGCATATATTTAGCTTTAAAATCATATTTTACACCTTTTTCGGTTCTTTATACCAAGTTATCTATACATTAGATTATCTTTGTTATATGTTTATAATTTGATATACATTATTATAAACAAAGTATAAAGAATAAAATATTTTAATTTATAGGTGATATAAATAAATAAAATAGATGAAGATATGTACACGGTGAATAATGTGTATATGTACATTTATGTTTTTTTATTTTCTAATATTTTCATAGAATAAGATCATTATCTCCCCTTACTTATTTATCTTTTCGGCCAAGTCAATATTCATGTGCTCTCAGTGCTAGGATCAATATGTACAAATTTACATATTTCCATAATTCTTTCTTTTCTTTTTCCTTTTCTCTTTATTATTTTTTTGGATTAAATAAGTGTTAAATATGAAATATTAGCAAATGGAATTAGTATATTTATTAATGAGAATTAGTGATATTTACAAGTATTTTACCAAGGATTTTAGACAAAATGAAAGAATAAAGGAGATGAGTCATGGATTCAACACAAATTAGATTGACTTGGTCAATAAACTTACAATTAAGGAAAAAAAAGGAAAACACAAAAAGAACTAGAATTTTCACAATTAGTAACTAAATACACGTGTATATATCGTATATAAAACTTCATACAATTCTATACCCTTCATTTTAAATCATATTTCACTAATATGTTTCCATATAGATAATAATATGTATTAAACTATACATTTCTGTCAAAAATAAATGAATATAATTTAGGAAAGGAATTTATATCTGGGATAAAAATGTGAGACTTGGCTTTTGGGATCATTTAATAAGTGAAATTTATATAAATATAAACTTCAAACATTTCTCTAGAACTTATTTTAACTCCCTTTAGCTAAATTATTTTTGTATTTTTACATAACAATACAGAGAAAAATATAAAAATACTAGCAAGCTCATCCTCTCTCTCTATATATATATATATATGTCAAAGAATTAAACCATAATTTATATTATGCATATATTTTCTGACCCATAACTTGCAGATACCAACTCAAAATGGGGTCTACTTATCTTTAAATTTCATCATAAAAATATTTCAAATCCTAAAAGATACTGCTGGTTTAAAAAGATTGAATCTATAGAGATGGATTTTGGGTCCAACCCTGTGTATCACAATTGCATGTGCTATTCACATTAATTATATAAGATATTATTAAATCCCTTTTAATATTGGTTTAATACTTTACGATCTTCATGATATTTTGTAAATAAAATTAAAACATCCAAAAATAAATTCAAGAGAAAAGAATTCAATAATTAAAATATTTTAATCCATATATAACTTACACTTATATTTTATCTTCTTAAAACTATATAGGATTAAGTAATAATAAAAAATCTAGCCACGGTATATTTATAGCTTTAAATATAGTTTTATATTATTAAAATATTAATTAACTAACTTACATAAAAATTAATGAAATATAATTATTTTTATTAATTATATAGGAAAAAATACTTGTATATAATAGTATCTAAATTATTTATATATATTTAAATGACCTTATTTACAAATGGTTTCTTTTATAAATATGTACGGGTTTTAATTATTTATATTTTTTTTATTTATATCATTTTCTTATTTAAGGTTTTTTATTATTTATATTATTAATTTATAATAGTTCTTATTTTTATGCATTTTTTATGTTGACATGTGTTAGCACCCGAACCCAACTCCTTCCTCACAATGTTGACCCACTTGGGCACTCACATGAGCGAAACCTTGACTTCATGCTCATCTCCATCTCCTTGTAACTTATGTTCGATCCAATAACTAAACAATAATGTATCGATACAACAACCTCGTCATTGATTCATTTGAGCCTAACTCCTCCTTCACGATTCTCTATTTGTAGGTCAGATGACCTCCATGACCACTTCACCCATAACCAACTTCAAATTTCAGTCCTTCGACAAAACCCTCTTGTGCATTTAATTTACGATGGTATTACCAAATGTTCACATTAAATGAAATATAGTTCACTTTGATTACATACTCAAAATATATTCAATCATAAAGAAATCATATAATATATTAAGATTCGTCGAGTAGACACTGTTCGTTGTATTGTTCATTCATTTTTTATGTACTGCAACACGTCATCCCCTCCTATTGACAATAGTTGTTAATATCAATTTACATGATAACGTATGGGAGAACGCGTGTTCCTTCTTATCTTCTACCTGTTAGCCTTTTCATTTTTCACCGACTTGTCCCATTTCTTCCAACTTCTCTCCCTCTCACTTAAAAATATATCTCTCACCCAAATTTTCATCTCATGGTTCTTTAGATCCTTATGTTGTCGACGATGGTGACGATAAATGCAAGGCCATAAGGAAGAAGAGCGGAGGAAGGGATATGTGCCCTCACCGCAGAAATGCGGGCTGGTTGTATGATGTCGTAGACGCAGTCGAAGGTGCGGATTGCGTGAGAAGGACCTTCTCATCCAGGTATTGGCAGTAATGGGATGTTATTGTACCATTTGTGGCGTGAGTAGAGGTAGCAATGCCATATGCCATGAAATGAGGATGTGGTGGCTTGATATCATATGGGATAAGGTATTTGCATGCATATTTTTCATGGCCAATCATTATTATATGTTAATAAAATAGCATCCCAAAAGAGTAACGACGCAGAAATGAGATTATGTATATTTTTATCTTCCTTTATGTCATCAACAAGCATTGAATTTGATTCGAAGTAGCGTCCAGAAGGATTTTTACATATGAATATAGTTTTTGATAGGAATTACTTTTTCGTAGGCAAGCACAAGGTCCCCGAGTTTAAAGGCATGTAGAAAGGTAAAATCACACATCGTGATTTTGTCGTCTCTTCTCCCGAGCGAAGGACATTCAACACAGATGTTTTTATTATCTCTCCTTGCAAAAGAAGCTCCATTCTCAATACGCAAAAATGAACACTTCGTCATTTTCAAGGGGATAATATTAATATTTGTTTATCCAAAGATCGAGCTCTACATTATTAGGATATTATGGCAGTCGGTCTTCAAATCAGTTGATCATTTAACGTGGTTTATTATATTTTAGAATGTAAAGATTTTTATTCTTGTGGACATCCATTTATCATTGAATTTTTTTGGTAAATTCACATGCTTCATTTTTAATTATACTTTAGGCAGTAAGTTTCATTTAAACACTTGCTGGATCTTTTTATAGGGAGATGTGATATAATACGTACTGTAGAAAGTTTATTAGGGGGATTGTGTCAAATATCTACATTGTAGTAAGATCAAATATTGGTAGCTGCGGATGTAAGTACATGTCCACAACAGAATTGTAACATTGGTTGATATTATAAACAATATAAAAGTTGTAACATTAGCTAAATGTTATACAATATAAACAAGTTCACTTGTATTCTAAAAGGAATAATTTGAAGCATCATAAGCTGTGAATAGAATAATTTAAAAAATATAAAGTAATTTTTCTATTAATAATCGAATTTAATAGAGAAATAATTACTATGTGGATTTATGGTAGAATTAAAGTCATTTCAAGGCGCGTCTCAAAGCCATCGGATAAACCTTGTGATTTTAATATTAATATTTTAAGATTTTATAAATAGCTTCGGACTCTTTATCTATTGTATATTTCCTCAAATCACAGGTTTGGCGCCAGTGCCTTTTAAAGTATGATAAAAATTCTATTTTTTTTCAATTTTTTTATTGACAACAAAGCCATTGTCATTCATTTATTCTTGGGTCCCACGCAGAGATATTTGCTTTGCGAGCATTATCCAAACTCACTAAATCCTCTCAATAAATAAAACGATCGAAAGCTTCCCCTCCGTCTGCATCCAAATGCGACGTCCCTTTCCAAAATATAACGAGATCTTTGAAACATCGCCAGCCTTCATTAATTAATCAATGAACAGAGGAGAGCCCGTTAATCAGCAAATATTTAATAATCTGAGGAGTATTTGTATACACATACTTTATACCTTGTAAATTACAACTCACTCCCATAAGATTGTTTCTCGCTTAAACAAAGGGTAACGATGACGGGAGCAGCCTGATCCAACGAGATTTGGTGTCTTTTTTGGGTGGTTAATTGTGCAATTTACATAGAAGAGTTCACTGTATTGAATACCCAATCGACCAAGTAGCGAATATTGCAGGGGCCAGAATAAAAAATATGTGTAAAAACAAACCTGCACCCGCCATCCCTACGGATAACGATTTGCTCTACCTGTCCAATTAGACGTATAAAGAAGGCACCCGTCCACCACAACCACTGTCCTTCACTCTCCTCCCCGCTGCCCTCCTTTCCTTTCTCCACCACCTCATCTCCCTTCCCGCTCCAAACCCTAATCCCCAAAGGTAAGCAAAGCAGCCCCAGACGCCTCTCTCCCCTCCGATCGTAGATCTGTTGCTTTCTGGTGATCTGATCTCCTCAGCGTTGTTGGTGAGAAGATGCAGGGGATCATCCTCCGTGCGATCCGATCCGGCGGTGCCGTGCTGAGGCAGTCCGTGCTGCAACACGCCCGCGTGGTCGGTGTTGTGCCGCTAGCACGATCGGAGACGACGTCCTCCGCGCGGCTGGAGGAGCACGGGTTCGAAAGCACCACGGTAGCGGACGTGCTCAAGGACAAGGGCAAGAGCGCTGATCTCTCCTGGCTGTGGTGCACCACCGAAGACACCGTCTACGATGCCGTCAAATCGGTAGGGTCTCGATCCCCTCTCCATCTGTCGCTCTCGATCCCTCTCCGTATTCCATGGTGTTTGGGTGCAGATGACGCAGCACAATGTCGGCGCGTTGGTGGTGGTGAAGCCTGGGGAGGCCAGATCAATTGCTGGAATCATCAGTGAAAGAGGTGTTCCATATTTGTTGTTTAAATCATTCCTACAGTTTCTTTTTTGCTTTTGTTTTGAAAAAAAAAAGATAAATTCCAGCGTCGGCTCAAACATTCTTGGTCCGGAAGCCATTGAGCATCTTGAAAGTGAAGCATATTCCATGAAATAAATATAATTTATGTCATGTGAAAATAGAGTATTATGAACAGGAAAGATTATGCTTTTTGTTTTTCCACGTTGGTGCTTGGACTTGGTTGTCTTATTCTTTGTTTAGTGTCAACTTCCGGTGGTAGTTCACGGAGGTGTTCCGGACTTAAAAATTCCTCAAGGTATTATTAATGCGTTTACTTATGTTGGATGAAGATACTCATGTATATTGCTTGTGTTTTTCCCGCTGCAACTTTTTTCTTGTGCATTGATTGCTTTACTTATCCATGGACTTGGTTGTCGTATTCTTTATTTAGTGTCAACTTCTGGTGGTAGTTCTCGGAGGTGTTCCCGATTTAAAAATTCCTCAAGGTATTCTTAATGAGTTTGCATATGTTGGATGAAGCTAATCATGTGAGTCATATGTGTATTTGTTGTTTTTTTGTTGCTGGAGAAGATGGAGAGGAAGTTGACTAGGTGAAGGGAGAATTGCCTCTCATGGGTTGGGAGATTGGTGGGGTAGCATTCAATATTGCCTGCTATTCACATTTTCTACCCTTTCTGCGTACATGTTGCATTCTGGGGTGCAAATGAGGTTGGGGAATCTAATGAGTCAGTTCTTCTAGATGGTTTTAGGTCTAGACGTTAGAGGCACCACATTTGTTGATATGGATTTTGTTTTGCAGTTGTTTCTACATTGATGTATGGAACTGTTGAAAAAGGGATGAATATGGTGCTTTTGTTGAAGCAATTCATGAAGGATATGGGGGGCGAAGACCACAATAGGCACCCACTTCACAGATATGTCCCCAAGGATCTCCTGATATGTGTTTAGATATGTGATGGTCTGTTGTAGAGTGGTTATCGTGTATGGTCCTCATGTAGGAGACTAAGCTGGAGTCATGGGACGTCAAGGTTTGGAGACAGATTTGTTTTGTTGGTATGAGTGGTTTCATAGTGAATGGCGTAATCAGGTTTTGAAGGGGCAATTTTTAATTCGGAACATATTTTAACTTGATTGTTGGGATGTGAGATGAGTGGTGTCTGTTCAGTTGAAGTGGAAGGTGGATTGGCTATGTTTTTGTAGGGTGGTGGTATGAGTTGATTGATGGTAGCGTGCGAAGCTCTGGTAAGTTTTGGGGGTGGGGGTGTTGTTCCCTGGGTCTGCTGAGAGGGAATTTTAAATTTTAATGTGATTTGGAAAACTGTCCAGAAGATTGCTTTTATATGTAAGCAACCAAGATTTTGAAAAAACATGAGGTGTATAGAGATTTTGTAGGAGAACGGTACATTGAGAAATATAACATAGCCCTCTGTAACTTCTACTATGTGGAACTATTGTTGAATGTGTTTTTAATCAAACTTAATATTGTCATGATTCCATTTCAGAGTTTTTTGCCTTAATTGTTTTTCTTTATAAAAATCTGAGGCATACACCTTGACTGCCGTGAGGCCTACACCCCACTTTACAATTCAAGTAATCACCTCGGACCGCCTCATGAGGAAGTTAGGCATGGCAGTGGAATGATCGTAGAAACATCACTGAAGATCGTCACTATGAGACTCCTGAATTTTGCCATGACCAATTAGGTGGTGTTGTGACACCAGTAAGAAACCCGACGGTGGCACCGTGAGGCAGGGCGATATGGTGGCCCGATGGCATTGGTGATGTTGGATCTGAGATGTGGCTACATGAGTAGATGTAGAAGCACAGTTGAATGGAGTGGTAACCTGGTGTTAGTGGAGGTACTGTCGGGTACTGTAGGTTGGAGTTGCATTAGCATTGATGCTGCAGATCACAAGGAAGTTATGCAGCAGAAGTGCAGCACTAGTTAGCACCATTACTGAAGATCATCGCTATGGCACCCGCTAAATTGTGCCGTGACACATTTGGGTGGTGTTGTGGCACAGTTAAGAAGCTCAATGGTGGCACCGCTAGGTAGGGTGGCATGGTAGCTCGAAACTAGATAATGATGGGCTGCAATGAAGGGTACATTGATGGCAAGGATATGTTGTCAGGACTAGGAGATTAGATTCAAATATTGATTTGTGATAGTTTCTCTAATCTAACATGTGGAATAGATTGTGAGAATAATATATTGAGAAGCAAACTCATTCTTTTATAAATAAGAATAGGCTAGGGTTAGGGTGAGTACACAAGAATAAAAAAAACTAGAACACCTTGAAGGGGTACATCATTCAACCTCGAACAGAGGTTGTTCTCTATCGTTGAGGCAAAGCTGAAGTCTCGAGGCAGTTAAGGCGTAAGCCTCACTATATGGAGAAAACCCCTGAACACATCTTTGTCATATGGATATCATATATTGGTGTATAATATGATTATACGGATAGCCTATATGGGTGTGTATAATATGATTATATGATATTATCTAACTAACATTTATTATAAATGGATGTGTAATATAATTATATAATATGAGTTTTGATGTTGCTTAATAGTTAATACTTCTTATGAGTATGTTCATTGTTTGTCCAAGATATATGAATGTATAATGAAACTATAAAATATATGTTACATGGTTGTATAATATATGTAAATCTAAGTCATGACAGTTGAATTATAACTAATATTATATATTATATCACTGTTTGGTATGCAAAATAATGAAAATAGATTAACCTTACCTTATGCCTTCAAGCCGAGATTTAGGGATACAACAGTGAGCTGTAGCCTGCAGCTGCATATGATGAACAATTTTAGGTATAAAAGAGCTCCCAACAAGGTTTCCTTAAACAATACCTTCGAATTTTCACAAGGCTTGTCAACGAGTAGGGATGCTTCATGGGACATGCAAGTCATAAGAATGATTGCTGAGCAAAGCTTCTACAGCCAAAGTTTCAATGGAGGCGACAAGGGTGAACGGTGCATATGAAGGGGCTTGAGAATGGGTTATGGAAAAAATGAAGAGGGGGACTAAATGGGGTTTTCTTATTTGTTGGTAGTGATACTAGAAGCAACACCTCTTTAAAGCCTCACTGCCTCGCTCAGTTGATTGAGGCGTACACCTTGCCTAGGATGCTTACGGATATAGACTTGAGGTGGTTTCTCGGGAAAATCCTCTAGTGTATTCTTCAATGTGTCGTGGTGCATTTTTAAAAACCATAGATGCAATGATGGTCAACTTCGGGAGATGATTGGTGGGATGGATTTGATTGAGTTGTTTGTGTCATCCTTAGAGTACGTGGAGACTTTATCGCTGGCATCAATATTGTCAGATTCGGACTGTTTAGACCATATGCCTTTGATGCAGGCCTCGAAAAAGCGCATTTGGCATGGGTCATATTTCAAGTTCGTACATGGCTGGCTGCCAAACCATATATTTTTACAGTTAGTGGAGGAACAATAGAGAGGTATCAGTACAAAGGACACAACCACAAGGACGTTAACGGCAAGGTTGAGTTGTTTGTGGTTTTTCCTTATTGAGTTTAGAACTACATTGAAGGAGGCAATGGATAGAAGGAGGTTGGAAGTATTCCAGGCTGTCGAACTCTGGATAGTTTGAAGGATGGAAGGTTGTTATCATTGTAGGAGGTGAAGAGGATGGATCATCTTGAGATGGTGAGGATTTGAATGAAATTTAGTGGAGTCAGAGATTGTATCAAGCTGGCTAGCAGTGAGCAATGCGGAGACCAGGTTTTTCCACCTGATGGCGTCCGAGTGGCAGAGAAGGAACATGATTGAGAGGCTAGAGGTGGAGGGTGTGGAGGTAGTGGGCCAGAAGGAGGTTAGGACGGCAGTATCAAGGCTCTATTGGGGTTCATGGTGAGAAGGCCGGGTGGGGCCTGGTAGTGGTGTGGCAGATGAAGCAACATGTTATTGAATCAACAGTATGTTTTGGTTCGGGGATGGAATGGATGATTTTTGACCTTTTTCCTGTGTACGAGCTATAGTTGCAGGACTTTATTTTGTTTGTATCATTGGTATTGTGAAAGTACTTTGTGATGGAGTTGAAACATGATACATGTATTTTGTTTTGGCTTTAAAGTTTCCGAGGTTGATTTGGCCTTCATTTGTTCAAAAAGAAATTGGAATAATGAAATCTATACTAATTTTTTTTTTGTATTTAATGATTATCTATCTATATATCTATCTATCTATCATTTACACCTAATTCGGTTGACAGTTTAAGAGGGAGAGTAATTTCCTGCCTTCAGTCAATTGATGCTGTTATTTCGGGGCTTCTATATTTCATGGTTGAAATGTGACTATCTAGACAGGACTTACAAATAGGAGTCCTGTGATCCAAGTATCCAACAATGTCATCCACTCGGCCTCTGGGAATTATAATGGTGCTTCACTTTGTTAATATGTCTGAAATTATATCATATAGATTCTTTTCAAATGGATCAGGAAGTGGAGAATGTGAAGTTTTTGTGTGGATTAAGGTTATGGAAAAATCCATGCCGGGGCTTTACTAAAAGAGGTTAAAATTGCATGCATGTTAGCCTACAAGTGTTTCCCACCCTTCAAGTAATCTGTCCTGCTCTTTCCGAATGCAGACTATCTCAGGAAAATTATTGTCCAGGGGAGGTCATCCAAATCTACCAAAGTTGGGGACATTATGACTGAAGAGGTAAGAAAACTAACCTGTTCATAGAATGTTAACTTATCACACTATATGACAGGCACAATCTATTAAGATTTAGGTTCCTTTCCCTAGAAAATGATCAGATATGCAATTCTCATCTTTTTTGCAGAATAAACTCATCACAGTTACTCCTGAAACAAAAGTCCTGCGTGCAATGCAGCTTATGACTGGTATAAACTGTTATATTCTTTTTTGTTAATAGGATGAGTATGTTCCTTGACATGAATGGCGGTTCTTTGCAGATAACCGTATCAGGCACATTCCGGTGATTAATGACAGTGGGATGGTTGGCATGGTCTCTATTGGAGATGTTGTCCGTGCTGTTGTGAGTGAGCACCGCGAGGAGCTGAATCGTCTGAATGCCTTCATCCAGGGTGGCTACTAGGTTTTACTCCTTGGTATGTGATAATAAAGACCCGTGATGATGTCGAAAAGAAGGGCTTGAGTTAGCCATGTAAATATATCATGGTAGTTTTTCCTTTCTTGTTCCCAGTCTGCCCAATGTGAAATATCCTCCACCAGGGGAATAACAGTCTAGCGAGCTACTTATGAACGATGTTCCCAGCTATTATGAACGACTTTCAATGTTTTTCTCTTCAGTCACTCATTTGTCTGTCTTGATGCATGGTTTCTCTTAAGTTGCCTTCTGTGCTTTTGACTTTCTATGTGTGGTTAACTGCATAGTTGACGGGAGTAGCTACTTTTATCTAAACTGGACAGTTACGGTAATGAACTTTAGTTGCTATTTTGTATAATATATTATTTTTAAGCTTCAAGATTGTAAACTTTTGAGGAAAAAAGTTCAGGATACATGTGACTTGTTCTGTTATTTGACTGAATACTTATTCTCCTCTTTTTTGTTGTTGATTTTGTGAAAAAAGTACTGTTGTTTTTTTGGAAGTAAATTGAAAACTTGCTCATTTTAGGAATTTGGCAAGGGTATCTATCATTCAATTCATCGTGTTTTTTTCAATATGATTCATTCTACAATCTCACGTTTTTTTTTGGGGGGGGGGGGGGTTCAACAGGTATATACCAATCAGGGCTATTAGAAGTATGTTTTTTGCACTCCTGTTTGTTGAGGTTCCTTTGGGGGATGGGTCTTTGTTTAGGGATGAGCATCATAGTTTCATTTTGGAGGGAGGGTGACTCCATCTTTTTAACTTATCCAAATTCACCTTTCTTTGTGAATAGAAAATCTAACTTTCTTTGTGAATAGAAATAGTTTTGTTTGTTTGTTTTTAAGCCCCAATAATATTTTGGTTTCTTAGTTAGGTTCTTCCAATTAGGGGGTGTTTGAAAGATTGGGTTTGATGAACTCTACTCGGACTACGCATGATATGTGCTCGTAAGTTAGGGATGGATATTCAAATCAATGATGGACTCGTTCTTATGGAGACGAGTTTGGGTTGAGTTGCGCTCTATTTGTTAACTCAAATTAATTTACTTATTAGGTTTTCTTACACATGCACATACCCACATGGTCCATGCAATACCCTTTCCTAACTCCATCGTAAACTCCTATTTTCTCCTCATTATAGCATTATTGCATTGTTGCACAACCTATGTCTCTTCCCTACTCATCTTCAAAGCCTCCTCTCTCCCTTCTCTTTGATGATCTAACCGAAGTCTTCGAAATCTACAACAAATGTAGGAATCGGGCTATAGAAGGCTTGTCAAGGGTATGCGGACGAATTTGAACTCATTGAGGTTGAGCATCCTTCAAACCTTGTCAAGTTCGAGTTAACTTATCTTTCAAGTGGTCTAGTTACTTTGGTTTTAGATTGCTAAGCAATCTCTCACGTCTCCTTGTTTTCTAGGATCATTATATGATGAAGCAATTTAATGCAACTTTGATCATGATTCTCTTTATTATTGTACCTGCGAGCGAAGGTAGACCTCACAAGAAAGACACAAGGATACATTTAGATGAAGGAGAGAATTGAGGCCCCAACTAGCCAAGATGAGCTTGCCCAATCCCTTGCAAGCATGGGGATCACTGTTGAATAATTACACCTCCACCATCTCTTATGCAGAATCTCCTCCATCTCCCTTATCAAGAAACATCCAATACTAATTCCAAAATAGAAAAGCATCAGAATTATACGAGCAATTTAGGACAAAACTGGCCAAAGAGGTTCTTTGTCCAGGGAGTCCTATTTTTCCCCAAACAAATCAGCGAGTCCTGTAAGTTCATCCCCCATATGCCCCCGTCATCGTCGGCGCCACCACCACCACCCCTACTCCACCATTATCATATATTTTAAACCTTGTAAACAGAACCTAACTCCTCCATTCCAAGGTGTTGGATATGAAACACTCTCCAACGACATACATGAGGAGAAAGAGAGAGAGAGAGATTATATATCTTTAAGAGCTTGACATCTATGCTACAAGAGGGTTGTGATTGTAGAGGGGTTATGGTATCTTATAGAGCTCAGCTAGGAGCACCGGTCCTCAAGGATTCCCACCTGGCTTAATCTTGGAACTTGACTATACTTTACCCTCCCTATTTCTTGGTGTGTTATTCATCCTTGGTGATTCTCTACATCTGATGATCATACAAACGGTCAATACAATACTTGTCAATAAAACCTACAGTTTATTATTTCGCATATTTATATGGCAATTAGCTACATTGAATTTCTATTAGCCAAATTTAAATTACTAATCTTGTGCAATATCTATTAGCATCATTGACTAGCACAAAAAATGTCAACCTATTCTAACGGCTTCAATGCCATCACCTTCCTCAAGGGTTTATGCATTGGCGAGTTTTGGGACTTTCTTTTTGAGCTTAAACCCATTATCATGTTAGAGTTCTAGAAGTAAGTCTCTGTGTCTATCTTGACGAAGGAAGCATGTGAAGAAAAACACAACCACGAGCCTGAAGGAAGTCAACTAGCCATGTCCACTTGAATAGAGATCCCAACCACCCCACACCATGGGAAGGGTCAGAGCACGAAAAAGATGAAGTATCTGCCCAACATCCTTTGAAAAGTTTTTGATGTTCAAATGATACAAAATGAGCATGTACTATCATAAAGTTCATTGTTACCTTTCCAACGAGCTTAAGAATATTGAATTCCGAATTTCCTAGCCTGAGTTAAGATCATTTGAAGTTAAACATGTTGGGATCTATTTAGAGATCCTAATCAGATCATAATTTTGTACGTTGCCTAGAAATCAGAGGGCTTTGGTTTGCACTTACCATAAATACCATCCTCTTCACTTCATGTCAGTTGAAACGTTTTTCATTTCTATCTTATTTTGTTATCTCCTTTTCTAGCATTGCAGGTAAAAGTGAAGCTCGATATAGTGCAACTACGAGGACGAAGCATGGTTGCTTCTCAATCACGATACTCATGCTTCTAACATCAAATTTGCAACTTAACTTGTAGTTCCCTCCATGCATATGTAATATTGTTTCTCCTTTCTCTTCATCTCTCTCTCTCTCTCTTTGTTTTATTTCTTAGATTAATTAATAACTTATTTTCCCACTCATTTTCAAGTACACAACTCATCCCCTTCCCTAAGAAATCTTTGTTAACATAGTTAATTGGATTTCTCCTTTGCTCAACCAACAAATCAAGCCCTTATGTCCTCACCAAATGTATAATAATTGACAGATCTTAATGACCAGCCAACTGGCCTTCCCTACCGACTGGCTCCTATTTTAGGAAAAATATGTATCTTTAAGTATGTCTACTGTTGCTACTAGGGTATCTATGTTGCTGATAAAAATTCCTTTTTCTTTAGGATACTTCTACTACCCTTGAATACTCTCAAAATTGGTATGTTATGCATGTTACTAGTAGAGGTTACCTTAGAAAATATGTACAAGCATGTGGTTGAAAAAAACCAATAGGTGCCAGAGTGAAAGGTACGCCTCCAGTCGCCAAAAAGACAATGAGAGACGGACACAAAGAGAAAGGCCCCTCCTAAGATAGTCCAATAGTTCGGATCAACATACTTTTCCTCTCTATTGGAGGTTTATTTATAGGACACTAATCCTTCACATTGTCCCTCCTCTCCCTCCCACATCTTTGTTAGTTGTGGTCTCCTTTGAGACATGACCCTTGATATCTCCCACTTGATTGATGTAGTAAAAACATCTACATCTCCATTATTCATGTGGTCTATACTTGAATGTCTTTGATGATGATAATTATTCATGAATCTATCTTGCTTGGTTCATGAATTCTTGAGTACCGTTAAAATTAAATCGACATGTTTAACATATGTTGATGTAGTTATTTTCTTTGTTACAAAATCAACTAACACGTCACTCATAAGTGTGTAGTTTACCATAATTTCTAAGTATACCACTATATCTTATATATATTTGTTTTGGATCTCAATACACTTTCCTTTATAACTATTAGCCGTACTATCAATCAAACTTATTATGGCTTGATTATCACAATACATTTCAATTGATGTATTGGCTATCTAATAGTTTTTCAGAATGCATTTATTTCAAATTTCATGAGTGGTGAACGTGTTACATGGAACATACTCTGCCTCCTATGTATGTTTGGAGACACATCCTTATTTTTGCTAACCTAAGAAATGGTTGCTCCATCAAACATGGAAAGGTAATTGATGAATTTATGGTCTATCTACATTAGACTAACATTTTTTATCGCAATTCCTTAACACCAATAAATAAAAAGTACATACAATAACAAACTAATAACAATTACTTTGACAATGGAAGTGCACTAGTATATTATCAACATATAAGCATTCTAAGAAACAAAATCAATAGAAAAAAAATAAAAAAATAAGGAGTTAACACTTGTATATATATGCACATGTATATGATGTACAATATTCCATGATTTTTAATGAATTCACGGTAAGTTCACATGTATATGATGCACAATATTCCATGATTTTTAATGAATTCACGGTAAGTTCAATAGGCATGGAACCAATTCCATTCTGCACATATAACTAACATTAGCAAATAAAAATATTTAAAATACTAACTTTTTACATATTGTGGATAAACTTAAATCATACTTTTAACAAACCTTGTATTGAAAGATGCATTATAACCTTATATAGTCTCCTATCCACCTTTACTCACCTTTGAAATATTATAGACTCAATTATCTATTAAACAAGATTAATTTCAAATGAATTGGTATTCAAATTTGAAACTCGGGTTTTGGGACCATATTGTATATTGTATAAGTGTACAATCAGATACATTATCATTTCATGTTCATTTCTTTACGTTATATAGTTAATTTTTAAATTTTATTTCTTTAATTTCTAAACTAACTAACCTCAAAGAATTGAAAGCCATAAAAATCAGTAAATTGTTGAAAAGACCAAAACAATCTTGTATTTGTTTCCATGTTCATCTGTGCACATCACTCTTCTTTTTTTTTACTTTTCTCAATGTTTTTTACGGTTTTACCCTTCAAGATTTTACAATTACAGTTATATCTCTACCTTATTTGTAACATCACTTGTACCCCTTCCTTTTTGGGATATTACCAGCTATGCCTCGCTTGTTAGTTGTCATTAGTTTCTCTTCCAAACGAACGTTAACTTAGGCGAACAAATATATGGTAGAACATATAAGGGTACAAGTGTAATTTTGTATCTCCTTTTTTATGTTCTTCTTTTCTCTTTTTTTCCTTACATCCACCACCTCACACTACACCCCCCCCCCCCCCCACAACGCCCTTACCCACAACCCGCTTCATCTCATTCATACTATCCTCCACTCTCTAAAGGTGCCACTCTCCACTCTCCAGGAGGCATCTTCGACCCTTGTGCTCAAGCCTTCTCGTTGTCATTGGGAGGGGATGAGGGGAGTTGGGGTCATCTGCTCTGAGGAAGGTGCGGTCGGTGGTCGGGTTGAGAGGCAATCGACTAGCCATGCTAGTTTTTCACAGATGATGGGAGTCGTAAACAGAGTCATGTACGATGATGAGGAGAGGATACTTGATGAAGGTTAATGGTTGTAAGTGCTTTAAGCTAAAGAGTGTCTTTAAACTTATGTTACACCTTCAGATATGAAAGGGATGGTATGGTGTCTCTAGTAGAGAGATCGGCTAATGGGTGAGATGAATGGAAAGATTTGAAGTGAGATGGACCCTAGTAATGGAAGAGGTGTGAGTGTCTCTTTCTTGAGCGATGGTATCGAAGCCTTAGCTTCGATCAGGAGATTGATCGGATATGCGAGGATGTGGTGAAGAAGTATCGGAGCCTTAGCTTGGTAGAATGTGAAGGCTAAAAAGTAACATATGAGATGAGTTGGTCAGGGAATTGGGTTCAACAGAGATGAAAAAGAAGAAGATGCGGGGAAATTGATCAGAAGAGTGGAAGTAATAGATGACTGGAGAGAAGAGAAAATATGAGGAGAATAAGGAGTAGGAATATATAAAGAAGAAAGGGTTAAGTATAGAGGTTGTCATCATGGATGAATGGTTTCGGGAAAGGAGTGTGGGTTTGGTCATGGAAGGAGATAGAGGTAACCCACATGGGTCAACTCTATGGCTAAGGTGGTGTGACTTGATTGGAGGAAAGATTTTGAGGGTTCAAACGGGATTAAAAAAAATGAAGGGACTCCGGTGAGGGGTATATGTACATGCGTCGAATGGTGAGAGGATTTTTCCCAAGACAGTTATCCTACGATCGAGGCAATACATCCACGTAAAAGATCAAGCATCGAGGGCCAACTCTCATGGAGAAATAGAGGCACATCAGGCAATGTATCGACATGTAAAAATCGAGGAAGAATGATTTTCTAGCGTCTAACAAAGCAGACCTAAGGATTCTGGAGAGTTGACCGAGATCAACTCTAACCAGGCTCCCATTGGTCCACGTCAGCTCACTAGGTGACAAAACAAAGTGGAAATTCCTTATCAATTTGAAATAAAATATTAAACGATTTGTATTAATTTTAGGTCAAAACATGAAAAATATTTTTAGTTTTAAGTAGTATTTAATGGCGTTTTCTATTTATTTTTACAAGTTAATTTATTAAGGCTTTATTTTTACAAGTGTATTTATTTATACGATTAACTGTAAAGTGTGTATTTTATTTTTATTTTATATTTTGGATACTATTATTTATATACATAATTTATATATTTATAACTTATTTAAATACATATGAATATATTTTATTGTATTTTTCTAATATAACATGTACGCTTAATTAAATATGTATAGTTATTTCGTAGGTATATGTATGTATAATTCATCTATGTATTTTTATATATGTATTTATTTTAGTTTATTTTTAAAGGTTTTATTTTATTCTAATTATGTATATAAATTATGAATAATATTTACAAAACTATAAATATAAAATATGAAAATGTAAAGAATAAATAAAATGATTATTTTATTCACGTATACTATACAACATGGGTCGAAAACCTAAATTTTGCATCTTAACTCCAAATTAAATGAAACTAACTTTACTAAATAGCTAATTATAAGTTATATACAATTAAAATGATTTTGATGAATTTTGAGTTTATATGGAGAAGATATAGGTCTGTGAAGTTGGGATTTTGGATTTTTATTCTAAGTGTAGAAAACACATTATTTTTATTTGAAATAAATTTTATATTTTTCTATATATTTTTATCTACGACTTTCATGTACAAAGTTTCTTGATTTCAAGTATAAGTAATAAAGAATAAAATAGATCTAAAAATGAACTTATTGGGGTTTTATAAAGGGATATTTACACCCATAACCCTGAGTAATTTCGTAATTACCCCAAGAATCCCTAGTAATCATGAATTACACCCAAGACCCCAAATAATGCTTAACCTTTACATGGCATAACCCAGTGTCAAGTTTCGTCTTAATTCTCTGTTAAGTCTGACGGGAAAAGTCATATGTTGACCATTTTTACCTTCAAAACACATCATATTTATAACATAATGCCATTCTGTAGATCAAACAAAATGATGCCCCCTCTCCCGGCAAACCTTAGGCCCTCCTGCTCGCCCCTGGCAAGCGGCCCCCTCCGTCCCACGCCTCTGTGCCCCGCTCACCCGCATGCGAGCTCCAGCCCTCCCCCCGTCCTCGCGCCTCCACCCTTCGCATGTGAGCTACAAGCTTCCCTCCCCACGCCTCCGCCCTAGCATGTGAGCTCCAGCAACCCCCTCCCCCCATCCCTCGCACCTCCACCCTGCAAGCCCCAGGTCCCCCCTGCACGTGCCTCCCAAGCTCCAGGTCAGGCCCGACCTGCTCGCGCACCTCCTCCTTGCAAGCCCTAGGTCCCCCTCATGCACGCCTCTCAAGCTTCAAGTCGGACGCACCCTACCTGTACCTCCGTCTTGCAAGGCCCAAGCCCCCCACGTATGTGCCTTTCACCTCCTACCTCATCCGCGTAAATCCCCAGGTCGGAGCCCCCTTCCCTGCGTATACCTCCGCCCGTAAGCTCTAGGTCAGATCCCCACCCTCCTCGCCTGTGATCCTCTGACTGCAAGCCCTAAGTCAGAGCCTCTGTTGAAGCCAAAAATCGAGCGATCTTATGTTCCGCACAAGGTGGGAACACAGTCGTTGAATCGACCACATGAAATCAAGACTTCAAACAACAATTAACCCACAACAGATAAATCAAGAAATGAAAGTGAATGTGCGGAGTTAAAATTTATTATAACTCTACAACAAGGATGTGTATAGGTGCAAGTATGTAGAGTGTCAAACACAGAGAACAAGCAGGTAGATCCGAGCAATTTATGCACAAAAGCGAATGTGATGTAGTTGTCTATAAGTGTGCTATTTTTGTGGGTTTTTAATTTCATATTTTTTATTTGATTTTTATATTTTTATATTTTGATTTTAAATTTTCTTATTTTATATTATCTTTTTATATTTTATATTTTAATATTTTCCTTTTCTTTTAAATAGAAATGTAAAGCTATATATAAGATATATATACAATATAGGTGGAAGAGAGATAATATATATAGAAAAATTGGGAAAATAATCAAAATAGAGGAAATAAAATATTTTTGGGTTTCTGACAATTTTGTTATTATTTTTGCGATTTTTAGATAATTTTTCTTATTTTTATATATTTTTAAAGTAAAAAATAACTAAAACATGGTTTCAAAATAAATACCTAAAATTAAATTAGAGATAAAAAATAGTAAATAGCGTCAAAAATTCTCCAAATTAATTTTAATATAAAGATAAAAGTATAGAGAAAATTCAAAAATAAAAACTATACCTTGTGACTTTTTATATATTTTTTATATTTTTATTAAGGTTTTAGGGGTTTTCAATTTTTACGAGTTTTATTTTATATTTTTTAGTGATTTTTGATGTGGAAATTAAAACATAAAAATAGAAAAAAAATATTTTTTTGGGAATTTTTCAAAAGTTTTATACTTTTTATGGATTTCTTTTGCAAACAACGACAAGAATGACGCTTTCTAATTTTTTTATAAATAATAAAATGCCTCAAAATGCAAATAAAAATATTGGCATGAAAGAGCTATGCAACATGAGCTTAAGTCTATTTTCTGGGATTTTTTAGAGCAATATAGATGTATGGAATAAATACAAGAAACAAATAGAAAATGCAACACTAGCAGGGGTATTTTTATAAATATCCGAAAGTGTGAGGGCATGTATGCAATCTTCCCAAAAATTAATAACTAAACTAAAATATATCCGGGACAATCAAAAATAACCAAAGCTCTAGGCCTTTTCCTGTAAAATTCCCAAAATCACGTGGGTAAACACGTGCGCCCCTCGTAGGGGTCAAAATGTAATTTCCAAAAACCTAGGGGCTAAACTACAATTTGTCCAAAAATGTATAATCTCATTACAAAATTACATGACTAATTCGAAATATGCAAACCCCAACGGGTCCTGCCGCAAAGTGCCACCTCACGTGATGCGTCACGTGAGTTGACATGGCTTGGACCTAATAATAAATATAGGAAGCACATGGGATTTGTTGCAAAATTTACAAAATAAAAGTAACTGCAAATATAAGTTTATGGTCCGAATATTAAATACAAAAGTGTGTGGATTAGAAGCAAAATACCCACACTAGAGCGGATCCAACAACAGATCTTCGTTGACTTGCCACGTAGCGCGCTCACAAGTGATGATGATGCTTCGGCTCGATGGCCACAATTAGATCTTAGTGAGATGATCGACGGTGCTGGCCTGCGGAGATCCAACAGATGTTGTGTACCATGAAGAACACAGCCAGATCAATGGCGATGGAGGGGGGAGGAAGAACTGGGAAGCCTCCTTGGCGAGGCGAGGTTCGTCGAGCCCGATCTCCCTCCTCTGACGCTCCGTCAAGCTCCAAAACGGTCAGAATGCTTCCTGTAGGCGTCTTCTATCGTCTGGAAGCCACAAAACGATCAGAGAGGTGTCGAGGTACACCTGCATGGTCGACGGAGCGTAGGTATCCCATGTACCACCGATGAAGCGCAAAATTGCTCCCAGGTGGCTTGGTATGGTCTTGTTCCTGCAAGAAAAGCTGATGGGGTCGAGGGCAAATTGCCTCAACCCTGTAGTGCAACAGTTGGGAATGTGGGGATGTGAAAGTGAAGCTCGCCGGGGAGAGCTCAAAAGTGTGGTTAACGAAGGTGAAACAAGCGCGAAATGCAAAAGGAAGTGCGGGAAACGACAACCTAGGATTAACCCTAAACTAACGTGCAATAAAAACAAAAAAAGATGGACCTCAATGGCCGAACATGCCAAAGATATAACCTCGATGGCGGCGCTCTGCTGGAGATGTGGAGATCGCCTGAGACCATCTCCTTCAACCTACTTCAATGCATAACGTGGGTGCTGTCACCACCCACGACCATTTGGGCGCAAGAGGGACGAGAGAAAGTGGGCCAAGGGGACTCGAAAAATCAGAGAAAGTCAAGGAGTGGGTTATGTACTGTGGTATGGATGAACGAGGGGCTCCAAATATCGAAGAAAATATGGCGAATCGGCGATGCTCAACCCAAGAAATCACTAGGGCATGAATCCTCGATAGTTAGGGAACAAAAGTCATGAAGGAAGCGGGGCGATTTGATGAAAGGTCGGGCCGCGAAAAAATCAAGAAGAGGGGACAAAGCGTGGTTCTGACACAAAGCAGATCTCGATGAAAGAGTTGACCGAGGTCAACCAACGGACCAATCTGGTTGGTCCACGTAGACCAACCAGAAAATCCCTGGCAAAAAAATTTTGTAAATTATATTTAAAATAATAAACTAATTTATTATTTTTAGTTTAGAAAATGAAAAATATTTATTATTTTCTAAAGTATTTTATTATGATTTTTATTTATTTTTTCGAGGTCTAGAATTAGAAGTTACCTTTTAAGGATATATATATAGGCATATTCATCTATGTGTTTCAATCTTTTATTTTTTATTTTGTATTTTTAATTTTATTTTTATTATTTTATATATTTATAACTTATTTTTATAAACTTAACTATATTTTTATTTTATTTTTCTGAAGTATTTTATTCTAATAAATAAATAGATGTATTATTTTTATAGGTATGGATATAGACAGTTCATCTGTATATTTTATACAAGTGTTTTATTTTTATGTTTTATTAATGTTTTTATTCCAGTGTTAATATGTACATATATTATAAATAGTGTTTACAAAATTTCAAAATAATGAATAATAAATAAAATGAATGTTTTAATCGGTATAAGTATACAATAGGGGTCCAAAACCTAACTTTTAAACTGTAAATTCAAAAAATATGAGACCACTTCATTAAATAGATTATTAAAAGTTATATACAATTAAAGGTGATTTTGATATATTTTGAGTTTTTATTTGAGAGATATAGGTTTGGGAAGTTGGGATTTTGGAAATTTATTTAGAGCATATTTTATACACTATATATTATTTTTGTATGAAATCAATTTTGTATTTTTCTATATTTAGTTATTAACAACTTTCATGTTCGAAGTTTCTTTATTTGAAGTGTAAAAAGTGGAACTAAAAATAGGTCCCATAAAATGAATTACATAAAAGGGGTTTTCATTGTATTATGGCCCTTATATCCCCCTATTTTATTCCTTGTCGACCTAGTCATCGAGATGCCTAGGTCTAGAGCTTTCGGGTCATAAAATATTGTCAATATTTTATTATTTTCCTTTTCTTTCCTTTATTCTATAATTTTGACTTTAAAACCCATATTTTATACACAATTTACACAACAAAGCATGAATGATAACATGCCTAAATTGAGGGTATTTACATGCATTTACTCGGATTTTTAAGGTCAAAATGATATAATAAAGATGATGAAACAAAGATTCATCAGCCTCCCCTGCCCCTCTCACAACCGGCAAGGCCATGCCTTAACCCTGTAATCCCAGCCACCCCCCCCCCCGCGCAAGCTCCACGACCACCCCTGCCTGCAAGCCCTAGCTCGGAGGCATGATGATAGCTTCTTCTCTTCTCAATCCATTTTCATTCCAATCTTATTGTCCGGGATTGTGAAGGTCATTAGCTTTGGAATAGTTGTCGTAACACGGTGGTGGAGGCAACGCAACAATATCGCACCTATTCTGGCAATCGAGCCCACCTCCTCCTCTCCTTCCTTTCTTTTTTCCCTTTTTTGAGTAATCTCGACTGTTAGATCATGGATTGGTTAGATTAACTCAATCATCTGGTTGAGTTAATGACCTAAACTAAAGGAAGGTTTTGGGCGTTAAACAGAATGGTTATTTAGGGTCTTGAGTGTAATTCGTGATTATCGAGGGTTCCTGTGGTAATTATGAAATTACGCATAGTTATGAGTGTAAATATCCCTTTTATAAATTAGGGTTTATTGTATTTTTGACCCTTATCTCCCTCAACTTTATTACTTGTCGTCCTAGTCATCATAATGCCTAAGTCTTGGGGATTAGAATCATTCAATTTCTTTGGAATTTCATTTTTCCTTTTCTTTCTTCTTTTATTTTGACTTTAAATATAGTAATTTATACAATAATTACATGTTAAATAGTGTATGTTATTTCATGTAAAATAATGATATTTACATGAATTTAGTGATGAAATGGAGATTCATCAATCCCCTAGACTTGGGGTCCAAAACATAACTTTCAAACCATAAATCCGATAAATATGAGACCACTTCATTAAATAGCTCATTAAAAGTTATATACGTTAAAGGAGATTTTGATACATTTTGAGTTTTTATTTGAGAGATATAGGTTTGAGAAGTTGAGATTTTGGAAACTTTTTAGAGCATATTTTATACATTGTATATTATTTTTGTATGAAATCAAATTTGTATTTTTCTATACTTAGTTATCTACAACGTTCATGTTCAAAGTTTCTTTATTTGAAGTGTAAAAAGTGGAACTAAAAATAGGTCCCAAAAAATGAATTACATAAAAGGGGGTTTTATTGTATTATGGCCCATATATCCCCCTATTTTATTCCTTGTCGACCTAGTCATCGAGATGCCTAGGTCTCGAGATTTCGGGTCATACAATATTATCAATATTTTATTATTTTCCTTTGCTTTCCTTTATTCTATAATTTTCGCTTTAAAACCCGTATTTTATATACTATTTACACAACAATGCATGAATGATAACATGCCTAAATTAAGAGTATTTACATGCATTTACTCGGATTTTTAAGGCCAAAATGATAGAATGAAGATGATGAAACGGAGATTCATCAGCCTCCCCTACCCCTCTCACAACCGGCAAGGCCATGCCTTAACCCTGTAATCCCAGGGACCCCCCCCTCCCCCGTGCAAGCTCCGCGACCACCCCTGCCTGCAAGCCCTAGGTCGGACGCATGATGATTGCTTCTTCTCTTCTCAATCCATTTTCTTCCCCATATTGTTGTCCGGGATTGTGAAGGTCGTTAGCTTTGGAACAGGAGGTGAAGCGGCGGCGGTTGTCGTAACACGGTGGTGGAGGCAACGCAACCGTGTCGCATCTATTCTGGCAATCGAACCCATCTCCTCCTCTCCTTCCTTTCTTTTTTCCTTTTTTGAGTAATCTCAACGATTAGATCGTGGATTGGTTAGATTAACTCAATCATCTTGTTGAGTTAATGATCTAAACTAACGGAAGGTTTTGGGTGTAAAACGGAATGCTTATTTAGGGTCTTGAGTGTAATTCGTGATTATCGAGGGTTCCTGTGGTAATTACGAAATTATTCATAGTTATGAGTGTAAATATCCCTTTTATAATTTAGGGTTTGTTTTATTTTTGACCCTTATCTCCCTCAACTTTATTCCTTGTCATCTAGTCATCATAATGCCTAGGTCTTGTTGATTAGAATCATTTAATTTCTTTGGAATTTCATTTTTTCTTTTCTTTCTTCTTTTATTTTGACTTTAAATATAGTATTTTATACAATAATTACACATTAAATAATGTATGTTATTTCATGGAAAATAATGATATTTACATGAATTTAGTGATGAAATGGAGATTCAGCAGTCCCCTATACTTGTCTTTGCTTGTCCCTAGCAAACACATATTCTTATAAGTATAGAAAATAAAATAAAGAAAAGGAAAGGAAAGAACTTGGATTGATTTTGACTTTCAAAATCATCTTCATAAAATAAAAGTTTGGAGCTCATTCGGACCTTTTGCAATTAGGTTTGGTCGAAACCTTATTGAGAAGTGGATTTAAAACACAACAACCTCTAACACCCATAAGACTCTCCCCAAGTCTCTTCTAAAGCCAGGTCAGAACAAGTCGATGTCATATGCAATCCCTTATAACTATGTGTCTACCGTGTATAGTGACAATGATATGTAGCTCCTCTCGACTGTCATGGTGATAAACCGAAAATTAACATCGGTTGTGCATTCCACACAAGGCGGGAATGCAATCGTTGTGGTGACCGACAAGAACCTCGGGTTTAATCAACAATTAATATTAAGAAATAAATATAAAAATGTGGAGTTAAAATTTATTATAAATCTACATGCAAATGTGTATAGGTGTAAGCACAAGTACAGGTCGAACACTAGGAGCAAACGTTTGGGAGCAAAATAAATGCACAAAATTATTCAACTTTTTTCTTGTCCATGTTATTGCTTTTGTGGGTTTTAATTTTTTAATTATTTTTTATTTTATTTTATTTTAATAATTTTTATTTGATTTTTAGTTTTCTAATTTTATATTTTTCTAATTTTATATTTTTCCTTTTTTATATTTTATTTACATGATATATAGAAATATGTTTATAAACACTATTAAATCCAAACAAAATTCAGAAAACAATTTGTTTTTGGGTTTTTAATATTTTTCTAATGTTTTTGTATTTTCCAAAAAATTTTGCTAATTTTTATGAACTTTTAAAATCAACAATATCCCACATATATGGTTAATAAATAATCCAAGATTAATTTGGATTTTAAAATACTAAATAAGTCCCATAATTACACAAATTAATTTGAATACATAAATAATAAAATATAGATAATTATACAACAGGAAAATATATTTTTGGTATTTTTGAAGAGTTTATATTTTTTTGGATTTTGGAGCTTGTTGAAATTTTTATGTTTTCTTTTTGTATTTTTAGAGATTTTTGTTTTCTAGACTCAATAAATACCATAATATGTCATATATAATTTTTTTGTAATTTTTCAAAATATTTTTATATTTTTTTCATATTTTTATATGTAAACAGGGATTATTTAGGCTCCTTTTTAATTTTAATAAATAGTTAGGTGCAAAAAAATGCAAAGTGGACACGTGGCGTGTATGCACAGTGCATAGTATCTAATCCTATTTTTGTGGATTTTTAGGGGCTCATTAGCTATTTTTAATAATTAGATAAAAGTCATAAAAATAAATAGCCCGGTAGGGGCATTTTTACAAATAGAATACAATCCAGGGTCATCTGTGCAAAAACATAAAGATTTTACAACGTTTCTTTAAATTTTATTAACTAAATCCATATTCAAAATCCGCAAGAGTGCGCATGCAATTTTACCAACACGTGGGACTGCATGTGATTCAAACTAGGAGGGACCAAAATGCAATTACAAGAACTGTCAGGGGCCTCACAATAATTTTTACATAAATATATAAAATCAATTTTGATTTATTGGATTAAACATTAATTTACAAAACTAGCAGGGGTATCCCTGCAATTTTGCCACCTCACGTGGGATGCCAAGTGAGGTGACGTGGAATGGACGTAAAAGCAATTTAAAATAATTACAGGGTCCTTTATGCAAAAATCCCACTTATTTTATAACGTTACATTTTATTTACAAGATAAAATAATAAATACCAAAAAGGCGGGGTTAAGATGTGCAAATTACCCC
Source organism: Ottelia alismoides (assembly GCA_037367405.1). Taxonomy (NCBI): domain Eukaryota; kingdom Viridiplantae; phylum Streptophyta; class Magnoliopsida; order Alismatales; family Hydrocharitaceae; genus Ottelia; species Ottelia alismoides. Next base: position 478,699 of record JAZKJV010000232.1, read on the forward strand.
GAAGAGGCGCTGGCCAACGGTCTAGATCATCTCACTTATCCACGTGTCAGCTTATCGTATGTCGGTGACGGTTCATCGCTGGATGATCAGGATTAGATCGCTCGACGTGATCTAACGATCGTGATGTGCTTCATCCAATGGCTATGATGGAATATGGGTGACACCTTCTTTATCCGACGGCTACTGCTCTTCACGAAGAACAGGGAAGAACTCGTCTTCCCCGAACTTTGATCATTAATCTCTGCTCCTCCCGAAGATCTTTGGCAATGGTGTTGGGGTCCTCACCTCCAGGGAGGTCTTCCACAACTAATGATGGTCGCGAGGGAGTCTGGGAGCCCAAGGATTGACAAGGCGAGCTCGGAGAAGATGCAGGCTCCAAGTACCTCATGTTCCTTCAAAAATCGACTCCGTCGGAGTCCTTTGGCGCTCTAGACCCTAGAAGATCCACACAAGCAAAAAAAGGGTTTAGCATCCTTATTTGGTGGTGAGGGACGGGTGGATGGCTGGCAGTGAAAGAATATGGAGGCGAAAGGGTGGTCAAAGAACGTCGGGAGCACGGTGAAATGGTTCGTCGGAGCGGATCTCCGGCGAACTACGAATAGTGGATCCTATACTAGATCTACTGGCTAATGATTAATCTAAATGCATAATTGAAAAGGGGGAACAAAAAACTACATAAAAATGAAAAAGGCATCTCTTATACCTGCCGACGATGGTAGGGAGTAGAACCTTGCTGGAGTTCGGCTGTGGGTGCAACCTCCTCCCCTTTTAGCCCTCTCGGACCCTCCAGGGGATCCTTCCTGTCACGAAGAAGCCTGCTGGGCCGGAGGGGGGGACAGAAAATGGAAGAAGATTGATCAAATTTCACAAAGGAGGAGGAGTTTATTTATGTACATGTATACGCACCCTTATTACCCGGCCAATATTAAGGAATTTATGATATATACAATGGATTGAAATGTGCCTGGCGTGGATGTACAATGATGTAACGACAGTTCGTCTGAAGGAAGCGTTCGCGAAAGATGGACGAGATGCCCAGGAAAAATGTTGTAAAATCAAGGAAATGATAGGGGCATCACTTCAGACGGCTGGAGCTCAAGTTGACCAGGGTCAACCCTAGGAGGCTGTGATTGGCCCAGCTCAGCCCGCTACAAGACAAAACATGTCGTTTATTCGAAAATAATTATTTATAAATAGTAAATGAATTTTTTAATTTTTGTGTATAAAATAAAAATTGTTCATTATTTAATATAAAATTTTATTAAGATTTTTATTTAATTTTTTGATATATTTTATTACAAGTTTAAGTTTATTAGCTTATTTATAGATATATTCATCTATGTTTTATGCATTTTTATTTTTATTATGTTTTTTTATTTTTTTATTTTATTATTTTATTTTATATATTTACAACTTATTTTTATAAGTATAAATATATTTTTATTTGATTTTTATGATGTTATTTGTACACTTAAATAAATAGATAAGTATATTCCGTAGGCATATTCATATGTATTTTTCCTATGTTTTATGTATAATATTTTATTTTAATGTGTTTTAATGGGTTTTATTTTAGTTTTGTATTTTTAATAGAATATAAATGGTATTTACAATATTATAAAAATAGGAATGAATAAAGAATGAAAGAGTATATTTCCCCTTTTATTTATATACATATATAACATAGGTATTTCATCTATGTATTTTCATAGACTTATTTTATTTTTTCCCTTTTCTTTTTGTTTTATTCTTATTTTAATATTCACATATGTTATATATAATATTTACAAAATTATAAAAAATGAATTTATAAAAATAATGAATAATTAATAAAATGAATATTTTAATCGGTAGAATGTACAATAGGGCCCAAAACCTAACTTCTACACAATAACTCAAAACCACCACCATTAAATAGCCCGTGAAAAGTTATATACAATTACAGGTGATTTTGCTATGTTTTGAGTTTTATTGAAAAGATATGGATCTGTGAAGTTTGATTTCTAGCTTTTTATTCTGTGTATAAAATATACACTATGTATTATTTTTGTACGAACTCAATTTTGTATTTTTATATACATTATTATCTACAACTTTCATGTACAAAACTTTTTATTTGATGAATAAATCATCAAGAATAAAATAGGTGTCAAAATGCATAATTAATGAATAAATAAATAGGGTATTTATCTATTTTGGCCCTTATCTCCCCTACTTTTTCCCTTGTCGACCAACTCCATTCTGGACTTGGTCCCGGGGTTAGGGTCATAAAATATTTGAAATATTTTATTCCTTTTTCTTTTCTTCTCTTTATTTTATAATTTTGGCATAAAAGCTTTATTCTCTATACAAATAATATATTAAATAATGAATGCTATTATGCACAAATTGATGCTATTTACATGCATTTTCTGGGGATTTTAAGACCAAAATGATAGAATAAAGGTGATAAAATGGATATTCATCACCCCCCTATACTTGCCTTTGCTAGTCCCTAGCAAATACTTATGCAATAACTACAAAAAGATCAAAGCATAAAAAGAAAAGAAAAAGCAAGAATAAAGAATATAAAGAATAAATTGAATTGATCATGATTATTAAACTTATTTGTACAATTCAAAGTTTGGAGCTCAGGTTAGACCTTGGTGTGCGAATGTGTGTGGAACCTGATTAGGAACCAAATTTAAAACACAATAGACTTCGAGAGTCACGAAACTTCGTTCAACCCACCTCAATAGCCAGGTCAGAAGTAGACTACATCATACACAAACCCTTATGACTATGAAGCTGACTTGTATGGTGTAAATGATAGTGCCTTTATCCAACTGAAATGATGAAGGAATTGACTTCTCCTAAATGACAACCCAATGATTCCCCAATCTAGCACTCTGTCGTCGAGGAGCGGGGTATTCCCTTCTAAGTTCAAGTGGCATCCAACTCAAGAGGAGGAGGTGAAGAAGAGAACGGACGGTAGCCAGTGTAGCTACCTATCTTGGGATGCAAGACCAGTATAGTCAAGTCGTCCAGCTGGAGGCTCACATGGTATAACTTTGATGCTTAAGCTTGCTTATTTTCTATACAACATATATACATACTCCGGCAGGTACTTTATTTTTATTTTCAAGCCTGTCCTTTTTTGTTTTGAAATACTATTTATAGAAGCATTTACATAAGGACTTTTTCCTCTTGAGCCAAAAGACTATCCCTCTTTTGAAGCTTTATCGCAACCCACACTCTCTTGTCATTCAACTTCATTGTAAATGGACCATGTTGGGGTGCACTTCCCTCCCTAGACGAGGATGAGTGTTTCCACCGTGTGCGTTTCAGACTGGCAAATACAACCCCCTCACCACTCCAATTGAGTTGAGCCAAGTGAAAGGTGCAAGTGTCCAAGTTAGGTCACGACCGACAAGAGTCATGTGTGTGTCTCGCAAAGTTCTAGTTAGTCAGTTGAGGTGACTTGAACCCAGCCCTGAGTCTCAAAGAATTAAGTCTGACTAGACCTTAAGTACCTTAAACCTAGTTCCCATAAGGTTCCAGTGCAGTTAGTTGCAGTAAGGTCCAACCAGGCTTCAATCTTTGACTTTATTGGACTAGTTCAATCATCAAGCTCAATTGAAAAGAATATGAACGCTATACAAATGCTATTTACCACTATGCAAAGAATGATGATTTTTTTCAAAGAATTTGAAAAACAACAAGAATTTTCACTCAAAGAATTTTGCAAATAAAAGAATTTAGGCACTCAAAGTATAAAATATGTACAACTATTCACATGGGTGTGCTCCTTTATTTTACAAGACTTAAGAATTTAAAGAATTTTACATGTTAACAAAGTCAGTTATTTAGGTATATATATACAATTAATAAATAATTTTATGTATTTTATTTATGATTTATTTTTAATGATGCTATTATTCCTCAAATTTATTTGAAAATTATTTTGAAAACTATAGTACAAAATAATTTTGTAAATATTTACAAACATTTGAAAGCAATTTAGCAAAGATTTTGCAAACACTATATATACATTTTTCAAAATATTTTTATAAAATATTTTCCAAATTATTTGCAAATAGGTTTTTAAATCTTTTATTTCACACAAAGAAACGAATTTTTGCAATCAAACTATTTTTTTAAAGGTTAAAAACATTTCACGAAAAAGTTTTCCAAACGTTTCACACCATTTTTCAAATCATTTTGCAAAAATAATTTTAACCTGATTTATTAATCAGTACATACAAAAAGAACTTGAGGAATAAAAAGTCGTATTAATTGGTTTTAAATAAATTATAAAGTATTTTTAGCCATAATTATTATTAATTATACAAAACTACGAGTTATGGCTAAATTATATACATAGTATATACGACCCCCTATACTTAGCATGAGATATGTCCTCATGGATTGAAAAGAGAAAGAGAAGACATAACTCGTGATGAGTATAGAAAAGCCTATACTACAACGACTGAAAGAATAACAAATGAAAGAATAACGAGATAAAGGAATAAGATGGTGACTATCCCTCCATACTTAAGATCAAATAATCCTAAGTATAGCAGGTTGTACACAATGCATGGAGGGTCAAGGGTGGGAATAAACAGATCAATGAACGAATCAAAGGTGTAGCCCCCCTATACTTAGGACAAAGTATGTCAACTGTCAAAAAGGGGTGACACCTTTTATGCAGATAAAGAAAAATGAAAAGGAAAAGAAGAAAAGAAGAAAAGAGAGATATATACAGATATACGATAAGATCGTGGAGAATGTACGCATCACTCCCCCTATACTTAGGGTGAGATATCCCTAAGTATAGGCAACAACAGGAGTGACGAAGCTTTATGAGGAAAGAAGAACGCGGTGTGAACCCCCTATACTTAGGACAAAGTACGTCCTAAGTATAGACACATAGATATGGCGCAAGATCTAGGGCACACAAGACATATAGAAGTACGAAGGAATAGACTATACAACACATATATACAACTAGCACAGAGTGTGAAGTATAGGATGGTATCTGGTAAACGACTATCGTGCTCTCTTCGTTGTCTCCCTGTGAGAATGACGATACAGTCAGTCAATGAGAGGACACCCAGATATGCAATCAAGTGGGTGTCAACTACCGGGGACAAGAGATCTAAAACTAAACATGAAGCCAGTAGCGAAAGCAAAACGTCGGCTCATAAGGAGTGCAATGAGTGAGTGGAGCCGATACCGTAAGATCTGGAGGAAGAAAGAGCAGTACAGACTCCTCCTAATCAATCATGGTCTCCGAAAGATACCAACGATAAAGAGCAGGAGACTGCAGTGTGATATCTAGTGATCATAGAGTCCGAAAGTCACAGGAACACACCAAACAACACAGGATATGGCTCAACCCTGTGAGGGTCCTCACACTGAGAGGACTCAGAGATCTCAGAGTAATCACAAGACTCGACTACATGCTCTAACAGAGAGGAGACACAACCAGGGAGGAGACCGAGTACCAAAATCAGCAGACCCGACTTCATGCCCCTCTAGAGAGGAAGCACCAGAAGTGAAGCCGAGTACCTAAAATATGATGTACTCAACCGCAGATAATCCTCAGGGAGTAATACTTGCTAGTCAATGAATAATCAGAACAGAAGCTCACCCCTGCGAGGTTCGTCAAGGTGAGTGGGCTCAGAGGAGCCTGATCCATCAGACGGATCAAATAACAGTGGTCTCGGTAGGTGACAGATCGGCTACCAGCAGAAGAGATCGAGAGATCTAAAAAAATGACAGTGTCTCGCAGACAACCCTTGGGGAGCGTACTGTCAACTAATCATCGAATGATCAGAGAGAGATGGCTCATCCCTGCGAGGACCGCCAAGGAGAGCAGACTCAAAGGAGTCCATTCAGAGTGGCCCCAAAATCCCATAAATCAGATAATCATCATAGCAGCGGGGACCGGAAAATCTAATCAGACGACTTGATTCTGTGTTCCCATAGATAGGAGACACAATTAGCAAGGGGAACCGAGCGCAAAGAAAATGTTGCATTTTCCCGAAGATAGTCCTCAGGAAACAATGCAAACGAAACATGGAATAATCAGATCAGATCTCTTCCTTGTGAGGTTTGTCAAGGAGAGAGGACTCAAAGGAGTCAATAAGAATGGTCTCTGTAGACGACAGACCATCTACGAGCAGAAGAGACCGCAAGATCTAGCAAGGTGTCATAGTCTCTCGTAGATAACCCTCGGAGAGCGTTATGAACTAGGAAAGGAATAACTAGAAATGTAACACTCATCCTTGCGAGGACCGTCAAGGAGAGAAGACTCAAAGGAGTCCAGGTCATTGGCCTCGTACACCTACACATCGGGCGCATAATCAGCAGGGAGGCCAAACAGTCAAATAAGATGACGCGGTTTCAGGCTCCAGCAAGGTGGAAATAGAGTGAGTGGATGAATCCGATCGTAAAGAAAGTGTCATATCCTCCCGCAGATAGTCCTCGGGGAGTAATACGAACTGAGTCAATCAAGTTATGGGTGTACACCTTTGTCTTGAGGTTCAAATCATAATAGTCAATCAATCTTCAAAAATGGAGATGGGTAGGAACCTCAAAATAGATAAATCATCATCATATCATCAAAATACGTTGCATTCCCAATTAGTGTGCTTGATCAAAACATCTTAATAAAGCATCACACCTAATCATCGTGCATCATAAAGGAAATCCTCAAGAGGCTTTGATGCACAAACCTCAACTCAGATCCACCAAAAGTGGGGTATTAATCTCAGCGTCCTCAAAAAGTGCCTGACTTACTCCAATAATCAATGTAAGTCAAAATAATCGATGCGGGCGATATGTACTAGCACAACAATCCTGGGTGAGAGAAAAGATGATACAGGAGACACGAGGAGGGTGGGCAAGAAGCGAAACGAAAGGATCTGGCGAAGATGAAGCTCAAGCGCCAATATCACGACTCAATGCTAATGAGATATATGTATAAGAGAGGTAGAGAGACTCAAAGATGAAAATTGCATGACTCACGCGGACGGGATCGATAACTCAAAGCGAACATGCAAATGGACTCCAAGCCACAATCAATACACAAGGAAAACCCTCGATTCACCTACTCAACACAGTGAAGATGGAGATGTGGTCTTTTTATCTTGTCAATTTTAGAGTTAGGTGATCATAGAAAGTCTTACAAACCGGAATGGCTTTGGGATTGGGACACTAATCTCTAGCATGTATGTATAAATAAAATGCTCAGACAATGAGGGGGTTGCTCTCCCCAACAAAAGGAATCCATTACATTTCATTTGAGTCCAATAAAGTTAGCAGTTCCGGTTTTATTTTGGTTATCACTTTTTTTGTTTAATTTTTCAATGCATGTGCCTAACGGGGTTTTTAGTTTCCATTTAGCATTCTAGGTGAGCAAAATCAGAGGGAGAAGATCGGAAAAGCCATGCAAGTCATAATACGATGATGCATGCCAAGTAAGAAGACTTACACTGCTTCCCAGCTCTCTCCATGTGGGATGCATAACAGAATTGAAACCTATGCTAAATGCAAATGCAATCCAATGAAATCGCCCTAGGATAGTAACTGCTATTATAGTGAAGCACCAAATGTTGGTTATTCAAAGCCAAACCCTAGAGTCCGATCTTGGAGACATCTCGGTGCCCGCGACAACGGGTCCTGCCAACGTTGTATGAAGTCTCTAATGGCACGCGGGTTTGAAGCTAAATAACCAACAGTTATTAATTTGACTAAGTCCAGAAGAGCATCTAAAGGTAGATGCAAAAATATGAGGGGCTTTGGACCTTAATCTATCGGCAAACAATTCCTAAGCTAGGTCCCATTCACATAAAATAATAAAAAAATAAAATAAAAAGGAAAAACAACGTCAAAACCGTCAAGGCCCCCAAGGGAACAATCCCTCAGGCAATGGACCTCAGGAAGTCAGAGCGTCTGAGAGTCCAAATTATTACAATCCAAAGGTCACTCTCTCTCATAAATTTCATTTTTTTTAAATGCAAAATGAAATAAAGATAATTAAATGTCTCAAAAAATTCTTCTCCGTCTGCCTTGGATGCTCTCTCCCATTAGCCGAGCAAGAAAGGCCGACCCTACCTTGCTTGGGTGAAATCGGCTTCCTAGGAAGCCCTCCTTCACATGGCGGTCCCTCGCATCAAAGACAAATAAGGAAGAGGTCAGAACAATCACAACAATATAAGTAATTAATGCAAATAAATAAGAAAATATGGACAAGAGTGAATAATCAAATAAGTAAATATCCCAAATGACGTTGCTCCCCGGCAACGACGCCATTTGATAAACCAAAAACTATCATCAGTCGTGCATTCCACACAATCCAGGAACACAATCGTTGTGGTGACTGACAAGAACCTTGGGTTTAATCAATAATTAACCCACAATAAATACCAAGCAATTAAATCTAAAAAATGTGGAGTTAAAATTTATTATAACTCTACATGCAAATGTGTATAGGTGTAAGCATAAGTAGAGGTCGAACACTAGGAGCAAACTAATGGGAGCAAAATAAATGCACAAAATTATTCAATTACTTTCTTGTCCATGTTATTCTTTTTGTGGGTTTTTAATTTTTTTTATTTATTTTATTTTTGATATTTATAATTTTTACCTGATTTTTAATTTTCTAATTTTTAATTTCTTTTATATTTTTTCTTTTTATATTTCTTTTTTTATATTTTATATACTCAATACATAGAAATATATTTATAAATGCTATTAAATCTAAACAAAAGTCAGAAAATAATTTGTTTTTGGGTTTTGTTTAATAATTTTTCTAATGTTTTTGTACTTTTCTAGAAATTTTTGCTATTTTTTATGTATTTTTAAAATCAACAATATCCCAAATATAGGGTTAATAAATAATCTTAGATTAATTTAGGTTTTAAAAATACTAAATAATTCCCAAAATTATCCAAATTAATTTAAATACATAAATAATAATATATAGATAATTATACAACAAGAAAATGCATTTTTGGTATTTTTGAAGAGTTGTTTATATATTTTTTTAGGATTTTCGAGCAAGTTGAAATTTTTATGTTTTCTTTTTGTATTTTGAGGGTTTTTTCTGGACTCGATAAATATCAAAACATATCATATAGTTTTTTTGTAATTTTTCAAAATAATTTTATATTTTTTGCTATTTTTATATGTAAACATGCATTATTTAGGCTCCTTTTTAATTTTAATAAATAGATTAGATGCAAAAAATGCAAAATGGATACTTGGTATGTATGCACGATGCATGGAGTATCTAATCCTATTTTTGTGGATTTTTAGGGGCTCATTAGCTATTTTTAATAATTAGATAAAACTCACAAAAATAAATAGCCTGACAGGGGCATTTTTGTTAATGAAATACAATCTAGGGGCATCTGTGCAAAAATACCAAGATTTACAACGTTTCTTTAAATTTTAATGACTAAATTCCAATTTCAAAATCTAAAAGGGTACGCGTGCAATTTTACCAACACGTGGGACTACACGTGATTCGAATGAGGAGGGACCAAAATGCAATTACAAGAAATGTTTGGGGCATCACAGTATTTTTTACAGAAATATATAACATGAATTTTGATTTATTGGACTAAACATTAATTTACAAAACTAGTAGGGGTATCCCTACAATATTGCCACCTCACGTGGTACGGCACGCGAGGTGACGTGGAATGGACCTAGAAGTAATTTAAAATAAGAACAAGGTCCTTTATGCAAAAATCACACTTATTTTATAACGTTACATTTTATTTACGAGACTAAATAATAAATACCAAAAAGGTGGGGTTAAGATGTGCAAATTACCCCGAAGAGGTGTTGGCCAACGGTCTAGATCATCTGACTTATCCACGTGTCAGATTATCATGCGCCAATGACGGTTCATTGCTGGACAGTCAGGATTAGATCGCTCGATGCGATCTGACGGTTGTGATGTGCTTCATCCAACGACTCTGATGGAATCTGGGCGACACCTTCTTCATCCGACGGCTACTGCTCTTCACGAAGAACATGGAAGAACCCATTTTCCCTAAACTTTAATCGTTGATCTCTCCTCCTCCCGAAGGTTCTTAGAAATGGTGTTGGGTTCCTCACCTCCAGGGAGGTCTTCCGCAGCTAAGGATCGGCAAGGCAAGATTGGAGAAGATGCAGGCTCCAGGTACCACTTGTTCCTTCGAAAATCGACTCCGTCGGAGTCCTTTAGCGCTCCATACCCTGCAAGAAGATTTGCACTAGAAAAAAGGGGGTCTAGCGTCCTTATTTGGTAGTGAGGGACGGGTGGATGGCTCGGACGGAGCTCCTCCGGCGGACGACGTAGAAGGGGGAGCTGATCACCAGATCCGGTAGAGATCTGGGTGAATGGAAGCGTAAGGAACGTAGGGGGATAGCAGTGAAAGAAGATGGAGGAGAAAGCGTGGTCGGAGAATGTCGGGAGCACAGTGAAATGGTTCGTGAGAGCGGTACGAACAACGGATCCTACACTAGATCTACTGGCTAATGATTAATCTAAATGCATAATTGAATAGAGGTAACAAAAAGATATATAAAAAATGAAAAACGCAGCTCTTATACCTGTCGGTGATGGTAGGGAGCAAGACGTCGCCGGAGCTCGGCCGTTCCTCCCCTTTTAGCCCTCTCGGACCCTCTACGGGCTCCTCCCTGTCACGATGAAGCCTGTTGGGCCGGAGGGGTTGGGGCAGAAAACAAAATAAGATTGACCAAATTTCGTAGAGGAGGAGTTTATTTATGTACATGTATACACACCCTTATTACCCGGCCAATATTAAGGAATCTATGATATATAAAATGGATTGAAATGCGTGGCGTGGATGTACAATAATGGAACGACAATTCCTCTGAAGGAAGCGTTCATGAAAGATGAACGAGATGCCTAGGGAAAATGTCGTAAAATCGGGGAAAAGACATGGGTGTCACTTCAAACGGCTGGAGGTCAAGTTGACCAAGGTCAACCCTCGGAGGCATGTGATTGGCCCAGCTCAGCCCGCTACAAGATAAAACAGGTTGTTAATAGTAAATGATTTTTTTTATTTTTGTGTATAAAATACAAAATGTTTATTATTTAATGTAGTATTTTATAATGATTTTTATTTAATTTTGATGTTTTTTATTACAAGTTTACTTTTAATACCTTATTATAGGTATATTCATCTATGTTTTGTGCATTGTTATTTTTATTTTATACATTTTATTTTATTCTTTTATTTTATATATTTACAACTTATTTTTGTGAGTATAAATATATTTTTATTTCATTTTTATGATGTTATTTGTACACTTAAAAAATAATAAGTATATTCTGTAGGTATATTCATAGGTATTTTACCTATGTTTTATGTATAATATTTTATTTTTAATGTATTTTAATTGGTTTTATTTTTGTTTTGTATTTTGAACATAATATGAATGGTATTTACAATATTATAAAAATAGGAATGAATAAAGAATAAAAGGATACATTTCCTCTTTTATTTATATACATATATAACATAGGTATTTCATCTATATATTTTCATAGAATTGCTTTATTTTGCCCTTTTCTTTTGGTTTTATTCTTATTTTAATATGCACATTTGTTATACATAATATTTACAAAATTATAAAAATATGAATTTATAAAAATAACGAATAATGAATAAAATTAATAATTTAATCAGTAGAATGTACAATAGAGGCCCAAAACCTAACTTCTATATAGTAACTCAAAACCACTACCATTAAATAGCCCATGAAAAGTTATATAAGGTGATTTTGCTATGTTTTGAGTTTTACTGAAAAGATATGGATCTGTGAAGTTTGATTTCTGGCTTTTTATTGTAGGTATAAAATATACATTATGTATTATTTTTGTATAAACTTAATTTTATATTTTTATTTACATTACAAAGCTTCTTTATTTGATGAATAAATCATCAAGAACAAAATAGGTGTCAGAATGCATAATTAATGAGTAAATAAATAGGGTATTTATTCTATTTTGGCCCTTATCTCCCCCTACCTTTTCCTTGTCGACCAACTCCATTATGGACTTGGTCTCAGGGTTAGGGTCATAAAATATTTGAAATATTTTATTCCTTTTCTTTTTTTCTCTTTATTCTATAATTTTGGCATTAAAAACCTTATTTTGTACACAAATAATACAATAAATAATGAATGCTATTATGCACAAATTGATGTTATTTACATGCATTTGCTGGGGTTTTTAAGGTGAAAATGATAGAATAAAGGTGATGAAATGGAGACTCATCACATGGGACCCTAATTCACCAATCCAACAACTCTTTCCTTGAGAAGGGGGTTATTCCCTTCTAATTTCAATTGCAACCAACTCAAGAAGCGAAGGCGGAGAAGAGAATGAATTGTAGCAATGTAGCTACCTATCCTATGAGGCTTAACAAGTGTAGCCAAGTCGTCTGGTTGCAGGATCATATAAAATTATTGATGAACTCAACTTTGGAGAGAGTCTAAAAATTATCCTCATAGAGATTGAGGATAGAGTGTCTCTGAGGCGACTGATCACAAAAGTCAAGTTATCAACAATTACCCAGAAACAAAAAGAGCAATGTAAAGCTAAATCAAGTGGATCAAAAAAATTTATACCATATTGATGAATATCCATTTCTTCACCTTTATTCTATCATTTTGGACTTAGAAACCCAAGATAATGCATGTAAATAGCACTAATTTGTACAATTACAATTTTTAATGCCAAAATTATAGAATAAAGAAAATAAAAGAAAAAGAATAAAATACCAAAGGTATTTTATGACCCTAAACTCCGAGACCTTGGCATCGTTATGACTGAATCGATAAGGAATAATGTAGGTCGAGATAAGGGCCAATAATACATCAAAAATTGCATTCTTTTGTTCATCATTAATTCCTTTTTGGGATATATATTATTTTCCAATTTTTATACCTCAAATAAAAAAAATTTGTACATGAAAGTTGTATATAATAATATAGAAAAATACAAAATTGATTTCATACAAAATAATATACAATGTACAAGTTATACTTTAAATAAGATTCCAAAAAACTTTTGAGACCCATATCTCCAAAATAAAACAAATGTATAACATCACCTTTATCTATATATAACTTTTAATAAGATATTTAATGAAGGTGGTTTCACATTTTTTGGAGTTATGGTGTGAAAGTTGGGTTTTGGACCCCAATTGTACAATATTAAAATATTCATTTTATTTATTATTTATTTTTTGTATAATTTATATTTTTGTAATTTTTCAAATATTGTTTATAACATATGTAAATATTAAAACTGTAATAAAACCATAAAAATTAAAATAAATAAAATAATGCATAAAAATACATAAATGAAATACCTATACTATACCTATATAATAAATATGTCTATCTAAGAAATATCCATACTTAATTAAGTCTAAATATTATATCAGAAAAATATAATAAAATATATTTATGTATAAAAAATTTTAATTTTATAAATAATAAAACAAAATAATAAAATACAAAATAAAAATAAAAATAAAAATAAATTATACAAAACATAAAAGAATATATCTATAAATGGAACTCTAAAGATGATTTTGTAATAAATAATCTAGAAATATTAGATAAAAATCATAAAAATATTACAAAAAATAATAAACATTTTTTTATTTTATAACCTTATTAACAAAATCATTTACAAATTTATTTTCAATTATTTCTGATTTTTAGACTAATTTTGTCTTTTTACGGATGATGTGGCCCAATCAGACCACACCATCCGTTGACCTTGGGTCAACTCTGACCCCAGATCATAGACCATGTTAGGCCTTTTGACCCTACTTCTTGATTTTCTACCCATTAATTCATGTCTCGAGGAGGTTAGGACCTTTCATGAAGATTTATCACTATATATCCATGATTCTTGCTGACAATTTTCTTAGGGTTGAATCGCTTTGATTCACCCATGATCTCGCCTCGAACATCACCCCATAGCGACCTGTACATAAGCCCCTCCTCGATCTTCTTCCATTTTTTCAACCATTTTTCCCCTAATTTCTCCCCTCCTTTGGCACTCCTTGGCTTGGGTCTCATGATAGGAGACTCACCTAACCATTGCTAGGTCGAGGAATCAGCATGGAGACATGTTCCACCATCTCCAGCCGCCTCGATCGTGAGGTTCGATCTCATGGCTTTTAGCCAATCGATGTTAGGTTTCTCTAAATTTTAGTTAGTTGTAGCTCTTAGGATTAGTGCAATTCTTTTATTCCAATTTTCATAGCTAAATCATCTTAGAGTTTAGGATTAAAGCCTCACTGGAGATCTCGAGCTCCGACCACCTTTTATTTTTCCAAAATGCTCCATGACATGTCTCTCACCCGCTAATAATAGCCAGGTCGTGTTTCCATTCTCTTTGCAGGATCTGAAGGGGGCTTCTGAGCCCCATCTGGAAACTAAGAACGAGCTCTAGGCGTACAAGTCTCTAGGGTCCCATCGATGGAACCCGGAGCGATTTGAGACCTTCTTGAAGTGTGGAATGACCCCAGCATCATTTCCCCCATCTTTGAAGCTTCGAGGGAGTGCATGAGTGAGGAGATTTTGTTGATCGAACGAGCTCGAGGCCGAGTTCTTCCTGTGTTCATTCAGAGGCCACCCGAGTCGTCGATCTTAGCCTTGTTCTTCTAGGAGCACAACGAGCATCTGATTGCATCATGCCTCCATCATTGATCTTCCACAGGATATCTAATCCCAGACGCCCATCTATGAAGTGTCATCACGCGCCCTTGTTGCGATATGTGTATAAGTGGTGGCCCTCGGCCGTCTAATCGCGCACCTACATTGGGTATTTTGCATCTTCAACCCAACGATTTTTGTATTTTATTAATCGGTCTAAAAAAATTTATCTACCTTTATAATATTTCTGCATAAATTGCAAAAGAACCCTCGTGTTTTCTATAAAAAATAATCTAGTCCATGCCAGCTCACCTCACGTGGGATCCCATGTGAGGTGGGCATTTTACACTTGATTTTTCATTTTAGCCTAAGACTTTTTAAGTGCAGTTATTTATTATTGTGAAAATTGCAAAAAGGCCCTTGACTTTACATTTATTTACACGTATACCCATACAAGTTCCATAATTTTGTGCATTTCTTCTATTTATTAAATATTGTGTTTGTGCTCCAAAAAATCCCAAAAAATATAGTTAAGCTCTTGTTATGTTGTAGATTCACATCACATTTTCAGATTATCATTTTATAATTTTTTTATAAAAAGCAAAAATATTCCCTATTTGTAGTATAAAATACCCAATAATAAAATCATTTGATAAAATCACAAAAATAATTTTTTTCCATTTAACTATTTTAAGCCTTGAAACCAAAATTCATTAAAAAATGGAAAAAGAAAAAACTAAAAAAATAAAAAATCCCTAAAAAGCTTTATAAAAATCTAAAAAATCTTTTAAAATTCCAAAAATATCATTTACTATTTTCTAACTTTCTCTATATTATTATTTATCTTTTAGATTAATTTGGAAAACTTTGGATATTATTTACTATTTTTTGTTTCCATTTAAATTATTATTATTTATATAATCCATGATTTGGGAGATTTTTTACTTTAAAAATCTATAAAATTAGCAAAAATCCTTAAAAATTTAAGAAATAGTAAAAAAATCAAAACTGAAAATAATTAATTTTATAATTTTTATCTATTTTTAGTTATAATTACATCTATCTTACGCTATATTGTATATATAGCCTTGTATATTCTATATTATCTTTTATAAAAAAAGAAATTAGAAGAAAAAGTAAAATATATAAAATTAAAACTATTAAAATTTATATAAAAAATAAAAATTTTAAAAATTAAAATTAAAAAGTCACAAAAAGACATAGACAACCAGAAGCACATATTTTTGCATTCACTTGTACCATTCTCAAGTTTGCTCCCTGTGTTCGTCCTTTACATACTTGCACACTATACACATATATTGTAGAGTTATAATAAATTTTAACTCCACAAATTTGGCTTTTCATTGACTAATTTTGATTGTGGGTCAATTGTTGATTGAATTGGGGTTTCGTCTGAGGTCGCTTCGACGACTGTTGACCTGCCTTCTGGATTGACAAGACCTTGAAAAAATCCCCGATTATCAAATGGCGTTGTTGCCAGGGAGCATCGTCCTATAGATTGGTTTTGTTTTATTGTGCCTTCTTGTCTCTATTTTCTTTTTATTTATTTTTATTTTATTTTGATGTTATCGTTGAATTATCCAATCACCTCTTCCTTGCTTGTATTTGTTACGAGGACCGCGAATCGAGGGAGGCACTCTACTAGGAGCACCTATGCACCCACGTGAAGCGAAGGCGAGTTTCTGACCTAGCATCAAAAGACTTGGAGGAATTTTGAAGATAATTTTTTGTGCATTTATTTTATTTATAATTAAAAGTGAGAGATAGAGACTATTAATTTGTAATGTTCAGGACTTTCAGGACACTCTACACTTCACTAGGTCCATTGTATGTGGATTGTTCCCTTGGGGACCTCATCGATTTTTCCATCGTTTTCATTGCCTTTTCTTTTCATTTGTTTTCTGACATTTGGCTTTTATTTATTTTGTGTGATTGAGCCCTAGCATAGTGCTGCTTGACGATAGATTAAGACCAAACACTTAACTACCATTTCATGTACCTATAGTCTCGTTTAGACTTAGTCAAATTTTTAATTACTCTTCACTTAGTCTCGGAATCGAGTGTCACGGGAGTCCTCCATATAATGCTTGCAAGACCCACTGTGGTGGGCATCGAGGAAGCTCTAAGATCGGACCCTTTGGTTTTATTCTAAGTGATTAGCATATGGTTCTTCATGCTAATAGTATATTCTCATATAGGGTGATTTCATCGACTTTGCATTTGCATATAGTATAGGTATCAATTCTGTCTAGCATCCTTGCATGTAGAGAGCTGCAGGCAAGGTGAACATTTCCCGACTCTCTCCCTCTGATTTTGACCACCTAGGTTGCTAAAGGAATTGACTCCTCGATAGGCTCATGCAATCTTATTAAAAATACAAAAAAGTGATAACCAATAATACTAGAACTGCTAATATTACTCGACCCTAAAATAAATCAAAAAGAAAAATAATTTTCTTGGGGAGAGTAACCCCCCACATTACTTTGCTCACAGACACACTAAAATTAGTTCCACAATCCCATGCCTCCTAAGCGTTTGTGACATTTTTGTCTTCTTACCTAACTCTAAAACAGACAAGACAAAAAGGCCGAATTTTCATGGTCTTCACTAAGTTGAGTAGATGAATTGAGGGGTTTGTTTTGTGTGAGTTTGTCTATGATTGTTTGCGTGTATAATCAGTCATCTCTATGCATTTGCACCTTTTTCTCACATCTCTTGATTTGACCCTCGTGCTCTCCCGATCATTTTCCTTTTGTTTTGAAGATGGTCGACTGGAGCGAATTTTATCTAGACTTTGCGGATCTCTCGTATTCTCCAGTCGGTCCACCTCCATTTTTCCAAGAGGACTTTGCTCCTGACTTTTGTACATATCCAGCTAATCAATTGTTTCAGGAAGAAGATTTTGGTTTTGATCCACCTCCTAGTTATCAGGAGGATCTTGCTCATGATTCTCCTTTTGTGCATATCCACCTAACCCACTATTTCAGGAAGTAGACTTTGACCCCCACTACCATCTCACCTTTCACCGCCTTACCCACTCGATACAGAGATTTTGGAGCCATCTCTCATGAAGACCGCACTTTAGACCTTGACCTAGATGATGGAGCATATGGGACAACAGATAGATAGCCTCACAGTCCTAAATAAGAATAACATTGATGCTTCATCACTTGACGATTTGGATTCATTTGAGGACACCCATGAGAGCTAGCAATCACCCAAAATTCAAAAAAAAATGAGAAAAGTTCAAAAATCCAAAAAGAATTGGAGAGACACATGGTTGATTTATTCTATGGGGAGAGGGCCCACCTACCAGATACCATACCCACACATTCACTCACCTCATGTCCTTCCTTTGACCCAAAGATGTCATTGTACATAGTAGTCTTAGTCATCCTTGTGTATATGCTGACTCCTATCTTCTCCCTTGTATGGAGGAGGTCCAAAAATTCAAAAAATGTTAACCAAACCTGAAGTGATGGCCACTATTCATGAGATCATTGTTTCTCCACTGGCCATGCCATGAACCATTTATTTGCTCCTCAACCCAAGAAGAGAAATTGAAGGAGCAGGTTTGAGCATCATATCATGACATCACCACCGCCCACGCCATCACCCATTGCCCTTCTACTAGGAAAGGGAACATTGCTACACCATTCTTTAGATGCACCATCTCGAACTATTCATGTGATCACACTCTCCTTGATGGTAGTGCTTCAATTTGCATCATACCCTTCTTGTTTGTAGAATCCCTTCACTTAGGGCCTCTCAAGAAAACAAGGATGACTGTTTAGTTTGTCGATGGATCAATAAAGATCTCGAAGGGTATTTAAAATAACGTTGTCATTCATTTGGGTTCAGGGCATGAGTTACACTGTTGACTTTGTTGTATTGCCCATGGAGACCTCCACCACTAAGTAGCACTCCCTAATCATCATGGGATGACCTTTTCTCGCCTCTGCAAGAGTCGTTATTGATTATTGATCAAGAGAGATTCACTTTTGTCCTGATGATGAGAGCTTTGTGGTCATCCTTACACCTATTGTCAACTAGAGACTTGCACCTGATGTGACTACACATGACTTATACTTGCTACTATCAGAGAGTTTTGTTGTATGTTGGATGAGACTGAGACCCAAGAATTCTTCTCCAGGGAGGAAGACTTGAAAAACATAGACCTTGGAGTTTTCTCTTTTTGTGACAGGTGTTGTGTTGATGACATCTGCAAGATTTACACGATCAACACCTTTGAGCGGAGGGCAAACATTGTAGAGACCGATGAGGATGAATTTTATATAATTGCTTTTATAAACGAATTCGAGCCTTTTGAGGATAATTATGATCCAATTGAGACCTTAGAGGATGAAAATGACCTTGCTACTTCCGCAGAAGAGTTCATCCCTTTTTGTTTTGACCTAGCAGTGACTTCCCAGGCAGGACTTGACCTGACTACTTCCATCGATGAGTTCGAGCCTTTTCACTTTGATGTCTACGAGACACCCAAATCCAGACCTAGCCACACTTCTTGAACTGACTCGTCTATGCCTTCTCACCCTAGGACAACTGAGGATACCTTCCAAGTCGACCATGATCAATTTGTGTCAGCTGAGGACCCCAATGTAGACTTACACCTTGTTAGATCTATTCTTCATTGGTCCCGCAAGAAGGTCCGCTTTCTTCCTTCTTGATCCTTTGTATATCCAGTTTATTGTACATTTTCTTTCGTTTTCTTCTGTACATTTACCACTTCACTCATCCACCCTACATATGTGTATTGCCTTGCTTAGGGCATACTTTGTCGTATATATGGGGGGTGGACGATCAGAGTTTTCTTTCTTCGTTCTGTTTCATCACTCTTGTTGTTGCCTATACTTAGGGCTCTTTTACCCTAAGTATAGGGGGAGTGATGCATGCATTCTCTTCGCTCCTTTCTTCTATCTTCATCTGTCTTTTCTTCTTTTCATTTTCATTTTCCTTTTTCTACCAGAAAGATGTCGTCCCTTTTTATCAGTTTTCTATACTTAGGATGTAATTTATCCTAAGTATAGGGGGTGTGCACCTTGAATTCTTTCCTTCTTTGATCTCCTCCACCGTCTCCTCTCCTTGTCTATACTTAGGGATATCTTACCCTAAGTATATGGGGAGACCGTCTGAGTACAATTTGTTCATTCCCACCCATGACCCTCCCTGCCTTGTGTACAGTCTGTTATACTTAGCATTATTAGATCCTAAGTATGGGGGGACGACCGGCCTCTCATATGTTCATTTCTTCGTTCTTTTATTCTTTAGGATTTTCTATACTCAGTATGAGTTATGTCTTCCTTTTTTCTCTTTGATCTATGAGGACATACCTCAAGCTAAGTATAGGGTGTCGTATATACCACGTATATACTTTATCCATAACTCATACTTTTGTATTTTTAATAATAAATATGTCTAACATACTGTATAACATAATATATATATACACCTATAAAATTCATTAAAATCAATTAATAGAAAGATGTTTATTATTCTTAGAAATCTTTTTGTATACACTGATTCATAAGTCAGGTAAAAACATTTTTTGCAAAATATTTGAAAAGTATTTTGAAAATCTTTTTGAAAAATCTTTTGAAAACTATTTGGAAAATGTTTTGGTAAATATTTTCAACCTTTATAAAATTGTTTTGTATGTAAAATTTATTTTCTCTGAGTGAAATAAAAACAAAAAAAATATTTGCAAATGGTTTTAAAAATGATTGCAAAATAATTTGGAAAATATATATTATGTTTGAAAATCCATTGCAAAAAGATTTTCAAGTTTTGTAAACATTTGTAAAAATTATTTCGGACTATAATTTTTAAAATTGTTTATTAAATAATTTTCAAATAAGTTTGAAGAATATATGCATCGTACAAAATTATTTATTAACTATATATGCATGTCTATAAAAATAATCACATATCCCTTGTAAATTTCAAAAGAACCAAACTCTTGTAAGTAATTGATGCATCCCCATGTAAATATTTATACCTATTTTCTTGGCCAAAATCTTTTGTTTTAAAATTAAAAAAAACATTTGCAAAACTAACAACTCTAAAAAAATTGCAAAATGTTTTTGAAAAAATGCATAAAAATTGCAAAACCTTTTTCAAAAAAATCCATAAAAAGTTCAAAGTTTGAAAATTGCATCACAAAAATATTTTCTGCATTGTGCATAGCATTTGCATAATATTTACATTTTTCGGATTAAGTTTGATAATTGACTGAGTTTAAGTAAAATCCAAAGATTGGATCTTGGTTAGACCTTAAATCTACCTAATCACTGGAACCTTATAGGAACTATAATTGAAGTACTTCAGGTCTATTTAACTTAATTCTTTGAGTATTGTCAGAATTGGTTCAATGTCATCTTGATTGCCTAAGTAGAGTATTTTGGAGCACACACATGGCTCTTGTTGATGATGACCAAACTTGGACACCTGTGCCTTTCACTTTGCGTAACTCAATTGGAGCGGTAAGCGGATTGGATTTGCCAATGTGAGATGCATATAAGTAGAAACATTTGTCCTCGTATAGGGAGGGAAGTGTACCCCAACCCCTCCAATAGCAGAGACATATAAAGACAAGAGAATGTGGGTTGCAGTAATGTTTCAAAAGAGGGATAGTCTACTGGCTCAAGAGGAAAAACTCCGTATGTAAATGTTGTTGTATATAGTAATTAAAAAAAAGCAATGACTCCAAAAAAAGTGGACATGCCTAATTAAAAATAAAATGCTTGCTGGAGAGTACATATTTGTATGGTTAATAAGCAAGCTTGAGCTTCAAAGTCATACCTTGTGAGCCTACAACTAGGTAACTTGGCTACATTGGTCAAGCATCCTATGATAGGTAGCTACACTGGCTACCATCCATTATTCTCTTCACCCCTCCTCTTGAGTTGGTTGTCACTTGAACTTAGAATGGAATATCCCACTCCTCGAGGAAGGAGTTGTTGGATTGGGGAATCATTGAGTTGTCATGCTTATTTCAGTTGAGGGGAGCCACTATCACATACATTGTACAAGTGAGATTCATAGTCATAAGGGTTTGCACATAAGTTGAAGTACTCTGAACAGGTTATTGAGGAGACTTGAGTAGTATTTGGGGATTCTCGAAGGCTGATGTGTTTAAAATCTGTTTCCCAATAAGGTTCCGAGCGCACATAAATTCCGAAGGTCCGACTTGAGATCCAAACTTTGATTTTGTGAACAAAAGTCTGAGAATTAAATTTAATCCACTTGTTTCCTTTTTGTTTTCTTTGTATTTATTTTTCTGCACTTAGTGCATAAGTGTTTGCTAGGTACTAGCAAAGGCAAGTATAGAGGGGTGATGAATCTCCATTTCATCACATTTATTCTATCTTTTTGGCCCTAAAAACCCCAACTAATGCATGTAAATAATAGTAATCTGTACAAATAAACATTCATTCTTTATTCCATTTATTGTGTATAAAATACAGTTTTTAATGCGAAAATTATAAAATATGGAAAAAAGGAAAAAGAATAAAATACCAAAGGTATTTCATGACTCTAAACCTCGATGCATCTTTATGATTGGGTCAACAGGGAATAAAGTAGAGGGAGATAAGGGCCAATAATACATCAAAAATTCAATTCTTTTATTCACCATTAATTCAGTTTTGGGACCTATTTTATTTACCTCCGTGTATACCTCAAATAAAGAAATTTTTTACATGAAAGTTATAGATAATAATATATAGAAAAATATAAATTTGGTTTCATACAAAAATAATATGCAATGTACAAGTTATACTCTAAATAAGATTCCAAAATCCCAACTTCCCAGACCCATTCTCCTAAATAAAAAAATCAGGATGTTTAAAATCACCTCTAATTGTATATAACTTTTTATAATCTATTTAGTGAAGGTAGTCTCATATTTTACGGAGTTAAATTGTGAACGTTAGGTTTTGGACCCCTATTGTACAATATACCTAAATAAAATGTTCATTTTATTTATTATTTTATAATTTTAGAATTTTATAATTTTTTAAACATTAGTTGTAACATATGTACATATTATAACAAAATAAAACCATAAATAAAACACAAAAATAAAATAATGCACAAAAATATATTGATAAAATACATATACAAATACCTATATAATAAATATACCTATTTAATTAAGTGTAAATATTTAATCAAAAAATGTTATAAAATATAATTTTATATAAAATATAAGTTATAATTTTATAAAATAAGAAAAAAAATAATCAAACCAAAAATATAAAATAAAAATAAATTATACAAAACATAGATGAATATACCCATAAATGGAACCCTAAAAATGAATTTGTAGTAAATAAACTCGATAAAATAAATAAAAATCATAATAGAATACTACATAAAATAATTAAAATTTTTTATTTTATAATCTAAACATAATAAATTACTAATTTGTATTAATTTATTTTCGATTTTTAGTTTGATTGTCTTTTTGTGTATTGTGTGGCCCAATCGAGCCATGCCATTCGTTAACCTCTGGTCAACTCTAACCCCATATTGTATACCATATCAGAATGCCCTTTTAACCTACTTCTTGATTTTCTACCCATTGATTCATGGCTAGAGGAGGTTAGGTCCCTTCATGAAGACTTATCAATGTATATCCATGATTCTTGCTGAAAATTTTCTCAGGTTTGAATCGCTTTGATTCGCCTGTGATCTCGCCTCGAACATCACCCGATCGCAACCTTGACATAAGCCTATCCACAATCTTCCTCCATTTTTTAAACTTCTTTTGCCCCAATTTCTCCCCTCCTCTGACACTCCTTGGCTTGGGTCTTGTGACAGGGGACTCACCTAGTCGTTGTTGGGTCGAGGAATTTGTGTGGAGACGTATTCTGCCATCTTCGGCCACCTCGACCATGAGGTTCGAACTCGTGGCTTTTAGCCACTCTAGGTTAGGTTTCTCTAGCTTTTTAGTTGTAGCTTTTAGGATTAGTGTAATTCTTTTATTCTGTATGTTAATAGCTTAATCATCTTAGAGTTTAGGTTTAAACCCTCGCCAGAGCTCTCGAGCTTCGACCACCTTTCATTTCGGCAAAATGTCCCACGACATGTTGCCCACCTACTAATAATAGCCAGGTCTCTGCCTCGTTTTTCTGCCATATTTTCCATTCTCTTTGCAGAACCTGAAGGGGGCTTCTAAGCCCCATCTTGAACCTAAGAACGAGCTCCAAGCGTACAAGGCTCCAATGTCCCATCGATGGAACCTGGAGTGATTTGAGACCTCCCTGAAGTGTGTGGATAGACCCCAGCATCATTTTCCCCATCTTTGAAGCTTTAGGGAGTGTAGGAACGAGGAGATTTTGCTGATAGAAAGAGCTCCAGGCCGAGTTCTTCTTGTGTTCATTCTAAGGCCTCTCGAGCTGTCAATCTTGGCCTTGTTCTTCTAGGAGCACAGCGAACATGTGATCACATCGTGCCTTGACCATTTATTTCCCGTGGGAGATCTATTCCTAGACGCCCATCTACGAAGCGTCATCATGCCCCTGTTACGACACATGTAGAAGTGGCGGCCCTCGGTCGTCCGATAGAGATCCTACGTTTGGTATTCTGCATCTTCAACCCAACGATTTTTTATTTTATTAATTGTTCTACAAGCTTTCATCTACCTTTATAATATTTCTGTATAAATTGTAATAGGGCCCTCGTATTTTCTATAATTGCAGCCTAGTCCATGTCAGCTCACCTTACTCGTAGTCCCACGTGAGGAAGGCATTTTGCACTTGAGCCACTGAGGCTTCTTGTATTTCTTTTCAACCCAAGAAATTTTAATTCTAGTTATATGCTTTTGTGAAAATTGTAGAAAGGCCACTGACTTTAACTTTATTTACACTTATGCCCCTGCAAGTTCCATAACTTTTGTACATTTTTTCTATTTATTAAATATAGTGTCTGTAATCCAAACAATACCCAAAAATAGGGTTAAGCTCAAGCTATGTTGAAGATTCATGTCACATTTTTATATCATCCTTTTAGGACTTTTCCTTATTTTATAAAAAAAATAGCACAAATATTCCATGTTTATAGTATAAAATCATTTTGAAAAATCCCCAAAAATATATTTTATCTATTTAAGTAATTTAAGCCTTCAAACAAAAATTCATTAAAAAAGAAAAAGAAAAATCTTAAAAGTCAAAAAGCCTCAAAAATCTTTATAAAAATCTAAAAAATCCTTAAAAACTCCAAAAATATCATTTCTATGTTTAATATATTTCTCTATTTTATTATTTATCTTCTAAATTTTATTTATGAAATTTTGTATGTTATTTATTATTTTAAATTTCCATTTCAATTCAGCCTATTTATTTAATCTTTGATTTGAGAGATTTTAAACATTAAAAAAATATAAATCAGCATTTTTTTTAAAAAAAATCAAAAACTGTAAAAAAATTTAAAATCCAAAAAAAATTAATTATGTAATTTTAATTATTTTTATATCTATTCTACCCTATATTATATATAGCCTTTTATATTCAATATTATCTTATTAAAAATAGAAGGAAATTAAAAATAACAAAATATAAAAAGAAAAAGGAAAAATATAAAAAAGCAATTACACATAAAAAATATAAAAAATTAAAAATTAAAAATTATAAACCCCATAAAAATATGTAGTCAATAAGAAGGGTACATTTTTGCATTCACTTGCACCATTCTCCAGTTTGCTCCCTGTGTTCGACCTTTACATACTTGCATACTACACACATCTATTATAGAGTTGTAATGAATTTTATCTCCACAAATTCTGATTGTGGGTTAATTGCTGATTGAATCGGGGTTTCGTTCTGAGGTCGCTTCAACGATTGTTGATACGCCATGTGGATTGACAGGACCTCGGCGAAATCCATGATTATCACCTACTACAAATGCATATAGTGGGCAAGTACGATAGGGGTCGAACACAGGGAGAACGAGGGATAGACAACAAAAATAGACTGGGGTATTTTTGCAATTAATACAAAGTTCTGGAGGACATATGCAATTTTTCCAAAAAATAAAACACTAGTTTTGCAAAAACAAGGAGTAAAATGGAATACATAAGCAATGAGGTCCCAGGTGCAAAATACACAATCCCCTTCATGCACACGGGCATGTGAGGTGACGTGGACAATACTTATATGCAAACATGTAAAACTCATCATCCTAATTACAAATATTACAAAACATATTACACTACAGATGAAAGTTTAGGTATTGAAAATAGAATACAAAAATTACAGGGGTATCGGGCAAAATTACCCCCACATGCGCGGGAGGACAGTAATGCACATTCTACTTATGCATGTGGTGTAGATCTGATGGTTGGTATCAGTTCGCGAGTAACCGATTGGGATTAGATCTCCCGATGAGATCATATGGTGGAAGCATGCATGTCACGATCCAACGATCACGATCGGAATTGGGGCGAGTAGGTAATCAGATGGTGGTTTCTCCTTACCACGAACTGGGAAGAACATCCATGGAGTTAAACTTCAATCAACAATTCCCTCCGAATAAGTGTATTTCGGACGAGGGTTAAGTGCTCAAAACATTCACCTCGTCGGTCTTCGTCTGCAAGAAGATTTAAAAGGCTATGAGGACCATCAGAGGGCTCCCAGAAGGTTCGAGGAGCTCAGGTGACCTGGTATCATCCTCTGACTCCAAAATAGCCTCCTGCTAGCTCTTTATCTCCAACACCATCATAGGAAGATAGTTGAGTCGAGGGAAAACTGCGTTGACCTGTTAGCGGGTGGAAGGGACGTAAAATGGGGTGAGGCACTGGTGACTCTGGCAAGTAACAGAGTTCAAGTGGCGAGCTCCTAATCTAGCAAGGATCGGGTTGAATGGAAGGAGTCAAGGCAACAAGAAGGAGAAGAGGAAGCTGATGGTGTTGAGAGTGAGTTGAAACACGATAGGAGGACGGTGGAACAAGGGCTAGAGAAGGAGCTCCAGTGAACTTAACTTTTTTGGATTTTCCAATGATTCGATATAAACTAAAGGAATTAACTAATGTCCTATACTACTACTACTCCTACAAATGAAAAATGCTAGAGATAGAAGCTCACCAGACCATAAGAACGTGAGTTGGACCTCATGGTGGAGCAACTCCGACCAAGTGGCGGATCACTCGATTCAGGCCCAATCTCGTTCGCAAAACCCACCAACAACTATATGTTATCATAGGAGTATTGAGTAGATCTAGGGCTAGGGTTTGAGTGGGAAAAGGCGGATCAAAACCAAAGTTGGGCGCATTGGAGGTATATGTACGTGCGGGTCTTCGAGGAGGGAATCTGCCCGAAGGAGTGATATGTATGTGAAAGCTCATCGATCAAGGAAGATATTTGTAGAAGGAATCGAGCAAAATAGGTGAAAGAGTCAGGTGAAAGAAATCGATGAAGATGAGTTAACTGCTAGGCTACAAGACTTGGGGTCAGAGGGGCCCAGTTGACCCGCAGGTCAACCGAGGCATGCTTCTGATTGGTCCACGTAGCACAACAGACAAAACCAAATAGAAATTTAAAATAAATTCAAATAAAATAAAAAATGATTTATTTAATTTTTGGTTTAAAATATAAAATATTTATTATTTTACGTAGTATTTTCATATGATTTTTATATGTTTTTACGATAATTTATTATAGGTTGCTTTTTACAAGTAAAAACAAAGGTATATGTACTTATATAACATGTATTTTATTTTTATTTTTTTAGATTTTATTATTTTGTACATATAATTAATATATTTATTACTTATTTAAATACACATAAATATATTTTTATGTATTTTTCTGAGTTTATTTATACATTTAATTAAATATAGGTATAGATTATGTAGGTATATGTTTAACATACTCATCTACATTTTTAATATATTATTTTTATTATATTATATTTTTTATGAATTTATTTTGCTTTAGTTATGTACATAAACTATAAATAATATTTACAAAATTATAAAATTATAAAATTATAAAATTGTGAAAATATAAAGAATAAATAAAATGACTTATTACATTCAAGTATATTATACAATAGGGTCCAAAACCTAAATTTTGGATCTTA
The DNA here is from genome assembly GCA_037367405.1 of Ottelia alismoides. NCBI lineage: Eukaryota > Viridiplantae > Streptophyta > Magnoliopsida > Alismatales > Hydrocharitaceae > Ottelia > Ottelia alismoides. The sequence goes on from JAZKJV010000232.1 coordinate 506,500, forward strand.
ACTCCAAATCAAATGAAATCACCTTCATTAATTAGCTAATAAAAACTTATATACAATAAAGATGATTTTGATGCATTTTGAGTTCATATAGAGAAGATATGGGTCTGGAAAGTTTCGATTTTGAATTTTATTCTGAGCACAGAATAAAAATATGTATGATTTTTATATGAAAAAAAATTTGTATTTTTCTATAAATTTTTATCTACAGTATTCATGTGCAACATTTATTGATTTGAAGTATAAATAATAAATAATAAAATGGGTCCCAAAAATACATTATTGGGCATTTATGAATTAGAGTTTCTTTTATTAACGGGCCCTTATCTCCCGCTGCTTTATTTCTTATCAACCCAGTCATCATGATGCCTAGATCTTGGGATTTAGAGTCATAATATACCTTTGGCATTTCATTTCTTTTCTTTTATTTTGACTTTAAATATAGTATTTTATACATTATTTACACAATACATAATAGATATTAATTTATGCAAAATAATGATATTTACATGCATTTAGCTTGGGAATAAAGGCCAAAATGAAAGAAAAAAGCCATGAAATGGATATTTATGACCCCCTATACTCACCCTTGGTAGTCTCTTGCAAACACTTATGCCTATAAGTACCGAAAAGAAAATAAAGAAAAGAAAAGGAAGGAACTTGGATTGATTTTAACTTCCAAACTTGTCTTCATAAAATCGAAGTATGGATCTTAGTCAGACCCTTGGAAGTTAAGTTTGGTTGGAACCTTATTGGGAAATAGATTTGAAACACAATTGTCTCTAAGACCCACATGATTCTGCCCAAATCTCCTCAATAGCCAGGTCAGAACAAGTCGATGTAATATGCAGTCCCTTATGACTATGAGTCTATCTTGTACAGTGTCAATGATATGTAGCTCCTCTCGGATGAAGCGGTAAAGTGAGTCTTCTCCCATATGGTGACCCTAATTCCCTAATCCAACAACTTCCTCGAGAAGTAGGGTATTCCCTTCTAAGTTCAAGTACAACCGGCTCAAGAAGAGGAGGTGGAGAAGAGAACGGATGGTAGCCATTGTAGCTACTTATCCTAGGTTGCTTGACCAATGTAGCCAAGTCATCCGACTGCAGGATCACATATATTTGACTTTGAATCTCAAGCTTGCTTATTGGCTGCATACATGCTCTGATAGGAATTTATTTTCTTTGAGTTTGTTCCATCTATTCTTTTAGGAGTTTTGGATATGTACTTTTTTTATATACTATATACAATAGCATTTACACATGGACTTTTTCTTCGTGAGCTAGTATACTATCCCTCTTTTGAAGCATTATTGCAACCCCACAGACTTCTATCTTTAGACCTCTTCGCTACTAGATTGGGTTCGGGTACAATGGCCACCAATGTATGACTTCTGATGTTTCCATTGGCTTGTGTCTCATGCCAACAAATCTAGCCCTATACTACTTCAACTGGGTTGAGAAAAGTGCAAGATGCATATGTGCAAGGTAGGTCATTATCAACAAGAGTCATGTGTCTATTTCAAAATATTCTACTTAGGCAGTCAAGATGACATTGAACTAGGTCTTGTGGTTTCAAAGAATTAAGTCTAGCATACATGAAGTGCATCAATTCCATTTCCTATAAGGTTCCTGTGATAAAGTAGATTTAAGGTTCAACCAAGCTCCAATCTTTGGATTTTACTTAGACTTGTTTAATTGTCAGTTTCAATCCGAAAAATGCTAATACTATGCACAATGCAGGAAAATATTTTTGCAATGCAGTTTCTAGTTTTGAACTTTTTATGGATTTTTGAAAAGGTTTGCAAATTTTTTTGCAAGTTTTTGAAAAGATTTTTGCAACTTTTTTTGGAGTTTTGAATGTTGCTCATAGGGAATTTTCTTAAAGATAATAAGAATTAGAAAAAGAAATATGTGTAGATATTTACACAGGAGTTCTTGTTATGTACACGAAATAGATAAGGATTTACACTAGATATGTTAGTTATTATTAAAGGTTTGTATATATAGTTATAAAGAATTTTTCTTTGTTTGAATTATATATAAGGTTCTCAAAATAAATTGAAAATAATTTTAAAAACATTTTGAAAGCTATAGTTTGAAAATAATTTTGACAAACAATTTTTATAAAAAAATTCAAAATTTGAAAACCATTTTGTAATAATTTTTCAAACAGTGTATATAAATTTTTTCAAATATTTTTGCAACTATTTTCCAAACCATTTGCAAATAGATTTTCAAAATATTTTTATTAAAAAAAGAACGGAAATTTTTACAAACAAAACATTTTAAAAGATTGAAAATATTTTACAAAATATTTCCAACTGGTTTTCCAAGGATTTTTCAAATATTTTATACACCATTTTTCAAACATTTTGAAAAAAACTTAACAGCTTTATTTTGATTTTTTTCAAAGAATCATTTTGTGTTTTATTAATTAGGTACATTATTTAAATAAAAAAAGTACGAGTTATGGCTAAAGTACATACAATGTATGTGTGGCCCCACAATACTTAGCTTGAGCTATGTCCTTATAGATCAGAGAGAGAGAGAAGACATAACTCGTACTGAGTATAGAAGAGCCTATACCACAATGACAGAATAAAGAATGAAGGAATGAATGTATACTTGAGAAGTCGACCGCCTCCCCCCCCCCATACTTAGGATGAAATAATCCTAAGTATAGCAGGTTGTATCTACATGCATGGAGGGTCAAGGGTGGGAATGAAGAGATCATAGCTCGGTCTATCTCCCCTTAACTTAAGGTAAGATATCCATAAATATAGACAAATCAACAAGAGTGAGGGGTTTAATAAAAAGAAACCGATAAAAAGAAGAAAACATATGTTGGGTGAATGTAGGCATCACTCCATCTATACTTAGGGTAAAATAGCCCTAAGTATAGGCAACAATAGAAGTGATGAGATATAACGAAGAACGAACACTTGGCTCGTCCACCTCTCCTATTCTTAGGACAAAGTACTAAGCAAGGCAAACACACATAATGTGGTGAATGAGCAGAACTGTAGATGGAAGGAAATCAATGAAAGCGAATATACAATATGGTGTCTATATAGAGATCAAGAAGGTGGAAAGCAGAACTTCTTGCGTGATCGATGAGGAATGGATCTAACAAGGTGTAGGTCGATATCGGTGTCATCAACTGACACAACCAAAGGATATTCATCTCCCCCTATAATTACCCTTGGTAGTCCCTAGCAAACATTTATGCTTATAAGTACCGAAAAGAAAATAAAGAAAACAAAAAGAAGGTACTTGGATTTATTTTGACTTTCAAACTTGTCTTCATAAATCAAAGTTTGGAGCCTAGTCAGACCCTTGGAAGTTAAGTTTGGTCGGAACCCTATTGAGAAACATATTTGAAACACAACAATCTTTAAGACCCACAAGATTCTGCTCAAATTTCCTCAATAGTCAAGTTAGAACAAGTCGATGTCATATGCAGTCCCTTATGACTAACAGCCTATATTATACAGTGTCAATGATATGTAGCTCCTCTAAGTTGAAGCGATAAAAGTCAGTCCTCTCCAACATAGTGACCCTAATTCTCTAATCCAACATCTCTTTTCTCAAGAAGCGGTGCATTCCCTTCTAAGTTCAAGTACAAACTGCTCATGAAGAGGAGGTGGAGAAGAGAATGGATGGTAGCCAGTGTAGCTACTTATCCAAGGATGCTTGATCAGTGTAACCAAGTCATCCGACTGCAGGCTCACATATATTTGACTTCGAAGATCAAGCTTTCTTATTGGCTACATACATGCTCTGACAGGAATTGATTTTTTTTGAGTTTTTTTGATCTATACATTTAGAAGTTTTTGGATATGTGTTTTTTTAAATACTATATACAACAACATTTACATAAGGACTTTTTCTTCTTGAGCTAGTATATGATCCTTCTTTTGAAACATTATTGCAACCCCATAGACTTCTATCTTTAGACCTCGTCCCTACTGGATTGGGTTCGGGTATAATGGCCACATGTGTGACATCTAATGCTTTCATTGGCATGTGTCTCATGCTGGCAAATCCATCCCTCAACCACTTCAACTGAGTTGAGCAAAGTGCAAGGTGCATGTGTGCAAGCTAGGTCATTATCAACAAGAGTCATGCTTATATTTCGAATTATTCTACTTAGGCAGTCAAGACGACATTGAACTAAGTCTCGTGGTCTCAAAGAATTTAGTCTATCAGATCTGAAGTGCCTCAATTCCATTTCTTGTAAGGCTCCTGTGACAAAGAAGATTTAAGGTCCAACCAAGCTCCAATCTTCAGATTTTACTTAGACTTGTTCAATTGTCAATTTCAATTAGAAAAATGCTAATACTATGCATAATGTAGGAAAATATTTTTGCGATGCAATTTCTAGTTTTGAACTTTTTTATGGATTTTTAAAAAGGTTTGCCCATTTTTATACAAGTTTTTGAAAATATTTTAGCACTTTTTTGGAGTTTAGAATGTTGCACATTTTTAGGGAAATTTCTTGAAAACAACAAGAATTAGAAAAGGAAATATGTACAGAATTTTACGCGGGAGTTCTTGTTATTTACAATAATTAGGTAAGGATTGACACTAGATATCTTAGTTATTTTCATATGTTTGTATATACAGTTCGTAAGAATTTTTATTTGTATGAATTATATATAAGGTTCTAAAAATAATTTGAAAATAATTTTACAAACATTTTGAAAGCTATAGTTTGAAAATAATTTTGATAAATAATTTTTACAAAAAAAATTACAAAATTTGAAAACCATTATGTAAAGATTTTTCACACAGTATGTATAAATTTTTCAAATACTTTTGCAATCATTTTCCAAACCATTTGCAAATAGATTTTCAAAAAAAAATTATTCAATCAAAGAAAAGAAATTTCTACAAACAAAAATTTTTTTAAATGTAGAAAAATATTTTACGAAATTCTATCCAACCAGTTTTCCAAAGATTTTTCAAATCATTTTACAACCCATTTTTAAAAATTTTGCATAAAAATTTTAACCGCTTCATTTTGAGTGTTTTCAAACAATTGTTGTGTGTTTTATTAATTAGCCATATTATTGAAAAACGAAAGTATGAGTTATGGCTAAAGTATATACAACATATATATGACCACCCCTATACTTAGCTTGAGCTATGTCCTCATAGATTAGCGAGAGAAAGAGAAGACATAACTCATACTGAGTATAGAAGAGCCTATACTACAATGACAGAATAAAGAATGAAGGAATGAATGATTGAAGGAGAAGTCAACTGTCCCACCTATACTTAGGATGAAATAATCTTAAGTATAGCAGGTTCTATCTACATGCAAGGAGGGTGGAGGGTGGGAATGAAGAGATCATAGCTCCAAGGTCATCAATACATTACCATGGACAGAAAGGGGAAACTCCATGGTCTATGCTTTCCAAGTCTTCCTCACCAAAGAGGAATCATCGAGTCTCAAAATCTTCCATGATAAAGCAATCCTCTCTAATATCAGCATCAAGGTCATAGTCCTTGGGGTCCGCTAACACAGGTACACTCCCATTAGATGAGGGTGTCTGGATGATAGTGGGTGTGGTGATTAAGACAACGCTCTTGTCTGTAGAACGAAAGCAAATCTCTCCAGATCCACAATCAATAATGACTCTCGCAGTGTCAAGAAAAGGTCATCCCAGGATGATCGCTGGATGCTCCGTAGGGGTGGAGGTCACCATGGGAAGTACACCAAAGTAAGCTATGAATCTCATGCCCTGGATTTGAATGACGATGTTCTCTAGGATACCCCTCGACCTCTTTATTGATCCATTAGCAAACTTGCAAATCATCATGGTTTTCTTAAGAGGCCCAAGATGAAGAGGTTGTACCAACAAGAAGGGCATTATATTAATCGAAGCACCATCATCCAGGAGAGTGTGATCACAAGAATAATTAGAAATGGTGCGTCTCACAAGAGTGTAATAGTGTCCCCTTTCCTAGTGTATGTAAGGTGGGTGATGGCATGGGTAGTGGCCATGGTCAGAATGTGTCGCTCTGATTTGCTTCTCTTTTTTTCTTGGGTTTGGGTGCATAAAATACGTAATGGATGTTAATTTATTCAAAATAATGATATTTACATGCATTTATCTTAGTAACAAAGCTCAAAATGAAAAAATAAAGGTGATGAAATGGAGAGTCATCACCCCCTATACTTACCCTTCATAGTACCTACCAAACACTTATGTTTATAAGTGCCAAAAAGAAAATAAAGAAAAGAAAAAGAAGGAACTTGGATTGATTTTAAGTTTCAAACTTATCTTCATAAAATCAAAGTTTGGAGCTTCATTGGACCGTTGGAAGTTAAATTTGGTTGGAACATCATTGGGAAACTGATTTGAAATACAACAGTCTCTAAGACCGACAAGAGTCTACCCAAATCTCCTCAATAGCCAAGTCAAAACAAGTCGATGTCATATGCAGCCCCTTATTACTATGAGTCTATCTTGAACAGTATCAATGATATGTAGCTCCTCTCAGCTAAAGTTGTAAAAGTAGTCTTCTCTAACATGGTGACCCTAGATTAATCCAACAGCTCTTCTCTCGATAAGCAGGGTATTCCCTTCTAAACTCAAGTACAATTGGCTCAAGAAGAGGAGGTGGAGAAGAGAATGGATGGTATCCAGTGTAGCTACTTATCCTAGGATGCTTGACCAGTTTAGCCAAGTCATCCAGATGCAAGATCACATATATTTGACTTCGAAGATCAAGCTTGTTTATTGTCTACATACATGCTTCGATAGGAATTTATTTTCTTTGAGTTTTTCAGATCTATTCTTTTTGGAGTTTTTGGATAACTATATTTTTAATACTATATAATACAACATTTACATCAGGACTTTTTCTTCTTGAACCAATATATTATTCCTCTTTTGAAGCATTATTGCAACCTCACATACTTCTATCTTTAGACCTCTTCACTACTGGATTGGGTTTAGGTAAAATGGCCACAATATATGACTTATGATGTTTCCATTGGCTTGTGTCATATGCTGGCAAATCCAACCCTCAACCACTTCAACTGAGTTGAGAAAAGTGTAAGGTGCATGTGTGCAAGCTAGGTCATTATCAACAAGAGTCATGCGTGTATTTCTAAATATTCTACTTAAGAAGTCAAGATGACATCGAACTAAGTCTCGTGGCCTCAAAGAATTAAGTATAGCAGACCTGAAGTACCTCACCTCCATTTCCTATAAGGTTCCTGTGATAAAGTATATTTAAAGTCCAACCAAGCTCCATTCTTCGTATTTTACTTAGACTTGTTCAATTTTCAGTTTCAATCCGAAAAATATTAGTACTATACACGATGAAGGAAATTGGTTTAGGAGTGCACTTTCTAGTTTGAATTTTTTATGGCTTTTTGAAAAGGTTTGCAAATTTTTATGCAAGTTCTTGAAAAGATTTTTGCAACTTTTTCTGTAGTTTTCAATGTCACACAATTTTAGGGAATTTTCTTGAAAACAACAAGAAACGGAAAAAGAAATATGTGCAGATATTTACACGGGAGTTATTGTTATTTACAAGAATTAGGTAAGTATTTACACTAGATATGTTAGTCGTTTTCACATATTTGTATATATAGTTCATAAAGAATTTTTATTTGTTTGAATTATATATAAGGTTCTCAAAATAATTTGAAAATAATTTACCAATATTTTGAAATAAATAGTTTGAAAATAATTTTGACAAACAATTTTTACAAAAAAATGCAAAATTTAAAATCATTTTGTAAATATTTTTCAAATAGTATGTATAGATTTTTCAAATATTTTTGCAATCGTTTTCCCAACCATTTGCAAATATATTTTATAACATTTTTATTCCAACAAAGAAAAGAAATTCTCACAAACAAACCATTTTTAAAAGGTTGAAAAATATTTTCCAAACAGTTTTCCAAAGATTTTTCAAAACATTTTACAAACCATTTTTCAAACATTTTGCAAAAAAATCAACCGCTTTATATCGAGTGTTTTCAAAGAATTATTGTGTGTTTTATTAATTTGCCATATTATTGAAAATATGGGTTACGACTAAAGTATATACAACATATATACGACCCCCTTATACTTAGCTTGGGCTATGTCCTCATAGATCAAAGAGAGAAAGAGAAGACATAACTCATACTGAGTATAGAAGAGCCTATACCACAACGACGAAATAAAAAATAAAGAAATGAATGGATGTATGATAAGTCGACCATCCCAGCAATACTTAGGATGAAATAATCCTAAGTATACCAGGTTGTATCTACATGCAGGTAGGGTTGAGGAAGGGAATGAAAAGATCACAGTTCGGTCTGTCTCCCCCTATATATAGGGTAAGATATCACTAAATAAAGACAAATCAACACGAGAGCGGATGATGAGGGGATTAATAAAAAGAAACTGATAAAAAGAAAAAACTACGTGGGGTGAATATACGCATCACTCCTCCTATACTTAGGATAAAAGAGCCCTAAGTATAGGCAACAATAGAAGTGATGAAATAGAACGAAGAACGAACATTCGGCTCATCCACCTACCCTATACTTAGGATAAAGTATTTCCTAAGCAAGGTTACCACCCAAAATGAGGTGGATGAGAGGAATAATAAATAAAAGGAAGTAAATGAAAGAGAATATACAATGTAGTGGCTATATAGAGATCAAGAAGGTAGAAAGCAGACCTTCTTGCTTGATCGTTGAGGAGTGGATCTATTCAGATGACACAAAGCGATCAGAACCAACAGGTGAAGATCCTCTACAATCCCAAAATGAAAAGACACAAACTGGTTGGTGGAAGTAGTGTGGTCAGGTTCGTCCTGGAAAGTCTCAGAAATCTCAAAATAAAAACGTACGAGCTCGTCGGTGGAAGTAGCAATGTCTAGTCCGATCTGTGAAGTTGCTCCTAAGTCTACCCTACGCACTAAAGTGTCTATGGTGTAAATACGTGGATGTCATCAATACATCGCCATGGACCAGAAGAGGGAACTCCATGGTCTATGCTTTCCGAGCCTTCCACACTAAAGAGGAATCATTGGTTCTCAAAATTATCCATGATTAAGCAATCCTCTCGAATATCAGCATCAAAGTTGTTGTCCTAGGGGTCAGCTAACATCAGTACCCTCCCATCAGATGCGGGTCTCTGGTCTATAGTGGGTACGGTGATCAAGACAACTTTCTCGTCAGCAAAACGAAAGCGAATCTCTCCAGATCCGTAATCAATAAGGGCTCTCGTAGAGGTGAGAAAAGCTCGTCCTGAGATGATCGTAGGATACTCCACAGGGGTGGAGGTCTCCATGGGAAATACAACAAAGTCTAATGTGAATCTCATGCCATGGATCTGAATGATGGCGTTCTCTAGAATACCCCTCGGCCTCTTTAATGATCCATTAGAAAACTGGCAAATTATCCTATTTTTCTCGAGTTGCCCAAGATGAAGAGGTTTTACCAACAAGAAGGGTATTATATTAATCGAAGCACCGCCATTGAGGAGAGTGTGATCACAAGAATAGTCAGAAATGGTGCATCTCACAAGAGGTGTAATAGTGTTCCCTTTTTCTAGTGTGTGTGTGTACGGTGGGTGATGGTGTGGGCATTGGCCATGGTCAGAATGTGTCGCTTGGATTTGCTTCTTCGCTTTCATTTCTAGGGTTTGGGTGTAGATAATTTGTTCATGTCCTGACAAAGTGAGACCTCAATGATATCTTAAATAGATGCCACGACTTCAGGATTGGTCTACATTTTTTAGGATTTTATGTCTCTTACATACAAGGGAAGAGATTGGAATCATCACCTACACAAGGATAAATAAGAGTAGTTTGTAGAGTGTCATCCTTGGGGTCAAGTGGGAACTATGGTGAGTGTGTATGGGGACTTGGGTTCTGGCAAGGGTACCTTCTTCTCAAAAACTGACTTGGCTATGTTTCTCTCTATTTCTTTTTGGATTTTTTATTTTTTTCTCATTTTTTGTATTTTGGGTGATTGCAAGATCTTATAGACATACTCAAATGAATCTATGAAATCAGATGGTGAAGCAGCAATATGACTCTTATTTATACTTGTGAGGTCATCTATCCTCGAGTTTATTTACTTCACTACCCGAGTCAAGTACTCAATCGTGGCATCCATGAGAGGTAACTCTAACATCTCAGTCTAGGGTGGGTGTGATGATAGGTTATATGACGGTGGTGGTGGGTAAAAATCCGATGCCAGAAACTGTGGATGAGATGGATATGTAAAAAATGAAAAATCAGGAGCAAAGTCCTTTTAGTAAAATGGAGGTGGACCGATTGGAGAGTAAGAAGGATCCGTGAAGTTCGGATAAAAATAACTATAGTCATCCATCTATGAAACAAAAGATGGGGATCAGGGGAGCACGATGGTCAAGTCAAGATATGCAAGAAAAAGATGCAAATACATAAAAAAGATCGAGTATGCATACAAAAAAACATAAATATAAACAATGAAACCCCTAAATTCACCTACTCAACACAATAATGATCGTGAAGGATCCATCTATTTATCTTGTCAAATTTTAGAGTTAGGTGAATTTCAAAAAATGTACAAGCACGTAGGTAGGCTTGGATTGGGGCACTAATCGTTAGTGTGTATGTGCCAAGTATAAATTGTTGAATATGATGAGGGTGTTACTCTGCCCAAAATAAGGATTTTAGGCTCGATATTCAACAATTGTAGATAAATTGTTGAATATGATCAGGGAGAACTAATCCTAATGTTATTGGTTATCACTTTTTTTGGATTTTTAATTAAAAATACACAAGTCCTAATAAGCTATCAATTCCTTTAGTATTCTAAGTGGTAAAAATCAGAGGGAGAGAGTCTGAAAAACAATACAAGCGGTAATCAATGATGTATGCAAAGGTAGATAGTTCTCACCTTTCCTCCAGATCTCTTCGAACATGATGCTATACAGAATTGAAACCTACTCTATATGCAATGGAAGCCGATGAAATCTCCCTAAAACAGGAGCTAATATTAATATGAAGAACAAGAGTCGACTATCCAGAAAAGAAATCAAGAGTTCGGTCTTGGAGATTCCTCAATTCCCGTCTCAATGGGTCCTGCAAGCACTTACTGGAATCTCTCGCAGCCTGCGATTTTAAATCCAATAACCAACTATTTAATATCACTACATCCAAACCCGGACTATAGGTGCATGTGGGTCCTGTAAGGCCTGGACCTAATCTATCAAGCAAGCAAGTCCTAAAACTAGGTCTCAATCTCACAAATCAAATAAAAAGAAAGGCGAAAAACTCAAAATGTGTGAAACAAAGAAAAATAAAAGCAAGAAAATGCGAAAAACACGACGAGGTCACCAGGTGAACAATTACTCGGGAACTAGACCTCGTGAAGTGTGAATGTACAAGTCCATATTTATTTCAATTTTTTTCAAAAATAAGAGAGAGCACTCTCTCACAAAATAAAAAAACTAAAAGAGGGTTTCTCTTCTTCATGTTCTCTCTGCCTTCTTCTCCTGCTTGCTCCTAGTCAACTCAAGTGTGTCAACCTCCTATGAAGTCATTATTATCGTCCAGTACCTCACAAGAAAAATCAATAAACAAAGACGCGGTCAGAACAGTCAAATAAATATCAAAAACAAATAATAGAAAATAAAAGGAAAAATGAGAAGTATAACATACAAAATAAGTGCTACACTCCGTTGCTCCACAGCAAGGGCATTATTTATTGAAATGGAATTTGCAAAGGTCTAATGTAGATTACACAAGGCAAGAATTACACTTTTGCTGAAGTGACCGCTCACAATATCCAATTCTACCCTACAACAAAATACTTATAGTGGATAAGTATTGCAGGGGTCGAACACAAGGAGAACGAGGGATAGATGACAAAAATTGATTAAAAGAGATAATAAATTTTTTTGAACTTTTTTGGATTTTTAATGGTTTTTTAACTATTTATTTTTTTTTGGAATTTTATTTTATATTTTTTGATTTTTTATTTTATAATTTATACATTATTTTCTAAAATATTTTCTGATTTTTAATTCCTATTTTCTAATAAGGTAATATTAAAGTATAAATACTAATGTAGATAATATGATTAGTACTAATATAGATATAACTATAAATACTCAAAAATCACAAAATCAAATACTTTTATCTTTTATACTTGTCTCTGTCTTTGATATTTTTCTGGTAATTTTTACTAATTTTATTGTATTTTTAATTCAATTAATATGGTAAAATACTGACTAGAGTAAATAGGCGAGTTGTTTTGGGGTTTATAAATATCAAAATAGCTCAAAATTTTCCAAATTATTTTTAATATATAATAAAAAATTAAAAATAGAAATAAGTATTTTTATTTTTAAAGTTTTTAAAATTTTTATAAGAATTTTGGATCTTGTTTTTAGTGTTTTCTTGTTATATTTTTAGGGATTATTAGTCCTAGATGCTAAATAAGATAATAAACAAACTATATTTTTTGGAATTTTTCAAAAAAAATTTGTATTTTTCGTATTCATCTAAGTTAGACAGGGAATAGAGATATACTTTTATTTTCAATAAATAGAAAATAAACCGAACCAAAAATATATGTGATAAATATATATATCATGTATTTATGATGATTTTCTAGGAATATTTAAGGACCAAGAGCTTAACAAAATAAAAATTCACAAATGAAATACAATATGGTAGGGGCATTTATGTAAATACTTTAAGTTTCTAGACTAATCCCGAACACCACAGAGAATATTAGGGTCGAAAAATTGTAATTTTTCAAAAATATTTCAAATAATATATACTCGGAGGGGCATTTTTGCTATTAATACAATGTCTTGGGGGCAGATACAAATTTCCAAAAAAATATTACACTATTTTTTGCAAAAGTAAGGACCAAAATGGAATACAGAAATAACAAGGGCCCAGGTGAAAAATAACAATCCCCTCATGTACAAGGGCATGTGAGGTGATGTGGACAGGTTCTACATACAAATATGTAAAAACAGGGGCCTAATTGCACATGTTACAAAAAATATTACACTGCATATGAAAGTTTGGGTACTAAAAATAGAATACAAAATTACAGGGGTATGGGAAAAATGACCCCCACGTGTGTGGGCAGATGGGGATGTGCATTCCACTTATCCATGTGGTATAGATCTCATGGCTGGTATCGGTTCACGAATGACTGGCTCGGATTGGATCTCCAGATAATTTCAAATGGTGGAAGTGTGGCACAATCAAATGGTCAGGATAAGAATTGCGGCGAGGAGCCAATCAGACAATGGCTGGCCCTCGCCAAGAAATGAGAAGAATAGGTGTGGAGTTGAGCTTCGATCGTGATTCCCTCCGATTCAGTGCATCTCCAGCCAGACTCAAGTGCTCAAAGCGTTCCCCTCATTGGTCTTCGTCTACAGTGATGAACCTCGGTTTCATCATGATAAAATCTATATATTAATCCCCTAGCTTAGAATTTGTTAATAAAAACCAGAGTAAATATTGTATATTTCTTGGATTTAAATAAACTAAAAATACAAAAAATTAACAAATCAAAAAAATGCAATGTTTTATATTTTTAAAATGCTCTCAAAAATATTTCTCCTCTTGTTTGACTTATTTTGTGTTTTTGTAAACATGAAACTAGTAGATCTCCTCTAGATCTACAACTTTCATATTTTGAGTTTCTCCTAATTCATCGTTCTTCTATTTCTTTTTTAGTTTTTTTTATTTTTATATTTTGATTAATCTCATTGGGCCACTTGGCTCCTTTTGGTTGAGCAATATGGTCTGCCTCTCTTTGTGCCACGTGCCTCTCTTCCGCACCATCAGATCTTCTTCTGGTACCTTCATCCCAACCATTGGATCGCAAGATCCAACGGTCAAGCCACCGTCTTCAACCTCCCACTTCCCCTCTCTCTCAGGATCTCCACTTCTAACATGTCGCCCCCTTCCTATTTCCACCACCTTCTTGATATCTCCCTTGCCCCTCTGACCATGCCAGGTCCTAGCCCTAACCTCCGACATCCTTGCGGGCCACCTGGCTAACATGTCCCCCACTCTCTCGCTCCATATCTCAACTGCCAACCTCAACTTCCACCACATGCACCACTACCAGTCATCCTTCAAATATGCCTTCTCCGCCCCTCGTCTGCCTTGTCCACCTTTACGAGGGCCACAACCTAGCGTCTCCCCCCCCCCCACCTCGGTGATAGTGGATGGGGGAATCGATGTTGCGAAGACTGCCGCCGGCCCCGGTGATGACCCTTGGCCATGGTAGGCCATGCTCCGTCCCAAAGCACGTTGGCAAGCTGCTCTCCATGGTTGGGGGAGTCCAGCGATGATCAGAGCACCCCAGGTGCTCAGCCTAAGCCATCCTCCTCTGCCTCGATCTTCAGGTAAGTTCCCTGCTCTTTTCCTTTGTGTTTCTTATATTTAATTAGATGCACACATGCACTTTCACTCCCAATTAACTACCCCATTATCTTCACTGCACCTCGCTCATCCTTGCGCTACCTCTGTACACCATCCCCTCTTCTCCATCACCAGACCACCCTCGTACCACCTCTCCTCCGGCTCAACGGAGAAGGAGCTCCTGTTCCCCACTCTTCGCTCTCTTGTAACCCATTCCACTCACTTCGCACGACACTTGCACTCTTTAGCTATTTCCTACTAACATTAGTAGGTGTTCTCCTACAATGGTCGGAGCATCGTCGGAGCTGATTTGTCAAACGTCGCCTCCAGCGTGGGGTCATCGCCAGCCACCTCTAGTCAGCCCAAAAACTTCATTGTGCTACGAACTAGGTCGCCATGCGCCCAGGCCCCTTCTCGGATCTTCAGCTAGCGCGGAAGACAGTGACAGAGCTCCGGCAGTCCCGTCGGAGGTCTGTTTGCGCCGCCAATGATCGGTTGAGAAGGGAGCTCCGGGATTTACAGGTGTCGTTGGATGGCATCCCCATGGTGCACATCCAATGGCCCACAATAAGCCATGTTGACGCCTTCGAGGCTTGGAGGTTCGGATGGTCCGAGCTAGTGCCCGAGACGCCATATCCCTCCACGTGTCCCAAGCCTCCGCTCGAGCCTCCCGATCCAAGCACCAAGACAGAGCCTCCATTGAGCCTAGACCTCATGTGCTCTGGTCACATCAGGGGTGGGAAAATTGCATTAGTGCCCTATCTTCTTCTCCAATTTGCATACAGGTCCTCCGAGAACGTGCAAAGCATACGCGTCTGTGGTTATTTGAATTCTAGCCCCTTCGGGTATTAATAATTGCAATATAGACTATGTGTGCATGGAAAATTTACAAGGAAGGCCATGTAATTTATTTTAATTACATTTATGCCCTTCTAAGGACCTATTTGTAATGATTGACTATTTATTTTGAAGTTTTCTTTACGTTTATGGCCTTAGATTATTTATGAATATCTTGAGTGTATGATAGTTGTTTAAGTTTATTTTTGTTTCATTTTGAAGATTATTTCATTATCTATCCATTTCCATAATTTGTTCATTGATTTGACATTTAAAATCTGGATGATAAATTCTAGTTATGTAGTGTCATTTGTTTAATGATTTTAATGCCATTGGTTAATTTAACAATTAACTTTGATTAATAAATTGATCCTGAAATTGATCACACATTCATTGTTCATTGATTTCATTTATGTAGGGCATATGTGCATATTTTTACATTTGAATCACATTACATTATAAAAATGAAATAAAAAGTGTATGTTGTGCATGCATCATCTATCTGCATCATTTGATCATGTCTATTTGTGTGGTGAACTATTAGTTATTAATTAAATCACTTGAGCCGAGTATTAAGAGTCTGAATAATGACTTAAGAGGCACGTATCCCTGAGTTTGACCTTGGGCTTTCCCAAGTAAAAAAATTTGATCGCTTACGTTTAATTGATAAATCAAGAAGTGGTTTTTTATCAATGTGAATTGCCTACCTACAACAAAATTCGAATATTAATTTGACATTATTAAGAGGACGATTCACAAGTTCATCAATAGGAAGCTTTAAAAAACTCTAAGGACCATCAGAGGGGTCCTAGGAGGTCAAAGGAGCTCAAGTGACCTATGACCCTCCTCTGACTCCAAAATCACCTCCTGCTGGCTCTTTGGCTCCAACACTTGCACGAGAAGACAGCTAGGTCGAGGGAAAAGTGCCTCATCCCGTTAGCAGGCGGAAGGGACGCGAAATGGGGTGAGGTGGTGATGACTCTAGCGACTGGCAGATTTGAAGTGTCGAACTCCAAATCTAATGAGGATTAGTTGAATGGAAGGAGTCGAGGTGACAAGAAAGCAAATGGGAAGCTGATGGTGTTGAGAGCGAGTCAAAACACGATAGGAGGATGGCAGAACAAGGGCCAGAGAAGGATCTCTAGTAAACTTAACTTTTTTGGATTTTCCGATGATTCGACAAAAACTAAAGGAGCTAACTATTATCCTATGTTATTGTTACTCCTAGAAACGAAAAATGCAGGAGATAGAGGATCGTTAGATCATAAGAACGTGAGATAGACCTTGCGGTGGAGCAACTACGATGAAGCGGCGGATCACTTGATTCAGGCCCAATCTCGCTCGTAAAACTCACAGATAACAGTATGTTGTCACCAAGAGTATCGACTAGATCTAGGGTTAGGGTTTGAGTGAAGAAAAGAGGATTCAAATCAAAGTTGGGTATGGAGGAGGTATATATACATGTGGGTTTTCGATGAGGTCCTCTGTCCGAAGCAATGCTCCTCTGGTCGAGGAGTGATATGCACATGAAATCTCATTGATCAAGGAAAAGATTTGTAGAAGGAATCGAACAAAATGGGTAAAGAGTCGGTCAGAAGAAATCGAAGAAGACGGGTAAACATCTAGCTATGGGACCTAGGAGTCAGAGGGGGCAAGTTGACCGACGGGTCAACCAAGGCCCGTTTCTAATTGGTCTGACCACAACGTGACAAAAACAAACAGAAATTCTAACTAAATTTAAAATAAAATAATAAATGGATTTTGTGATTTTTGTTTAAAATATAAAAAAATATTATTATTATTTTACAAAGTATTCTAATATGATTTTTATGATTTAATTTATTATAGGTTGCTTTTTACAAGCAAAAACATAGGTATATTCACATATAATATGTATTTTATTTTTTTTATTTTGTATTTAGATTTTATTTGTTATACACATAATTTATATATTTATAACTTATTTAAATACACATAAATATATTTTTATTGTACCTTTCTAATTTATTTGTATATTTAATTAAATATAGATACAAATTACGTAGATATATGTATAGTGTATTCATCCATGTATTTTAATATACTATTTTATTTTATTGCATTTTTACCACTTTATTTTACTTTAATAATGTACATAAACTATAAATAATATTTACAAAATTATAAAACTACAAAATTGAGAAAATATAAAGAATAAGTAAAATGAATATTTTAATCAGGTATATTGTACAATAGGGTCCAAAACCTAACTTTTGCGTCTTAACACCAAATCTAATGAAACCACCTTCATTAAATAGCTAATAAAAAGTTATACATAAAAGTGATTTGATGCATTTTAGTTCATATGGAGAAGATATGGGTCTGGAGAGTTTGGATTTCGGATTTTTATTCTAAGTGTAGAATACACAATATACATTATTTTTATATGAAATAAATTTTTTATTTATCTTTATATTTTTATATACAACTTTTATATACAATGTTAATTGATTTGATGTATAAATCATAAAGAATAAAATGGGTCCCAAAAATGCATTATTAGGCATTTATGAATTAGAGTTTCTTTTATTGACTAACCCTTATCTCCCCCTACTTTATTCCTTGTTGACCTTGTCATCATGATGCCTAGGTCTCGGGGTTTAGCGTCATATTTGACATTTTATTTCTTTTTCTTTTTTTCTTTATTCTTTTATTTTGGCTTTAAATATAACGTTTTATACATTATTTACATAATAAATAATAGATATTAATTTATGCAAAATAATGATATTTACATGCATTTAGCTAGGGAATAAAGTCAAAAATAAAAGAATAAAGGTGATGAAATGGAGATTCATCAACTATATACATGCTCCGATAGGAATTGATAGGAATTGACTTTTCTCAGAATTTTTGCCTGTTTATTTTTTTGGAGTTTTTGTTGATTTCATAAGTACTTTTTCTTCATGAGCCAGAAGATTAGCCCTATTTTGAAGCATTATTGCAACCCACATACTTCTATCATTAGACCTTATGGTTATTAGATCGGGTTGGGGTACAATGGCCACAAATGTGTGACTTCTGATGTTTCCATTGGCATGTGTTTCATGCAAGCAAATTCAACCCTATACACTTCAATTGATGATGAGTACATGTTATACTGGTATAATAGTATACAAAATACATAAAGAATTCCATTAATATCTGATACATACACCTCAAACATCACCTAATCCAGATATTATTGATTCTGCAAATACAACAAGAAAATCACCTCTAAAAATGCATAATTAAATTAATACCCAAATTCTCTCTTCATCATCAAATTCAATTACTCATTGAAATACTTTATCCAAACAAATTGCATGATTTTTAAATCCAATTTGGCTATACACAATTTGTTGGCAAGAAATGAAGAGGAGACATTGTGCAAAATTCACATTCTTTATTCCCTCACCCTTTCCCATACAACACAAGGCTCAAGAAGTATTTAAAACCCATGTTCCCCATGCACCTTTTTCCCATGCACCTTTTTCCCATGCAAATATTAAATCATATGCATTGGTAATGGTTGTTGTCTTTATGTGCAGGTGAGAAGGGGAGCCACCTACAACATATATAAAATGACCCCCTCCCATGCAAATGGAAGGCACTTCTTACTCCTATTCCCTCTCAACTCCGACTTCTCTCCCTCTCTCAGGAAGCTCTCGCCCAAGGCAGCCGAGTCTCTCTCTCTCTCGTCGAATCTCCTCTCCGCCACCATCTTCCTCGGCTCCATCCTTGTGTGTGCGAGCAGCCCACGCATCTCCCCGCACACTCCCATCTCCATCATCATCATCGTCTTCACTCCGGAATCAAATAGAGAAGCATTTCTTTCCCATCTTATTTTTCGCTTGTATTTTTTTCTACCTTAGTTAATTTGTTTAAGTTGAATTTGCAAGAACAACTTTTATTGTGTAAGCTATTGTCAACTCTATATATGCAATGCAGGTTTTATATTTCATCATTCTCTCTTGAAAGCTTCCAAGTAAATCTCATCTTCCCATATTAAATTGCGAATCAACCCCCACTTCCTTACTTAGTTGCACTCATACCATCATTTGCTTATTCTAAGTTCTAAGAAGTGTTTTCACCGTAGATCGCATTCTGTTATAAATTTTCTTTCATCACAATAGACTTAAAATTTGAATCAAGTTTTAAAGAAGAACAAAAAGAGCGAGTTTGCTTAGTCCCTGCAGATACGAACCTCTACTTGCACTATACAACTCATATTTTTTCCAACATGCTTGTAGTTGTAATCTTATTTGTTTGATTGCGGTTTTGCGTGGAACAACAACGACGTGGTAAAACCAACTTTTTAAACCGCATAAAATCGCATCAACATTTTGGCGCCGTTGTCGGGGACTAGGCAACATTTGCAATTTTTCTTCTTCATTTTAACTTAGTTTCAATTATCTAATCCGTGCATCTTCCTTTTTTGCAGGTACTTAGGCTTCTAAAAGAAAAAAAATCATTTGTCTTTTATGCATTTTTAGCAAACTTGTAATTTGTTTTAAGTAAAAAAATTGTAATCTTAATTTCTCTCCTATTCTCGGAAAAGCTCGCCATCAGGAGGACAAAATATTACGGATTAGCGCCAGAAGTGCAGGCACTGTGAGCTTTTCTTTCTCTTAGGCATCTTAGGTTTTTACATTTCTTGCATTTGTTTGCGCATCTAATTAAACCGACAAAAAATTAAAAAAGAGTTCTGGATTGCATCATCTCTGTGGTCTTCTCCCTCTGATAATCTAATTCAAAGACCACCAAATCGTGTACCGATCATTTAAAGAAGATAAGCTTGAAAGGCCACCGCAGTGGCCCGAGCAGAAAGCGGGAACATTCTGATTGCTTGATTTGATGCACGTGTATGATACAAAAATCACGAGCACATAAAACCCTTGGATAGTGACAAAAATCCTTGGTGCTTTGTGGGATTGCAGAGAGAAATTGTAACTCCTCGACGCGTTGGGCACAGGTTCTGGTGGGAAGAGCAGATCTAACGATCTGAGTACCAACCCTAGATCCCCCAGCTGGATTAGGACATCGATTTCTCACAATCTTCCACACCCACCTCATCCTTAAGGACTCTAATTTCTCTGAAAACTTTTGTTGAATCACTAAATTAAAATCGAAAAGATAACCGCTTCCGCGGTAATTTTTGTGTGAGTTGGTGAATCAACAAATTGTCTGGTGTACTGTGTTGTATATGCTAGGTCGTAGATCTCTGAAAAATCCATTGCGAGAACCCCTAGAGTACGACCCGATCTATAAAAGAAAACCAAACCCATCTCCTTCAACTGAGGAACCTGAGGATTCATCCAACCTAGGAGACATGGGAGAAGAAAGACCAAACCTTATGGATCTCATCCTGCATCAACTGCAACTGCTGAGAGAAGAAACAATCCGCCACACCATCGCACCTCTCATCCGACCACCGCCCATCAGCACACATTACAACCCGGCTACAGAGGACTTAGTTCATTGGGTCCAAATCCCGTCTGAAGTAGGAGACTTTGAGATAAAACACGCATCACTCTCCTTAATCCCAAAATACTATGGAAATGACTCTGAAGATCCCTTCCTCCACATCCAAGACTTCCGATCTGCTTGTGACACCATGAGTATCCCTGGGGTAGAGAAAGAATACATCTACATGAAAGCCTTCACCCACTCACTCAAAGACAAAGCACTCTAATGGCTTCGAAATTATGGAACTCCATCACCTCCAGGGACGCCTTAAGAGAGGCATTCATCAAGAAATACTTCCCAATAGGAAAGACAAATGCCTTGAGACAATCCATATCATTATTCACTCAAAAAAACAGAGAGCCCATTCACGAAGCCTGGGAGCGTTTTAAAGAATTACAAAGGAAATGCCCACATCATGCAATCCCCAAATGGAAATTAGTTCAGATATTTTATGAGGGCATAGATGCATCATTTAAGAGAGTGATTGATGGCTCATGTGATGGAAACTACATCAGTCGTGACGAGCATTTTGTTTGGACTTTATTTGAAAATATGGCTGACAATTCGGTGAATAGTTCCTCAATTAAACAATACAGTGGAAATACGAGGACAGTCAATATCATTGATCATGAGAGATCTAGCAATGACAATCTTGATAGATGGAAAACCCTCTCAAAACAAATGAACCTCATGACTCAAGCCATAGAAAAATTGGCCATGAATAATCCCACTAGCCATGACGTTGACTACACCACATTCACCCATAATCAAGACACAAATCCTGAGACTGTGAATTGGGTGCAGAAAAATCAAGGAGGTGGATATTCAAATAACCACAACACATGGAGAGATCAATCAAATTCTGGATGGAGTGAACAGAACAACTATCATTTCCAGAATCACACCCAACCCAGACAACCAATGGCACAACTCATAGCTCAACCCTCCACCACTGCGGTAAACTTCGATGCCTTGGCTCAGGCAATACAACAACTAGTTATAACTCAACAACAGGCCACTGAAGCTCAAAAAAAAGCCAACTCTGAGAATGTCCGTCAATTCGTCGAGATCAGGTCATACATCACAGCCTTGTCACCTCAACCGCTGCCCAATCCCAACACCAACAAGGCTAGTTCATCTGGAGTACTTGAAACTCCACTACCTGTCGGATCTTTCACCTCACCACCTGGTTTTCAAAGCCAGAATCAAGGATTTTTTACATCTTCTAGGTCAAATCAAGGGAACCCACAACAAGCACCTAGAAATCAAGTTAACTTCAAAACCCCACCCCGACAAAACAAATCTGCTAATGTTGTCACTTTGAGAAATGGGAAAATCACTTCTGCCTTCACCAGACCACATGCCACAGAGGATCAAGCTAAAATTGAGGAAGAGCTTGACAGTGAAGATAAGTTAGCTGAGACAACCATGTTCCCTCCCTCCTCGACCATAACCATTCCCTTTCCCGGAGCTCTTCACCGAAGAAAACCTCGATCATCCACCATCGATCCTGAGATAGAAAAACTGTTCTCGGATATTGTCATTGAAATCCCGCTCTTAAAAGCCCTCGAACAAGTCCCCGCCTTCTCCTGCTTCTTAAAGGAAAAATGCACACCAAAAAGGAAATTAAGAGAAAAGACAAAGGAAAACCAAGAAGAAAAGTATGTGCTTCCTCAAGCCACATCAAATGCCATTTCCCAATTCCTGCCCCCCAAGAAAAAAGATCCAGGGGCACCCTTTGTTAAATGCACGACTGGTGGGTTAACCTTCGAGCACACCTTATTAGATAATGGCGCATCAATCAATCTTCTCCCTACCGCCATCCTAGAACACTTTGACTTAGGGAGACTGAAACCTGTTTCAATGATCTTACAAATGGCGGATCGCACTGTGAAGAGACCAATAGGACTTCTTGAAGATGTTGTTGTCACAGTGCAAGGACATAAATTTCCTGTGGATTTTGTTGTTATGGATATGGATTCCCCCAACACACTGAGTGAAACACCCATCATTTTGGGATGACCCTTCCTAGCTACAGCTAAGGCACATTTTGATTATGAGGGGGCAAAGTCAAATTTTCAATCAATGGCAAAACCGTCCCTATTGAGCTAATCATACCCAATTCTATTGACTCTGAGACTGAAGACTGTGGTTGGATAGAAAGATGTGTTGTTCTCAACATACAAAATGACTTTGCTCCCATCCATCTCACCAAAGACCCTTTAGAGGTTAGTCTGAACACCTCAAAAATACTTCTCATGAAATTTCCACATACAATCTGAATCTCGCACTGGAAGCTCCACCATGCCCTCTCACTGGATAAGAAATTGATGAGCTTGATAATGCCTGGGACACATTAGACTCTGAACTCACATTGACCTCAACCATGATCATGCCCATGATGGAACTACCATTTGAGACTATTTCTGTAATAGATTCCGGAAACACTACAACTCTAACTCCATCGACAACCACTATTGAATTAAAACCACTACCCAAAGATCTGAAGTATGCTTTCTTGGTTGATGCTCACACTCTACCAGTCATTATCAATGCCAATCTAAATCATATGCAAGAGAGCCAACTAATGGAGGTTTTGAAAAAGAATTCTCAAGCTATTGGTTGGAAAATAACTGATTTGAAAGGAATAAGCCTGACATTCTGTATACACCACATATATTTGGAAAATGACAGTAAACCCTCTCGAGAAATGCAAAGACGGTTGAATCCTAATCTACGAGAGGTTGTGAAGAATGAAATATACAAGTGGTCGATTGTCGGCATCATTTATCCGATAGCCGATAGTCCTTGGATTAGTCCCTCCAGGTTGTGCCCAAGAAAGCTGGATTAACAATTGTGAAAAATGAGAAAGGAGATGATATCCCTACTCGGGTGGCAACATCTTGGAGAATCTCTGTCGATTATAGAAAACTCAATAAGGCTACACGAAAAGACCACTTTCCACTACCATTCATAGACCAAATCATTGAGAAACTAGCCGGAAAAGAATTCTTTTGTTTCTTGGATGGATATTCTAGCTACAACCAAGTTGCCATAGCACCGGAAGATCAAGACAAAACCACATTCACTTGTCCTTTTGGGACCTATGCATTTCGACGCATGCCTTTCGGATTATGCAATGCCCCTGCTACTTTTCAAAGATGTATGATGGGTATCTTTGCTGACATGGTTGGTGATTTTATGGAGGTATTTATGGACGATATATCAATTTTTGGAGACTCTTTTGAGGAGACACTTGGATTTTTGGACAAAGTCTTACAAAAATGTATTGAGGTAAACCTGATCTTATCTTAGGAGAAATCACATTTCATGGTAAAACAAGGGATTGTGTTAGGACATGTTGTGTCAAAGAAAGGGATGGAAGTGGATCCATCAAAAATTGAGACAATTACCCATTTAAGTCCACCAGTGAACATAAAAGGTGTTCGGTCCATCCTAGGTCATGTCGGCTTTTACCGCCGCTTCATCAAGGACTTTTCGAAAAATTCTCGTCCTCTCACGAAATTACTAGAAAAAGATCAAGACTTCACTTTTACTGAGGAAGCATTCGAATCTTTTCAAAACCTGAAGAAAATCATCACTGAAGCACCAATCTTACAACCCCCTGATTGGAACTGTGAATTCGAGATCATGTGTGATGCATCGGATTATGCTGTGGGGGCAGTATTGGGTCAAAGGAAAAATGACAAACCCTATGCCATTCATTATGCCAGCAAAACTATGGATGATGCTCAAAAGAACTACACTGTGACTGAGAAAGAACCTCTGGTTGTGGCATTTTCACTAGAGAAATTTTGATCTTACATCCTAGGATCCCACATTATTATCTACACAGACCACTCTGCTTTGAAATATCTCTTCACAAAAACCGATGCTAAGCCTAGACTCATCAGATGGGTTTTACTGCTCCAAGAATTTGATTTAGAGATTCGAGATAAAGCAGGAGCAAAGAATGTCGTGGCCGATCACCTTTCGAGAATCCCTTCCTCAAACACAGACACAATCCCAATTTCTGATAATTTTCCAGACGAATGTATCGTGTCTGTTTCTCAACTCCCTTGGTATGTAGACATCGTCAATTACATCGTCACCTCCACATTCCCTGATGATTGGCCAAAACATAAGAAAGACAAAACCAAAGCCCAGGCCCGATACTATCACTGGGAAGACCCTTTGCTCTTCAAAGAGGGTACTGATTTGATATGGAGACGATGCATCCCTGAATTTGAAGTCAAAGATGTCCTAACTCACTGCCACACTTCTGGGTGTGGAGGACACCACTCAGGGAAGTGCACAACCGCTAAAGTCTTACAATGCGGTTTCTACTAGCCTACACTCTTTAAAGATGCCCATCATTTTGCTCAATCTTGTCCTGCCTCTCAGACTAATGGAACAATGACCTGCCGCAACATGATGCCCCTCCAACCCATACATATAGTCGAGATCTTTGATACTTGGGGAATATACTTCATGGGACCTTTCACCACCTCACAAGGCTATCAGCACATCTTACTCGTTGTGGACTATGTGTCCCGTTGGGTTGAAGCCATTCCCACTCGCACTGCTGGTAGCGCCACTGTTGTTAAATTCCTGAACGATCTCTTCTCCCCATTTGGATTGTCCAAGGTGGTCATTAGTGATGGTGGAACCCATTTTCTGAACGCTTCGGTCAAGTATTTACTTAAGAAAAATGGGGTCGAACACCGGGACTCAACTGCCTATCACCCACAGACCAATGGAATGGCTGAGCTGTCAAACCGAGAAATCAAGACCATCCTCCAGAAAATTGTCCGCTCTGATCGTAAAGACTGGTCCCAACACTTACCTTCTGCTCTTTGGGCCTACCGTACAACCTTCTGTACACCCTTAGAAATGAGCCCATATAGGTTGGTCTATGGAAAGCCTTGCCATCTACCTGTAGAAATACACCACAAGTCACTCTGGGCAATCAAGAAATATCATTTGGATTATGATGAGGTTGGAAAGAAAAGACTATTGGACTTATCTGAACTGGAAGAACTGAGATCACAAGCCTATGATAACAACCTGCTATACAAAGAGAAAATCAAGTTGTGGCATGATGCCAACATTTCGAGGAAAACATTCAAAGAAAATCAAAAAGTATGGCTATTTGATGCAAAACTGAAGTTATTTCCAGGAAAGCTGAGAACGAAATGGAAAGGACCATACATTGTAACTCAAGTATTCGATAATGGCTCGATAGAAATTTCTGACCCAAACACTAAAGCCACTTTCAGAGTCAATGGTCAAAGACTAAAACTCGTTGTTGAACCATCTGGTCCTATGCATGTATGCACAACATACCTTCTACAGGAAAAATGAACCACCACATCGCCAAGCTGAGGCGTTAAATTATGCACTCTCGTGAGCCTCTCCTCATAGGTATCTTTTCGTCTTGAAAGCTCGCATGTTTATTTTCACTTCATTGCATTAGATAAGTATGGGGGTACCCCTCTGCATTACATTCCAAAAAAAACATTTCACATCCCTTCTGATCCTCCTATTGGACATTATCTTCACCATGAGGACATGGTTTCTGTTAAGTATGGGAGGGTGTGTCTGCATAGTTTTTCAAAATTGCATACTCTTTCAAAATAAAAGAAAAATAAAAAAAACTCTCTTTTGCAAAAATTCCCCTAAACATATTTTCAAAAGCAAGAAAACCACCAAAAATACATACTTCCTAGTTTTATCCTATTTTGAGAAATCAGATCTTCACTGCATAAATCATAGACTGAGGTTGAGTTGACCATAATCCACTTAACTTTATCAGAATTTCACTAGGCATGAGTTTTTAAGCTTTCTTCAGGTCCATATGGACTTTATTCTCTCAGTTCCGCTGACTCTACCGGTAAATGAACTTCTGTATCTAACTAGATCACCTGAGCAACTAGTAGCACTCTTAAACTCTTCAGTGGATATTGAGCAATTGCACATTATACTTAGCTTGATTGAGTTTATTTTATGAGATATAATTACAATCTAGTTGAGGTGAGGAGTTGTTCTCTTGGTTGTGCCAATGCCTGAACCTTATCTATAGCTAATGAAGGAACTTGACTCAGGAGCAACATGATCTCTCTAGTCTAAGTATGTCAGCAAACAAGCCAGTATCGTGCCTCCAAAGTTAATATTAAGCCGATACTACCTTTTGATGCCAAACCCAAAACAAAAACACCACAAAAGCCATATCACAATACAAATGCCAAAAACCACCAACCATGCAAAGATGTGCGAAGCAAAAGCAATGAAAGAAGACCACCAAATAACCCTTCTCCACCAAAAAGCCATGGTAGTAGCCCAATGATGCTACCTAAATTTTTAAAAGAGGCCCAAAGAGGTCCAGGGTTATGCTCTGCAAAAAGAAAAGAATGAGAGCAACGGACCAAAGCGGTCTACGGAAAACCCCGAAAAATAAGTCCCATTTTCCAAAGAATTATGACATATTTCTTGATGTTGACATACTTGGGTGAAAAGAGAATATGCCTGAATTCAGGTAAGGACTGAGGCTATATGACTAGGGAATCATTCGGTATCTTGATAGATTGTGTTGTTAGCTCGTTCTCTTGACTCACGAAAGCTAAAACATCACTAACACTATTTATATCCACTCAAGGTCAAAGGGAATACATGTTTCTTAGGGATGAGCTGACTTGATCGACCTTTTGAAACCATGTCTGATTTTGTTGGAACTGAGAGGCTGTTGAAAACTACAAAACTCGAGTCAAGTCGACAATTCGAACAAATCATTAATCCATGGGTCGACTCTACTGAAGTCTGTGTATTTGTGTGGTTAAGAACTGAAAACTCGAAGACTTTGTGGGTATGTCTGCTGCAAACCCTCACCAGATATATCTTGGCTATTTTCCTTATCCTTCATTACTACTTATCTTATTCTTGCTCGGGACTAGCAAGATTTAAGCATGGGGGTGTGATGAGTACATATTATACTGGTATAATAGTATACAAAATACATAAAGAATTCCATTAATATCTGATACATACACCTCAAACATCACTTAATCCAGATATTATTGATTCTGCAAATACAACAAGAAAATCACCTCTAAAAATGTGTAATTAAATTAATACACAAATTCTCTCTTCATCATCAAATTCAATTACTCATTGAAATACTTTATACAAACAAATTGCATGATCATTAAATCCAATTTGGCTATACACAATTTGTTGGCAAGAAATGAAGAGGAAACATTGTGCAAAATTCACATTTTTTATTCCCTCTCCCTTTCCCATACAACGCATGGCTCAAGAAGTATTTAAAACCCATGTTCCCCATGCACCTTTTTCACATGCACCTTTTTCCCATGCAAATATTAAATCATATGCATTGGTAATGGTTGTTGTCTTCATGTGCAGGTGAGAAGGGGAGCCACCTACAACATCTATAAAATGACCCCCTCCCATGCAAATAGAAGGCACTTCTTACTCCTACTATTCCCTCTCAACTCCGACTTCTCTCCCTCTCTCAGGAAGCTCTCGCCCAAGGCAGCCGAGTCTCTCTCTCTCTCTCTTTCGTCGAAGCTCCTCTCCGCTACCATCTTCCTCGGCTCCATCCTTGTGTGTGCGAGCAGCCCACGCATCTCCCCGCACACTCCCATCTCCGTCATCATCATCGTCTTCACTCCGGAATCAAATAGAGAAGCATTTCTTTCCCATCTTATTTGTCGCTTGTATTTTTTCTACCTTAGTTAATTTGTTTAAGTTGAATTTGCAAGAACAACTTTTATTGTGTAAGCTATTGTCAACTCTATATATGCAATGCAAGTTTTATATTTCATCATTCTCTCTTGAAAGCTTCCAAGTAAATCTCATCTTCCCATATTAAATTGCGAATCAATCCCCACTTCCTTACTTAGTTGCACTCATACCATCTTTTGCTTACTCTAAGTTCTAAGTAGTGTTTTCACCATAGATCGCATTCTGTTATAAATTTTCTTTCATCACAATAGATTTAAAATTTGAATCAAGTTTTAAAGAAGAACAAAAAGAGCGAGTTTGCTTAGTCCCTGCGGATACGAACCTCTACTTGCACTATATAACTCATATTTTTTCCAACATGCTTGTAGTTGTAATCTTATTTGTTTGATTGCGGTTTTGCGTGGAACAACAACGACGTGGTAAAACCAACTTTTTAAACCGCATAAAATTGCATCAACAATGTGAGAAAAGTGTAAGAAGCAAATGTGCAAGTTAGTTTACTGTTGACAAGAGTCATGTGTATGTTCTGAAATGTTCTACTTAGGTAGTCAAGACAACACTAAACCAAGTTTCGTGGTCTCAAAGAATTACATCTACTATACTTGATGAATCTCAATTCCAGTTCCTATAAGATTCATGTGATTAGGTGGATTAAGGTCTAACCAAGATTCACTTCGGATTTTTCATAGACTAGTTCAATTATCAACATCAATCTGAAAGACGCATTTGTTATGTACAATGCGAGGAAAATAGTTTTGAGATGCAATTTTCTGGTTTCACACTTTTTATGTATTTTGAAAGTTTTTACATATTTTTATGGATTTTGAAAATAATTTTGCAAATATTTACACACTTTGGAAATCATTTTGCAAAATATTTTCATACAGTATGCATAGATTTTTCAAAATATTTTCACAACCAATTTCCAAACTATATATCATAAATCAAACCATTTTAGTCACATAGATAAAAGAGTGTTTACAACCAAGAATATTTTTTCAAAGGTTTGAATATATTTTACAAAAAGTTTTTCAAATAGTTTTAAAACCATTTTTCAAATCATTTTGCAAAACATTGTTAAACATGTTTATTGCTAGAAAGAATTGTGAAGAATTTTATACATATTTTTACATATTTATTTCTTTTAATTATTTAATTGTATTTTAGCCCTATTACTTGAAAATATGAGTACGTCTAAAGTATATATGAATATATATGACCCCATATACTTAGCTTGAGCTATGTCCTCAAAGAGCAGAGAGAAAAGAGGAAGACATAACTCATACTGAGTATAGACAAGTCTATACTATAACGATGAAAGAATGAATAAATGAAAGAATGAGAAGTTAACTCCCCCTATATGTAGGATGGAATAATTGTAAGTATAGCATACTGTACACAAGGCAAGGAGGGTCAAATGTGGGAATGAACAGATCAAGGACTGGGTTTGTCTCCCCCTATACTTACGGTGAGATATCCCTAAATATAGAG
This sequence comes from Ottelia alismoides, assembly GCA_037367405.1. Taxonomy (NCBI): domain Eukaryota; kingdom Viridiplantae; phylum Streptophyta; class Magnoliopsida; order Alismatales; family Hydrocharitaceae; genus Ottelia; species Ottelia alismoides. Next base: position 536,481 of record JAZKJV010000232.1, read on the forward strand.
GGGAAATATCAACAAGAAGGGAGATAGGTTAGGGGTGTTGGACATGCGAGCCCACGGCGAGCCATTATGCAATAAATGTTATTGCAAATATCATTCCCTGATCTGAAATGAAGAATAAATAATTTGCATAATAGGTCCCTTAGTACAATTAAGGTTATGTACCATGGCCATCTTGATGATTATACAGTTGTTGATTCAACTGTTGAATCATAGAGGTTGGTGCTTGGATGAATATCTAAAGAGTTAGGTTGGGACTCATCAAGCGCCGTTAAATGATTGTTAAGAGATGATCTCCAGCCTGAGTAGGAGATGGCAATCCTTATCTCTAAAGGTTGATATCTGACCGACCTCTTGATGCAGGTCCTCTGCATATGAATAGAGATTCAGAGGTGTAAGATTAGTTAGGTCAAAGAGTTGACTTAACGAGATTGAGATTACCAAAGTCCTATATCGTATGCTGTCACGATACAGGCATGCATCCTCTGATCGGAGACATGTGCGTTACTATATGTTTGAGTATGTACATTTGGCAGACCAATAGGTTGATGACGTAACCAAGGTCTATACACCGGTACGCTGGTGTGCATATAAGGGCATATGAGTAATATGATCTCTCAAAGGGATCATGCAGGTTCAGTTACTGAACCGGAAGACATGAGCTCACTCATGAGATATTGGGAAGAATCAAATTCTGTGCGCATGGTCGTCTTGCTTTGGAAGCTTGACTGAATTTGTAGGTTTGATATATACTTTTGGAAAGTATATGATCAAGACCTAGGTATGATATATGATTTTGTAAAGTATATGATTGATACCGACTCCCAATGATCAAATAAGAAACTTACTGATAGAACCCTGAAGTGGACAGTGTAAAGTTGATCTAATACTTCGGGTTTATTCTGAGTCTTCCAGTAAGCAGGATGTACATGTATTGGGAATATCCGAGGGTGATGTGATCATAAACGATTGTATAACCATGACGCTTCCATTCTTAGGGAGTGATGAAATGGGTCTGGATTTTAGTGACTCCTCTCGATAGAGATGTAATCTGATCTCAGTCCAAATGTTGGACATTGATCTGAATGTGATTCTGATGGAATGAGAAGATTAGATTTGCGGTCTTGATTTAATCAACCATCTATGGGACGCCCGCGATCCAGATTTGAGATATGATCTCATTATCCAAGTCACTATACGTGAAACAATACAGTCTCTTTGTCCTTATCTCCAAGTATTCGCGGAGAAAGCACATTATCCTTGAAGGAGTACATGGATAATTCTATTGTTGATATATATATATATCCGAGCACTGAGAAAATGGATAATTAAATGTGATTTAATTATCATAATTAATATGAATCCGATTCATATTATAAAAGGAGTTGTCTTAGATAATTAAATGTGATTTGATTATAAAGACATGAAATAATGTGAATGTGATTGATATTATTTGGGCACAAGAGAAAAAGAGATCCAAGATGATTAAATATGATTTAATTATCATGGATGTGAATAATGTGGATAGCAATATCCAATTATTCATAATATATTATAAATGTGATTTATAATGTATTAGAGAGAGCTAATTATAATTTATATTTGTTGATTAATTATTAATGGGTACTGGATACACATTGTATAATTAATTGAAAATGTAAATTATATTTTGTTTTGGGTTGTGAATGTGATTCACATTTTTTCAATGGCAAGACTGCAATATTCTTAAAATTAATTGTTAATTATTTTTGAAGAATAAATCACAACAAAAAGTTGTTGGATAAAAAAATAATGGAGATTTCATGGAGATATGCAATCTCATGAAATCTCATGAGATTGCCCTCCCATATGGAATGTATGGGCGGCACCCAATTCCTATTTGGAATGGGTGGCCGTCCATTTTTTAATGTACATGGAGATGTAATCTCCATGTATATTCTCTCCTTATTTGTTGGTGTAATTTAGGATTGATTTATATTTGACTTTGTCAAATACATTTTAATCTAAATTAGATCATAATTTGTTGGCTTTTACCAACAACAATCTCCATTTGATTAGACATAAATACAATCACATCCATTGATTTTATATGTCCCATGGATTGAGATCCATTGATCCAAAAATCCTATAAATAGAGAGGCATATCATGCTCTCCAAAGTGACATGCTATTAGAGCACATCTCTCTCTCTTTTTCTCTTCACACGCCTACTCTCTCTCTCTCTCTCCCTCTCATGTGGCCATCCACCATGGATGCCCTAGAGAGGTTGTCCATCACCGTGATGTCGTTGTTATGTTGCCCGATGGTTTGCTCGTGGATCTCCATCTACTTCGGCGTGCCCTGCTCGTGAAGAAGACGTCCGATCTCGCGTGTCGAGATCAGGAGATCCATCACTTGGATCATCAACATGGATTGTGAGAAGCACGCGGTTCATCCCCGCGCTCGCAAGCGTCTCCTCCATTTGATTAGACTTAAGACAGGAGGTCTCTTCATTTAGAGACTCGATCACAACCACGCTTCAAGAGGTAATCCTATTATTTGTTTGTGGTTTAGACGAAACGATCCGAGAAGTGTTCTTGGATCATGTGGTTTCGTCGCATAATAAATTTTTTTTAATTTCCGCTGCATAGAACAACTAGTGCGACTAGTTGTTCTTCGTCGTATTCGATACGATGCTCACGCTTCCGTGATGCGCTTGAGGATCAGTGGTTTTGGATACGATCCATAAACCGAGAACGACTTGGGTTCGTTAGGGTTTGCGAAAGTTTTCTTGCATTTCATTTTTGCATCTCTATTTTGAGATTATTTTTGGCACTGTTTAAATTTTTGTAAAAACGAAAATAATAATTGGATTTTATTCCTCATTAAATAAGGAAACCGTAGGATCTGAGTTTACGTGATTTCGATTCTGTTTGCTCAAGATATGCTCATTTTAGTGAACATGTATCCACAGTTTCGGGGATTGCGAATCTAAACGTAATTAAAGAGTTAATTGCAGATTTGAGACGCCTTGAAATGCGTGCAAACCACATAGGTTCTGTTGTAAATCAAATTAGCAAACTTTAGGAACTTACTTTGCTTAATTTGGATTTAAATTGATTGAGATATGGTATTTTTAGTAAGTGAGGGTCACTGCTGGAAATACTTTCCTAATCAAGAACCTAGTGATTGTCATTTAATCAATTAGTGAAATTAAATTTTTTAATTTCCTGTAATATTTGTTCATAAATATTTGTGAAATATTTGATGATAATTATTTCCTTAAATGACATTGTCTTAACCAATATCTGATTAGATGTGATCTAGATCACTAATTGGTTACATTATCTACATGATCTACATTCCAACAAACATGTTGCTTGAATAGGACTTGGGATTTGTTTAGCAAATCTCATTATAATGTTGATAAAAATTGTTTTGATTATTATTATACGGTATAATTTAGATTGAATAACCGATGATCATCTCAAGTACAAAGTGATCTGTTTTGCATTATCCTTTCCCGAGGTGGATATGGTGTCTAGTCGGAGAGCATTGGGATAGCGGGTTGCAACGTATGTGGTCTGTCCCACTCTCGTCGGTACTGGCCATGACAGCGCGTAGGGTTAGTATAATGCTTAAGAAATCATGATGTATTTCTAATTATTAACATTCGAAATAATACGTATTTGAGATAATACCATAATTCAAGTAACAATAAAATGTTCGTTAGATATTAATTGGATCATTAATTTAATATGATTAGATTAATTGAAATGCAATTAAAATTAAAACACTCTATTATGAATAGAGTTGTTATTTCCCTTGGAAGAATTAATCATAATGTATATGATTCATAATGATTAATTAGAATTTGAATATGACGTGGAGGATCACATAAGTGACATCCATGGTCTCCCGTCAAGGCGAAGGGTTCCGTCGCCAGGGATTATATGTAGGAGACGTCTGTCCGAAGTGACAGCTCATGTATGCAAGCGTATCTGGATCGGGCTCTTTGCTTCTCGAAAGAGTAAGGTCGTATATGTAGTGACCCCAATATCGGATCCTCAAATTATTGGGGCGATATTGGATTGCGTATAGCGAGTACTATTCCTGTTGACGGTTGGTTCAATTAATGACGGGTCAACATTGCCTTAGGGGTGGTGGGCCCGGGTGTTAAAGACCAAATTGGGAGATGCAAGTTGGACTTGCAAGGTGGAATGTGTTCCCACTTCTTTTTATCCGAGTTGTAGGTTCTCATATTATTGGGATGCAACAAAGATGAGGAAGGAGATCGCAGATCTTGCTTGAAATATAATGGTAAGTATATCTCTTACATTGAAAGTGATTAAGGGAATAAACTTTCAGTATTGACAAGGCAAGACAACTTTGATATAAAAATTCCTAAATCAAAGTAAAATATGTATATATATAATTATATACACTTATGCAATTTTCTTATTTCAGATAATCCTTCATTAAACACACTCAATGTTATACTCAATAATAACTAGTAAAATATCATGGATTGGATTTATGATCCAGATATTGTACTTGTAGTTGGACACATAATGTATGTGGTTGCAATGTGCAAGTTTCCTCATAATAATGAGGAATGACAATTAAATAGATAATAGGACTACAATACTAGGGTTTGTATGTCTCTGTAGTCTTGATATCATCAAATGTACTTTGGAAGTAACATGTCGATGATGATCATAATTGTCAATTAATCCTTATAAAATCTAAGAAGATGTTCTCGCATACATATGTGCTCTTGACATTTAATCATGAACGATGTGGTTCTCTACATCGTGCAGAATGGTGGCTCTATAAGAGATGATGTATTCAAATTGTTTGAATACCTACCTGAACCAATGTTTTAAGAGTATAGATGGATGTAGACATTATGAGTGTCATCATTCTACTGACTATACTCTAGTCATTCATGAAGCTTCATAATATTCATATTGTATAAATTTAGTGAAGCATGTATAAATGTTGAAATGCTCTTACATTGAATTCTTTTGAATTAACATGAGAGATCTTTAGTCTTAAGCAATGGTTGTTTATAGATAAAGGGAGAGCAGTGGAAGCATGGGTCAGACCCAAGATGAGAAGGATAGTCAAAGAGTTGACCATACTTCTGTGACTTCCATGTGACATCCAAAGAGTTGGATGAATACCAATACTGCAATATAATGATGTGTTGATAATTTGACTATCAAGTCTGTCTAGAATCCTTAGAGAAGGACTCGGATAGAGCATCAGAATAATCTACATAAATCATTGATATTGACTTACTTATTTGATAAGATAAAGTCTAATAATTATATCTCAATCTCCTAACAAAACTTGCAATATGTTGCATATGTTTTAGAAGACTAGAAAATTTGATCTTAAGGTTTATAGTTATCCACATGGATATTGATGCAATTATTGCAGCAATCTCTATTGGATTGATAGACTAGTTAATTTCAGTGGGAGAGCCCTTAGTCTTAGAGAATGTTTCTATGACTTGGATATAAGAATACCCTTATTGTTTGTTTCTAAATGTTGGAAATAAACATGAATTCTTGATAAAACTATCATAAGGAGTTATGAAGGATATATTTCAGATAGTAATCTAACATCTAGTATACTCCACTAAATTAGAAAATTAATGAATGATACATTAACATTTCTAATACTGGAATTAAACCTTAAAAGATCAATAGGAGGATGAGGATCATTTGATAATGATCTGGCATCAAGCCTTGGACATTTATCTATTGATTTGATCAATAGACTAGTGAGAGATGAAACTTTAGATTATCTAAAGATTCAAATCTTACATACTTGTGAATATTGTATTCAAAGAAAAATGTCCAATACACCCTTCTTTGGGAATGGTGTAAGATGTCAAGGTATTCAGGATCTCATACATATTGATGTATACAGATCATCTATATAATAGTAAACATTATGAATATGTGATATATGTTGATGATTATGTATGATATGAGATTTCTTCTCTTCACCTAAGAAACCTTTGAAATATTCAAAGATTTCATTATTTTTTGGTTTATAACCAAAGTTTGAAGGAAGATAAAATGAATTTAATCTAATCTAGGTAGCAAGTACCTGCCAGATAAATTCAAATAATACCTTATGGAGATATAAATATCCTTTCTATCTCAATCCTCCTAATACACCTTGACTCAATAGAGTTATAGGGAGATACAATTGGATCATGTGTGACATGATTTGATCAATGATGGATTTTTTTGCATAATTTCCTCTTAGATTCCAGGTATATATGTAGTAAATACTACATTATTTATCCTTAATAAGATTCCATACAAGTAAGCTGGAATTGAGCACTGGAGAGTGCTACTTCATTAGGAAAATAAAGTATGGTATTGGATACCTACTTTATGACCTTGAGATTCTTAAAATATCTCATCTCTTAGAATGTGATTCTTAGAGGTTGAGACTCTTGAGAATCAAGATGAAAATGAAGTATAGGAACCCATTTAATCTTGAGAAGATAATGAGGTTCCTGAAATGGGGAAACTAAAAATACAATTAAAGATGAAACACTAATACCTCTTCAAATGAGTTTGAGGATGTATTCCATGTGTCAGTGACAATGATCGGATTTCATGAGATGAAACTCCTAAGGATCATGACATGGAAAGATGGATTTTAGCAATAAAGTCTAAAGTAGACTTCATATACAAGCGTTGTATATGGACCCTCGAGGATCCACCTATATGGATAAGACCCATGAAGGTGTAAATGGATCTTCAAGAGAAAGAAGTCAAGATTGCATTCCTCTATGAATACCTCTCTGAGGATATTCACATTAAGTAGCCCTAGGGCTTCATGGTTGAGGAAAGCAAGATGTGAAAGCTAAAGAATCCATCTATGAACTCAAATAAGCTTCTTGAAGTTGGACCATAAGATTTGATGAAATTATAAATGTTATGATTTCAGATAAAATCTTGATGAGCCATGTGAAGCTTAGTGGGAGTGCCTTTGTGTTCATCGTGCTAAATGTAGATGGTATCCTAATCATTTAAAATTATATAAGAATAATAATAAGTGTTTTCTTATATGGTTGTTCCATAACTTGAGATATGATCTCAAGTATACCTCTTGGATCTTAGTTCTGAAGGTGTTCAAGAGCAAAGAGAAGAGGGTATTGGGACTGTCACATTTATAGTACACCTTGGACATGTTCCAATTTTTTTTGGAAAATTCCAAGAAAGGCTTCCACCCCTTAAGATATGGTACTGACCTATCTAAAGGGATAGCACCTCAAAGAGTTGAGGAAGTGAATGCTAGAACTACTTGCACTTGTGCCTTAGTTACGAGAAGTTGAGTGTATGCTAGATGTGTACAAAAGCCAGATATCTGCCATGCAATGGAAGTAGTAAAGTGTTGCTAACCCTACTATGGAGAGAAAACACTTGATTGCAGCAATAAAATCTTCATAGATGACAAGATTTTGAGATAGTGATCTCAAAAGTCTTATCTTCAAAAGTTTAAGACTTTATAGATAGTGATCTAAAAGGTCTTAACTGTGGATACCTTAAGAGATAGTGATCTCTAGGAGTAAGGGTATTCTGGTAAGGATTATGGAAATATTGGTTATGATAATTATTAAGCTATAGTGTCAAGGACATTATAATGGCTTTAACAAGATTGAGTATTAGTTGCATAAGATGCAACATTCGTATTAGATGTGAGCACTGTTACTGGGAATATGCAAGTGTTATAAAAGGACTTGGCATAGTCTCGTGGGAATAGAGTGACTGATCAGCTTACCTAGCTATTTTCTAAATAGCCTATGATTGTCACATAAGTGTGGGTTTAAATGATTACCCATTAATTGGCTCTTTGGGCTAGTGGGAGATTGTTGGACATGCGAACCCACGGCGAACCATTATGCAATAAATGTTATTGCAAATATCATTCCATGATCTGAAATGAAGAATAAATAATTTGCATAATAGGTCCCTTAGTACAATTAGGGTTATGTACCATGGCCATCTTGATGATCATACAGCTGTTAATTCAACTGTTGAATCATAGAGGTTGGTGCTTGGATGAATATCTAAAGCGTTAGGTTGGGGACTCATCAAGCACCGTCAAATGATTGTTAAGAGATGATCTCCATCCTGAGTAGGAGATGGCAATCCTTATCTCTAAAGGCTGATATCTGACCGACCTCTTGATGCAGGTCCTCTGCATAGGAATAGAGATTCAGAGGTGTCAGATTAGTTAGGTCAAAGAGTTGACTTAACGAGATCGAGATAACCAAAGTCCTATATCATATGCTGTCACGATACAAGCATGCATCCTCTGATCGCAGACAGTTGTGTTAGTATATGTTTGAGTATGTACATTTGGCAGACGAATAGGTTGATGACCTAACCAAGGTCAATACACCGGCGTGCTGGTGTGCATATAAGGTCATATGAGTAATACGATCTCTCAACGAGATCAGACAGGTTCAGTTACTGAACCGGAAGACATGAGCTCACTCATGAGATATTGGGAAGAATCAAATTCCGTGCGCACAGTCGTCTCGTTTTGGAAGCTTGACTGAATTTGTAGGTTTGATATATACTTTTGGAATGTATATAATCAAGATCTAGGTATGATATATTCTTTTGGAAAGTATATGATCGATATCGACTCCCAATAATCAAATGAGAAACTTACTGATAGAATCCTGAAGTGGACAGTGTAAAGTTGATCTAGTACTTCGGGTTTATTCTGAGTCTTCTAGTATGCAGGATGTACATGTATTGGGAATATCTGAGGGTGATGTGATCATAAACGATTGTATAACCATGACGCTTCCATTCCTAGGGAGTGATGAAACGGGTCTGGATTTTAGTGACTCCACTCGATAGAGATGTAATCTGATCTCAGTCCAAATGTTGGACATTGATCTGAATGTGATTCAGATGCAATGAGAAGATTAGATTTGCGGTCTTGATTTAATCAACCATCTATGGGAGGCTCGCGATCTGGATTTGAGATATGATCTCATTATCCAAGTCACTATACGTGAAACAATACAGTCGCTATGTCCTTATCTCCAAGTATTCGCGGAGAAAGCGCATTTTCCTTGAAGGAGTTCATGGATAATTCTATTGTTGATATATATATATATATATACATATATACATATATATACATATATATATATATCCGAGCACTGAGAAAATAGATAATTAAATGTGATTTAATTATCATAATTAATATGAATTCGATTCATATTATAAAAGGAGTTGTCTTAGATAATTAAATGTGACTTGATTATCAAGATATGAAATAATGTGAATGTGATTCATATTATTTGGGCACAAGAGAAAAAGAGATCCAAGATGATTAAATATGATTTAATTATCATGGATGTGAATAATGTGGATAGCAATATCCAATTATTCATAATATATTATAAATGTGATTTATAATGTATTAGAGAGAGCTAATTATAATTTATATTTGTTGATTAATTATTAATGGGTATTGGATACACATTGTGTAATTAATTGAAAATGTACATTATATTTTGTTTTGGGTTGTGAATGTGATTCACAATTTTTCAATGGCAAGATCGCAATATTCTCAAAATTAATTGTGAACTATTTTTGAAGAATAAATCACAACAAAAAGTTGTTGGATAAAAAAATAATGGAGATTTCATGGAGATATGCAATCTCATGAAATTGCCCTCCCACATGGAATGTATGGGCGGCACCCAATTCTTATTTGGAATGGGTGGCCGTCCATTTTTGAATGTACATGGAGATGTAATCTCCATGTATATTCTCTCCTTATTTGTTGGTGTAATTTAGGATTGATTTATATTTGATTTTGTCAAATACATTTTAATCTAAATTAGATCATAATTTGTTGGCTTTTACCAACAACAATCTTGACCATTGGATTAGACATAAATCAATCACATCCATTGATTTTATATGTCCCAAGGATTGAGATCCATGGATCCCAAAACCCTATAAATAGAGAGGCATACCATGCTCTCCAAAGTGACATGATATTAGAGCACATCTCTCTCTCTCTCTCTTCAAACGCCTACTCTCTCTCTCTCACTCTCATGTGGCCATCCACCATGGATGCCCTAGAGAGGTTCTCCATCACCGTGATGTCATCGTTATGCTGCCCGATGGTTTGATCGTGGATCTCCATCTACTTCGGTGTGCCCTGCTCGTGAAGAAGACGTCGGATCTCATGTGTCAAGATCAGGAGATCCATCACTTGGATCATCAACATGGATTGCGAGAAGCACACGGTTCATCCCCACGCTCGCAAGTATCTCCTCCGTCGGATTGGACTTAAGACAGGAGGTCTCTTCATTTAGAGATTCGATCACCACCACGCTTCAAGAGGTAATCCTATTACTTGTTTGTGGTTTAGACGAAACGATCCGAGAAGTGTTCTTGGATCATGTGGTTTCGTCTCATGAAATTTTTTTAATTTCTGTTGCATAGAACATCTAGTGCGACTAGTCGTTTTTCATCGTATTCGATACGACGCTCACGCTTCCGCGATGCGCTTGAGGATCGATGGTTTTGGATACGATCCATAAACCGAGAACGACTTGGGTTCGTCAGGGTTTACGAAAGTTTTCTTGCATTTCATTTTTGCATCTCTGTTTTGAGATTATTTTCGGCACTGTTTAAATTTTTGTAAAAACAAAAATAATAATTGGATTTTATTCCCCATTAATAGATTTCGATTCCGTTTGCTCAAGATATGCTCATTTTAGTGAACATGTATCCACAGTTTCGGGGATTGTGAATCTCAACGTAATTAAAGAGTTAATTACGGATTTGAGACGCCTTGAAATCCATGCAAACCACTTAGGTTCTGTTGTAAATCAAATGAGCAAACTTTAGGAACTTACTTTGCTTAATTTGGATTTAAATTGATTGAGATATGGTATTTTTAGTAAGTGAGGGTCACTGCTGGAAATACTTTCCTAATCAAGAACCTAGTGATTGTCATTTAATCAGTTAGTGAAATTAAATTGTTTAATTTCCTGGAATATTTGTGCATAAATATTTGTGAAATATTTGATGATAATTATTTCCTTAAATGACATTGTCTTAACCAATATTTGATTAGATGTGATCTAGATCACTAATTGGTTACATGATCTACATGATCTACATTCCAACAAACATGTTGCTTGAATAGGACTTGGGATTTGTTTAGCAAATTTCATTATAATGTTAATCAAAATTGTTTTGATTATTATTATACGGTATAATTTCGATTGAATAACCGATGATCATCTCAAGTACAAAGTGATCTGTTTTGCATTATCCTTTCCCGAGGTGGATATGGTGTCTAGTCGGAGAGCATTGGATAGCAGGTTGCAACGTATGTGGTCCGTCCCACTCTCGTCGGTACTAGCCATGACAGCGGGTAGGGTTAGTATAATGCTTAAGAAATCATGATGTATTTCTAATTATTAAAATTCGAAATAATACGTATTTGAGATAATACCATAATTCAAGTAACAATAAAATGTTTGTTAGATATTAATTGGATCATTAATTTAATATGATTAGATTAATTGAAATGCAATTAAAATTAAAACACTCTATTATGAATAGAGTTGTTATTTCCCTTAGAAGAATTAATCATAATGAATATGATTCATAATGATTAATTAGAATTTGAATATGATATGGAGGATCACATAAGTGGCATACATGGTCTCCCGTCAAGGCGAAGGGTTCCGTCGCCAGGGATTATATGTAGGAGACGTCTGTCCGAAGTGACAGCTCCTGCATGCAAGCGCATCTGGATCGGGCTCTTTGCTTCTCAAAAGAGTAAGGTTGTATACGTAGTGACCCCAATATCGGATCCTCATATTATTGGGGTGATATTGGATTGCGTATAGCAAGTACTATTCATGTTGACGGTTGGTTCAATTAATGACAGGTCAACAATGCCTTAAGGGTGGTGGGCCCGGGTGTTAAAGACCAAATTGGGAGATGCAAGTTGGACTTGCAAGGTGGAATGTGTTCCCGCTTCTTTTTATCCGAGTTGTAGGTTCTCATATTATTGGGAATCAACAAAGATAAGGAAGGAGATCCCAGATCTTGCTTAAAATATAATGGTAAGTATATCTCTTACATTGAAAGTGATTAAGGGAATAAACTTTCAGTATTGACAAGGCAAGACAACTTTGATATAAAAATTCCTAAATCAAAGTAAAATATGTATGTATATAATTATATACACTTATGCAATTTTCTTATTTCAGATAATCCTTCATTAAACCCACTCAATGTTATACTCAATAATAACCAGTAAAATATCATAAATTGGACTTATGATCCAGATATTGTACTTGTAGTTGGACACATAATGTATGTGGTTGCAATGTGCAAGTTTCCTCATAATAATGAGGAATGACAATTAAATAGATAATAGGACTACAATGCTAGGGTTTGTATGTCTGTGTAGTCTTGATATCATCAAATGTACTTTGGAAGTAACATGTCGATGATGATCATAATTATCAATTAATCCTTATAAAATCTATGAAGATGTTCTCGCATACATATGTGCTCTTGACATTTAATCATGAATGATGTGGTTCTCTGCATCGTGCAGAATGGTGGCTCTGTAAGAGATGATGTATTCAAATTGTTTGAATACCTACCTGAACAAATGTTTTAAGAGTCTAGATGGATGTAGACATGATGAGTGTCATCATTCTACTGACTATACTCTAGTCATTCATGAAGCTTCATAATATTCATATTATATGAATTTAGTGAAGCATGTATAAATGTTGAAATGCTCTTACATTGAATTCTTTTGAAATTAACATGAGAGATCCTTAGTCTTAAGCAATGGTTGTTTATAGATAAAGGGAGCGCAGTGGAAGCATGGGTCAGACCCAAGATGAGAAGGATATTCAAAGAGTTGACCATACTTCTGTGACTTCCATGTGACATCCAAAGAGTTGGATGAATGCCAATACTGTAATATATTGATGTGTTGATAGTTTGACTATCAAGTCTATCTAGAATCCTTAGAGAAGGACTCGGATAGAGCATCAGAATAATCTACATAAATCATTGATATTGACTTTCTTATTTGATAAGATAAAGTCTAATAATTGTATCTCAATCTTCTAACAACACTTGCAACATGTTGCATATGTTTTAGAAGACTGGAAAATTTGATCTTAAGGTTTATAGTTATCCACATGGATATTGATGCAATTGTTGCAACAATCTCTGTTGGATTGATAGACTTGTTAATTTCAGTGGGAGAGCCCTTAGTCTTAGAGAATGTTTCTATGACCTGGATATAAGAATACACTCATTGTTTGTTTCTAAATGTTGGAAATAAACATGAATTCTGAGATAAAACTATCATAAGGAGTTATGACGGATATATTTCAGATAGTAATCTAACATCTAGTGTACTCCACTAAATTAGAAAATTAATGAATGGTTCACTAACGTTTCTAATACTGGAATTAAACCTTAAAAGATCAATAGGAGGATGAAGATCATTTGATAATGATCTGGCATCAAGCCTGTGACTTTTGTCTATTGATTTGATCAATAGACTAGTGAGAGATGAAACTTTAGATTGTCTAAAATTCAAATCTTACATACTTGTGAATATTGTATTGAAAGAAAAATGTCCAATACACCCTTCTTTGGGAATGGTGTAAGATGTCAAGGTATTCAGGATCTCATACATATTGATGTATACGGATCATCTATATCATAGTAAACATTATGGATATGTGATATCTGTTGATGATTATGTATGATATGAGATTTCTTCTCTTCACCTAAGAAACCTTTGAAATGTTCAAAGATTTCATTATTTTTTGGTTTATAACTAAAGTTTGAAGGAAGATAAAATGAATTTAATCTAATCTAGGTAGCAAGTACCTGCTAGATAAATTCAAAGAATACCTTATGGAGATATAAATATCATTTCTATCTCAATCCTCCTAATACACCTTGACTCAATAGGGTTATAGGGAGATACAATTGGATCATGTGTGACATGATTTGATCAATGATGGATTTTTTTTCATAATTTCCTCTTAGTTTCCAAGTGTATATGTAGTAAAGACTACATTATTTATCCTTAATAAGATTCCATACAAGTAAGCTGGAATTGAGCACTGGAGAGTGCTACTTCATTAGGAAAATAAAGGATGGTATTGGATACCTACTTTATGACCTTGAGATTCTTAAAATATCTCATCTCTTAGAATGTGATTCTTAGAGGTTGAGACTCTTGAGAATCAAGATGAAAATGAAGTATAGGAACCCATTTAATCTTGAGAAGATAATGAGGTTCCTGAAATGGGGAAACTAAAAAGACAATTAAAGATGAAACACTAATACCTCTTCAAATGAGTTTGAGGATGTATTCCATGTGTCAGTTAGGTTGACAATGATCGGATTTCATGAGATGAAACTCCTAAGGATCATGACATGGAAAGATGGATTTTAGCAATAAAGTCTAAAGTAGACTTCATATACAAGCGTTGTATATGGACCCTCGAGGATCCACCTATATGGATAAGACCCATGAAGGTGTAAATGGATCTTCAAGAGAAAGAAGTTAAGATTGCATTCCTCTATGAATACCTCTCTGAGGATATTCACATTAAGTAGCCCTAGGGCTTCATGGTTGAGGAAAGCAAGATGTGAAAGCTAAAGAATCCATCTATGGACTCAAATAAGCTTCTTGAAGTTGGACCATAAGATTTGATGAAATTATAAATGTTATGATTTCTATTAAAATCTTGATGAGCCATGTGAAGCTTAGTGGGAGTGCCTTTGTGTTCATCGTGCTAAATGTAGATGGTATCCTAATCATTTAAAATGATATAAGGATAATAATAAGTGTTTTCTAATATGGTTGTTCCATAACTTGAGATATGATCTCAAGTATACCTCTTGGATCTTAGTTCTGAAGGTGTTCAGGAGCAAAGAGAAGAGGGTATTGGGACTGTCACATTTATAGTACACCTTGGACATGTTCCAATTTTTTTGGAAAATTCCAAGAAAGTCTTCCACCCCTTAAGATATGGCACTGACCTATCTAAAGGGATAACACCTCAAAGAGTTGAGGAAGTGAATGTTAGAACTACACTTGTGCATTAGTTACGAGAAGTTGAGTGTATGCTAGTTGTGTACAAAAGCCAGATATCTGCCATGCAATGGAAGTAGTAAAGTGTTTCTAACCCTACTATGGAGAGAAAAAACTTGATTGCAGTAATAACAAAATCTTCATAGATGACAAGATTTTGAGATAGTGGTCTCAAAAGTCTTATCTTCAAAAGTTTAAGACTTTATAGATAGTGATCTAAAAGGTCTTAACTGTGGATACCTTAAGAGATAGTGATCTCCAGGATTAAGGGTATTCTGATAAGGATTATAGAAATACTGGTTATGATAATTATTAATCTATAGTGTCAAGGACATTATAATGGCTTTAACAAGATTGAGTATTAGTTGCATAAGATGCAACATTCGTATTAGATGTGAGCACTGTTACTGGGAATATGCAAGTGTTGTAAAAGGACTTGGCATAGTCTCGTGGGAACAGAGTGACTGATCAGCTTACCTAGCTATTTTCTAAATAGCCTATGATTGTCACATAAGTGTGGGTTTAAATGATTACCCATTAAATGGCTTTTTGGGCTAGTGGTAGATTGTTGGACATGCGAACCCACGGCGAGCCATTATGCAATAAATGTTATTGCAAATATCATTCCCTGATCTGAAATGGAGAATAAATAATTTGCATAATAGGTCCCTTAGTACAATTAGGGTTATGTACCATGACCATCTTGATGATCATACAGCTGTTGATTCAACTGTTGAATCATAGAGGCTGGTGCTTGGATGAATATCTAAAGAGTTAGGTTGGGGACTCATCAAGCACCGTCAAATGATTTTTAAGAGATGATCTCCAGCCTGAGTAGGAGATGGCAATCCTTATCTCTAAAGGCTGATATCTGATCGACCTCTTGATGCAGGTCCTCTGCATAGGAATAGAGATTCGGAGGTGTCAGATTAGTTAGGTCAAAGAGTTGACTTAACGAGATCGAGATAACCAAAGTCCTATATCGTATGTTGTCACGATACAGGCATGCATCCTCTGACCGGAGACATGTGTGTTACTATATGTTTGAGTATGTACATTTGGCAGATCAATAGGTTGATGACCTAACCAAGGTCTATACACCGGCATGCTGGTGTGCATATAAGGGCATATGAGTAATACGATCTCTCAACGAGATCATACAGGTTCAGTTACTGAACCGGAAGACATGAGCTCACTCATGAGATATTGGGAAGAATCAAATTCTGTGCGCACGATCGTCTTGCTTTGGAAGCTTGACTGAATTTGTAGGTTTGATATATACTTTTGGAAAGTATATGATCAAGACCTAGGTATGATATATGCTTTTGGAAAGTATATGATCGATACCGACTCCTAATGATCAAATGAGAAACTTACTGATAGAACCCTGAAGTAGACAGTGTAAAGTTGATCTAATACTTCGGGTTTATTCTGAGTCTTCCAATATGCAGGATGTACATGTATTGGGAATATATGAGGTTGATATGATCATAAACGATTGTATAACCATGACGCTTCCATTCCTAGGGAGTGATGAAACGGGTCTGGATTTTAGTGACTCCTCTCAATAGAGATGTAATCTGATCTCAGTCCAAATGTTGGACATTGATCTGAATGTCATTCAGATGCAATGAGAAGATTAAATTTGCGGTCTTGATTTAATCAAGCATCTATGGGAGGCACGCGATCTGGATTTGAGATATGATCTCATTATCCAAGTTACTATACGTGGAACAATACAGTCGCCATGTCCTTATCTCCACGTATTCGCGGAGAAAGCGCATTATCCTTGAAGGAGTTCATGGATAATTCTATTGTTGATATATATATATATATCCGAGCACTGAGAAAATGGATAATTAAATGTGATTTAATTATCATAATTAATATGAATTCGATTCATATTATAAAAGGAGTTGTCTTAGATAACTAAATGTGACTTGATTATCAAAGATATGAAATAATGTGAATGTGATTCATATTATTTGGGTACAAGAGAAAAAGAGATACAAGATGATTAAATATGATTTAATTATCATGGATGTCACTAATGTGGATAGAAATATCCAATTATTCATAATATATTATAAATGTGATTTATAATGTATTAGAGAGAGCTAATTATAATTTATATTTGTTGATTAATTATTAATGTGTATTGGATACACATTGTGTAATTAATTGAAAATATAAATTACTTTTTGTTTTGGGTTGTGAATGTGATTCACAATTTTTCAATGGCAAGATTGCAATATTCTCAAAATTAATTGTGAATTATTTTTGAAGAATAAATCACAACAAAAAGTTGTTGGATAAAAAAATAATGGAGATTTCATGGAGATATGCAATGTCATGAAATCTCATGAGATTGCCCTCCCATATGGAATGTATGGGTGGCACCCAATTCCTATTTGGAATGGGTGGTCGTCCATTTTTGAATGTACATGGAGATGTAATCTCCATGTATATTCTCTCCTTATTTGTTGGTGTAATTTAAGATTGATTTATATTTGATTTTGTCAAATATATTTTAATCTAAATTAGATCATAATTTGTTGTCTTTTACCAACAACAATCTTGACCATTGGATTAGACATAAATCAATCTCATCCATTGATTTTATATGTCCCATGGATTGAGATCCATGGATCCCGAAACCCTATAAATAGAGAGGCATACCATGCTCTCCAAAGTGACATGCTATTAGAGAACATCTCTCTCTCTCTCTCTTTCTCTTCACACGCCTACTCTCTCTCTCTCTCCCTCTCATGTGGCCGTCAACCATGGATGCCCTCGAGAGGTTCTCCATCGCCGCGACGTCGTCGTTATGCTGCCCGATGGTTTGCTCGTGGATCTCTGTCTACTTCGGCTTGCCCTGCTCGTGAAGAAGACGTCGGATCTCGTGTGTCGAGATCAGGAGATCCGTCGCTTGGATCATCAACACGGATTGTGAGAATCACGCGGTTCATCCCCGCTCTCGCAAGCGTCTCCTCCGTCGGATCGGACTTGAGACAGGAGGTCTCTTCGTTTTGAGACTCTATCACAACCACACTTCAAGAGTTAATCCTATTACTTGTTTGTGGTTTAGACGAAACGATCCAAGAAGTGTTCTTGGATCATGTGGTTTCGTCGCATAAAATTTTTTTAAATTTCCGTTGCATAGAACAACTAGTGTGACTAGTCGTTCTTCTTCGTATTCGATACGACGCTCACGCTTCCGTGATGCGTTTGAGGATTATACCATATCCTTCAAGGGGATCAATAAACTGATAAAAATAAAAAAATACATTGGGGAATGTATACATCACTCCCCCTGTACATAAGGTAAAATATCCCTAAGTATATGCAACAATAGGAGTGATGAAACGGAATGAGGGAATAACAACACAGTAGGTACACCCTCCCCCCATACTTGGGACAAGGTAAGTCCTAAGTATAGACATACAGATTTGATGAATGATCTACAGTGTAAATGACAAATAAAAGAAAGAAAGAATAAAATACGAAACACGTATATACAAGAGGTGAGGATTGTTGAGGTGACTTTCAACGAGCGTTAGGTTTTATGCCCATAGATGGGCGCAAGTGTTAGGATAACATTGTGTCACAGTTCAGGGTGGCATCTATCAAACAAGTGTCATACTCTTTCCACAGTCCCAAAGTGAGAATGATGATGAAATCAAAAGGAACACCCATATCTTTAGTCAAGTGGGTGTATGCCACCAGGAGAAGAGAGTCGGAAACTAAACTATGGTGTGGTGGTTTAGAAGAAATCATCGGTTTTAGGAATGGAATGATTGATCAAATCTAATGAAGTAAAATGTAGAGAAGGATGGATCAGTTATAGAATCCTCCACGTCAATCACAGTCTCATAAAGATGCGCAAAGTAAAGATCGAAGACTCTCTAAACAACTGAGCATACGACGGACATATTCTCGAAAGATCAGAGTAAACATCGAATGCTGCAAAGTAAGGCTCATCCTCGTGAGGGTCATCAAGGAGATAAGACTCAAAGGGGTCAAAATCCTAGATGACTCGGCCTCAATAGTCGATACACCGACTGCACAATCAAAATGTGAGAGTGAGTGCCTAGAATGTGTTGCATCCTCCCAAAAAACCCTCGGGTGTAATACAAGCTGATCAATGGAAAATGAGGTCATGCTGACATCTAAGCTCTCATCCTCAAAAGAAATGATCATACTCATCAATCGAGAGTATGTGTGGTGAATGGGAGAGGCTACTAAGATATGGCATGTGAAAATGATAGTCCTCACCAAACAATCTCTGCTGGAATGGGTAATGGTTTGCATCAAGGTCAATAATGTGCTCTATGGGGATTGGGTAGTCAGAAAGAGGGAAATAGATAGTCTCGTAGGAGGTATCAAGAAATGTGGGCTCTAACTCCATCTCCTGAGGTCCCGACAGATATGGTACAACAGGCTACTAAAACATGATGTGCATAACTGAGTCAAGGGTCTGTATGGGAAACTGGAAACACACAACATCGGTATCATCCTACAAACATTGTATTGACTCAGAAACCACATCCTCAACTAGATGTGCAACCGAAGAATCATCAATGATAGTATTCACCAAAGGAATCACACTCACTACAGCCTCAAATCTGCCCAGCTCAATATTATCATCTCTTTCCTTAATAAGGTCTTCCTCATTTTCACAGCATATCTAAGTATACTAGAAGGTGACACTGGGGACACGAAGAGGGTGGGTGAGACAGACGAGACAAGAGTCTAGACAAGACTCCTATCGAATGAGGGTAGAGGTCAAAGCAGATGAGGTAAAATAGTGGCTCAATAAGAGAGTCATCTTGAGCTGGATCATGAATGCAGACATGAGGATGATATGGGTGAAAGGAAGCTGGAAGATCTGGCTAATGAAGATAAGGATGACCCATAATCATGATGCACATGAAGGACTCAAGAAAATTAAAAGAATAAAAGAAGAAAATGACTCAAAGACCACTAACTATAAGTAGAAATGAACACACTTGGATTCACCGATCACAAACAATACACCACGCAAACTCCCATTCACCGACTTGACATTGTGAAGACCATAAGGGTTCGGTCAATTATCTTTTCAGTTTAAAGTTGTGAATTTCAAGTAGTTGTATGAGCATGTAGGAATAGGCCTGGGATGGGGGCTCTAAGTCCTAGTGTGCACATGCATATCCTATATAAAAAGATGCATACAATGAGGGATTTTCTCTTCCCAATACAATGAATACAATTATGTTTATTATAAGGTCGATTGGATTTAGTAGACCTAGTTTTATTTAGGTTATCACTTTTTTTGTTTTTCATGCACTATGCCTAGTGAGATTTCAATTCTTTTTAGATCCTAGGTGCTCAAAATCAGAAGGAGAGATCGAGAAAGAAATGTTAGTGATAAATCAGTTATGTGTGCTCAGTTAGAAGATTTATAGCGCATCTCAGTTCTCTCCATGTGGGATGTTTAGCATATTTGAAACCTATATTGTATACAAATTTAATTCGATGAAACTCCCTAATACAAAAATTACTATTATCGTGAAGAACCAATGCTAATACTCAAAAATAGAATCCAAAAGGTTCGATCTTAGAGGCTCCTCGGTGCCCGCCATAGTGGGTCTTGCAATCGTTATATGGATACCTCTAGCAACATGTGGTTCCAAGTCTAAGGAAGAAGCGATTAATCTTGACTAAATCCAATCGTGAATCTACAGGTACATGAATATATTAGATGTGTAGACTTAGTCTATCATACAAGAAATCATATGCTAGGGCTCAATCACACAAAAAAAAGAAATGCAAGAAACAAAGAAAAATAAAAAGTGAGAAAACCACAAAAGCTGGCAAGGCCCCTAGGTGAACAACCACCCGGGCACTAGACCTCGTGAAATGTCGAAGTGTCTTGAGAGTCTAAATTATTACAAATAAAAGTATCTCGCTCACTTCAAATTACAAATAAAAGTAAAAATAAAAACAAAAATAAGATGCAAAGTAACTCTGCCTTGAAAAATCTCCTAGTGGTCTTTTATTGCTCTCTCTCGTCGGCTTGTACTGAAAAGACAACTCAGCTTCACATGGGCACATAGGTCTCCAAGGAGATCCTCCCTCGATCCGCGATCCCTCGTAACAAAATCAAACAAGAAGATAGTTCGATAGTTCAAAATAAAATTCAAATAAAATGACAAATAAATAAATGAAAAATGGACGAGAGGAACACAAAACCAATCTATGCATTGGTGCTCCCTGACAACGGTACCATTTGTTGATGCGTGTATTGTGAGAGTCTGAAATATCCTTACAAATGAGTGAAGATACAATGTCCCTAAGGAGTCCGCTCATGAAATCCGAATCAGACAACCATTAACCCACAAAATAAATCAAGCAATGAAATGCAAAATTATGTGGTTAAAATTTATTATAACTCTACAAAAGATGTGTATAGGTACAAATATGTAGAGTGTCAAACATAGGGAGCACACGAGATAGATCAGGCAAACAAATTCTAAAAATATCCTCATAGTCTCTTTTTATTGTATTTTTGTGTGGGTTTTTAATAATGTGTTTTTTATGGGGTTTTGTTTTTATATTTTTATATCTTTTTAATTTAATAATTTTTATTTTCTATTTATATTTCTGATTTTTAGTTTTCTTTTTCTTTTTAACTTAATATAATACAAGTATATATAAAATATAAATATATTATAGATAATATATCTAATAAGAATATAAATGAAGACAAAATTAGGATAGTACCCTGCGGTCCTTTTTATTTTTTAAAGGTAATAAAAAATTATTTGGTATTTTTAATAATTATAATAATATTAATAGTAATTTAAGTACATATAGCTATATATATAATAACGGCTTTTATATTTATTGATATAGATATAAATACTCAAAATAATCAATAAAATATTATTAGGGTTATTTATATTTTTAGTATTTTCATTGTAATTATTACTATATTTTTGGATTTTCAATTGAATTAAAATCTCAAAACAATGACTTATGTTTATAGATCAAATTGTTTTGGAGTTTAAAAATTACTAATGGATCCAAAATTTTCCCAAAACTATTTTTAATATATAATAAATATAATTAACAAAATTTAGAAATAGAAAGAAAAGTTTTTGGATTTATCTAGAATATTTTTTTGTTTTTATACGGATTTTGGAGCCTTATAATTTTTAGTGTTTTCTTTTTTCTTTTTAGAAATTTTGTATTTACAACTACAAATACAATGATAGGTAATATATAATTTTTTGGAATTTTTCAAAATAATTTTATAATTTTTATGTAATTTTTAATAAAAATAGGAAAAAATACAAGGTTTTTGTATTTTTAAAACAATAAAATTAAACTAAGTATCCCATGAAAAATATATGTGATTTATAATATTGTAAGGCACTTAATATAAATATCCTACAATTTTTTGATGAAATTTGATATTTTTAATAAATTAAATAAAGAAAACAAAAATAAATTGCCTATTAGGGACCTAAATACAATTAATTAAAAATATTTTGTATTTTCCAAACCCTTGGAGGAAGTCTAGGGCCAAAATTATAAAATGCCCAAATAAAATAATTCAATATGTGTTGTTAAGGGTATAATTACCGTACTAAAAAATACGAGGTTCTTTATTAATACTGAAATTAGAAATTATACTCCTCAACGTAAATAAAAATAACCCAAGGGTTTAGGTGCAAAATGTCAAGTCCCCTCACGCGCACGGGCATGTGAGGTTCCATGAATTGTACCTAAGTGCAAATATGAATAGTGAACAGGTCAAACTACAAATTTTACAAAATAAATATAACTATATAAGAAAGTTTTTGGACTAAAAATAAAATACAAAATGCGACGGGGTATGGGGCAAAATTGCCCCCGTGTGGTTGATCCAACGGCTCAGATTAATCACTAATACACAAGTCAACCTCTCATCATTAGATACTGCTTCGCATATGAGCGGTGAGGATTAAATCTCGTGGGAGATCCAACGATGGTGGCATAACTCAATCCAAATGCAACTGGAGAATCTAGTGGGGAGGCACGATCGGATGACTGGGAAGTAGCATGGAAGAACAGGGAAGTATCATGGTTCCTCCGAGCTTCGATCAGTTGGAGCTCAGACCTCCGGCCCTCCTCCTTGTTGTCCTATAGCTCAAATCGTTCCTCCCGACGGTCTATGTCTACTGAGGGTTTCAAAAGGCTCTAGATATCATTGTAGTGCTCTCAAGAGGTTGGAGGAGCTCAGGGTGCCTAGGATCCTCCTCTGACTCAAAACTACCCCCAACTGGGCCTTAGGCTCAGGAAACCTGCACAGGAAGAACATAGAGTAAGGGTAAAACTGCCTCGACCCATCAGCGGGCGGAATGGATGAGAGATGGGGTAGATGGACGGTGCTCCGGTGAGCGACAAAGGTAGAGCACCGTTAATTGATCTAGGGAAGACCAAGGTAAATGGAGGCATGTGGTGCATGAAGAAGTGACAGAGGAAGAAGAATGAGGAGAAAAATGGTCAGAGGACGACTGGTTGACAGAGGAACAATGGTCGGAGCTAAGCTCCAGCGAACTACGTGAATTAAAAACTACGTTAATGCAACGAATTAGTGTAAAATAAAAGCATGAAACAAAAGCTTGAATTAAAAGCTACCTATTTTACCAAACCTATGACTCGACCTACCAGAACAAGGAGCCAAGGGTCCATGCCGAGATCATCGGCGATGGGGATAAACCAGGAAGAACACCTCTTCTTCTACATCGAACTAACCAACGAGTGAGCCTCTGTCATATGTAACCTCATGCATGAAAGAAGGAGATTTCGAGGGTTCAAACGAGATCAAAAAATGAAGGGACTCTAGTGAGGGGTATATATATAGGCATCGAATGGTAAGAGGAATATGCCCGAGACAATGATCCTACAATCGAGGCAATACATCCACATGAAAGATCAAGGATCGAGTGTCATCTCTCATGGAGAAATTGAGTCTCATCGGGTAGTGTGTCAACGGGTAAAAATTGAGGAAGAACGATCATCTAGAGTTTGACAAAGCGGACCTAGGGAGGTCAGAGAGTTGACTGAGGACAACTCTGACTGGGCTCCCATTAGTCCACTCAGCTCACTAGTCGACAAAACAGAGTGGAAATTCTTTATTAATTTGAAATAAAACATTAATTATTTTATTAATTTTAGGTTAAAATATGAAAAATATTTGTAATTTTAAGTAGTTTTTTATGATTATTTTTATTTATTTTTATAAGCTAATTTATTAGGGTTTGTTTTTACAAGTGTATTTATTAATATAATTATCTATATAGTATGTGTTTTATTTTTATTTTATATTTTGTATTTAATTATTGTATATACAATATATATTTATAACTTATTTGAATAAGCATACATATATTTTTATTGGATTTTTCTGATATAATATGTACACTTAATTAAATATGTATAGTTATTTTGTAGGTATAAGTATATATAATTCATCTATGCATTTTTTGTATGTATTTATTTTAGTATTTTTTATGGTTTTATTTTATTCTGATTATATATATACTTTATAAATAATATTAACAAAATTATAAAAATATAAAATAATGAAAAACATAAATAATAAATAAAATGATTATTTTATTCACGTATATTATATAATAAGGGTTCAAAACCTAACTTTTGCATCTTAACTCCAAATTTAATGAAACCACCTCCATTAAATATTGAATTAAAAGTTATATGCAATTAAAGTGACTTTGATGAATTTCGAGTTCATGTGGAGAAGATACATGTCTGTCAAGATGGAATTTTGGAGTTTTATTCTGATTGTAGAAAACACATTATTTTTATATGAAATAAATTTTGTGTTTTACTATATGTTTGTATCTGCAACTTTCATGTATAAAGTTTCTTGATTGAAGTATAAACAATAAAGAATAAAATAGGCCTCAAAATGGATGTATTGGAGATTTATAAAATTAGGGTTTTACTATATTTTTTACACTTATCTCCCCCTACTTTATTCTTTGTCGACCTAGTCATCATGATTCCTAGGTATCGAGGTTTAGGATCATTCAGTACTTTGGTATTTCATTTATTTTTTTCTTTATTATTTTATTTTTGATTTAAATATATTATTTTATATAATAATTACACAATAAATAATTTATGTTATTTCATGGAAAACAATTTTATTTACATGCATTTAGCTAGGTTTAAAGGCCAAAATGAAAGAATAAAGGTGATGAAATGAAGATTCATCACCTAGCTTGATCCATTTCGACTATGAGTAAATCAAATTGTACTCTAATGTCTAAAATTCAAGAATAAATACATGCTTGTGAGATCCAATACTATATGGTAATATCAAGCAAGCCCTAATTGTTTGTTGGTTGATTGGATTTATAATTGAGTTAATATGATTAAATGAATTATATCTAATTAAATATAAACACTCCATTATGAATAGAGATGTAATTATTTTGGAAGAATTAATTATGTGAATATGATTCATAATAATTAATTAAAATTTGAATAAGATATGGAGGATCATATAAATGACATCCATGGTCTCACGTCAAGGCAAAGGATTATGTTACCATGTATGATGGAGACTCATGTCTGGCAGCTCCTACGTACAAGCGCATTGTATGTGACCCTAATATTGATCCTCATATGACTGGGGCAGTATCGGATTGTGCATAGCGAGTTCCATTCATGTTGATGGCTTTTTGAATTAACAACGGGTCAACATCACCTTAGGGTTGTGGGTCTTGGTGTTAAAGATCGAATTGGGAAATGCAAGTTGAACTTGCAAGGCAGAATGAGTTCCCACTTCTTTTTATTTGATTTGCAAGTTCTCATATAATTGGGATGCAGCAAAAGTAAAAAGGAGATACCAGATCTTCCTAGAGATATAATTGTAAGTAAATGTCTTGCTTTGAAAGTGAATAAGGGAGTCAACTTTCAGAGTTTAAAAGGTAAGACTAATTTGATTAAAAATCCTTAATCATATAAATTTAAATTTGAATATATAATTCATTATACATATTCTAATATAGTGCATTCTCAATCTCAGATGAAATCCATGAGCCCGGTCAGTAGGCTTATGGAGATCAAACAGTTGACCAAATCCAACTGTTTGGATTGGATCCGAAACTTGGAGCTTGTTCTGTCTATCGACTGCCTTGGTACGTGCTTAGAAAGGACGAGCATAAAAACCATCAAACATTGGAAGAACCTAAGTTCAATGAAAAATATGATGAAGATCATTCATTGGCCAGGTGTTATATATTGGGATCTTTGTCCAATATATTGCAGAAACAACATATTGACATGGATGGTTACCAATATATAATGATAAATCTTAAAGAGATATTTGGACACTCAACGCTACAACGTTATAAAAGAACTTATTTGCTGTAAGACGCAAGAAGGGACTTCAATTTGAGAAATGTAATCAAAATGTTTGGTTACCTTTCTGAACTGAACACTCTCGGGGCACAAATGTATTCAGAAATACGGCCTGACTTCATTTTGTTATCCCTACCCAAGTTTTTAACAAATGTTGTGGTATTGTACCACATGAACAAGTTGAGATTAACTAACGTTGAATTCATGGCTTCATTAAAGTCTGTAAAAAATGTAATGAATAAAGAGAATCTCACTGGTAGTGCAATGGTTGCACGGGCTAAAGGAAAGCGCGATCGGAAGCATGGGACTCGGAAGATCCGGCCCAGAAGAAAAAGAAGAAGAGCCATGATACTAGCTCCTCTTCCATGCTACAACACTGACAACATCAAATAAGATTATTGTGTGTCATTATTGCAGAAAGCCAAGGCACTGTAAGCGTAACTGCACAGAGTACCTTAAAACTGCTGAGAAAGGTAAATCTCCAACAGGTATAAAGTTTGCTTTCATCATTGAGACCAATTTTCTCATAGGATGAGAAGGTACTTGGATCATCTGTTTTGGTACTTCTGTTAATGTATGCAATTTGTTGCATCTATTTTAGGAAATTAAGAATCTTGATGAAGGGGATCATAATCATTCAGATGGGATTTGATGCAACCATTGCAATAGTTGCCATCGGGACCTACAGACTATCATTGTTTAGTGGGAGAGTCCTTATACTTAAATAATGTTTTTGTGTTCCAGATGATAGAAGAAACCTATTATTTGTATCTAAACTAGTTAGAATTTGATATTCGTTCTTATTCAGTGAAAAGCTTGTCATAAATCGTTGTGATAAACATGTTGCTGATGGAATGCTAACTTCTGGTGGACTCTATGAATTATGCATTGATGAATTTGTCACTGATATAACAATCATTAATAAAAACCTTAAAAACTAGAGAGAATGGAAATTATTCTAATATGATTTGGCATCAAAAACTTGGTCATTTATCTATTGATAAGATCAATAGATCGATAAAGGACGGATCCTTAGATTTTCCACAGGTCCAACATTTACCTATCTGTGAACATTGCACTCGAGGTAAAATGATCATAGCACCCTTTCGTAACAAGGTTACACGATGCGATGGTATTCTTGACTTAATACATGCCGACGTATGTGGACCCTTTAGTACCACGACCCAAAATGGATATGGATATTACTTAATGTTTATTGATGATCATTCACGATATGATTTTATTTTCCTATTACATCCTAAGTCTGAAACCTTTGAAAAGTTCAAAGAAGTCACGGCTTTGGTTGAGAATCAAATCGATAGGAAGATTAAACAGATTCGATCTAACCGAGGTGGCGAGTACCTCTCAGATGAATTCAAGGAATACCTCAAAGAGAGGAATTGTCTCCAATCTCACTCCTCCTGGAACTCCTCAACTTAATAGTGTTCCTGAAAGACACAACAGGACCATCATGGATATGGTATATTCAATGATGAGTATAGCACATTTACCGCTTAGTTTTTGAGTATATGCAGTAGAGACTGCAATATATATCATAAACAAGATTTTTAGCAAATGCATACCCAAAACCACTCATGAGTTTTGGTTTGGAATCAAGCCCAGTGTTAAACACTTAAAAGTTTGGGGTTGCTTATCTATGAGAAGAATGTTGATGCAAGTAAGGTAGAATCTCGCACTAGAGAGTGTTACTTCATTCAGTATGCGACGAATCCGTGCACTTTTTCCTATTTTTTCTTATTTTTTTCTTTTTCTTTTTTTCTTTCTTTTTTTTGTTAACAAAATTGATCCTCAATTTAATTATGCTCGGAAATCTCTTCAAAAATGGAATTAACAATTCAAGATATGAATCACAAAGATCATGGACTGAAACTAACTAAAAAATATATAAAATCATTACAAATATACCCGTGTGGAGGACTAATTTGTAAATCTAGGAAGTTGTTGGATCTTCTTGTAATGATTCTCTAAAGCTCTGAGGGGTCTCATGTAATTTTCCCACAAGGGTTTACAGTGCATGCACATGAGGGAAACCGGTCTGGACGGTGGCTTGGCGGGCATGAAACTCTACGTGTGCGCAACCAGTGCTTTGGGACGATCTGAAGCTCATGGTTCGGATCCTCGGCTCAAAGTGGATCTGGGACATTCATGGAAGGCTTCTATCCACGTTCTCAAATTGGGTATGATTGAACGGTCTGAGATGGTTTGTGTTCTTTATCCTGCGGTGCCTGGAGGTCACCATTGGGATCCTTTGTTCGTCAACTTGCTTGATTCTACTCTTGGTGATGAGGGAAAAGATGGTTGGAGCAACAGCGGTCCTGCTCCTTCCTCTTGGTCGACACACAGTTGTGGGTCGTCGCTGGCAATGGGTTGCGTAGAGGCAGGGCTTCTTTAATCGATGAAGCCAAATTGAGGCTAAGAGCATTGCTTCATAGTTGCAGGCGATCACGACGGAGAAGTATGATATGGATGGTGCTCCTATGCGGTGGAGGAGAGGATCAAGGCAATGGATTGTTGCAAGGTAGAAAGGAAGGTAGTGAGGGATAAGATGGTGGTGATCGTGAAGAGGAGGGCTAATGGGTTGCATATGATCGATGGGTTTACTACGAAGAAAATGATGAAGAGGGAAGAAGTGAATGGGGAGTCGCTAGAGATTGGATGAGGATTCCTCAACTCTGGTCTTCGCCTCAAGTCACCGCAATGTGCAGCAAGGCTTGGCTACACGCGAACTGTATAGTAGCTGGGAAAGATCCCTGTGGATCTCGCCGAAGAAGGGATCTTCTCTTGAGGAAGGGTCCATGTCACTGATCCTGCCCTTGGCTCTCTCTCTCTCTCTATCTCTCTATCTCTCACTTCGTAAAAGGGATCAGATGAGGGTGGATGATCTCTATATGTAGAGGATGAAGGGCTTAAATAGTAGAAGGTTGGGTTTAACAATGGTGGTTTGGATCGAATTCGATTCGAGGAGATAGAGATAAGGGGCTGGTCGGGAATAATGGTTGTTGAGTTATCACCGGAGATGGGTGGTTGCAGAAGAGAGGATAAGAAGAAGAGCTTGGTTAGGGTGTTGATGGGTTAGCTAACGATGAAGGAAAACGGAGGTGGTGGTTTGACCATTGGGGTTGTTTACGAAGAAAGGGGAAGGGATGTGGGTGGTCGGAAATCACTCGACTGAGGGAGAGGACGTAGCGGTCGAGGATCGACGAAGAGGGTCGAGCAAGGCGGTTTCAAGTGGTTAGTGGGTGGTGCAGCAGAGGAGGACAAGGACCTTATGTGCATGGCACATGAGGAGGGAGGGGGTCACATGCACATCATGTGAGGTAAAGGTGGTGAAGTCACGTGCTACATACGTGAGGAGAGAGAAAAGAAGGGGGCTAGGAGCCAGGTGGCTTCAGTGAGTGTATGCCACGTGGTACGTTGACCACGCTTTGACCGGATGCAATAACATGTATAGATAAATATATTAAAAATAGCAGATAGACTCAAATGCAAAAATGCATAAAATGAAAAAGGTGTGTCTAAATGTAAACAATAATGTGCAAAGGACTCAAGTACAAATGAAATTATATGTGCAAGATATGATTTTCTGGTGATATCTTGTCTATCAAATATCATTTTTTAGCTTTGTAATTTTTTTATTTTCTGTAGATAAATAAATAAATGCAAAAATACAACATAATGTAAAATAATGCAAGGAACAGAAATGCAATTTTTTGGAATTTTTAGAGTTAAAAATAAGTCAGAAAAATAATGGAGTGAAATATGTACAAGTGGATCAGGACAATAAGCTTGAGACAGAGTCTCTCCTTTTTATTGCTTTTCAGATTTTTTATTTTAGTTTTTTATGTAATTTATTAAAACAATAAAGAAAATAAAGAAATGAAAAGGAAAATAATTAAAATGGGTGATATAAGCACATGAAACGATAGGTCAAAATTAGCAAATATGTACAATGCACAATTAGGTCTCAAAACCCAATTTTCACAAATGAACTCTGATTCTTTTGAATTTGATCTTGATTTGTATATACTTGAACAGACATTAGTTCAAAGTGAGTAGAGTCTCATTTGGACATTGTATAAGAGAGAGAGAGATCAACATTTTTATTTGTCTATCTTGAAATTGGGATTTGAGATTATTTTGAATATGTACAAGATAGAATTTCTTAGGATTTTTCATGGATTAAGGTTAGTGATTTGTACACAATGAAGTAAGTTTCATAGCAATTGGAGTTAGCATGAATTAACTAAAAATAGATGAAGTTAGGTGAAAATATGCATATGATTATGAATGCAGAAATGAATGCTAATTTATGCAAATTAATTATGAGTGCATGAAAGTTAATTTTATGAAGTTAACATGTAAATGATTCGAAATTCTCAGGATGAAACTCCATTTTCCGCTAATTAGAGTGATAAATCACAGATTCATCATTATGTAAAGGACAATATTGGATACCAACTTTACAACCCTGAGACTCAGAAGGTCTTCATATCTAGAGATGTAAAATTTCCATAGGATGACTTCCTTAAGAGTCAAGACAAAAATGAAGTAAGGGAAACATTGAATACTCTGAAGATGTTGAGCTTCCTAAACTAGAAACTGAAGAAGTAAATAAAGATAAAATACTCATACCTCTTCAAAGGAGTTTGAGGGTGGTTGCACTACGTGAAAGATTCGGATTCCATATGTCATGTAATACTGACAATGATCCAGCTTCATTTGATGAATCACGTGCAGATCAAGACATGGATAGATGGATGTGATCAATGAAGTCTAAATAGACTCCATGTAGAAAAACAGTGTATGGACCCAAGAGGATCCACCTAGAGGGGTACAATCCATTAGGTATAAATGAATCTTCACGAGAAAGGGTCCCAATTGGAAGGTAGAGACCTTCAAGGCACGGGTCGTAGCCAAGGGCTACACAAAGAGAAGTCATCAAGTACGATGAGACACTCTCTCTTGTGTCTATGCTTAAATCCATTAGAACATTGCTAGTTATACCTGCGTATCTTGACTATGATTTTTGATAGATGGACGTCAAGTGGGCATTCCTCAATGGATATCTCAACAAGGATATCTACTATGGAGCAACTCCAAAGCTTCATAACAGAGGAAGGAAAAGTATGAAAGTTAAAGAAATCCATCTATATGATCAAACAAGCTTCTCGTAGCTAGAACATAAGATTTGATGAAACCATAAAGAGTTGTGATTCTGTTCAGAATCCTGATGAACCATGCATATACAAGAATCTTGGTGGCAGTGGTATTGTGTTTGTTGTGCTTTACGTATATGACATTCTTATTATTGGGGATGATGTTGAGA
Source organism: Ottelia alismoides (assembly GCA_037367405.1). Taxonomy (NCBI): domain Eukaryota; kingdom Viridiplantae; phylum Streptophyta; class Magnoliopsida; order Alismatales; family Hydrocharitaceae; genus Ottelia; species Ottelia alismoides. The sequence continues at coordinate 568,401 of JAZKJV010000232.1, forward strand.
TAATGACTAGTTTTAAGATTTGATTGTCCCATACCTTAGAGATAAAACATCTTGGATAAGTATCTTATATCTTGGCTCTAAAGTTGTTTAGAAATAGAGAAAAGATAATTTTGGGATTTGTCACAACATATATACGTTAAGAAGATCTTGGAACAATTTCATATGGAGAGTTCCAAGAAAGACTTCCTTATCTTAAGACATGGTATACACCTATCTAATGGAATGGTTCCTCAAAGTGTTGAAGATAAGAAAGCCATGGCTGGATACCCTTATGCATCAATTGTGGGAAGCCTAATGTATGATATGATGTGCACAAGGTCAAACATCTGGCATGCAATAGAAGTGATAAGTCGTTACCGATCTTGCTATGGAGAATACCACTAAGATGCAGTTAAGAGCATCTTTAAGTATCTAAGATGGACTAAAGATTACATCTTGGTCTATGGAGATGGAGATCTCTAAGTCTTGGGATAAACAGATTCAGACTTCCAATATAATGTAGACGCAAGTCAACTTTAAGATTTGTATACTTGTTGAATGGTAGTGTTATGAGCTGCAGAAGCAAGAAACAGGACACTACAGTTGATTCAACTAAAGAAGCCAAATACCTAGACACATCGGATGCTACAAAAGAGGCGATGTGGTTACGCAAGTTCATCCTGAAACTTTGCATAGTTTCCTTTGATAGTCTCATTCTGTTGCTCTGCGATAACATTAAAGACATAGCTCAGGTGAAGTAACCCATATGGCATCAAAAACCAAACACGTAGAAAGGAAATAACACATTATTCGAGAGATTCAAAAGCGTGGTGATATCATCATCACCAATGCAGCCTTTGCCGACAATGTTATTAATACCCTTACCAAACCTTTATCCCGGAAGATTTTTGAATAGCACGTAATGAGCATGGGTTTAAAGATTGTACATGAATGGTTTTGAGGGCTAGTAAGAGATTGTTAGCCATGTGAGCCTAGGGTGAACCATTTCTATAATAAATTACTATTGTAATCGTTTATATATTCATATATATATATATATCAATAAAGGTTATTGGTTTATTTCACTCCTTGTTTGAAATTAAATGAACGAATGCACTATAAGGTCCCTCTATACAATTAGGTTATGTAAGATGACCATCTTAATGATCATGCAACTGTTGATTCAAAGAGACTAATGCTTGACGATATCTAAAGAGTTAGATTTAGGGCTCATCAAGTACTGACAAATGATTATTAGGGAAGGATCTTTAGCCTGAGAAGAAGATGGCAACTCTTCTGTAAAGGCTTATATATAACTGTCCTCTTGATGCAAGTCCTCTGCATAGGAATAGAGATTAGGAGGTGTTGGATAAGTCAGTTAAAGAGTTGACTTAGCAAGATTGCTATAATCAAGACCTATGTTGTATACTGTCACGACATAGGCACGCATCCTCTGATCGGAAACAGATGTGTTACTATATGTCTGAATTTGTACATTTGGAAGATCGATAGGTTAATGACCTAGACAAGGCCTATACATCGGTGAGTTAGTCTGTATACAAGGGTATGAGTAATACAATCTCTCAAAGGGATCATACGGGTTCATTACTGAACTGGAAGATATGAGCTCGCTCATGAGATCTTGAGATAAATTTATGTGCACGGTCGTCTTGTTTTGGAAGCCTGACAGAATTTATAGGTATGATATATGCTTTTGAAAAGTATATGATCGATACCAACTCCCAATGATCAAATGAGAAACTTAATGATAAAACCCTGAAGAAGACGGTTCAAATATGATGTAATACTTAGTGTTTAATCAAGGTCTTCCAATATGCATGATGTACGGGTATTAGGAATACTCAAGGGTGTGTCATAAACAATTGCATAACAATGACACGTCCATTCTGAGGGAGTGATGAAACAGGTTTGGATTTTAGTGACTCTTATCAGTAGATTAGTAATCTGATTTTAGTCCAAATATTGGATATTGATCTGAATATGATTCATATGCAATAAGAAGATTAGATTTATAGTTTGATTTAATCAAACATTTTGAGAGGTTCCCAAGATTTGTATTTGAGATATGATCTCAATATCTAAGCCACTATACATGGAATGTACAATTACCATGTCCTTATCTTCAAATATTCGTGAAGAAAGCACATCTTGAAAGAGCTCAAGAATAATTTAATTATTGATAATGTATTAGAGCAATGAGAAATGGATTATGAATAATTAAATGAAATTTAATTATTATGAATAATATGAATATTATTAATATTATTTAGATATTAAAAATTGACATTTAAGATAATTAGATATGATTTAGATATCAAAGATATGGTTAACATGGATATCACTACCCATAATAATCATAAATATTATAAATATGATTTATAATATGTTAAAGATATTTAATTGTAAATAGAATTTACGAAATAAATTTTGATGTCAATTGGATTCACATTGGACAATTAATTATAAATACAATTTACATGTTATATTGGTTGGTTGAAAATGATTCATAATTGTCAATGGTATGATTGAAATTATCATAAAATAGTTTGGAATTATTTTGGTGAATAGTTATGCAATAATAGGTGTTGCACATTTGGAATATTTGAAGAGATATGAGATTTGTCATTTAAGGAAAAAGAGAGCTACCTTCCTTTTTAAGAGGATGGATGGCTATGGAGTCATATTCCTTGTATGGTCCTCCACTCTATTGAGGAAAGGAGGCTTGCCCTCTTTCCTTTATTTCCACATTAAATTTATTTGAATTAAATTAATATGTTGAGATTATTTGCAACATGTTTATTTTATTTTCAATTAATTAATTATTGTTGCAAATTAATGCAACAAAATATTAACAATTGATTTGAATTAGGAGTCCATCTCCACCATCCAATTAGTATAAGGGTAGCCCTAGCCTTTTCACTGCATGACTGCAGGAGCAATATACACACACACACACACAGATATATATATATATATATGTATATATATTCTCTACAGCACGTTCTAGGTCTCTCCTCTCATATTGTGACCGTCCACATTTCGTTGAGAGAAACCTCGTCGTCATCGCAATGTCATTGTGTTGTCGGATCGACGGCTCGTGGATCTCTACCTTCTTCAGTGCTCCTCGCTTGTGAATAAGTATCTGTATTTTGTGAGACGAAATCAAGAGATTCCAACCTCGAATCACCAACTCGGATTGTGGGAGCTTCGTATGTCATCTATGCACCCGCAAGTGCTTCTATGTTGGATCAGACTTGAGACAGGAGAATCTCTTACTTTAGATATTACCGATTGCAAATACGCTCCAATAAGTGATCCTAATTTCTTGTTTGTGATCTTGATGAAACGATTTGAGAAATTTTCTTGAATCATTTGGTTCATCTATTTAAAAAAGTTAATTTACGATGCCAATCCGCTACAGTATTCCTTTTATATATATTGACATCCATATTCGTATTACTTTTAAAATAGATGCGGATATGGATATCACTTTGACATTCGTTAATATCCGCATTCGTATTCGTATATCATTTTCATACATAAGTATAGTGATAAATTTATTTATAACTACAAGTAACAACATTTTATGATTGCATTCACCATTGTTGATATAATTGTTCTGAACTTCTTATATATGTTATATTTATTTTATGTGTAATCCATCCAAAATATGTATATTTTATTTGATTTATTAAATATTGTTGTTATTATTCATATCTGATGTGTATTCGTTTTGCATCTGTATTTGTCAGGATATGGCAACACATTTTTCACATCCATCAATATTTGTATCTGCATTCGTATTCGTATTCTAAAATGGATAAGGATATTATTATACATGTATTCATATATGTATCTGACCATTTTCATCCCTAAGTAAGACTAGTCACTCTTGATTGCATGTCATGCAATCTTTACGCTTTTGTGATGCACTAAGGCCCAAACCCTAGCCTTTCAGAAGGTTGTCCTTCTTGACCTCCATTTTGGCCTTCAACACCAACCTTGCTCCACTGTGCAGATGAGTAGTAGATTTTCACCAAACATCATCACCATCTTGGTGGATCCCTCCCTCCAGCGTAGTTGCGCTCCAATTAGGGTTGGGCAATCCCGACCGTCCCAAAACCTGACCCCATACTCGGCCCAAACCCAAACTCAAAATTTAGTGGGCAGGATGTGGGCTCCAAAATGAGATTGTATAGATTATCGGTTTGGGTTTGGGTCTGAAAAGGCCCGAACCCGCAAACCCGATTGCCTGACATATACGATATAATTATATCCACTATATTCATGTTTGTTCCAAATACCATGTTCTAGCTTTCATATCCTTATTTTGAGTGTAGAATAAATACTTAGACCCATTATAATCATATCTATTAGTGTGGATTGAGGATATTATTATACTAATATGCAATAATGAAATCGGTGTCCTCAAGTGTTAGAACATGTACAATTGTAAGTAACCAATATGTATTGGGTCATAGTTCTCGCATCTACAATAGAATATGTAATGGTGAATTGAATGGTGATCTAAGTTGTCATATTTTTCTCACATTGCCAACATACAACTAATGTACAAATTAGTTAGTGTACTTGAAGATTTAAACATGCATACATGCATAAGAAACAATCGGACAAATGCAAGAACAGAACACATTATATTAGTGTACATAGGTGTTAAATTGGGTCGGCCCGACCCGAACCCGGCCCATTTTTTTTGGGTTGGGTTTGGGCTTGGGCCTGGAAATTGAAAATATAATGGGCCTAGGTCCAACCTATTAGCCCATATACTTAAATGGGCTTAGGTCGGGCAACTCAATCACGTTCTGACCAAGCCTAATGCCCATCCCTAACTCCAATTAGGCGCCCTCCTCTAGCCAAACATTGTTGTCCACCACCCAAGAACCTCCACCGTCGTCAAGCAATCTTGATTTGGAAACAAAGGACTCCAACTAGGGAAGGGTGTCGATGGGTGTGAAGGGGGTTGTGGAACCCAGGGCCAGGGTAGGGGTGCTTGGAGAGCTCGAGGTGACGTAGAGGGGGTTGGAGTGAACTGGAGCGTCATACCCAACACGAATGTAATTGGCATAAAAAGGGAGGGGCCCAAGCGTAATAAGATTTTTCTTAACGAAGCCTTGTTTTGTGTAAAACATGATTTGGCTCATGTAATAGACGGCCAAACTAACGGAGGGACACAATTGTTAATGATGCAAAAAGGTAAGGGCAAAAATGATATTACAAAAAAGATAGGAGCATAACTGTAATTACATAATCGTAAAAGGGCAAACCTATAAAATTCATTTTCTAATTATATAAAATTCAAAAAAAATAGATTAATATGCAAAAAGGATATTAATGTTATATAAGAATAGAGTATGTATACATAATCTAGAGAAAAACAAAGAAAAAAAATGAAATCTAAGTTTGTTGGTGTAGCGTGGCTCACATATCTATTTTCTATTAATGGAGATAGGACGAGTGGCACATGCTTAGAAACAAATGGTATAGCGTGGGAGGGGTGACGACGTTGTGCAAGGCAAGTAGTGGCATAACTAGGGAGGGGTGGCGGTGTGTGCGAGTGGGGGGAAACATTGTGCAGGAGAAGGGCAACATCAAAATAGAGTGAGAGGAAACTAGAACATGGAATGGTGGTAGAAGCAGTGGCTCCCACTTTAAAGGACCAATGTTCGAATCTTCCTAGTAGTAAAAAAGGTTTAAAAAACTTGAACATGGAATAAATATTGGCGCGCAAGTGTAAAATGAGAGGGAGAGGGAAATGGGAAGGAAATGGTCTAGGATTGATACTCTACAAGTTATAGTCATGTTTTGTTATTTTATGCATTTTACATTTGATTTTCAAGAAAGAAGAGAAGGTAGTGGCAAGAGAACTCGTACCCGCCATTATGAATGGCAATGATTAAGGTCTTAAGAGAAAGTATGAATGGGTGCAAATAATATTATTTATATATATAACAGATTAAACGATAATAACCCGATTCATAGTTTAAGGATTTGAAAAAAAAACTGATCCAATCCATTATAATGACAAACTAATCCAATCCAATAACACTGGATTGCATGGGATTACGAATTGTATCTGATCCGTGTGTGCCCCTAAGTAATATATACTGAAAAGAGCCTAGGTGCTCGCATCAGCATCGTTTGCTATGCTTGAGGAGATGATCCCTAAAGTCACCACCTTCAGGCTTCATTCATACGGTAGGAGGGGTTGGAAACAAAAAGGCAGCTGCAGCAGATTGTAGATAAGGTCGATTGATTTCTTAATTAGTGTTTGAAACAAAATAGTTGGTTAACTCTAAAATTAGCCGACTGAATCTGCAGACCAATGTTGCCTTTTCAACTTTAGTCCATTCATTATCCAGGTATTTTCTCGTTTTTTTAATTCTAGTCTAATAATTTATTGCTTTAAAGTAAAAAATTCAGTTCCAACATTTTAATTTCTTAAAAGTAAATTTTGAATTTTCTTGGGATTAATTTTAATTCATCTCCTGAGATAAAAGCTGTATTTTGATTGAGTGTTTAAATTTAAGGTAACTTATCTTTTCTTTACACTCATTTGGGCTTGTTTGGTTGCAGGGTTGGGCAGGGTTGGCCCAACCCTGGTTACTATTCACAAGGGTACTTCCTCCTCACAGATTCACCCATCCCAACCCAGCCCAACCCAACCCTGTCCAACCCTGCAACCAAACAGGCGTAATTAGGTTGAGTAATTCCATCTTTGTTCTTAACCCTCAGTGTTATTTAACTATCAGTCAACTTATTTAGCTTTCCTTTCCCAACCGAAAAACATAATGATATTCAAAACCTCGGAGAATTCCCAAATAGTTTTCAGTACTTAAGTATATAGCCTCCTTGAAGTTTGACCAAATTCTCACCACTTTACGCATCAAGCATTTTGTATTTATGAATTGGTCGTATAAATTATCTTGAGATACATTTTTCAATATGCAACAACTAAGTTAATATCATAAATTAAAACCATCGATCTAGCGTCCATTAGTTGCCTCCTTAGCCAAGAGATTGGAATTGTCTTTCATCTCAAAAGCAGCCTACCCAGGCTGCAAACACCGTCATCATCATCCCTATCCTTCCTCTCTCACATCGTTCCCATCTTCAGCAACCACCCCCTCGACCCTGACTCCAACCTCTTTACATCGTTCCCATCTTCAGCAACCACCCCCTCGACCCTAACTCCAACCTCTTTTCTCACCCTTTCAAAGCGATCAACTACCCTCCGCCAACCCCGTCCTCTGCCATGACCCATCCAAGGAGAGGCGTAAACTTTCCATTATATAACTTGAAGAGGCCCTACCATAAGAAGAATGGCCTTATCGACAATATCGAAGAGGATGACAAGTTTTAAAATATCAGACTTTCAACATAAAGTGCTAGATCATTATTAGGTTTCAAGTACTTCATTTCTAGCTTCTTTTCATCAAAGTAGAATAGAAGTGAGAACTTTACTAACACGAAGATAAACAATCGATATATCGTAGAAACCCGATTGAAAACTAAATAAAAAGATAGTCTCAACTTTACTCTAGTCTGGCTGCAACAAGAAACTTCTCCCTAAATGCAATAGCAAAGCCCATTGCTGTTGCTGACATCAATTTCAATGAATCAGAATCCAACGATGAAAACCTGCTAGCAACAACTCAACATTCCCGCTCCGACTGCACAAGATGTAACAACTACATATTTCATATTATGTTGCAGCTACAAGAGATTTAATTTCTATATCCCACATTTCAAAACAGCATTTGCATGTCCTTTTGCAGTAAAATTTCTTCAAAAAATCCAACTATAGCAAGTACCAGATGATAAAGTCCATAAATAGAACCAAAATCATAAAACCATTCCCACTAAATGTTCCCCAAGAAAGCGACCTACGACTCGCTAATTTTCGACATCTTGCGATAAAAAAACAGACCTCACCTTCACCTCTGCATGTAAATTAAGACACTTGCAATGTCTTTCAATCATTTCAAATGCAGAGAAATTGATTGAACGGTGAAATCGCATTACAGAGGCAGCTCCCCGCTGTCTGCGATAACAACTCTGCTCTTAGGTGTACCGCTCTGTCGTCCTTCAGCTTCAATCTTGTAAACAACATCCATGCCAGAAATCACTTTGCCAAAGACAACATGCTTTCCATCCAACCTGGATTATCGCAGCCAAATTAGATCAAAGATGGTTGCCCATATTTGCTAAACAAGGAGAGCAACTGTAAGCTTACCAGCTAGTTGTTACTGTCGTGATAAAGAATTGTGATCCATTAGTGTCCTTGCCAGCATTCGCCATAGACAGAAGCCCTGCGGGAAAAAAGATCTGATTCATGGCCATTCCCCATCAGGCAAATTGAGCCGCAGAAGTACGTCATTGCTCAGTCAGTAGAATCAACAGCTACAAGGCTCCAGTTTAAAACCATTTATAGTAACTAAGAAGACTGGTTGCTATTGGCCAAATACCAAGGAAATAAAATTTTTGAAAAGCAAAAGAATTACTGAAGAAAGACCAAGAGATTATAAACTTAGAACTACAACAGTCACCCATCCTGTGCCATCACCCCATGTACCTTTTAGAAGCAGAACCCCGATATATGCAAAAGGTTGCAGTCATCCACAAGTTATGACAATGATGGGAGAATTCATGACTCATTCCATAATCGCAACAGCCTCAAATCCTGCACAACAGAGAGAATCCTCTCAGCCTACTCCCACATAGCGGTAATTGTCCCATCTGAATGGCTCCCATTCATCACTCCCAACATGGTCAAATACTCGCCAGATGATTGATTAAAGAAACAAACACAAAAGACATGGATCCACCTGCCGCCGCTACATTTACTTTGATCACTAGACTCGTGTTTAGTAACTAATGTAACCTTGGTTGTTTGGAACGTTTCATTCAGGCATCCATTGTGTTATCTCAAATAGTCGGACAGAATTGAGGTGGTGCTCCTATCCAAAAACACAACTTACAATTTTACCAACAAATAACCAAATAGTGTCATAAAAGATTATCCTTTGGGTCAACCAACCCCCAACTCATCCGTCTTATATTTTAACCCTTGCAAAGTAAGGCTTTAAAATAAATTACGCCAAGACAAATTTACCAGAAAAAACAGTTTTTCCATGCCTCTCATAGCCCTTGAATTCAGCTGCCATTAAAAGATGGGAAACCAACTATCGATAGCTAGGTGAAGATAGGTTTATTATTTTTTATAGGGTGATGTACATGCAAGATTAACTTGTGCATATTCACCGTTTTTCAGGAGATGGGAAAAGCAATGTCCCAGGCCATTACAAAGAATATGAACATAACCCCTTAACAGAGAGTCAAACCTCAACAATGACACTATCAAATAGGCCAAGACCTCCAAACAATTAAGCAAGTTCGCTCATGATATCCATTTACATCAACAAACAAATTAGAAAACGAAGCAGGCCATCAAGATGTCCAACAGAAGTATGAGTTCTTATCATAATAAATAGATAACATCCATATTTTAAAAAAAGGCATCTGATAGATTTGCTTAATATGTGATGCCTGGATGTGTAAGATGCAACTAACATCCAAAATAAAAGTTGGCATGCTTACTCCTTACCTTGCAGTTGAAAACAGTCTACATATCTCTGCAATCAAGCTGTCGAACAGAAGCAAAACTTTTCATCACAATAAATGGATGGATGCCATCCATGTTTTAACAAAAAGCATCTGATGGTTTTCCTAGTATGCGAAGGCTGAATGTGTAAGATGCAAATAACATCCAAAATAAAAGTTGACATGATTACTCTTTGCGTTTGAAAACAGTCTACATGTCTCCGCAATTAGAAAGATTGAACAAGGATCAAATAATTTTTATGAACTCATCTTTATAGATAGATGTCCTGGATGACAGATGACCATCAACCTATAATGGTTATCCTTTGGCTTTTCAGAAAATAAGGATGTAGTCATTTTCGTTTTTGACAACAAAGATGTAGCCATACGCTTCATCCAAGCAATCTACCATGCAAAAACCTATATTCTGAAAACAATTTCCAACAAGGGTCAGGTAACAATGTCCTGCAACACTAGGAAAACAAACACTACCAAGGGGCAACCAATCTGTGAGCTTTTCATTGGCATTAATGATCAAATTCTACAATAAACTCCCCAAAGACACAAAAAACACTAAAATAGGAAAATAATGTAGAACTGTCATCTTAAGAAATTTCTTGTAACTTCTGTCACAAAGAAGCACTAAGCCACTAACTTGCACCTAAAAAAACAGAGAAAGTGAAGACGGGGGGAAAATATTGGAAGTCTCCTTTATTGAAGGGGTCAGATGTCTTAAAAACAAAATATCGAACATATTTATTTGAAGATGAAAAAGGGTGTGGGCCCAAGTTAGGGCACACAAAAAAGTGCTTTGTTAACAAGCAATATTAGCCACATTTATGAATCACAGCATACTTCCCATGCTTTTTTACATTTAAGACTAACCTGTCTAAATGGTCTAAGAATAGCCTATCTAAATGGTTTGGTGGTGGTGCAATGTGCCTACCCAAAAGACCGGGGTTCAAAGCCCTTTTGTGGGGGCTGCGTTAGATAATCGACAGCCAGAATAAAAAATAGCCGAATCTTTCAACATGGATTTGAGCAAGAATCCATGTAGCCGATCCTACTTACAGTGGAAGAAGGTTTCACCATTTTTTAAGAATAGCCTATCTAAACAGCCATGTTGCAGCTGAGGTTGTGACCAACGTGGTTGTTGTCACCATAGTTTTCAAAATCGGACATCTAGTGGTAGAGACATAAGCCTTAAGGGGTTTTTCGGATGAAATAAACTCGAGGTTATAGCCTCAAACGGCCTTAACAAGGCATGAGCCTCGATAGGCCTATGCAGTATCAAGGCAATGAGGCAAAACAAAATCTCTTTATTGGTCACATGGGGAAACAATGACTTTTTAAAGCAATTGTGTTCTTAGGTTTATTCTAGGCTATAATTAAGAGATTGAGAACTTTTGTCAAAAAAAACTGAGTGTCAAATATCAAGTGATCTTCAAAATATTCGTGGCATTCTATAGTTGACGAGATCCTTCTTTGTATTGGTGAAAATTTTGTATAAAATGATAAATATATTGGATCATTTGGTTAGGATTTATATTTTTATTCATTTGCAACTAATGAGGAAAAAGAAATAATCCTTACAAAAAAGTGTCCCTCACACAACCTATAGAAGCAAGCAAATGAGCTAGCCTAGAGCAATGAATTAATACGTGATAAAGAATTAAGCCACATCAAGGACTGACTCTGTGCACAAGCAGAGTGCAAGGCTCCAAACCCCAAGAAGCTCTATGACCGAGCTAGTGTCATGACAAAGCTAAGTTCGCCAAAGCAATCGAGCCTCCCTCCAAGTAGAAGGCTCTACCCGAGGAGTATCTCAGCACTGAGGATCACTAATATATGACTCAAAAGGCAAGAATGAGCAATTAAGTCACGTCATGCCAAGGCTGATAACAAGAGGTGCTAGAGGGAGGCTATTCGCAAAAAGCCTGGGCAGATATCTGCCACAAAGACACGTATTGAGTAAATGCATGGTTGACGAGATGCACAGGAATAAAGGCAAAAGGAGTCGTGACGCCTCATGACCTGACAAGACGAAGTATATAAGGGGACAGACCCCATGGAAAGGATGAGTCCCCTCTCCCAAAAACTACCCTCAAGCTCGAACGCAATAGGTTGAAGAAGAGGAGCTAGGGTAAATAACGCCTCCGAGCAAGAGCATCTCCATCACCTTCCCCAATGTCATCGACGACGGGGAAGTGGTATAGACACAAGCACCACCACACACACCATATCACCTTCAGCCCTCCAGAGCAGAGAGAAAGAGAGCTCCAATTGCATTCATGTACTCGTATGGGAAACAACCCTCATATAACCTCCCTCGCAAGGAGCCTTTTTATCACCTCCCATAACAAGAGAGACCCATGTAACCTCAAAGGATTTCTAATGGAACAATTCAAGGAGTCAAAGCTCAAAAGTCAACTATGGACTAGTTCTGCAAGTCATGGGGATACCATGTCAATATATCATTTTCTTCGTGAGTGATGTCCTTGTTCCCTCTCTCCACAAATTCTCAATTATGGACAAAGGGTACTAGCCCTTCAATCCCCAAAGGTTCCAACAATCGGATCAATTCCGTCAGTAACTTACTAAGCTTATTTGGTAACAGAAATCCTCCCATTTTTGTTGGTTATTACATATGCATTTTATAATGATACAAAATTTGACTTGTTTAGCTTGTAAAGCTAGATCATGGAGACCAAGATTGGAATGTATTGGCAAAACAGAAAGAATTGTTTATTCCATAAACCCTAAGCTCTCTTATATAATGGAGAGACCTATTGGCAAACTACATAAAGTAGAAAAGAGGAAAAGAAAATAGATAAGACATACTGAAATAGAGAAATAATACATATATCTCTACAATCCCCCTCAAGATGGAGCATAGATATCTATCATGCTCAGCTTGGACGAACAATTCTAAAATGATCCTCTGAGTAAGGCATTGATGAAAATACGGTCATCTGGTCTCCTGAGTTGATGTGAGAAGTAGAAATGAATCCCTTCTGGATCATGTCACGTATATAGTGACAATCGGCCTCAATATGCTTCATCCTTTCATGGAATGCAGGATTATTAGCAATGAACAGGGTAGCCTTATTGTCGCACTTTAAAGACATGGGAAGATGTACATCTATATGTAGATCTGTAAGGACTCCTTGAACCCATATCATTTCTGTACATGCTGTGCCATAGCCCTATACTCCAACTCATCACTAGATCTAGCAACTACAGTTTGCTTCTTGCTTTTCCATGAGACAAGTGAATCTCCAACAAATATAGCAAACCATGCTGTGGACTTCCTATCCCTGGGACACCCTGCATAATTTGCATCTGCATATGCTGAGATAGTGATGGTGCCTCCTCTTTTAAATCGCAACCATGTACCTGGGGATGATTTAAAATACCTTATTATCATTTGTATAGCATCCATATGTACCTGACGAGGTTGTCCATGAATCGGCTCACCTGACTGACAGTGAATGTAATATCAGGTCTGGTAACAGTAACATAAAGAAGCTTTCCCATAAAGAAGCTTTCCCACCAACTCTATGTATCTTCTCTTGTCAACCTCATCAGTATCATGTTCATATAGCTTCATGCTTGGATCCATTGGTGTAGTGGCAGGTCGACATCCAAGCATACCCATGTCACTCAGTAAGTCAGTGACATTTTCTTTGAGTCCTCACTACCCCATGTTGGTTTCTGGCAAACTCCAATCCCAGAAAGTATCTAAGAAATCCAAGATCCTTGGTATCAAATTCACGGCCCAGAAATTTATTCACCCTCTTTATCCCTTGTATATCACCTCTTGTAATGAGTATATCATCAACATACACTATAATAGCAATCGTACCTCTGGAGGTCCTCTGTATGAAAAGTGAATAGTCTGCATTCAACCGTTGAACCTGTTGGGAAAAATGAGCAATTTCTTATTCAAGGGAACCCTAGGCTCTCTTATATAGGGAGAGGCCTCACGGGTAAAATACATAGTAGTCCAGAGAACAATAAGAAATTATGAAAAGGTACATAACATGTAATAATATTTGTCTCTACACTCCCCCTCAAGGTGGAGCATAGATGTCTATCATGCTCAGCTTGGAAGAACATCTCTGGAAGGGTCCTCTGAGCAACGGCTTGGTGAGTACGTCAGCAGTCTGATCCCCTGAGCTGACGTGAGATGTAGATATCAAGCCTCTCAGGATCAAGTCGCTAGTGTAGTGGCAGTCAACTTCAATATGCTTTGTTCTTTCATGGAATGCTGGATTGTTGGCAATAAACAATGCTGCCTGATTGTCACGCTGAAGCTGCATAGGTAAAGGTACGGCTACATGTAAATCGTCTAACACAGATCTAACCCACATCATCTCCAACAAAGACAGCAAATCCTATATTCAGATTCAGCACTGGACCTTGCCACAACAGTTTGTTTCTTTCTTTTCCAAGAAACCAGAGAGCTCCCAACAAAGACGGCAAATCCTGAAGTCGACTTTCGATCCTTAGGGCATCCTGCATAATCGGCATCTGCACATGCTGAAATAGATAAATTTGTGCCCTTTCGAAACAGCAAGCCTGAACCTGGAGAAGACTTTAGATACCTCAGTATCATGTATATGGCATCCATATGAACTTGTCTTGATTGCTCCATAAATTACTCACATGGCTCACTACAAAGGCAATATCGGGTCGAGTTATGGTAATATAAAGGAGCTTACCCACCATTTCTCTATATCTCCTCTTGTCTACTTCAGGCAGTGTCATCATCATACAGCTTCATGCTTGAATCCATGGGAATACTCGATGGTCTGCATCCAACTATGCATGTTTCAGTCAACAAATCTGTAATGTACTTCCTTTGGGTCATCACCAGACCCTGTGCATTCCTAGCAAATTCCAACCCCAGAAAGTATCTTAGGGTTCCAAGATCTTTTGTGACGAACTGACGGCCTAGAAATATTTTTGCCCTTTCTATTCCCTGAACATCATCTCATGTAACCAGAATATCATCAACATAGACCATGATGACAACCGTACCTGTAGAAGACTTCTGAATAAACAACGAGTGGTCTGCATTCGATCTTTTGAACCCATGCCGTTCAGTCAGATGGGAAAGCTTCTGGAACCACGCCCTTGAGCTCTGTTTGAGGCCATAAATTGCCTTGTGAAGTCTACACACCATATGCTTCTCCCCCGCAGCAGTGAACCTTGGTGGCTGCTGCATGTAGACTTCCTCCTGCATATCTCCATACAAGAAGGCATTCTTGACATCAAGTTGAGATATAGTCCAGTCACATACCACAGCAACTGATAAGAGAATGCGAAGAGTAGAGTGACGAGCCACCAGAGAAAATGTATCCATATAGTCCACGCCATAGGTTTGTGTGAAACATCGCGCGACCAGCCGTGCCTTGTATCGATCCAGACTGCCATCAGCGTGGTATTTAACTGTGAATACCCATTTACAGCTAACAATGAATGCATCAAGAGGAGCAATAACCAAGCTCCATGGTCCACGAGACTGTAAGGCACGCATCTCGTCTTCCATAGCCATTCGCCAGCAATCAATCTTCATAGCTTCCTGATAGGTCCGTGGTATATCCACGAAAGACAAAGCTGCAGCAAACCTCTGAAAGTCGCTTGTAAGGCGATGAAAAGACACCTGGGAAGCAAAGGGATAAAATGCACACGTCCGCTTTTGCTTCCTGATAGAAATAGGAATATCAAGGTCATCGTCTACTGTACTGGATGGTGTAGTCTCCTCCTGCAAAGAAGAATCCTGCACATATACCATATCTGACCCGTCAGTAGTAATGCCATCTGAACATACCTGAGGCATAAAGGATGTCTGACGTGTAGCCTGAGCAGGACCTGACCGACGCGTATAGAAATTTGGTAAAGGCGGAATAGGAGGTTGTGGAGGTGGTAGTGGTGGAGGTGGTGGTGGCATAGATGTTAAGGCGCACGCCTAGGTGCGCCTAGGCGGCCGCCTCGGCGCCCAGGCGCCCCAGGCCGTGCGCCTAGAATGAACGCCTTGCTTTTATAGCAAATGGCGTGCGCCTTGGATCGCCTGGGCGCCTAATAAATGCGCACGTATGAACGCCTTGCTTTTATAGCAAATGGCGTGCGCCCTGGGTCGCCTGGGCGCCTTGGATCACATTTTCAAAATGAGCTATGTATATCGCCTTTTGTAAATGCGCAATGTATATCGCATTTTGAAAATGAGATATCTGTATAGTGTACATGAAAAATAGTCGCCTAGGCGTCAAGGAGTAGACTCAGGTGAACTCCAACTAGGAGGCGGAGGGACATAGACATCATCGTTGGTAGTGGATGGTACCAGCCTGTCACCTGCAGGGGAAAAATACATAACAGACTCAAAGAACGTGACATCAGCACTGACAAAGTATTTCTTGTTGATGGGGTGATAACAGCGATAGCCCTTTTGAGTGCGAGAGTAACCGACAAAGACACACTTGACAGCTCTAGGAGAGTGTTTGTCATGTCCAGGAGTCAGGAGATGAACAAATGCAACAGTACCAAAGACACGAGTAGTAAGTGAGAATAATTCCTTATCAGGAAAAATGATAGAAAGAGGAATTTTCTCACCAAGGACAGATGACGGCATACGATTGACCAAGTAGCAATCTGTAAGAATAGCATCCCCCCAGAAAGAGATAGGAGCACAACTCTAAATAAGGAGAGTTCGAGTAATGTCAAGAAGGTGACGGTGCTTTCTTTCTGCCACGCCATTCTGCTGAGATGTGTAAGCACAAGTAGTTTGGTGAATAATGCCCTTCGATGAGAGAAATTGAGAGAGAGACCGTGTGCAGAATTCGAGAGCATTATCTCTACGAACATATTTAACCGTGAAAGAAAAAACATTATGCACTTCATTAATCAAATTTTTAATTACATCTCCTGCTTCAGATTTATTCTTTAAAAGAAAGACCCGAGATACACGAGAGAAATCATCCACTACAACTAGATAGAACCTATGTCCCTGATGATCGAGTACACGACTCAGACCCCAAATATTAATGTGAAACAACTCGAACGGGGAGCTACTGCTCCGACTCTGACGACTAGGAAAGCTAGACCGATGATGCCTTCCCAACTAACACGCTTCACAACGAAAGGAAGACCTGGGAGAGATCTGAGGCAGAAGATGTCGCATTTTCTGGAGCGGGAGATGACCAAAGCGAAGATGCCAAATGTACGGAGATAATGGTCCGGTGGAATGAGAAGAGATGTCATCATAAGAATTCCGGACCAGCCGATATAGACAATTCTGCCCAGAGCCACAGCCAATCACCCTGCCCGTTAGTATGTACTGAAAAATAAGAGAAGAGGGGTCAAATATAGCACGACAGTGCAAATCCTTCGTAATCTGACTAATAGACAACAGATTCATGGAGAACTGAGGAGCATGTAGAACATTCTGTAGACTCATAGAAGGAGATAGGAAGACCTCCCCCTGTCCAACAAGGGGGGAATGAGTACCATCTGCAATCTGTACTGAACGGCCATGAGGAATGTCCCTGTAGGACTCAAGTCTCTCTCGATCTCAGTAGAGGTGATGTGTGGCACCAGAATCTATAATCCAATCAGATATATCATGACAAGACGTAATGCAGTAGTACTACCTGAGGTACTAGCAGAAGCAGAGGAACTGGCAGAAGTTGTAGCAGCAACATCTGAAGGTCCATCAGAAGAATCAGCAAATGATTATGGCATAATATCACGTAGACGTGCCACAAGCTCCTTGAAACGATTGTCTGCATTGGATGCAGACTGGAGCAGAGCATGCTCGGCTACACGCACCGATGCTGGGAACCCATGCTTAGAGTAGCATGTATCCTCCGAGTGGCATGTACAATGACAGTACGAACATGGCTAACAAAAGAGACCACCCCTACCACGGGGTCCATGTCCACGACCAGAAAACTGACCACCTCTCCCACGTGATACTGCCATCGCCGATGGGGGTGGAGTAGATGAGCTGGAAGAATGTGATTGAGCCTCCGGTAAACATCCTCCATTGGAGGAATAACTGCATCGGTCAAAATCTGAGAGCGGATGGCCTCGTACTCAGGATCTAGGGCTGCAAGTAGAACGCCCACCATGGTGGCATTCTGAAATGTCTTCTGCTGCTCAGGAGTCTCTGTGAGTGGAATGGTATTGTATAACTTTTCAAACATTCCTCTCAGGGACGTGTAAAGGGAGTGAAGTGGTCTGTCGTTCTGCTTCATCATGAATATATCATGCTGGAGCTGTAACATCTTGGTCTCATTCTGCACTTGGGAATACGTTGCAGCCAAAATATCCCACATTGCCTTGGCAGTGGGCTGATGGAGGACATCATTGGTAATCTCCATCGACAGTGTGCTTGACAGCCAAACCTTGACATACGAATCATCAGCCTCCCACGAGGCATATATCTCTGTCTTCTCTGCCGGTTCTTCCTCGGTAAAAATATGCTTCTTACCGTTTGACTTCATGAGGCTCATGAACTGCATCGCCCAGAGCTCATAATTCGTCCCATCCGTCTTCACTATCAGAGATGAAGTGACCTTTGAACGTGCCTATGGAGGGCATATCAACCTTGGAGTCTGACATAACGCTGGAGATGAAGTGCTAGGGTTTGTAGACAAAGAGACAGGTGTCTACACGAACTGCATAGGATTTGAGTGTGTATGTCTTCCTCGGTAAAGTTGATCTAATACTTCGGGTTTATTCTGAGTCTTCCAGTAAGCAGGATGTACATGTATTGGGAATATCCGAGGGTGATGTGATCATAAACGATTGTATAACCATGACGCTTCCATTCTTAGGGAGTGATGAAATGGGTCTGGATTTTAGTGACTCCTCTCGATAGAGATGTAATCTGATCTCAGTCCAAATGTTGGACATTGATCTGAATGTGATTCAGATGGAATGAGAAGATTAGATTTGCGGTCTTGATTTAATCAACCATCTATGGGACGCCCGCGATCCAGATTTGAGATATGATCTCATTATCCAAGTCACTATACGTGAAACAATACAGTCTCTTTGTCCTTATCTCCAAGTATTCGCGGAGAAAGCACATTATCCTTGAAGGAGTACATGGATAATTCTATTGTTGATATATATATATATATATATCCGAGCACTGAGAAAATGGATAATTAAATGTGATTTAATTATCATAATTAATATGAATCCGATTCATATTATAAAAGGAGTTGTCTTAGATAATTAAATGTGATTTGATTATAAAGACATGAAATAATGTGAATGTGATTGATATTATTTGGGCACAAGAGAAAAAGAGATCCAAGATGATTAAATATGATTTAATTATCATGGATGTGAATAATGTGGATAGCAATATCCAATTATTCATAATATATTATAAATGTGATTTATAATGTATTAGAGAGAGCTAATTATAATTTATATTTGTTGATTAATTATTAATGGGTACTGGATACACATTGTATAATTAATTGAAAATGTAAATTATATTTTGTTTTGGGTTGTGAATGTGATTCACATTTTTTCAATGGCAAGACTGCAATATTCTTAAAATTAATTGTTAATTATTTTTGAAGAATAAATCACAACAAAAAGTTGTTGGATAAAAAAATAATGGAGATTTCATGGAGATATGCAATCTCATGAAATCTCATGAGATTGCCCTCCCATATGGAATGTATGGGCGGCACCCAATTCCTATTTGGAATGGGTGGCCGTCCATTTTTTAATGTACATGGAGATGTAATCTCCATGTATATTCTCTCCTTATTTGTTGGTGTAATTTAGGATTGATTTATATTTGACTTTGTCAAATACATTTTAATCTAAATTAGATCATAATTTGTTGGCTTTTACCAACAACAATCTCCATTTGATTAGACATAAATACAATCACATCCATTGATTTTATATGTCCCATGGATTGAGATCCATTGATCCAAAAATCCTATAAATAGAGAGGCATATCATGCTCTCCAAAGTGACATGCTATTAGAGCACATCTCTCTCTCTTTTTCTCTTCACACGCCTACTCTCTCTCTCTCTCTCCCTCTCATGTGGCCATCCACCATGGATGCCCTAGAGAGGTTGTCCATCACCGTGATGTCGTTGTTATGTTGCCCGATGGTTTGCTCGTGGATCTCCATCTACTTCGGCGTGCCCTGCTCGTGAAGAAGACGTCCGATCTCGCGTGTCGAGATCAGGAGATCCATCACTTGGATCATCAACATGGATTGTGAGAAGCACGCGGTTCATCCCCGCGCTCGCAAGCGTCTCCTCCATTTGATTAGACTTAAGACAGGAGGTCTCTTCATTTAGAGACTCGATCACAACCACGCTTCAAGAGGTAATCCTATTATTTGTTTGTGGTTTAGACGAAACGATCCGAGAAGTGTTCTTGGATCATGTGGTTTCGTCGCATAATAAATTTTTTTTAATTTCCGCTGCATAGAACAACTAGTGCGACTAGTTGTTCTTCGTCGTATTCGATACGATGCTCACGCTTCCGTGATGCGCTTGAGGATCAGTGGTTTTGGATACGATCCATAAACCGAGAACGACTTGGGTTCGTTAGGGTTTGCGAAAGTTTTCTTGCATTTCATTTTTGCATCTCTATTTTGAGATTATTTTTGGCACTGTTTAAATTTTTGTAAAAACGAAAATAATAATTGGATTTTATTCCTCATTAAATAAGGAAACCGTAGGATCTGAGTTTACGTGATTTCGATTCTGTTTGCTCAAGATATGCTCATTTTAGTGAACATGTATCCACAGTTTCGGGGATTGCGAATCTAAACGTAATTAAAGAGTTAATTGCAGATTTGAGACGCCTTGAAATGCGTGCAAACCACATAGGTTCTGTTGTAAATCAAATTAGCAAACTTTAGGAACTTACTTTGCTTAATTTGGATTTAAATTGATTGAGATATGGTATTTTTAGTAAGTGAGGGTCACTGCTGGAAATACTTTCCTAATCAAGAACCTAGTGATTGTCATTTAATCAATTAGTGAAATTAAATTTTTTAATTTCCTGTAATATTTGTTCATAAATATTTGTGAAATATTTGATGATAATTATTTCCTTAAATGACATTGTCTTAACCAATATCTGATTAGATGTGATCTAGATCACTAATTGGTTACATTATCTACATGATCTACATTCCAACAAACATGTTGCTTGAATAGGACTTGGGATTTGTTTAGCAAATCTCATTATAATGTTGATAAAAATTGTTTTGATTATTATTATACGGTATAATTTAGATTGAATAACCGATGATCATCTCAAGTACAAAGTGATCTGTTTTGCATTATCCTTTCCCGAGGTGGATATGGTGTCTAGTCGGAGAGCATTGGGATAGCGGGTTGCAACGTATGTGGTCTGTCCCACTCTCGTCGGTACTGGCCATGACAGCGCGTAGGGTTAGTATAATGCTTAAGAAATCATGATGTATTTCTAATTATTAACATTCGAAATAATACGTATTTGAGATAATACCATAATTCAAGTAACAATAAAATGTTCGTTAGATATTAATTGGATCATTAATTTAATATGATTAGATTAATTGAAATGCAATTAAAATTAAAACACTCTATTATGAATAGAGTTGTTATTTCCCTTGGAAGAATTAATCATAATGTATATGATTCATAATGATTAATTAGAATTTGAATATGACGTGGAGGATCACATAAGTGACATCCATGGTCTCCCGTCAAGGCGAAGGGTTCCGTCGCCAGGGATTATATGTAGGAGACGTCTGTCCGAAGTGACAGCTCATGTATGCAAGCGTATCTGGATCGGGCTCTTTGCTTCTCGAAAGAGTAAGGTCGTATATGTAGTGACCCCAATATCGGATCCTCAAATTATTGGGGCGATATTGGATTGCGTATAGCGAGTACTATTCCTGTTGACGGTTGGTTCAATTAATGACGGGTCAACATTGCCTTAGGGGTGGTGGGCCCGGGTGTTAAAGACCAAATTGGGAGATGCAAGTTGGACTTGCAAGGTGGAATGTGTTCCCACTTCTTTTTATCCGAGTTGTAGGTTCTCATATTATTGGGATGCAACAAAGATGAGGAAGGAGATCGCAGATCTTGCTTGAAATATAATGGTAAGTATATCTCTTACATTGAAAGTGATTAAGGGAATAAACTTTCAGTATTGACAAGGCAAGACAACTTTGATATAAAAATTCCTAAATCAAAGTAAAATATGTATATATATAATTATATACACTTATGCAATTTTCTTATTTCAGATAATCCTTCATTAAACACACTCAATGTTATACTCAATAATAACTAGTAAAATATCATGGATTGGATTTATGATCCAGATATTGTACTTGTAGTTGGACACATAATGTATGTGGTTGCAATGTGCAAGTTTCCTCATAATAATGAGGAATGACAATTAAATAGATAATAGGACTACAATACTAGGGTTTGTATGTCTCTGTAGTCTTGATATCATCAAATGTACTTCGGAAGTAACATGTCGATGATGATCATAATTGTCAATTAATCCTTATAAAATCTAAGAAGATGTTCTCGCATACATATGTGCTCTTGACATTTAATCATGAACGATGTGGTTCTCTACATCGTGCAGAATGGTGGCTCTATAAGAGATGATGTATTCAAATTGTTTGAATACCTACCTGAACCAATGTTTTAAGAGTATAGATGGATGTAGACATTATGAGTGTCATCATTCTACTGACTATACTCTAGTCATTCATGAAGCTTCATAATATTCATATTGTATAAATTTAGTGAAGCATGTATAAATGTTGAAATGCTCTTACATTGAATTCTTTTGAATTAACATGAGAGATCTTTAGTCTTAAGCAATGGTTGTTTATAGATAAAGGGAGAGCAGTGGAAGCATGGGTCAGACCCAAGATGAGAAGGATAGTCAAAGAGTTGACCATACTTCTGTGACTTCCATGTGACATCCAAAGAGTTGGATGAATACCAATACTGCAATATAATGATGTGTTGATAATTTGACTATCAAGTCTGTCTAGAATCCTTAGAGAAGGACTCGGATAGAGCATCAGAATAATCTACATAAATCATTGATATTGACTTACTTATTTGATAAGATAAAGTCTAATAATTATATCTCAATCTCCTAACAAAACTTGCAATATGTTGCATATGTTTTAGAAGACTAGAAAATTTGATCTTAAGGTTTATAGTTATCCACATGGATATTGATGCAATTATTGCAGCAATCTCTATTGGATTGATAGACTTGTTAATTTCAGTGGGAGAGCCCTTAGTCTTAGAGAATGTTTCTATGACTTGGATATAAGAATACCCTTATTGTTTGTTTCTAAATGTTGGAAATAAACATGAATTCTTGATAAAACTATCATAAGGAGTTATGAAGGATATATTTCAGATAGTAATCTAACATCTAGTATACTCCACTAAATTAGAAAATTAATGAATGATACATTAACATTTCTAATACTGGAATTAAACCTTAAAAGATCAATAGGAGGATGAGGATCATTTGATAATGATCTGGCATCAAGCCTTGGACATTTATCTATTGATTTGATCAATAGACTAGTGAGAGATGAAACTTTAGATTATCTAAAGATTCAAATCTTACATACTTGTGAATATTGTATTCAAAGAAAAATGTCCAATACACCCTTCTTTGGGAATGGTGTAAGATGTCAAGGTATTCAGGATCTCATACATATTGATGTATACAGATCATCTATATAATAGGAAACATTATGAATATGTGATATATGTTGATGATTATGTATGATATGAGATTTCTTCTCTTCACCTAAGAAACCTTTGAAATATTCAAAGATTTCATTATTTTTTGGTTTATAACCAAAGTTTGAAGGAAGATAAAATGAATTTAATCTAATCTAGGTAGCAAGTACCTGCCAGATAAATTCAAATAATACCTTATGGAGATATAAATATCCTTTCTATCTCAATCCTCCTAATACACCTTGACTCAATAGAGTTATAGGGAGATACAATTGGATCATGTGTGACATGATTTGATCAATGATGGATTTTTTTGCATAATTTCCTCTTAGATTCCAGGTATATATGTAGTAAATACTACATTATTTATCCTTAATAAGATTCCATACAAGTAAGCTGGAATTGAGCACTGGAGAGTGCTACTTCATTAGGAAAATAAAGTATGGTATTGGATACCTACTTTATGACCTTGAGATTCTTAAAATATCTCATCTCTTAGAATGTGATTCTTAGAGGTTGAGACTCTTGAGAATCAAGATGAAAATGAAGTATAGGAACCCATTTAATCTTGAGAAGATAATGAGGTTCCTGAAATGGGGAAACTAAAAATACAATTAAAGATGAAACACTAATACCTCTTCAAATGAGTTTGAGGATGTATTCCATGTGTCAGTGACAATGATCGGATTTCATGAGATGAAACTCCTAAGGATCATGACATGGAAAGATGGATTTTAGCAATAAAGTCTAAAGTAGACTTCATATACAAGCGTTGTATATGGACCCTCGAGGATCCACCTATATGGATAAGACCCATGAAGGTGTAAATGGATCTTCAAGAGAAAGAAGTCAAGATTGCATTCCTCTATGAATACCTCTCTGAGGATATTCACATTAAGTAGCCCTAGGGCTTCATGGTTGAGGAAAGCAAGATGTGAAAGCTAAAGAATCCATCTATGAACTCAAATAAGCTTCTTGAAGTTGGACCATAAGATTTGATGAAATTATAAATGTTATGATTTCAGATAAAATCTTGATGAGCCATGTGAAGCTTAGTGGGAGTGCCTTTGTGTTCATCGTGCTAAATGTAGATGGTATCCTAATCATTTAAAATTATATAAGAATAATAATAAGTGTTTTCTTATATGGTTGTTCCATAACTTGAGATATGATCTCAAGTATACCTCTTGGATCTTAGTTCTGAAGGTGTTCAAGAGCAAAGAGAAGAGGGTATTGGGACTGTCACATTTATAGTACACCTTGGACATGTTCCAATTTTTTTTGGAAAATTCCAAGAAAGGCTTCCACCCCTTAAGATATGGTACTGACCTATCTAAAGGGATAGCACCTCAAAGAGTTGAGGAAGTGAATGCTAGAACTACTTGCACTTGTGCCTTAGTTACGAGAAGTTGAGTGTATGCTAGATGTGTACAAAAGCCAGATATCTGCCATGCAATGGAAGTAGTAAAGTGTTGCTAACCCTACTATGGAGAGAAAACACTTGATTGCAGCAATAAAATCTTCATAGATGACAAGATTTTGAGATAGTGATCTCAAAAGTCTTATCTTCAAAAGTTTAAGACTTTATAGATAGTGATCTAAAAGGTCTTAACTGTGGATACCTTAAGAGATAGTGATCTCTAGGAGTAAGGGTATTCTGGTAAGGATTATGGAAATATTGGTTATGATAATTATTAAGCTATAGTGTCAAGGACATTATAATGGCTTTAACAAGATTGAGTATTAGTTGCATAAGATGCAACATTCGTATTAGATGTGAGCACTGTTACTGGGAATATGCAAGTGTTATAAAAGGACTTGGCATAGTCTCGTGGGAATAGAGTGACTGATCAGCTTACCTAGCTATTTTCTAAATAGCCTATGATTGTCACATAAGTGTGGGTTTAAATGATTACCCATTAATTGGCTCTTTGGGCTAGTGGGAGATTGTTGGACATGCGAACCCACGGCGAACCATTATGCAATAAATGTTATTGCAAATATCATTCCATGATCTGAAATGAAGAATAAATAATTTGCATAATAGGTCCCTTAGTACAATTAGGGTTATGTACCATGGCCATCTTGATGATCATACAGCTGTTAATTCAACTGTTGAATCATAGAGGTTGGTGCTTGGATGAATATCTAAAGCGTTAGGTTGGGGACTCATCAAGCACCGTCAAATGATTGTTAAGAGATGATCTCCATCCTGAGTAGGAGATGGCAATCCTTATCTCTAAAGGCTGATATCTGACCGACCTCTTGATGCAGGTCCTCTGCATAGGAATAGAGATTCAGAGGTGTCAGATTAGTTAGGTCAAAGAGTTGACTTAACGAGATCGAGATAACCAAAGTCCTATATCATATGCTGTCACGATACAAGCATGCATCCTCTGATCGCAGACAGTTGTGTTAGTATATGTTTGAGTATGTACATTTGGCAGACGAATAGGTTGATGACCTAACCAAGGTCAATACACCGGCGTGCTGGTGTGCATATAAGGTCATATGAGTAATACGATCTCTCAACGAGATCAGACAGGTTCAGTTACTGAACCGGAAGACATGAGCTCACTCATGAGATATTGGGAAGAATCAAATTCCGTGCGCACAATCGTCTCGTTTTGGAAGCTTGACTGAATTTGTAGGTTTGATATATACTTTTGGAATGTATATAATCAAGATCTAGGTATGATATATTCTTTTGGAAAGTATATGATCGATATCGACTCCCAATAATCAAATGAGAAACTTACTGATAGAATCCTGAAGTGGACAGTGTAAAGTTGATCTAGTACTTCGGGTTTATTCTGAGTCTTCTAGTATGCAGGATGTACATGTATTGGGAATATCTGAGGGTGATGTGATCATAAACGATTGTATAACCATGACGCTTCCATTCCTAGGGAGTGATGAAACGGGTCTGGATTTTAGTGACTCCACTCGATAGAGATGTAATCTGATCTCAGTCCAAATGTTGGACATTGATCTGAATGTGATTCAGATGCAATGAGAAGATTAGATTTGCGGTCTTGATTTAATCAACCATCTATGGGAGGCTCGCGATCTGGATTTGAGATATGATCTCATTATCCAAGTCACTATACGTGAAACAATACAGTCGCTATGTCCTTATCTCCAAGTATTCGCGGAGAAAGCGCATTTTCCTTGAAGGAGTTCATGGATAATTCTATTGTTGATATATATATATATATATATATATATATATATACATATATACATATATATACATATATATATATATATCCGAGCACTGAGAAAATAGATAATTAAATGTGATTTAATTATCATAATTAATATGAATTCGATTCATATTATAAAAGGAGTTGTCTTAGATAATTAAATGTGACTTGATTATCAAGATATGAAATAATGTGAATGTGATTCATATTATTTGGGCACAAGAGAAAAAGAGATCCAAGATGATTAAATATGATTTAATTATCATGGATGTGAATAATGTGGATAGCAATATCCAATTATTCATAATATATTATAAATGTGATTTATAATGTATTAGAGAGAGCTAATTATAATTTATATTTGTTGATTAATTATTAATGGGTATTGGATACACATTGTGTAATTAATTGAAAATGTACATTATATTTTGTTTTGGGTTGTGAATGTGATTCACAATTTTTCAATGGCAAGATCGCAATATTCTCAAAATTAATTGTGAACTATTTTTGAAGAATAAATCACAACAAAAAGTTGTTGGATAAAAAAATAATGGAGATTTCATGGAGATATGCAATCTCATGAAATTGCCCTCCCACATGGAATGTATGGGCGGCACCCAATTCTTATTTGGAATGGGTGGCCGTCCATTTTTGAATGTACATGGAGATGTAATCTCCATGTATATTCTCTCCTTATTTGTTGGTGTAATTTAGGATTGATTTATATTTGATTTTGTCAAATACATTTTAATCTAAATTAGATCATAATTTGTTGGCTTTTACCAACAACAATCTTGACCATTGGATTAGACATAAATCAATCACATCCATTGATTTTATATGTCCCAAGGATTGAGATCCATGGATCCCAAAACCCTATAAATAGAGAGGCATACCATGCTCTCCAAAGTGACATGATATTAGAGCACATCTCTCTCTCTCTCTCTTCAAACGCCTACTCTCTCTCTCTCACTCTCATGTGGCCATCCACCATGGATGCCCTAGAGAGGTTCTCCATCACCGTGATGTCATCGTTATGCTGCCCGATGGTTTGATCGTGGATCTCCATCTACTTCGGTGTGCCCTGCTCGTGAAGAAGACGTCGGATCTCATGTGTCAAGATCAGGAGATCCATCACTTGGATCATCAACATGGATTGCGAGAAGCACACGGTTCATCCCCACGCTCGCAAGTATCTCCTCCGTCGGATTGGACTTAAGACAGGAGGTCTCTTCATTTAGAGATTCGATCACCACCACGCTTCAAGAGGTAATCCTATTACTTGTTTGTGGT
The DNA here is from genome assembly GCA_037367405.1 of Ottelia alismoides. Taxonomy (NCBI): domain Eukaryota; kingdom Viridiplantae; phylum Streptophyta; class Magnoliopsida; order Alismatales; family Hydrocharitaceae; genus Ottelia; species Ottelia alismoides. The sequence continues at coordinate 596,300 of JAZKJV010000232.1, forward strand.
TTAGACGAAACGATCCGAGAAGTGTTCTTGGATCATGTGGTTTCGTCTCATGAAATTTTTTTAATTTCTGTTGCATAGAACATCTAGTGCGACTAGTCGTTTTTCATCGTATTCGATACGACGCTCACGCTTCCGCGATGCGCTTGAGGATCGATGGTTTTGGATACGATCCATAAACCGAGAACGACTTGGGTTCGTCAGGGTTTACGAAAGTTTTCTTGCATTTCATTTTTGCATCTCTGTTTTGAGATTATTTTCGGCACTGTTTAAATTTTTGTAAAAACAAAAATAATAATTGGATTTTATTCCCCATTAATAGATTTCGATTCCGTTTGCTCAAGATATGCTCATTTTAGTGAACATGTATCCACAGTTTCGGGGATTGTGAATCTCAACGTAATTAAAGAGTTAATTACGGATTTGAGACGCCTTGAAATCCATGCAAACCACTTAGGTTCTGTTGTAAATCAAATGAGCAAACTTTAGGAACTTACTTTGCTTAATTTGGATTTAAATTGATTGAGATATGGTATTTTTAGTAAGTGAGGGTCACTGCTGGAAATACTTTCCTAATCAAGAACCTAGTGATTGTCATTTAATCAGTTAGTGAAATTAAATTGTTTAATTTCCTGGAATATTTGTGCATAAATATTTGTGAAATATTTGATGATAATTATTTCCTTAAATGACATTGTCTTAACCAATATTTGATTAGATGTGATCTAGATCACTAATTGGTTACATGATCTACATGATCTACATTCCAACAAACATGTTGCTTGAATAGGACTTGGGATTTGTTTAGCAAATTTCATTATAATGTTAATCAAAATTGTTTTGATTATTATTATACGGTATAATTTCGATTGAATAACCGATGATCATCTCAAGTACAAAGTGATCTGTTTTGCATTATCCTTTCCCGAGGTGGATATGGTGTCTAGTCGGAGAGCATTGGATAGCAGGTTGCAACGTATGTGGTCCGTCCCACTCTCGTCGGTACTAGCCATGACAGCGGGTAGGGTTAGTATAATGCTTAAGAAATCATGATGTATTTCTAATTATTAAAATTCGAAATAATACGTATTTGAGATAATACCATAATTCAAGTAACAATAAAATGTTTGTTAGATATTAATTGGATCATTAATTTAATATGATTAGATTAATTGAAATGCAATTAAAATTAAAACACTCTATTATGAATAGAGTTGTTATTTCCCTTAGAAGAATTAATCATAATGAATATGATTCATAATGATTAATTAGAATTTGAATATGATATGGAGGATCACATAAGTGGCATACATGGTCTCCCGTCAAGGCGAAGGGTTCCGTCGCCAGGGATTATATGTAGGAGACGTCTGTCCGAAGTGACAGCTCCTGCATGCAAGCGCATCTGGATCGGGCTCTTTGCTTCTCAAAAGAGTAAGGTTGTATACGTAGTGACCCCAATATCGGATCCTCATATTATTGGGGTGATATTGGATTGCGTATAGCAAGTACTATTCATGTTGACGGTTGGTTCAATTAATGACAGGTCAACAATGCCTTAAGGGTGGTGGGCCCGGGTGTTAAAGACCAAATTGGGAGATGCAAGTTGGACTTGCAAGGTGGAATGTGTTCCCGCTTCTTTTTATCCGAGTTGTAGGTTCTCATATTATTGGGAATCAACAAAGATAAGGAAGGAGATCCCAGATCTTGCTTAAAATATAATGGTAAGTATATCTCTTACATTGAAAGTGATTAAGGGAATAAACTTTCAGTATTGACAAGGCAAGACAACTTTGATATAAAAATTCCTAAATCAAAGTAAAATATGTATGTATATAATTATATACACTTATGCAATTTTCTTATTTCAGATAATCCTTCATTAAACCCACTCAATGTTATACTCAATAATAACCAGTAAAATATCATAAATTGGACTTATGATCCAGATATTGTACTTGTAGTTGGACACATAATGTATGTGGTTGCAATGTGCAAGTTTCCTCATAATAATGAGGAATGACAATTAAATAGATAATAGGACTACAATGCTAGGGTTTGTATGTCTGTGTAGTCTTGATATCATCAAATGTACTTTGGAAGTAACATGTCGATGATGATCATAATTATCAATTAATCCTTATAAAATCTATGAAGATGTTCTCGCATACATATGTGCTCTTGACATTTAATCATGAATGATGTGGTTCTCTGCATCGTGCAGAATGGTGGCTCTGTAAGAGATGATGTATTCAAATTGTTTGAATACCTACCTGAACAAATGTTTTAAGAGTCTAGATGGATGTAGACATGATGAGTGTCATCATTCTACTGACTATACTCTAGTCATTCATGAAGCTTCATAATATTCATATTATATGAATTTAGTGAAGCATGTATAAATGTTGAAATGCTCTTACATTGAATTCTTTTGAAATTAACATGAGAGATCCTTAGTCTTAAGCAATGGTTGTTTATAGATAAAGGGAGCGCAGTGGAAGCATGGGTCAGACCCAAGATGAGAAGGATATTCAAAGAGTTGACCATACTTCTGTGACTTCCATGTGACATCCAAAGAGTTGGATGAATGCCAATACTGTAATATATTGATGTGTTGATAGTTTGACTATCAAGTCTATCTAGAATCCTTAGAGAAGGACTCGGATAGAGCATCAGAATAATCTACATAAATCATTGATATTGACTTTCTTATTTGATAAGATAAAGTCTAATAATTGTATCTCAATCTTCTAACAACACTTGCAACATGTTGCATATGTTTTAGAAGACTGGAAAATTTGATCTTAAGGTTTATAGTTATCCACATGGATATTGATGCAATTGTTGCAACAATCTCTGTTGGATTGATAGACTTGTTAATTTCAGTGGGAGAGCCCTTAGTCTTAGAGAATGTTTCTATGACCTGGATATAAGAATACACTCATTGTTTGTTTCTAAATGTTGGAAATAAACATGAATTCTGAGATAAAACTATCATAAGGAGTTATGACGGATATATTTCAGATAGTAATCTAACATCTAGTGTACTCCACTAAATTAGAAAATTAATGAATGGTTCACTAACGTTTCTAATACTGGAATTAAACCTTAAAAGATCAATAGGAGGATGAAGATCATTTGATAATGATCTGGCATCAAGCCTGTGACTTTTGTCTATTGATTTGATCAATAGACTAGTGAGAGATGAAACTTTAGATTGTCTAAAATTCAAATCTTACATACTTGTGAATATTGTATTGAAAGAAAAATGTCCAATACACCCTTCTTTGGGAATGGTGTAAGATGTCAAGGTATTCAGGATCTCATACATATTGATGTATACGGATCATCTATATCATAGTAAACATTATGGATATGTGATATCTGTTGATGATTATGTATGATATGAGATTTCTTCTCTTCACCTAAGAAACCTTTGAAATGTTCAAAGATTTCATTATTTTTTGGTTTATAACTAAAGTTTGAAGGAAGATAAAATGAATTTAATCTAATCTAGGTAGCAAGTACCTGCTAGATAAATTCAAAGAATACCTTATGGAGATATAAATATCATTTCTATCTCAATCCTCCTAATACACCTTGACTCAATAGGGTTATAGGGAGATACAATTGGATCATGTGTGACATGATTTGATCAATGATGGATTTTTTTTCATAATTTCCTCTTAGTTTCCAAGTGTATATGTAGTAAAGACTACATTATTTATCCTTAATAAGATTCCATACAAGTAAGCTGGAATTGAGCACTGGAGAGTGCTACTTCATTAGGAAAATAAAGGATGGTATTGGATACCTACTTTATGACCTTGAGATTCTTAAAATATCTCATCTCTTAGAATGTGATTCTTAGAGGTTGAGACTCTTGAGAATCAAGATGAAAATGAAGTATAGGAACCCATTTAATCTTGAGAAGATAATGAGGTTCCTGAAATGGGGAAACTAAAAAGACAATTAAAGATGAAACACTAATACCTCTTCAAATGAGTTTGAGGATGTATTCCATGTGTCAGTTAGGTTGACAATGATCGGATTTCATGAGATGAAACTCCTAAGGATCATGACATGGAAAGATGGATTTTAGCAATAAAGTCTAAAGTAGACTTCATATACAAGCGTTGTATATGGACCCTCGAGGATCCACCTATATGGATAAGACCCATGAAGGTGTAAATGGATCTTCAAGAGAAAGAAGTTAAGATTGCATTCCTCTATGAATACCTCTCTGAGGATATTCACATTAAGTAGCCCTAGGGCTTCATGGTTGAGGAAAGCAAGATGTGAAAGCTAAAGAATCCATCTATGGACTCAAATAAGCTTCTTGAAGTTGGACCATAAGATTTGATGAAATTATAAATGTTATGATTTCTATTAAAATCTTGATGAGCCATGTGAAGCTTAGTGGGAGTGCCTTTGTGTTCATCGTGCTAAATGTAGATGGTATCCTAATCATTTAAAATGATATAAGGATAATAATAAGTGTTTTCTAATATGGTTGTTCCATAACTTGAGATATGATCTCAAGTATACCTCTTGGATCTTAGTTCTGAAGGTGTTCAGGAGCAAAGAGAAGAGGGTATTGGGACTGTCACATTTATAGTACACCTTGGACATGTTCCAATTTTTTTGGAAAATTCCAAGAAAGTCTTCCACCCCTTAAGATATGGCACTGACCTATCTAAAGGGATAACACCTCAAAGAGTTGAGGAAGTGAATGTTAGAACTACACTTGTGCATTAGTTACGAGAAGTTGAGTGTATGCTAGTTGTGTACAAAAGCCAGATATCTGCCATGCAATGGAAGTAGTAAAGTGTTTCTAACCCTACTATGGAGAGAAAAAACTTGATTGCAGTAATAACAAAATCTTCATAGATGACAAGATTTTGAGATAGTGGTCTCAAAAGTCTTATCTTCAAAAGTTTAAGACTTTATAGATAGTGATCTAAAAGGTCTTAACTGTGGATACCTTAAGAGATAGTGATCTCCAGGATTAAGGGTATTCTGATAAGGATTATAGAAATACTGGTTATGATAATTATTAATCTATAGTGTCAAGGACATTATAATGGCTTTAACAAGATTGAGTATTAGTTGCATAAGATGCAACATTCGTATTAGATGTGAGCACTGTTACTGGGAATATGCAAGTGTTGTAAAAGGACTTGGCATAGTCTCGTGGGAACAGAGTGACTGATCAGCTTACCTAGCTATTTTCTAAATAGCCTATGATTGTCACATAAGTGTGGGTTTAAATGATTACCCATTAAATGGCTTTTTGGGCTAGTGGTAGATTGTTGGACATGCGAACCCACGGCGAGCCATTATGCAATAAATGTTATTGCAAATATCATTCCCTGATCTGAAATGGAGAATAAATAATTTGCATAATAGGTCCCTTAGTACAATTAGGGTTATGTACCATGACCATCTTGATGATCATACAGCTGTTGATTCAACTGTTGAATCATAGAGGCTGGTGCTTGGATGAATATCTAAAGAGTTAGGTTGGGGACTCATCAAGCACCGTCAAATGATTTTTAAGAGATGATCTCCAGCCTGAGTAGGAGATGGCAATCCTTATCTCTAAAGGCTGATATCTGATCGACCTCTTGATGCAGGTCCTCTGCATAGGAATAGAGATTCGGAGGTGTCAGATTAGTTAGGTCAAAGAGTTGACTTAACGAGATCGAGATAACCAAAGTCCTATATCGTATGTTGTCACGATACAGGCATGCATCCTCTGACCGGAGACATGTGTGTTACTATATGTTTGAGTATGTACATTTGGCAGATCAATAGGTTGATGACCTAACCAAGGTCTATACACCGGCATGCTGGTGTGCATATAAGGGCATATGAGTAATACGATCTCTCAACGAGATCATACAGGTTCAGTTACTGAACCGGAAGACATGAGCTCACTCATGAGATATTGGGAAGAATCAAATTCTGTGCGCACGATCGTCTTGCTTTGGAAGCTTGACTGAATTTGTAGGTTTGATATATACTTTTGGAAAGTATATGATCAAGACCTAGGTATGATATATGCTTTTGGAAAGTATATGATCGATACCGACTCCTAATGATCAAATGAGAAACTTACTGATAGAACCCTGAAGTAGACAGTGTAAAGTTGATCTAATACTTCGGGTTTATTCTGAGTCTTCCAATATGCAGGATGTACATGTATTGGGAATACATGAGGTTGATATGATCATAAACGATTGTATAACCATGACGCTTCCATTCCTAGGGAGTGATGAAACGGGTCTGGATTTTAGTGACTCCTCTCAATAGAGATGTAATCTGATCTCAGTCCAAATGTTGGACATTGATCTGAATGTCATTCAGATGCAATGAGAAGATTAAATTTGCGGTCTTGATTTAATCAAGCATCTATGGGAGGCACGCGATCTGGATTTGAGATATGATCTCATTATCCAAGTTACTATACGTGGAACAATACAGTCGCCATGTCCTTATCTCCACGTATTCGCGGAGAAAGCGCATTATCCTTGAAGGAGTTCATGGATAATTCTATTGTTGATATATATATATATATATCCGAGCACTGAGAAAATGGATAATTAAATGTGATTTAATTATCATAATTAATATGAATTCGATTCATATTATAAAAGGAGTTGTCTTAGATAACTAAATGTGACTTGATTATCAAAGATATGAAATAATGTGAATGTGATTCATATTATTTGGGTACAAGAGAAAAAGAGATACAAGATGATTAAATATGATTTAATTATCATGGATGTCACTAATGTGGATAGAAATATCCAATTATTCATAATATATTATAAATGTGATTTATAATGTATTAGAGAGAGCTAATTATAATTTATATTTGTTGATTAATTATTAATGTGTATTGGATACACATTGTGTAATTAATTGAAAATATAAATTACTTTTTGTTTTGGGTTGTGAATGTGATTCACAATTTTTCAATGGCAAGATTGCAATATTCTCAAAATTAATTGTGAATTATTTTTGAAGAATAAATCACAACAAAAAGTTGTTGGATAAAAAAATAATGGAGATTTCATGGAGATATGCAATGTCATGAAATCTCATGAGATTGCCCTCCCATATGGAATGTATGGGTGGCACCCAATTCCTATTTGGAATGGGTGGTCGTCCATTTTTGAATGTACATGGAGATGTAATCTCCATGTATATTCTCTCCTTATTTGTTGGTGTAATTTAAGATTGATTTATATTTGATTTTGTCAAATATATTTTAATCTAAATTAGATCATAATTTGTTGTCTTTTACCAACAACAATCTTGACCATTGGATTAGACATAAATCAATCTCATCCATTGATTTTATATGTCCCATGGATTGAGATCCATGGATCCCGAAACCCTATAAATAGAGAGGCATACCATGCTCTCCAAAGTGACATGCTATTAGAGAACATCTCTCTCTCTCTCTTTCTCTTCACACGCCTACTCTCTCTCTCTCTCCCTCTCATGTGGCCGTCAACCATGGATGCCCTCGAGAGGTTCTCCATCGCCGCGACGTCGTCGTTATGCTGCCCGATGGTTTGCTCGTGGATCTCTGTCTACTTCGGCTTGCCCTGCTCGTGAAGAAGACGTCGGATCTCGTGTGTCGAGATCAGGAGATCCGTCGCTTGGATCATCAACACGGATTGTGAGAATCACGCGGTTCATCCCCGCTCTCGCAAGCGTCTCCTCCGTCGGATCGGACTTGAGACAGGAGGTCTCTTCGTTTTGAGACTCTATCACAACCACACTTCAAGAGTTAATCCTATTACTTGTTTGTGGTTTAGACGAAACGATCCAAGAAGTGTTCTTGGATCATGTGGTTTCGTCGCATAAAATTTTTTTAAATTTCCGTTGCATAGAACAACTAGTGTGACTAGTCGTTCTTCTTCGTATTCGATACGACGCTCACGCTTCCGTGATGCGTTTGAGGATTATACCATATCCTTCAAGGGGATCAATAAACTGATAAAAATAAAAAAATACATTGGGGAATGTATACATCACTCCCCCTGTACATAAGGTAAAATATCCCTAAGTATATGCAACAATAGGAGTGATGAAACGGAATGAGGGAATAACAACACAGTAGGTACACCCTCCCCCCATACTTGGGACAAGGTAAGTCCTAAGTATAGACATACAGATTTGATGAATGATCTACAGTGTAAATGACAAATAAAAGAAAGAAAGAATAAAATACGAAACACGTATATACAAGAGGTGAGGATTGTTGAGGTGACTTTCAACGAGCGTTAGGTTTTATGCCCATAGATGGGCGCAAGTGTTAGGATAACATTGTGTCACAGTTCAGGGTGGCATCTATCAAACAAGTGTCATACTCTTTCCACAGTCCCAAAGTGAGAATGATGATGAAATCAAAAGGAACACCCATATCTTTAGTCAAGTGGGTGTATGCCACCAGGAGAAGAGAGTCGGAAACTAAACTATGGTGTGGTGGTTTAGAAGAAATCATCGGTTTTAGGAATGGAATGATTGATCAAATCTAATGAAGTAAAATGTAGAGAAGGATGGATCAGTTATAGAATCCTCCACGTCAATCACAGTCTCATAAAGATGCGCAAAGTAAAGATCGAAGACTCTCTAAACAACTGAGCATACGACGGACATATTCTCGAAAGATCAGAGTAAACATCGAATGCTGCAAAGTAAGGCTCATCCTCGTGAGGGTCATCAAGGAGATAAGACTCAAAGGGGTCAAAATCCTAGATGACTCGGCCTCAATAGTCGATACACCGACTGCACAATCAAAATGTGAGAGTGAGTGCCTAGAATGTGTTGCATCCTCCCAAAAAACCCTCGGGTGTAATACAAGCTGATCAATGGAAAATGAGGTCATGCTGACATCTAAGCTCTCATCCTCAAAAGAAATGATCATACTCATCAATCGAGAGTATGTGTGGTGAATGGGAGAGGCTACTAAGATATGGCATGTGAAAATGATAGTCCTCACCAAACAATCTCTGCTGGAATGGGTAATGGTTTGCATCAAGGTCAATAATGTGCTCTATGGGGATTGGGTAGTCAGAAAGAGGGAAATAGATAGTCTCGTAGGAGGTATCAAGAAATGTGGGCTCTAACTCCATCTCCTGAGGTCCCGACAGATATGGTACAACAGGCTACTAAAACATGATGTGCATAACTGAGTCAAGGGTCTGTATGGGAAACTGGAAACACACAACATCGGTATCATCCTACAAACATTGTATTGACTCAGAAACCACATCCTCAACTAGATGTGCAACCGAAGAATCATCAATGATAGTATTCACCAAAGGAATCACACTCACTACAGCCTCAAATCTGCCCAGCTCAATATTATCATCTCTTTCCTTAATAAGGTCTTCCTCATTTTCACAGCATATCTAAGTATACTAGAAGGTGACACTGGGGACACGAAGAGGGTGGGTGAGACAGACGAGACAAGAGTCTAGACAAGACTCCTATCGAATGAGGGTAGAGGTCAAAGCAGATGAGGTAAAATAGTGGCTCAATAAGAGAGTCATCTTGAGCTGGATCATGAATGCAGACATGAGGATGATATGGGTGAAAGGAAGCTGGAAGATCTGGCTAATGAAGATAAGGATGACCCATAATCATGATGCACATGAAGGACTCAAGAAAATTAAAAGAATAAAAGAAGAAAATGACTCAAAGACCACTAACTATAAGTAGAAATGAACACACTTGGATTCACCGATCACAAACAATACACCACGCAAACTCCCATTCACCGACTTGACATTGTGAAGACCATAAGGGTTCGGTCAATTATCTTTTCAGTTTAAAGTTGTGAATTTCAAGTAGTTGTATGAGCATGTAGGAATAGGCCTGGGATGGGGGCTCTAAGTCCTAGTGTGCACATGCATATCCTATATAAAAAGATGCATACAATGAGGGATTTTCTCTTCCCAATACAATGAATACAATTATGTTTATTATAAGGTCGATTGGATTTAGTAGACCTAGTTTTATTTAGGTTATCACTTTTTTTGTTTTTCATGCACTATGCCTAGTGAGATTTCAATTCTTTTTAGATCCTAGGTGCTCAAAATCAGAAGGAGAGATCGAGAAAGAAATGTTAGTGATAAATCAGTTATGTGTGCTCAGTTAGAAGATTTATAGCGCATCTCAGTTCTCTCCATGTGGGATGTTTAGCATATTTGAAACCTATATTGTATACAAATTTAATTCGATGAAACTCCCTAATACAAAAATTACTATTATCGTGAAGAACCAATGCTAATACTCAAAAATAGAATCCAAAAGGTTCGATCTTAGAGGCTCCTCGGTGCCCGCCATAGTGGGTCTTGCAATCGTTATATGGATACCTCTAGCAACATGTGGTTCCAAGTCTAAGGAAGAAGCGATTAATCTTGACTAAATCCAATCGTGAATCTACAGGTACATGAATATATTAGATGTGTAGACTTAGTCTATCATACAAGAAATCATATGCTAGGGCTCAATCACACAAAAAAAAGAAATGCAAGAAACAAAGAAAAATAAAAAGTGAGAAAACCACAAAAGCTGGCAAGGCCCCTAGGTGAACAACCACCCGGGCACTAGACCTCGTGAAATGTCGAAGTGTCTTGAGAGTCTAAATTATTACAAATAAAAGTATCTCGCTCACTTCAAATTACAAATAAAAGTAAAAATAAAAACAAAAATAAGATGCAAAGTAACTCTGCCTTGAAAAATCTCCTAGTGGTCTTTTATTGCTCTCTCTCGTCGGCTTGTACTGAAAAGACAACTCAGCTTCACATGGGCACATAGGTCTCCAAGGAGATCCTCCCTCGATCCGCGATCCCTCGTAACAAAATCAAACAAGAAGATAGTTCGATAGTTCAAAATAAAATTCAAATAAAATGACAAATAAATAAATGAAAAATGGACGAGAGGAACACAAAACCAATCTATGCATTGGTGCTCCCTGACAACGGTACCATTTGTTGATGCGTGTATTGTGAGAGTCTGAAATATCCTTACAAATGAGTGAAGATACAATGTCCCTAAGGAGTCCGCTCATGAAATCCGAATCAGACAACCATTAACCCACAAAATAAATCAAGCAATGAAATGCAAAATTATGTGGTTAAAATTTATTATAACTCTACAAAAGATGTGTATAGGTACAAATATGTAGAGTGTCAAACATAGGGAGCACACGAGATAGATCAGGCAAACAAATTCTAAAAATATCCTCATAGTCTCTTTTTATTGTATTTTTGTGTGGGTTTTTAATAATGTGTTTTTTATGGGGTTTTGTTTTTATATTTTTATATCTTTTTAATTTAATAATTTTTATTTTCTATTTATATTTCTGATTTTTAGTTTTCTTTTTCTTTTTAACTTAATATAATACAAGTATATATAAAATATAAATATATTATAGATAATATATCTAATAAGAATATAAATGAAGACAAAATTAGGATAGTACCCTACGGTCCTTTTTATTTTTTAAAGGTAATAAAAAATTATTTGGTATTTTTAATAATTATAATAATATTAATAGTAATTTAAGTACATATAGCTATATATATAATAACGGCTTTTATATTTATTGATATAGATATAAATACTCAAAATAATCAATAAAATATTATTAGGGTTATTTATATTTTTAGTATTTTCATTGTAATTATTACTATATTTTTGGATTTTCAATTGAATTAAAATCTCAAAACAATGACTTATGTTTATAGATCAAATTGTTTTGGAGTTTAAAAATTACTAAAGGATCCAAAATTTTCCCAAAACTATTTTTAATATATAATAAATATAATTAACAAAATTTAGAAATAGAAAGAAAAGTTTTTGGATTTATCTAGAATATTTTTTTGTTTTTATACGGATTTTGGAGCCTTATAATTTTTAGTGTTTTCTTTTTTCTTTTTAGAAATTTTGTATTTACAACTACAAATACAATGATAGGTAATATATAATTTTTTGGAATTTTTCAAAATAATTTTATAATTTTTATGTAATTTTTAATAAAAATAGGAAAAAATACAAGGTTTTTGTATTTTTAAAACAATAAAATTAAACTAAGTATCCCATGAAAAATATATGTGATTTATAATATTGTAAGGCACTTAATATAAATATCCTACAATTTTTTGATGAAATTTGATATTTTTAATAAATTAAATAAAGAAAACAAAAATAAATTGCCTATTAGGGACCTAAATACAATTAATTAAAAATATTTTGTATTTTCCAAACCCTTGGAGGAAGTCTAGGGCCAAAATTATAAAATGCCCAAATAAAATAATTCAATATGTGTTGTTAAGGGTATAATTACCGTACTAAAAAATACGAGGTTCTTTATTAATACTGAAATTAGAAATTATACTCCTCAACGTAAATAAAAATAACCCAAGGGTTTAGGTGCAAAATGTCAAGTCCCCTCACGCGCACGGGCATGTGAGGTTCCATGAATTGTACCTAAGTGCAAATATGAATAGTGAACAGGTCAAACTACAAATTTTACAAAATAAATATAACTATATAAGAAAGTTTTTGGACTAAAAATAAAATACAAAATGCGACGGGGTATGGGGCAAAATTGCCCCCGTGTGGTTGATCCAACGGCTCAGATTAATCACTAATACACAAGTCAACCTCTCATCATTAGATACTGCTTCGCATATGAGCGGTGAGGATTAAATCTCGTGGGAGATCCAACGATGGTGGCATAACTCAATCCAAATGCAACTGGAGAATCTAGTGGGGAGGCACGATCGGATGACTGGGAAGTAGCATGGAAGAACAGGGAAGTATCATGGTTCCTCCGAGCTTCGATCAGTTGGAGCTCAGACCTCCGGCCCTCCTCCTTGTTGTCCTATAGCTCAAATCGTTCCTCCCGACGGTCTATGTCTACTGAGGGTTTCAAAAGGCTCTAGATATCATTGTAGTGCTCTCAAGAGGTTGGAGGAGCTCAGGGTGCCTAGGATCCTCCTCTGACTCAAAACTACCCCCAACTGGGCCTTAGGCTCAGGAAACCTGCACAGGAAGAACATAGAGTAAGGGTAAAACTGCCTCGACCCATCAGCGGGCGGAATGGATGAGAGATGGGGTAGATGGACGGTGCTCCGGTGAGCGACAAAGGTAGAGCACCGTTAATTGATCTAGGGAAGACCAAGGTAAATGGAGGCATGTGGTGCATGAAGAAGTGACAGAGGAAGAAGAATGAGGAGAAAAATGGTCAGAGGACGACTGGTTGACAGAGGAACAATGGTCGGAGCTAAGCTCCAGCGAACTACGTGAATTAAAAACTACGTTAATGCAACGAATTAGTGTAAAATAAAAGCATGAAACAAAAGCTTGAATTAAAAGCTACCTATTTTACCAAACCTATGACTCGACCTACCAGAACAAGGAGCCAAGGGTCCATGCCGAGATCATCGGCGATGGGGATAAACCAGGAAGAACACCTCTTCTTCTACATCGAACTAACCAACGAGTGAGCCTCTGTCATATGTAACCTCATGCATGAAAGAAGGAGATTTCGAGGGTTCAAACGAGATCAAAAAATGAAGGGACTCTAGTGAGGGGTATATACATAGGCATCGAATGGTAAGAGGAATATGCCCGAGACAATGATCCTACAATCGAGGCAATACATCCACATGAAAGATCAAGGATCGAGTGTCATCTCTCATGGAGAAATTGAGTCTCATCGGGTAGTGTGTCAACGGGTAAAAATTGAGGAAGAACGATCATCTAGAGTTTGACAAAGCGGACCTAGGGAGGTCAGAGAGTTGACTGAGGACAACTCTGACTGGGCTCCCATTAGTCCACTCAGCTCACTAGTCGACAAAACAGAGTGGAAATTCTTTATTAATTTGAAATAAAACATTAATTATTTTATTAATTTTAGGTTAAAATATGAAAAATATTTGTAATTTTAAGTAGTTTTTTATGATTATTTTTATTTATTTTTATAAGCTAATTTATTAGGGTTTGTTTTTACAAGTGTATTTATTAATATAATTATCTATATAGTATGTGTTTTATTTTTATTTTATATTTTGTATTTAATTATTGTATATACAATATATATTTATAACTTATTTGAATAAGCATACATATATTTTTATTGGATTTTTCTGATATAATATGTACACTTAATTAAATATGTATAGTTATTTTGTAGGTATAAGTATATATAATTCATCTATGCATTTTTTGTATGTATTTATTTTAGTATTTTTTATGGTTTTATTTTATTCTGATTATATATATACTTTATAAATAATATTAACAAAATTATAAAAATATAAAATAATGAAAAACATAAATAATAAATAAAATGATTATTTTATTCACGTATATTATATAATAAGGGTTCAAAACCTAACTTTTGCATCTTAACTCCAAATTTAATGAAACCACCTCCATTAAATATTGAATTAAAAGTTATATGCAATTAAAGTGACTTTGATGAATTTCGAGTTCATGTGGAGAAGATACATGTCTGTCAAGATGGAATTTTGGAGTTTTATTCTGATTGTAGAAAACACATTATTTTTATATGAAATAAATTTTGTGTTTTACTATATGTTTGTATCTGCAACTTTCATGTATAAAGTTTCTTGATTGAAGTATAAACAATAAAGAATAAAATAGGCCTCAAAATGGATGTATTGGAGATTTATAAAATTAGGGTTTTACTATATTTTTTACACTTATCTCCCCCTACTTTATTCTTTGTCGACCTAGTCATCATGATTCCTAGGTATCGAGGTTTAGGATCATTCAGTACTTTGGTATTTCATTTATTTTTTTCTTTATTATTTTATTTTTGATTTAAATATATTATTTTATATAATAATTACACAATAAATAATTTATGTTATTTCATGGAAAACAATTTTATTTACATGCATTTAGCTAGGTTTAAAGGCCAAAATGAAAGAATAAAGGTGATGAAATGAAGATTCATCACCTAGCTTGATCCATTTCGACTATGAGTAAATCAAATTGTACTCTAATGTCTAAAATTCAAGAATAAATACATGCTTGTGAGATCCAATACTATATGGTAATATCAAGCAAGCCCTAATTGTTTGTTGGTTGATTGGATTTATAATTGAGTTAATATGATTAAATGAATTATATCTAATTAAATATAAACACTCCATTATGAATAGAGATGTAATTATTTTGGAAGAATTAATTATGTGAATATGATTCATAATAATTAATTAAAATTTGAATAAGATATGGAGGATCATATAAATGACATCCATGGTCTCACGTCAAGGCAAAGGATTATGTTACCATGTATGATGGAGACTCATGTCTGGCAGCTCCTACGTACAAGCGCATTGTATGTGACCCTAATATTGATCCTCATATGACTGGGGCAGTATCGGATTGTGCATAGCGAGTTCCATTCATGTTGATGGCTTTTTGAATTAACAACGGGTCAACATCACCTTAGGGTTGTGGGTCTTGGTGTTAAAGATCGAATTGGGAAATGCAAGTTGAACTTGCAAGGCAGAATGAGTTCCCACTTCTTTTTATTTGATTTGCAAGTTCTCATATAATTGGGATGCAGCAAAAGTAAAAAGGAGATACCAGATCTTCCTAGAGATATAATTGTAAGTAAATGTCTTGCTTTGAAAGTGAATAAGGGAGTCAACTTTCAGAGTTTAAAAGGTAAGACTAATTTGATTAAAAATCCTTAATCATATAAATTTAAATTTGAATATATAATTCATTATACATATTCTAATATAGTGCATTCTCAATCTCAGATGAAATCCATGAGCCCGGTCAGTAGGCTTATGGAGATCAAACAGTTGACCAAATCCAACTGTTTGGATTGGATCCGAAACTTGGAGCTTGTTCTGTCTATCGACTGCCTTGGTACGTGCTTAGAAAGGACGAGCATAAAAACCATCAAACATTGGAAGAACCTAAGTTCAATGAAAAATATGATGAAGATCATTCATTGGCCAGGTGTTATATATTGGGATCTTTGTCCAATATATTGCAGAAACAACATATTGACATGGATGGTTACCAATATATAATGATAAATCTTAAAGAGATATTTGGACACTCAACGCTACAACGTTATAAAAGAACTTATTTGCTGTAAGACGCAAGAAGGGACTTCAATTTGAGAAATGTAATCAAAATGTTTGGTTACCTTTCTGAACTGAACACTCTCGGGGCACAAATGTATTCAGAAATACGGCCTGACTTCATTTTGTTATCCCTACCCAAGTTTTTAACAAATGTTGTGGTATTGTACCACATGAACAAGTTGAGATTAACTAACGTTGAATTCATGGCTTCATTAAAGTCTGTAAAAAATGTAATGAATAAAGAGAATCTCACTGGTAGTGCAATGGTTGCACGGGCTAAAGGAAAGCGCGATCGGAAGCATGGGACTCGGAAGATCCGGCCCAGAAGAAAAAGAAGAAGAGCCATGATACTAGCTCCTCTTCCATGCTACAACACTGACAACATCAAATAAGATTATTGTGTGTCATTATTGCAGAAAGCCAAGGCACTGTAAGCGTAACTGCACAGAGTACCTTAAAACTGCTGAGAAAGGTAAATCTCCAACAGGTATAAAGTTTGCTTTCATCATTGAGACCAATTTTCTCATAGGATGAGAAGGTACTTGGATCATCTGTTTTGGTACTTCTGTTAATGTATGCAATTTGTTGCATCTATTTTAGGAAATTAAGAATCTTGATGAAGGGGATCATAATCATTCAGATGGGATTTGATGCAACCATTGCAATAGTTGCCATCGGGACCTACAGACTATCATTGTTTAGTGGGAGAGTCCTTATACTTAAATAATGTTTTTGTGTTCCAGATGATAGAAGAAACCTATTATTTGTATCTAAACTAGTTAGAATTTGATATTCGTTCTTATTCAGTGAAAAGCTTGTCATAAATCGTTGTGATAAACATGTTGCTGATGGAATGCTAACTTCTGGTGGACTCTATGAATTATGCATTGATGAATTTGTCACTGATATAACAATCATTAATAAAAACCTTAAAAACTAGAGAGAATGGAAATTATTCTAATATGATTTGGCATCAAAAACTTGGTCATTTATCTATTGATAAGATCAATAGATCGATAAAGGACGGATCCTTAGATTTTCCACAGGTCCAACATTTACCTATCTGTGAACATTGCACTCGAGGTAAAATGATCATAGCACCCTTTCGTAACAAGGTTACACGATGCGATGGTATTCTTGACTTAATACATGCCGACGTATGTGGACCCTTTAGTACCACGACCCAAAATGGATATGGATATTACTTAATGTTTATTGATGATCATTCACGATATGATTTTATTTTCCTATTACATCCTAAGTCTGAAACCTTTGAAAAGTTCAAAGAAGTCACGGCTTTGGTTGAGAATCAAATCGATAGGAAGATTAAACAGATTCGATCTAACCGAGGTGGCGAGTACCTCTCAGATGAATTCAAGGAATACCTCAAAGAGAGGAATTGTCTCCAATCTCACTCCTCCTGGAACTCCTCAACTTAATAGTGTTCCTGAAAGACACAACAGGACCATCATGGATATGGTATATTCAATGATGAGTATAGCACATTTACCGCTTAGTTTTTGAGTATATGCAGTAGAGACTGCAATATATATCATAAACAAGATTTTTAGCAAATGCATACCCAAAACCACTCATGAGTTTTGGTTTGGAATCAAGCCCAGTGTTAAACACTTAAAAGTTTGGGGTTGCTTATCTATGAGAAGAATGTTGATGCAAGTAAGGTAGAATCTCGCACTAGAGAGTGTTACTTCATTCAGTATGCGACGAATCCGTGCACTTTTTCCTATTTTTTCTTATTTTTTTCTTTTTCTTTTTTTCTTTCTTTTTTTTGTTAACAAAATTGATCCTCAATTTAATTATGCTCGGAAATCTCTTCAAAAATGGAATTAACAATTCAAGATATGAATCACAAAGATCATGGACTGAAACTAACTAAAAAATATATAAAATCATTACAAATATACCCGTGTGGAGGACTAATTTGTAAATCTAGGAAGTTGTTGGATCTTCTTGTAATGATTCTCTAAAGCTCTGAGGGGTCTCATGTAATTTTCCCACAAGGGTTTACAGTGCATGCACATGAGGGAAACCGGTCTGGACGGTGGCTTGGCGGGCATGAAACTCTACGTGTGCGCAACCAGTGCTTTGGGACGATCTGAAGCTCATGGTTCGGATCCTCGGCTCAAAGTGGATCTGGGACATTCATGGAAGGCTTCTATCCACGTTCTCAAATTGGGTATGATTGAACGGTCTGAGATGGTTTGTGTTCTTTATCCTGCGGTGCCTGGAGGTCACCATTGGGATCCTTTGTTCGTCAACTTGCTTGATTCTACTCTTGGTGATGAGGGAAAAGATGGTTGGAGCAACAGCGGTCCTGCTCCTTCCTCTTGGTCGACACACAGTTGTGGGTCGTCGCTGGCAATGGGTTGCGTAGAGGCAGGGCTTCTTTAATCGATGAAGCCAAATTGAGGCTAAGAGCATTGCTTCATAGTTGCAGGCGATCACGACGGAGAAGTATGATATGGATGGTGCTCCTATGCGGTGGAGGAGAGGATCAAGGCAATGGATTGTTGCAAGGTAGAAAGGAAGGTAGTGAGGGATAAGATGGTGGTGATCGTGAAGAGGAGGGCTAATGGGTTGCATATGATCGATGGGTTTACTACGAAGAAAATGATGAAGAGGGAAGAAGTGAATGGGGAGTCGCTAGAGATTGGATGAGGATTCCTCAACTCTGGTCTTCGCCTCAAGTCACCGCAATGTGCAGCAAGGCTTGGCTACACGCGAACTGTATAGTAGCTGGGAAAGATCCCTGTGGATCTCGCCGAAGAAGGGATCTTCTCTTGAGGAAGGGTCCATGTCACTGATCCTGCCCTTGGCTCTCTCTCTCTCTCTATCTCTCTATCTCTCACTTCGTAAAAGGGATCAGATGAGGGTGGATGATCTCTATATGTAGAGGATGAAGGGCTTAAATAGTAGAAGGTTGGGTTTAACAATGGTGGTTTGGATCGAATTCGATTCGAGGAGATAGAGATAAGGGGCTGGTCGGGAATAATGGTTGTTGAGTTATCACCGGAGATGGGTGGTTGCAGAAGAGAGGATAAGAAGAAGAGCTTGGTTAGGGTGTTGATGGGTTAGCTAACGATGAAGGAAAACGGAGGTGGTGGTTTGACCATTGGGGTTGTTTACGAAGAAAGGGGAAGGGATGTGGGTGGTCGGAAATCACTCGACTGAGGGAGAGGACGTAGCGGTCGAGGATCGACGAAGAGGGTCGAGCAAGGCGGTTTCAAGTGGTTAGTGGGTGGTGCAGCAGAGGAGGACAAGGACCTTATGTGCATGGCACATGAGGAGGGAGGGGGTCACATGCACATCATGTGAGGTAAAGGTGGTGAAGTCACGTGCTACATACGTGAGGAGAGAGAAAAGAAGGGGGCTAGGAGCCAGGTGGCTTCAGTGAGTGTATGCCACGTGGTACGTTGACCACGCTTTGACCGGATGCAATAACATGTATAGATAAATATATTAAAAATAGCAGATAGACTCAAATGCAAAAATGCATAAAATGAAAAAGGTGTGTCTAAATGTAAACAATAATGTGCAAAGGACTCAAGTACAAATGAAATTATATGTGCAAGATATGATTTTCTGGTGATATCTTGTCTATCAAATATCATTTTTTAGCTTTGTAATTTTTTTATTTTCTGTAGATAAATAAATAAATGCAAAAATACAACATAATGTAAAATAATGCAAGGAACAGAAATGCAATTTTTTGGAATTTTTAGAGTTAAAAATAAGTCAGAAAAATAATGGAGTGAAATATGTACAAGTGGATCAGGACAATAAGCTTGAGACAGAGTCTCTCCTTTTTATTGCTTTTCAGATTTTTTATTTTAGTTTTTTATGTAATTTATTAAAACAATAAAGAAAATAAAGAAATGAAAAGGAAAATAATTAAAATGGGTGATATAAGCACATGAAACGATAGGTCAAAATTAGCAAATATGTACAATGCACAATTAGGTCTCAAAACCCAATTTTCACAAATGAACTCTGATTCTTTTGAATTTGATCTTGATTTGTATATACTTGAACAGACATTAGTTCAAAGTGAGTAGAGTCTCATTTGGACATTGTATAAGAGAGAGAGAGATCAACATTTTTATTTGTCTATCTTGAAATTGGGATTTGAGATTATTTTGAATATGTACAAGATAGAATTTCTTAGGATTTTTCATGGATTAAGGTTAGTGATTTGTACACAATGAAGTAAGTTTCATAGCAATTGGAGTTAGCATGAATTAACTAAAAATAGATGAAGTTAGGTGAAAATATGCATATGATTATGAATGCAGAAATGAATGCTAATTTATGCAAATTAATTATGAGTGCATGAAAGTTAATTTTATGAAGTTAACATGTAAATGATTCGAAATTCTCAGGATGAAACTCCATTTTCCGCTAATTAGAGTGATAAATCACAGATTCATCATTATGTAAAGGACAATATTGGATACCAACTTTACAACCCTGAGACTCAGAAGGTCTTCATATCTAGAGATGTAAAATTTCCATAGGATGACTTCCTTAAGAGTCAAGACAAAAATGAAGTAAGGGAAACATTGAATACTCTGAAGATGTTGAGCTTCCTAAACTAGAAACTGAAGAAGTAAATAAAGATAAAATACTCATACCTCTTCAAAGGAGTTTGAGGGTGGTTGCACTACGTGAAAGATTCGGATTCCATATGTCATGTAATACTGACAATGATCCAGCTTCATTTGATGAATCACGTGCAGATCAAGACATGGATAGATGGATGTGATCAATGAAGTCTAAATAGACTCCATGTAGAAAAACAGTGTATGGACCCAAGAGGATCCACCTAGAGGGGTACAATCCATTAGGTATAAATGAATCTTCACGAGAAAGGGTCCCAATTGGAAGGTAGAGACCTTCAAGGCACGGGTCGTAGCCAAGGGCTACACAAAGAGAAGTCATCAAGTACGATGAGACACTCTCTCTTGTGTCTATGCTTAAATCCATTAGAACATTGCTAGTTATACCTGCGTATCTTGACTATGATTTTTGATAGATGGACGTCAAGTGGGCATTCCTCAATGGATATCTCAACAAGGATATCTACTATGGAGCAACTCCAAAGCTTCATAACAGAGGAAGGAAAAGTATGAAAGTTAAAGAAATCCATCTATATGATCAAACAAGCTTCTCGTAGCTAGAACATAAGATTTGATGAAACCATAAAGAGTTGTGATTCTGTTCAGAATCCTGATGAACCATGCATATACAAGAAGCTTGGTGGCAGTGGTATTGTGTTTGTTGTGCTTTACGTATATGACATTCTTATTATTGGGGATGATGTTGAGATAATGACTAGTTTTAAGATTTGATTGTCCCATACCTTAGAGATAAAACATCTTGGATAAGTATCTTATATCTTGGCTCTAAAGTTGTTTAGAAATAGAGAAAAGATAATTTTGGGATTTGTCACAACATATATACGTTAAGAAGATCTTGGAACAATTTCATATGGAGAGTTCCAAGAAAGACTTCCTTATCTTAAGACATGGTATACACCTATCTAATGGAATGGTTCCTCAAAGTGTTGAAGATAAGAAAGCCATGGCTGGATACCCTTATGCATCAATTGTGGGAAGCCTAATGTATGATATGATGTGCACAAGGTCAAACATCTGGCATGCAATAGAAGTGATAAGTCGTTACCAATCTTGCTATGGAGAATACCACTAAGATGCAGTTAAGAGCATCTTTAAGTATCTAAGATGGACTAAAGATTACATCTTGGTCTATGGAGATGGAGATCTCTAAGTCTTGGGATAAACAGATTCAGACTTCCAATATAATGTAGACGCAAGTCAACTTTAAGATTTGTATACTTGTTGAATGGTAGTGTTATGAGCTGCAGAAGCAAGAAACAGGACACTACAGTTGATTCAACTAAAGAAGCCAAATACCTAGACACATCGGATGCTACAAAAGAGGCGATGTGGTTACGCAAGTTCATCCTGAAACTTTGCATAGTTTCCTTTGATAGTCTCATTCTGTTGCTCTGCGATAACATTAAAGACATAGCTCAGGTGAAGTAACCCATATGGCATCAAAAACCAAACACGTAGAAAGGAAATAACACATTATTCGAGAGATTCAAAAGCGTGGTGATATCATCATCACCAATGCAGCCTTTGCCGACAATGTTATTAATACCCTTACCAAACCTTTATCCCGGAAGATTTTTGAATAGCACGTAATGAGCATGGGTTTAAAGATTGTACATGAATGGTTTTGAGGGCTAGTAAGAGATTGTTAGCCATGTGAGCCTAGGGTGAACCATTTCTATAATAAATTACTATTGTAATCGTTTATATATTCATATATATATATATCAATAAAGGTTATTGGTTTATTTCACTCCTTGTTTGAAATTAAATGAACGAATGCACTATAAGGTCCCTCTATACAATTAGGTTATGTAAGATGACCATCTTAATGATCATGCAACTGTTGATTCAAAGAGACTAATGCTTGACGATATCTAAAGAGTTAGATTTAGGGCTCATCAAGTACTGACAAATGATTATTAGGGAAGGATCTTTAGCCTGAGAAGAAGATGGCAACTCTTCTGTAAAGGCTTATATATAACTGTCCTCTTGATGCAAGTCCTCTGCATAGGAATAGAGATTAGGAGGTGTTGGATAAGTCAGTTAAAGAGTTGACTTAGCAAGATTGCTATAATCAAGACCTATGTTGTATACTGTCACGACATAGGCACGCATCCTCTGATCGGAAACAGATGTGTTACTATATGTCTGAATTTGTACATTTGGAAGATCGATAGGTTAATGACCTAGACAAGGCCTATACATCGGTGAGTTAGTCTGTATACAAGGGTATGAGTAATACAATCTCTCAAAGGGATCATACGGGTTCATTACTGAACTGGAAGATATGAGCTCGCTCATGAGATCTTGAGATAAATTTATGTGCACGGTCGTCTTGTTTTGGAAGCCTGACAGAATTTATAGGTATGATATATGCTTTTGAAAAGTATATGATCGATACCAACTCCCAATGATCAAATGAGAAACTTAATGATAAAACCCTGAAGAAGACGGTTCAAATATGATGTAATACTTAGTGTTTAATCAAGGTCTTCCAATATGCATGATGTACGGGTATTAGGAATACTCAAGGGTGTGTCATAAACAATTGCATAACAATGACACGTCCATTCTGAGGGAGTGATGAAACAGGTTTGGATTTTAGTGACTCTTATCAGTAGATTAGTAATCTGATTTTAGTCCAAATATTGGATATTGATCTGAATATGATTCATATGCAATAAGAAGATTAGATTTATAGTTTGATTTAATCAAACATTTTGAGAGGTTCCCAAGATTTGTATTTGAGATATGATCTCAATATCTAAGCCACTATACATGGAATGTACAATTACCATGTCCTTATCTTCAAATATTCGTGAAGAAAGCACATCTTGAAAGAGCTCAAGAATAATTTAATTATTGATAATGTATTAGAGCAATGAGAAATGGATTATGAATAAT
Organism: Ottelia alismoides; assembly: GCA_037367405.1. Lineage (NCBI taxonomy): Eukaryota > Viridiplantae > Streptophyta > Magnoliopsida > Alismatales > Hydrocharitaceae > Ottelia > Ottelia alismoides. The sequence continues at coordinate 620,025 of JAZKJV010000232.1, forward strand.
TAAATGAAATTTAATTATTATGAATAATATGAATATTATTAATATTATTTAGATATTAAAAATTGACATTTAAGATAATTAGATATGATTTAGATATCAAAGATATGGTTAACATGGATATCACTACCCATAATAATCATAAATATTATAAATATGATTTATAATATGTTAAAGATATTTAATTGTAAATAGAATTTACGAAATAAATTTTGATGTCAATTGGATTCACATTGGACAATTAATTATAAATACAATTTACATGTTATATTGGTTGGTTGAAAATGATTCATAATTGTCAATGGTATGATTGAAATTATCATAAAATAGTTTGGAATTATTTTGGTGAATAGTTATGCAATAATAGGTGTTGCACATTTGGAATATTTGAAGAGATATGAGATTTGTCATTTAAGGAAAAAGAGAGCTACCTTCCTTTTTAAGAGGATGGATGGCTATGGAGTCATATTCCTTGTATGGTCCTCCACTCTATTGAGGAAAGGAGGCTTGCCCTCTTTCCTTTATTTCCACATTAAATTTATTTGAATTAAATTAATATGTTGAGATTATTTGCAACATGTTTATTTTATTTTCAATTAATTAATTATTGTTGCAAATTAATGCAACAAAATATTAACAATTGATTTGAATTAGGAGTCCATCTCCACCATCCAATTAGTATAAGGGTAGCCCTAGCCTTTTCACTGCATGACTGCAGGAGCAATATACACACACACACACACAGATATATATATATATATATATATGTATATATATTCTCTACGGCACGTTCTAGGTCTCTCCTCTCATATTGTGACCGTCCACATTTCGTTGAGAGAAACCTCGTCGTCATCGCAATGTCATTGTGTTGTCGGATCGACGGCTCGTGGATCTCTACCTTCTTCAGTGCTCCTCGCTTGTGAATAAGTATCTGTATTTTGTGAGACGAAATCAAGAGATTCCAACCTCGAATCACCAACTCGGATTGTGGGAGCTTCGTATGTCATCTATGCACCCGCAAGTGCTTCTATGTTGGATCAGACTTGAGACAGGAGAATCTCTTACTTTAGATATTACCGATTGCAAATACGCTCCAATAAGTGATCCTAATTTCTTGTTTGTGATCTTGATGAAACGATTTGAGAAATTTTCTTGAATCATTTGGTTCATCTATTTAAAAAAGTTAATTTACGATGCCAATCCGCTACAGTATTCCTTTTATATATATTGACATCCATATTCGTATTACTTTTAAAATAGATGCGGATATGGATATCACTTTGACATTCGTTAATATCCGCATTCGTATTCGTATATCATTTTCATACATAAGTATAGTGATAAATTTATTTATAACTACAAGTAACAACATTTTATGATTGCATTCACCATTGTTGATATAATTGTTCTGAACTTCTTATATATGTTATATTTATTTTATGTGTAATCCATCCAAAATATGTATATTTTATTTGATTTATTAAATATTGTTGTTATTATTCATATCTGATGTGTATTCGTTTTGCATCTGTATTTGTCAGGATATGGCAACACATTTTTCACATCCATCAATATTTGTATCTGCATTCGTATTCGTATTCTAAAATGGATAAGGATATTATTATACATGTATTCATATATGTATCTGACCATTTTCATCCCTAAGTATGACTAGTCACTCTTGATTGCATGTCATGCAATCTTTACGCTTTTGTGATGCACTAAGGCCCAAACCCTAGCCTTTCAGAAGGTTGTCCTTCTTGACCTCCATTTTGGCCTTCAACACCAACCTTGCTCCACTGTGCAGATGAGTAGTAGATTTTCACCAAACATCATCACCATCTTGGTGGATCCCTCCCTCCAGCGTAGTTGCGCTCCAATTAGGGTTGGGCAATCCCGACCGTCCCAAAACCTGACCCCATACTCGGCCCAAACCCAAACTCAAAATTTAGTGGGCAGGATGTGGGCTCCAAAATGAGATTGTATAGATTATCGGTTTGGGTTTGGGTCTGAAAAGGCCCGAACCCGCAAACCCGATTGCCTGACATATACGATATAATTATATCCACTATATTCATGTTTGTTCCAAATACCATGTTCTAGCTTTCATATCCTTATTTTGAGTGTAGAATAAATACTTAGACCCATTATAATCATATCTATTAGTGTGGATTGAGGATATTATTATACTAATATGCAATAATGAAATCGGTGTCCTCAAGTGTTAGAACATGTACAATTGTAAGTAACCAATATGTATTGGGTCATAGTTCTCGCATGTACAATAGAATATGTAATGGTGAATTGAATGGTGATCTAAGTTGTCATATTTTTCTCACATTGCCAACATACAACTAATGTACAAATTAGTTAGTGTACTTGAAGATTTAAACATGCATACATGCATAAGAAACAATCGGACAAATGCAAGAACAGAACACATTATATTAGTGTACATAGGTGTTAAATTGGGTCGGCCCGACCCGAACCCGGCCCATTTTTTTTGGGTTGGGTTTGGGCTTGGGCCTGGAAATTGAAAATATAATGGGCCTAGGTCCAACCTATTAGCCCATATACTTAAATGGGCTTAGGTCGGGCAACTCAATCACGTTCTGACCAAGCCTAATGCCCATCCCTAACTCCAATTAGGCGCCCTCCTCTAGCCAAACATTGTTGTCCACCACCCAAGAACCTCCACCGTCGTCAAGCAATCTTGATTTGGAAACAAAGGACTCCAACTAGGGAAGGGTGTCGATGGGTGTGAAGGGGGTTGTGGAACCCAGGGCCAGGGTAGGGGTGCTTGGAGAGCTCGAGGTGACGTAGAGGGGGTTGGAGTGAACTGGAGCGTCATACCCAACACGAATGTAATTGGCATAAAAAGGGAGGGGCCCAAGCGTAATAAGATTTTTCTTAACGAAGCCTTGTTTTGTGTAAAACATGATTTGGCTCATGTAATAGACGGCCAAACTAACGGAGGGACACAATTGTTAATGATGCAAAAAGGTAAGGGCAAAAATGATATTACAAAAAAGATAGGAGCATAACTGTAATTACATAATCGTAAAAGGGCAAACCTATAAAATTCATTTTCTAATTATATAAAATTCAAAAAAAATAGATTAATATGCAAAAAGGATATTAATGTTATATAAGAATAGAGTATGTATACATAATCTAGAGAAAAACAAAGAAAAAAAATGAAATCTAAGTTTGTTGGTGTAGCGTGGCTCACATATCTATTTTCTATTAATGGAGATAGGACGAGTGGCACATGCTTAGAAACAAATGGTATAGCGTGGGAGGGGTGACGACGTTGTGCAAGGCAAGTAGTGGCATAACTAGGGAGGGGTGGCGGTGTGTGCGAGTGGGGGGAAACATTGTGCAGGAGAAGGGCAACATCAAAATAGAGTGAGAGGAAACTAGAACATGGAATGGTGGTAGAAGCAGTGGCTCCCACTTTAAAGGACCAATGTTCGAATCTTCCTAGTAGTAAAAAAGGTTTAAAAAACTTGAACATGGAATAAATATTGGCGCGCAAGTGTAAAATGAGAGGGAGAGGGAAATGGGAAGGAAATGGTCTAGGATTGATACTCTACAAGTTATAGTCATGTTTTGTTATTTTATGCATTTTACATTTGATTTTCAAGAAAGAAGAGAAGGTAGTGGCAAGAGAACTCGTACCCGCCATTATGAATGGCAATGATTAAGGTCTTAAGAGAAAGTATGAATGGGTGCAAATAATATTATTTATATATATAACAGATTAAACGATAATAACCCGATTCATAGTTTAAGGATTTGAAAAAAAAACTGATCCAATCCATTATAATGACAAACTAATCCAATCCAATAACACTGGATTGCATGGGATTACGAATTGTATCTGATCCGTGTGTGCCCCTAAGTAATATATACTGAAAAGAGCCTAGGTGCTCGCATCAGCATCGTTTGCTATGCTTGAGGAGATGATCCCTAAAGTCACCACCTTCAGGCTTCATTCATACGGTAGGAGGGGTTGGAAACAAAAAGGCAGCTGCAGCAGATTGTAGATAAGGTCGATTGATTTCTTAATTAGTGTTTGAAACAAAATAGTTGGTTAACTCTAAAATTAGCCGACTGAATCTGCAGACCAATGTTGCCTTTTCAACTTTAGTCCATTCATTATCCAGGTATTTTCTCGTTTTTTTAATTCTAGTCTAATAATTTATTGCTTTAAAGTAAAAAATTCAGTTCCAACATTTTAATTTCTTAAAAGTAAATTTTGAATTTTCTTGGGATTAATTTTAATTCATCTCCTGAGATAAAAGCTGTATTTTGATTGAGTGTTTAAATTTAAGGTAACTTATCTTTTCTTTACACTCATTTGGGCTTGTTTGGTTGCAGGGTTGGGCAGGGTTGGCCCAACCCTGGTTACTATTCACAAGGGTACTTCCTCCTCACAGATTCACCCATCCCAACCCAGCCCAACCCAACCCTGTCCAACCCTGCAACCAAACAGGCGTAATTAGGTTGAGTAATTCCATCTTTGTTCTTAACCCTCAGTGTTATTTAACTATCAGTCAACTTATTTAGCTTTCCTTTCCCAACCGAAAAACATAATGATATTCAAAACCTCGGAGAATTCCCAAATAGTTTTCAGTACTTAAGTATATAGCCTCCTTGAAGTTTGACCAAATTCTCACCACTTTACGCATCAAGCATTTTGTATTTATGAATTGGTCGTATAAATTATCTTGAGATACATTTTTCAATATGCAACAACTAAGTTAATATCATAAATTAAAACCATCGATCTAGCGTCCATTAGTTGCCTCCTTAGCCAAGAGATTGGAATTGTCTTTCATCTCAAAAGCAGCCTACCCAGGCTGCAAACACCGTCATCATCATCCCTATCCTTCCTCTCTCACATCGTTCCCATCTTCAGCAACCACCCCCTCGACCCTGACTCCAACCTCTTTACATCGTTCCCATCTTCAGCAACCACCCCCTCGACCCTAACTCCAACCTCTTTTCTCACCCTTTCAAAGCGATCAACTACCCTCCGCCAACCCCGTCCTCTGCCATGACCCATCCAAGGAGAGGCGTAAACTTTCCATTATATAACTTGAAGAGGCCCTACCATAAGAAGAATGGCCTTATCGACAATATCGAAGAGGATGACAAGTTTTAAAATATCAGACTTTCAACATAAAGTGCTAGATCATTATTAGGTTTCAAGTACTTCATTTCTAGCTTCTTTTCATCAAAGTAGAATAGAAGTGAGAACTTTACTAACACGAAGATAAACAATCGATATATCGTAGAAACCCGATTGAAAACTAAATAAAAAGATAGTCTCAACTTTACTCTAGTCTGGCTGCAACAAGAAACTTCTCCCTAAATGCAATAGCAAAGCCCATTGCTGTTGCTGACATCAATTTCAATGAATCAGAATCCAACGATGAAAACCTGCTAGCAACAACTCAACATTCCCGCTCCGACTGCACAAGATGTAACAACTACATATTTCATATTATGTTGCAGCTACAAGAGATTTAATTTCTATATCCCACATTTCAAAACAGCATTTGCATGTCCTTTTGCAGTAAAATTTCTTCAAAAAATCCAACTATAGCAAGTACCAGATGATAAAGTCCATAAATAGAACCAAAATCATAAAACCATTCCCACTAAATGTTCCCCAAGAAAGCGACCTACGACTCGCTAATTTTCGACATCTTGCGATAAAAAAACAGACCTCACCTTCACCTCTGCATGTAAATTAAGACACTTGCAATGTCTTTCAATCATTTCAAATGCAGAGAAATTGATTGAACGGTGAAATCGCATTACAGAGGCAGCTCCCCGCTGTCTGCGATAACAACTCTGCTCTTAGGTGTACCGCTCTGTCGTCCTTCAGCTTCAATCTTGTAAACAACATCCATGCCAGAAATCACTTTGCCAAAGACAACATGCTTTCCATCCAACCTGGATTATCGCAGCCAAATTAGATCAAAGATGGTTGCCCATATTTGCTAAACAAGGAGAGCAACTGTAAGCTTACCAGCTAGTTGTTACTGTCGTGATAAAGAATTGTGATCCATTAGTGTCCTTGCCAGCATTCGCCATAGACAGAAGCCCTGCGGGAAAAAAGATCTGATTCATGGCCATTCCCCATCAGGCAAATTGAGCCGCAGAAGTACGTCATTGCTCAGTCAGTAGAATCAACAGCTACAAGGCTCCAGTTTAAAACCATTTATAGTAACTAAGAAGACTGGTTGCTATTGGCCAAATACCAAGGAAATAAAATTTTTGAAAAGCAAAAGAATTACTGAAGAAAGACCAAGAGATTATAAACTTAGAACTACAACAGTCACCCATCCTGTGCCATCACCCCATGTACCTTTTAGAAGCAGAACCCCGATATATGCAAAAGGTTGCAGTCATCCACAAGTTATGACAATGATGGGAGAATTCATGACTCATTCCATAATCGCAACAGCCTCAAATCCTGCACAACAGAGAGAATCCTCTCAGCCTACTCCCACATAGCGGTAATTGTCCCATCTGAATGGCTCCCATTCATCACTCCCAACATGGTCAAATACTCGCCAGATGATTGATTAAAGAAACAAACACAAAAGACATGGATCCACCTGCCGCCGCTACATTTACTTTGATCACTAGACTCGTGTTTAGTAACTAATGTAACCTTGGTTGTTTGGAACGTTTCATTCAGGCATCCATTGTGTTATCTCAAATAGTCGGACAGAATTGAGGTGGTGCTCCTATCCAAAAACACAACTTACAATTTTACCAACAAATAACCAAATAGTGTCATAAAAGATTATCCTTTGGGTCAACCAACCCCCAACTCATCCGTCTTATATTTTAACCCTTGCAAAGTAAGGCTTTAAAATAAATTACGCCAAGACAAATTTACCAGAAAAAACAGTTTTTCCATGCCTCTCATAGCCCTTGAATTCAGCTGCCATTAAAAGATGGGAAACCAACTATCGATAGCTAGGTGAAGATAGGTTTATTATTTTTTATAGGGTGATGTACATGCAAGATTAACTTGTGCATATTCACCGTTTTTCAGGAGATGGGAAAAGCAATGTCCCAGGCCATTACAAAGAATATGAACATAACCCCTTAACAGAGAGTCAAACCTCAACAATGACACTATCAAATAGGCCAAGACCTCCAAACAATTAAGCAAGTTCGCTCATGATATCCATTTACATCAACAAACAAATTAGAAAACGAAGCAGGCCATCAAGATGTCCAACAGAAGTATGAGTTCTTATCATAATAAATAGATAACATCCATATTTTAAAAAAAGGCATCTGATAGATTTGCTTAATATGTGATGCCTGGATGTGTAAGATGCAACTAACATCCAAAATAAAAGTTGGCATGCTTACTCCTTACCTTGCAGTTGAAAACAGTCTACATATCTCTGCAATCAAGCTGTCGAACAGAAGCAAAACTTTTCATCACAATAAATGGATGGATGCCATCCATGTTTTAACAAAAAGCATCTGATGGTTTTCCTAGTATGCGAAGGCTGAATGTGTAAGATGCAAATAACATCCAAAATAAAAGTTGACATGATTACTCTTTGCGTTTGAAAACAGTCTACATGTCTCCGCAATTAGAAAGATTGAACAAGGATCAAATAATTTTTATGAACTCATCTTTATAGATAGATGTCCTGGATGACAGATGACCATCAACCTATAATGGTTATCCTTTGGCTTTTCAGAAAATAAGGATGTAGTCATTTTCGTTTTTGACAACAAAGATGTAGCCATACGCTTCATCCAAGCAATCTACCATGCAAAAACCTATATTCTGAAAACAATTTCCAACAAGGGTCAGGTAACAATGTCCTGCAACACTAGGAAAACAAACACTACCAAGGGGCAACCAATCTGTGAGCTTTTCATTGGCATTAATGATCAAATTCTACAATAAACTCCCCAAAGACACAAAAAACACTAAAATAGGAAAATAATGTAGAACTGTCATCTTAAGAAATTTCTTGTAACTTCTGTCACAAAGAAGCACTAAGCCACTAACTTGCACCTAAAAAAACAGAGAAAGTGAAGACGGGGGGAAAATATTGGAAGTCTCCTTTATTGAAGGGGTCAGATGTCTTAAAAACAAAATATCGAACATATTTATTTGAAGATGAAAAAGGGTGTGGGCCCAAGTTAGGGCACACAAAAAAGTGCTTTGTTAACAAGCAATATTAGCCACATTTATGAATCACAGCATACTTCCCATGCTTTTTTACATTTAAGACTAACCTGTCTAAATGGTCTAAGAATAGCCTATCTAAATGGTTTGGTGGTGGTGCAATGTGCCTACCCAAAAGACCGGGGTTCAAAGCCCTTTTGTGGGGGCTGCGTTAGATAGTCGACAGCCAGAATAAAAAATAGCCGAATCTTTCAACATGGATTTGAGCAAGAATCCATGTAGCCGATCCTACTTACAGTGGAAGAAGGTTTCACCATTTTTTAAGAATAGCCTATCTAAACAGCCATGTTGCAGCTGAGGTTGTGACCAACGTGGTTGTTGTCACCATAGTTTTCAAAATCGGACATCTAGTGGTAGAGACATAAGCCTTAAGGGGTTTTTCGGATGAAATAAACTCGAGGTTATAGCCTCAAACGGCCTTAACAAGGCATGAGCCTCGATAGGCCTATGCAGTATCAAGGCAATGAGGCAAAACAAAATCTCTTTATTGGTCACATGGGGAAACAATGACTTTTTAAAGCAATTGTGTTCTTAGGTTTATTCTAGGCTATAATTAAGAGATTGAGAACTTTTGTCAAAAAAAACTGAGTGTCAAATATCAAGTGATCTTCAAAATATTCGTGGCATTCTATAGTTGACGAGATCCTTCTTTGTATTGGTGAAAATTTTGTATAAAATGATAAATATATTGGATCATTTGGTTAGGATTTATATTTTTATTCATTTGCAACTAATGAGGAAAAAGAAATAATCCTTACAAAAAAGTGTCCCTCACACAACCTATAGAAGCAAGCAAATGAGCTAGCCTAGAGCAATGAATTAATACGTGATAAAGAATTAAGCCACATCAAGGACTGACTCTGTGCACAAGCAGAGTGCAAGGCTCCAAACCCCAAGAAGCTCTATGACCGAGCTAGTGTCATGACAAAGCTAAGTTCGCCAAAGCAATCGAGCCTCCCTCCAAGTAGAAGGCTCTACCCGAGGAGTATCTCAGCACTGAGGATCACTAATATATGACTCAAAAGGCAAGAATGAGCAATTAAGTCACGTCATGCCAAGGCTGATAACAAGAGGTGCTAGAGGGAGGCTATTCGCAAAAAGCCTGGGCAGATATCTGCCACAAAGACACGTATTGAGTAAATGCATGGTTGACGAGATGCACAGGAATAAAGGCAAAAGGAGTCGTGACGCCTCATGACCTGACAAGACGAAGTATATAAGGGGACAGACCCCATGGAAAGGATGAGTCCCCTCTCCCAAAAACTACCCTCAAGCTCGAACGCAATAGGTTGAAGAAGAGGAGCTAGGGTAAATAACGCCTCCGAGCAAGAGCATCTCCATCACCTTCCCCAATGTCATCGACGACGGGGAAGTGGTATAGACACAAGCACCACCACACACACCATATCACCTTCAGCCCTCCAGAGCAGAGAGAAAGAGAGCTCCAATTGCATTCATGTACTCGTATGGGAAACAACCCTCATATAACCTCCCTCGCAAGGAGCCTTTTTATCACCTCCCATAACAAGAGAGACCCATGTAACCTCAAAGGATTTCTAATGGAACAATTCAAGGAGTCAAAGCTCAAAAGTCAACTATGGACTAGTTCTGCAAGTCATGGGGATACCATGTCAATATATCATTTTCTTCGTGAGTGATGTCCTTGTTCCCTCTCTCCACAAATTCTCAATTATGGACAAAGGGTACTAGCCCTTCAATCCCCAAAGGTTCCAACAATCGGATCAATTCCGTCAGTAACTTACTAAGCTTATTTGGTAACAGAAATCCTCCCATTTTTGTTGGTTATTACATATGCATTTTATAATGATACAAAATTTGACTTGTTTAGCTTGTAAAGCTAGATCATGGAGACCAAGATTGGAATGTATTGGCAAAACAGAAAGAATTGTTTATTCCATAAACCCTAAGCTCTCTTATATAATGGAGAGACCTATTGGCAAACTACATAAAGTAGAAAAGAGGAAAAGAAAATAGATAAGACATACTGAAATAGAGAAATAATACATATATCTCTACAATCCCCCTCAAGATGGAGCATAGATATCTATCATGCTCAGCTTGGACGAACAATTCTAAAATGATCCTCTGAGTAAGGCATTGATGAAAATACGGTCATCTGGTCTCCTGAGTTGATGTGAGAAGTAGAAATGAATCCCTTCTGGATCATGTCACGTATATAGTGACAATCGGCCTCAATATGCTTCATCCTTTCATGGAATGCAGGATTATTAGCAATGAACAGGGTAGCCTTATTGTCGCACTTTAAAGACATGGGAAGATGTACATCTATATGTAGATCTGTAAGGACTCCTTGAACCCATATCATTTCTGTACATGCTGTGCCATAGCCCTATACTCCAACTCATCACTAGATCTAGCAACTACAGTTTGCTTCTTGCTTTTCCATGAGACAAGTGAATCTCCAACAAATATAGCAAACCATGCTGTGGACTTCCTATCCCTGGGACACCCTGCATAATTTGCATCTGCATATGCTGAGATAGTGATGGTGCCTCCTCTTTTAAATCGCAACCATGTACCTGGGGATGATTTAAAATACCTTATTATCATTTGTATAGCATCCATATGTACCTGACGAGGTTGTCCATGAATCGGCTCACCTGACTGACAGTGAATGTAATATCAGGTCTGGTAACAGTAACATAAAGAAGCTTTCCCATAAAGAAGCTTTCCCACCAACTCTATGTATCTTCTCTTGTCAACCTCATCAGTATCATGTTCATATAGCTTCATGCTTGGATCCATTGGTGTAGTGGCAGGTCGACATCCAAGCATACCCATGTCACTCAGTAAGTCAGTGACATTTTCTTTGAGTCCTCACTACCCCATGTTGGTTTCTGGCAAACTCCAATCCCAGAAAGTATCTAAGAAATCCAAGATCCTTGGTATCAAATTCACGGCCCAGAAATTTATTCACCCTCTTTATCCCTTGTATATCACCTCTTGTAATGAGTATATCATCAACATACACTATAATAGCAATCGTACCTCTGGAGGTCCTCTGTATGAAAAGTGAATAGTCTGCATTCAACCGTTGAACCTGTTGGGAAAAATGAGCAATTTCTTATTCAAGGGAACCCTAGGCTCTCTTATATAGGGAGAGGCCTCACGGGTAAAATACATAGTAGTCCAGAGAACAATAAGAAATTATGAAAAGGTACATAACATGTAATAATATTTGTCTCTACACTCCCCCTCAAGGTGGAGCATAGATGTCTATCATGCTCAGCTTGGAAGAACATCTCTGGAAGGGTCCTCTGAGCAACGGCTTGGTGAGTACGTCAGCAGTCTGATCCCCTGAGCTGACGTGAGATGTAGATATCAAGCCTCTCAGGATCAAGTCGCTAGTGTAGTGGCAGTCAACTTCAATATGCTTTGTTCTTTCATGGAATGCTGGATTGTTGGCAATAAACAATGCTGCCTGATTGTCACGCTGAAGCTGCATAGGTAAAGGTACGGCTACATGTAAATCGTCTAACACAGATCTAACCCACATCATCTCCAACAAAGACAGCAAATCCTATATTCAGATTCAGCACTGGACCTTGCCACAACAGTTTGTTTCTTTCTTTTCCAAGAAACCAGAGAGCTCCCAACAAAGACGGCAAATCCTGAAGTCGACTTTCGATCCTTAGGGCATCCTGCATAATCGGCATCTGCACATGCTGAAATAGATAAATTTGTGCCCTTTCGAAACAGCAAGCCTGAACCTGGAGAAGACTTTAGATACCTCAGTATCATGTATATGGCATCCATATGAACTTGTCTTGATTGCTCCATAAATTACTCACATGGCTCACTACAAAGGCAATATCGGGTCGAGTTATGGTAATATAAAGGAGCTTACCCACCATTTCTCTATATCTCCTCTTGTCTACTTCAGGCAGTGTCATCATCATACAGCTTCATGCTTGAATCCATGGGAATACTCGATGGTCTGCATCCAACTATGCATGTTTCAGTCAACAAATCTGTAATGTACTTCCTTTGGGTCATCACCAGACCCTGTGCATTCCTAGCAAATTCCAACCCCAGAAAGTATCTTAGGGTTCCAAGATCTTTTGTGACGAACTGACGGCCTAGAAATATTTTTGCCCTTTCTATTCCCTGAACATCATCTCATGTAACCAGAATATCATCAACATAGACCATGATGACAACCGTACCTGTAGAAGACTTCTGAATAAACAACGAGTGGTCTGCATTCGATCTTTTGAACCCATGCCGTTCAGTCAGATGGGAAAGCTTCTGGAACCACGCCCTTGAGCTCTGTTTGAGGCCATAAATTGCCTTGTGAAGTCTACACACCATATGCTTCTCCCCCGCAGCAGTGAACCTTGGTGGCTGCTGCATGTAGACTTCCTCCTGCATATCTCCATACAAGAAGGCATTCTTGACATCAAGTTGAGATATAGTCCAGTCACATACCACAGCAACTGATAAGAGAATGCGAAGAGTAGAGTGACGAGCCACCAGAGAAAATGTATCCATATAGTCCACGCCATAGGTTTGTGTGAAACATCGCGCGACCAGCCGTGCCTTGTATCGATCCAGACTGCCATCAGCGTGGTATTTAACTGTGAATACCCATTTACAGCTAACAATGAATGCATCAAGAGGAGCAATAACCAAGCTCCATGGTCCACGAGACTGTAAGGCACGCATCTCGTCTTCCATAGCCATTCGCCAGCAATCAATCTTCATAGCTTCCTGATAGGTCCGTGGTATATCCACGAAAGACAAAGCTGCAGCAAACCTCTGAAAGTCGCTTGTAAGGCGATGAAAAGACACCTGGGAAGCAAAGGGATAAAATGCACACGTCCGCTTTTGCTTCCTGATAGAAATAGGAATATCAAGGTCATCGTCTACTGTACTGGATGGTGTAGTCTCCTCCTGCAAAGAAGAATCCTGCACATATACCATATCTGACCCGTCAGTAGTAATGCCATCTGAACATACCTGAGGCATAAAGGATGTCTGACGTGTAGCCTGAGCAGGACCTGACCGACGCGTATAGAAATTTGGTAAAGGCGGAATAGGAGGTTGTGGAGGTGGTAGTGGTGGAGGTGGTGGTGGCATAGATGTTAAGGCGCACGCCTAGGTGCGCCTAGGCGGCCGCCTCGGCGCCCAGGCGCCCCAGGCCGTGCGCCTAGAATGAACGCCTTGCTTTTATAGCAAATGGCGTGCGCCTTGGATCGCCTGGGCGCCTAATAAATGCGCACGTATGAACGCCTTGCTTTTATAGCAAATGGCGTGCGCCCTGGGTCGCCTGGGCGCCTTGGATCACATTTTCAAAATGAGCTATGTATATCGCCTTTTGTAAATGCGCAATGTATATCGCATTTTGAAAATGAGATATCTGTATAGTGTACATGAAAAATAGTCGCCTAGGCGTCAAGGAGTAGACTCAGGTGAACTCCAACTAGGAGGCGGAGGGACATAGACATCATCGTTGGTAGTGGATGGTACCAGCCTGTCACCTGCAGGGGAAAAATACATAACAGACTCAAAGAACGTGACATCAGCACTGACAAAGTATTTCTTGTTGATGGGGTGATAACAGCGATAGCCCTTTTGAGTGCGAGAGTAACCGACAAAGACACACTTGACAGCTCTAGGAGAGTGTTTGTCAAGTCCAGGAGTCAGGAGATGAACAAATGCAACAGTACCAAAGACACGAGTAGTAAGTGAGAATAATTCCTTATCAGGAAAAATGATAGAAAGAGGAATTTTCTCACCAAGGACAGATGACGGCATACGATTGACCAAGTAGCAATCTGTAAGAATAGCATCCCCCCAGAAAGAGATAGGAGCACAACTCTAAATAAGGAGAGTTCGAGTAATGTCAAGAAGGTGACGGTGCTTTCTTTCTGCCACGCCATTCTGCTGAGATGTGTAAGCACAAGTAGTTTGGTGAATAATGCCCTTCGATGAGAGAAATTGAGAGAGAGACCGTGTGCAGAATTCGAGAGCATTATCTCTACGAACATATTTAACCGTGAAAGAAAAAACATTATGCACTTCATTAATCAAATTTTTAATTACATCTCCTGCTTCAGATTTATTCTTTAAAAGAAAGACCCGAGATACACGAGAGAAATCATCCACTACAACTAGATAGAACCTATGTCCCTGATGATCGAGTACACGACTCAGACCCCAAATATTAATGTGAAACAACTCGAACGGGGAGCTACTGCTCCGACTCTGACGACTAGGAAAGCTAGACCGATGATGCCTTCCCAACTAACACGCTTCACAACGAAAGGAAGACCTGGGAGAGATCTGAGGCAGAAGATGTCGCATTTTCTGGAGCGGGAGATGACCAAAGCGAAGATGCCAAATGTACGGAGATAATGGTCCGGTGGAATGAGAAGAGATGTCATCATAAGAATTCCGGACCAGCCGATATAGACAATTCTGCCCAGAGCCACAGCCAATCACCCTGCCCGTTAGTATGTACTGAAAAATAAGAGAAGAGGGGTCAAATATAGCACGACAGTGCAAATCCTTCGTAATCTGACTAATAGACAACAGATTCATGGAGAACTGAGGAGCATGTAGAACATTCTGTAGACTCATAGAAGGAGATAGGAAGACCTCCCCCTGTCCAACAAGGGGGGAATGAGTACCATCTGCAATCTGTACTGAACGGCCATGAGGAATGTCCCTGTAGGACTCAAGTCTCTCTCGATCTCAGTAGAGGTAATGTGTGGCACCAGAATCTATAATCCAATCAGATATATCATGACAAGACGTAATGCAGTAGTACTACCTGAGGTACTAGCAGAAGCAGAGGAACTGGCAGAAGTTGTAGCAGCAACATCTGAAGGTCCATCAGAAGAATCAGCAAATGATTATGGCATAATATCACGTAGACGTGCCACAAGCTCCTTGAAACGATTGTCTGCATTGGATGCAGACTGGAGCAGAGCATGCTCGGCTACACGCACCGATGCTGGGAACCCATGCTTAGAGTAGCATGTATCCTCCGAGTGGCATGTACGATGACAGTACGAACATGGCTAACAAAAGAGACCACCCCTACCACGGGGTCCATGTCCACGACCAGAAAACTGACCACCTCTCCCACGTGATACTGCCATCGCCGATGGGGGTGGAGTAGATGAGCTGGAAGAATGTGATTGAGCCTCCGGTAAACATCCTCCATTGGAGGAATAACTGCATCGGTCAAAATCTGAGAGCGGATGGCCTCGTACTCAGGATCTAGGGCTGCAAGTAGAACGCCCACCATGGTGGCATTCTGAAATGTCTTCTGCTGCTCAGGAGTCTCTGTGAGTGGAATGGTATTGTATAACTTTTCAAACATTCCTCTCAGGGACGTGTAAAGGGAGTGAAGTGGTCTGTCGTTCTGCTTCATCATGAATATATCATGCTGGAGCTGTAACATCTTGGTCTCATTCTGCACTTGGGAATACGTTGCAGCCAAAATATCCCACATTGCCTTGGCAGTGGGCTGATGGAGGACATCATTGGTAATCTCCATCGACAGTGTGCTTGACAGCCAAACCTTGACATACGAATCATCAGCCTCCCACGAGGCATATATCTCTGTCTTCTCTGCCGGTTCTTCCTCGGTAAAAATATGCTTCTTACCGTTTGACTTCATGAGGCTCATGAACTGCATCGCCCAGAGCTCATAATTCGTCCCATCCGTCTTCACTATCAGAGATGAAGTGACCTTTGAACGTGCCTATGGAGGGCATATCAACCTTGGAGTCTGACATAACGCTGGAGATGAAGTGCTAGGGTTTGTAGACAAAGAGACAGGTGTCTACACGAACTGCATAGGATTTGAGTGTGTATGTAGACGTTACACACCCAAATCCATGGATACGGCGGATGAGGCGGCTACAGCTGAAGCGGCAGGAGGGGGGCTGACGCCGGCTAGGGCAAAGCCGACGAGATGGCGGCGCTTGAAGCAAGGGATGGGACCGGCCCTGACAGGCGGTGGTCGGGAGATGGGTCGGGATCGAGAGGTGGTGGCGGGGCCGAGGGCTGGGGCGGGGCCGAGGGGCGAGAGCGGGAGGCGGAGCCGGGTCGACAGCGGCGAGAGAGAAGAAGAGGGGCGGCGGGTGGAAGAGCATAGGGTTTTGGCTCTGATACCATGTTGGGAAAAATGAGCTATTTCTTATTCAAGGGAACCCTAGGCTCTCTTATATAGGGAGAGGCCTCACGGGTAAAATACATAGTAGTCCAGAGAACAATAAGAAATTATGAAAAGGTACATAACATATAATAATATCGATATCTACAGAACCCTTGCTTCTCAAACAAATCTGAGCTTCTGAAACCAAGCTCGTGGGCTCTGTTTAAGACCATAGATTGCCTGGTGAAATCTACACACATATGAACACCCCCCCCCCAGCAGCAAATCCAGGTGGTTGTTGCATGTAGACTTCCTCCTCAAGATCACTGTATAAGAAAGCATTCTTGACATCAAGTTGAAACAAGGGCTAATCTCGAACCGCAGCAACTGATAAAAGAATCCGTAGGGTAGAATGTCTAGCAACATGAGAGAAAGTATCAACAAAATCCACCCCGTATGTCTAAGTAAAGCCATGTGCCACTAGTTGAGCCTTGTAACGACCAATACTGTCATATGCATTCTGTTTCATTGTGTAGACCCCCATTTGCAACTCACTATCGATGCCCCAGTGGGAGCCGAAACCAGACTCCAAGTACCTCTGGATTGGAGAGCCTCCATCTCCTCCTTCATAGTAGCACGCCACCTGCTATTTGTCAATGCCTCCTAGTAGATCTGTGGTATGGCCACGATGTTCAACGCAGCTACAAACTTCCCAAAATCACTTGTTCGACGCTCAAAGGTGATGTGGGAAGCAATGGGATACAAGGCACAAGAACGCTTCTGCTTCCTAATAGCGATAGGTAAATCAAGATCATCATCATCATTTCTGCCACCAACCTGATCATCAACCACCTGAGGTAAGCCCTGCTAAGAGATAACTTCAATCCCATCATCAGAAATAATGCTATCATAACAAACCTAGGGCGTGGTAGGTGATGAGTCATGAGCATGAGGATGAGCAGATCGTCGATTGTAGTGGGAAGTGGTGGGGCTGTTGGTGGTGGTGGAGGTGGTGAGGAAAGTGGCTGACACATGGGTGGAGGAGGAATGTATACCTCACTATTCGAATCTGAAGGTGTCAACCTATCACCTTTAAACGAGAAGTACATGACAGACTCAAAAAATATTACATCTGCAATGATAGCCCTTCTGAGTTCTGGAGTACCTAACAAAGACACATTTGATAGCCCAAGAGAGTTTGTCAATACCTGAAGACACGTGACAGACCCAAAAACATAAGGACTAAGAGAGAACAACTCCTTGTCAGGGAAAAAAAGTGAAAAGGGAATTTTCTCCCCTAGGACCAACGAGGGCATGCGATTAATGAGATAACATGCCGAAAGGACTGCGTCATCGTAAAAGAAATGCAGTGCGAACTCCGAATCAAGAGGGTACGTGTGACATCGAGAAGGTGACGGTGCTTTCTTTCAGCAATACCGTTCTATTGGGACGTATACGCACATGATGTTTGATGAAGAATACCAAGAAAGGAAAAACTGAGAAAGCACATGGGTACAGATTCAAGCGCATTGTCAGACCTTACAATTTTCACAGAGATGGAAACGAAACTTTGCACTTCTTTAATGAAATTTATTATTGCATTTCCAGCTTCAGATTTATTTTTCAACAAGAAGGCCCAAGACATATGACTACAATCATCCACAGCAACTAAGTAAAACGTGTGCCCCTGATCGGGAATACGACTTGGACCCCAAATATCAAAATGGAAAAACTCAAAAGGAGAGCTACTGCTCTGACCCTGACGACTAGGGAAGGTTGAACGATGATGCTTCCCTAAATGACACGCCTCACAGTTGAATGACGAGCGGGGTGGGATCTGCGGAAGAACTTGACGAAGTTCCTGAAGAGGGAGATGACTGAAGCGCAGGTGCCAAATAAATGGGGAAATCGGTCCCGTAGAGTGGGATGTTACACCAACAAAAGTTGTTTGAACGAGTTGATAGAGTCCGCCATGCTCATGGCCACAACCAATCACCTTGTCCGTAAGGATATCCTGAAACACAAAAGATGATGGGTCAAACATTGCTCAGCAATTTAAATCCTTAGTTTTTGACTGATAGTAAGTTCGTTGAGAAATCAGGAGCATGCTGAAGGATATGGTGAGATCCTTAAGCGCATCATGAAAGCGTGAGGATCGCATCGTATGCGATCGGGAGCGACTAGCCGCACTAGTTGCTCGATGCAGCGGAAAATATAATTTTTCATGTGACGAAACCACATGATCCAAGAACACTTCTCGGATCGTTTCGTCTAAACCACAAACAAGTAATAGGATTACCTCTTGAAGCGTGGTTGTGATCGAGTCTCTAAACAAAGAGACCTCCCATCTCAAGTCCGATACGACAGAAGAGACGCTTGCGAGCGTGTCGATGAAACACGTGCTTCTCGCAATCCATGTTGATGATCCAAGCCACGGATCTCCTGATCTCGACAAACGAGATACGACGTCTTCTTCACGAGCAAGGCACGCCGAAGTAGACAGAGATCCATGAGCAAACCATCGAGCAGCATAACGACGACGCTGCGGCGATGGAGAATCTCTCTAGGGTATCCATGGTGAACGGCCACAAGAGAGAGATAGAGAGAGTAGGTGTGTAGAGAGAAAGAAGAGAGAGAGAGAGAGAGACTTATTTTCTCATTAGCATTTGAAGAGCAAGGTGTGCTCTTCTATTTATAATATTTTGGGATCCATGGATCTCAATCCATGGGCAACACAAATCCAATAGTTTAAATTGATTTGTGTTTCTTTTAATGGTCAAGATGTTGTTGGAAAAAATACAACAATTAATTTAATTTAGATTAAATATATTTGATAAATCAAAATATAATTCAATCCTAAATTAAATCAATCAAGCATACATGGAGATATTTAGATGGAGATTTCATGCAATCTTGACAATCACAAGTAATCTTGTGAGATTGCATTATTCCTTGGAAATCTCCATGATTTTACAACACTTGTTGTAAATAATTCAACAACAATAATTCATAATTATTTTGTGAATATTGCAATCTTGCCATTGGAAAATTGTAAATCACATTCACAACC
The DNA here is from genome assembly GCA_037367405.1 of Ottelia alismoides. Taxonomy (NCBI): domain Eukaryota; kingdom Viridiplantae; phylum Streptophyta; class Magnoliopsida; order Alismatales; family Hydrocharitaceae; genus Ottelia; species Ottelia alismoides. The sequence goes on from JAZKJV010000232.1 coordinate 639,489, forward strand.
CAAAATAAAATGTAAATTACATTTTCAATTAATTGTACAATGTGAATCCAATTCACATCAACATTTCATTAACAAATGTAAGTTACAAATAGCTCTCTCTCATTTATTATAAATCACATTTATAATATATATGACTAATATGAATATTGCTATCCACATTATTCATATCCATGATAATTAAATCACATTTAATCATCTTGGATCTATATTCTCTTGTTCTCAAACAATATGAATCACATTCACATTATTCGCATCTTTAATATTTAAATCACATTTAATTATCTTAGATAACTCTCTTTACAATATGAATCAAATTCATATTATTCATGATAATTAAATCACATTTAATTATCAACTTTCTCAATGCTCGGATACATAATATCAACAATGAAATTATCCTGAACTCTTTTAAGGATAATGTGCTTTCACCGCGAATACTTGGAGATAAGGACAGGGCGATTGTATTATTCCATGTATAGTGACTTGGATATTGAGATCATATCTCAAATCCGGATCTTGGGCCTCCCATAGATGCTTGATTAAATCAAGGCCGCAAATCTAATCTTCTCATTGCATCTGAATCACATTCAGATCAATGTCTAACATCTGGACTAAGATCAGATCACTTCTCTACTGAGAGGAGTCACTAAAATCCAGACATGTTTCATCACTCCCTAGGAATGGAAGCGTCATGGTTATACAATCGTTTATGATCACATCACCCTCAGGTATTCCCAATACCTGTACATCCTGCATACTGGAAGACTCAGAATAAACCTGAAGTATTAGATCAACTTTGCACTGTCTACTTCAGGGTTCTATCAGTAAGTTTCTCATTCGATCATTGGGAGTTGGTTTCGATCATATACTTTCCAAAAGCATATATCATACCTAGGTCTTGATCATATATTTTCCAAAAGTATATATCAAACCTACAAATTCAGTCAAGCTTCCAAAGCGAGACGACCGTGCACGGAATTTGATTCTTCCCAATATCTCATGAGTGAGCTCATGTCTTCCGGTTCAGTAACTGAACCAGTATGATCCCTTTGAGAGATCGTATTATTCATATGTCCTTGTATGCACACCAACGTGCCGGTGTATAGACCTTGATTAGGTCATCAACCTATTGGTCTGCCAAATGTACATACTCAAACATATAGTAGCACATTTGTCTCCGGTTAGAGGATGTGTGCCTGTATCGTGACAGCATACGATATAGGACTTTGGTTATCTCGATCTTGTTAAGTCAACTCTTTGACCTAACTAATCTGACACCTCTGAATCTCTATTCCTATGCAGAGGACATGCATCAAGAGGTCGGTCAGATATCAGCCTAACTGAGAACGGATTGCCATCTCCTACTCAGGCTGGAGATCATCTCTTAATAATCACCTGACGGTGCTTGATGAGTCCTCAACCTAACTCCTTAGATATTCATCCAAGCACCAGCCTCTATGATTCAATAACTGAATCAACAGTTGTATGATCATTAAGATGGCCATGGTACATAACCCTAATTGTACTAAGGGACCTATTATGTAAATTAATTATTCTTCATTTCAGATCAGGAAATGATATTCGCCATAACATTTATTGCATAATGGCTCGTTGTGGGCTCGCATGTCCAACACATGCAACACATTCTGTAAGCGCATAGGTGGTGTCAAGGTGATCTCCCCCTGTCCCGTGATAGGAGAATGAGCCCCATCAGCTATGACCACAGTCCTTCCTGGAGGAACCTGTCGATAGGCTATGAGCTTATCTCTATCTCAACACAAACGAAGTGTGGCTCCAGAATCAATAATCCAGCACGATACACTTGAAGCACGATAAGAAGTAGAAGCATGAATACTACCTGAAGTATTGGTCCCTGCAAAAGCGGCAAATTCTGAGTTGTTCTCAGAGGCAGGTGATGGAGTACTGGATAGTGGCATAATGTCTCTCAGTCGAGACACGAGCTCATCATATCTCTGATTTGTGGATGGAGCAGTTTGCTGATGCTGGGTATACTATGTTGCACATGCTGAAATAGGAAAACCATGCTTAGAATTGCATGCGTCTTTTGTATGACCAGATCTACGACAATAGGTACATGGTGGCCCACGACCACGTCCACCTCAACCATGTGATATCCGTCCACAAAACTGAGATGAGCCTCCTCGGCCACGAGATGTAGCCATGGCAGAAGAATTGGGTATTGGGTTGGAAGTTGGAACATTGATAATGTTTAACCTCCGGAAGGCCTCCTCCATGGGAGGAATGGTAGCATCAGCCAGTATCTGAGAGGATGCGGCCTCGTACTGTGGGTCAAGAGAGGCAAGAAATACTCCAACCATCGTAGCATTCCAGAACATCTTCATCTGCTCTAGAGTAGCCGTCAGTGGTACAAAGCTATGAAGCTTCTCAAACATCCCGCGCAGAGCAGTATAGTGTGCATGTAGGGGTCGACCATTCTACTTAATGGTGAAGATGTCATGCTGTAATTGTAGAATTGTCATCTCATTCTTATCCTGCGAATACGTGGAAGCCAGAATATCCCACATGGCTTTGGTTGTGGGCTGGTGCAGGATGTCATTTGCAATCCCCGGTATCATGGTACCAGACAACCAGACTTGTGCATAGGCATCATTAGCCTCCCATGAGGCATACAATCATGTCTTCTCCGTCGGCTCTTCTTCGGTAAGAATATGTTTCTTACCCATCGACTTCATTAAGCTCATGAATTGCATAGACCACAACTCGTAATTCAACCCATATATCTTGACTATGGGCGTTGGACCTCTGAAGGCGCTGATCGTGGGGAGATCAAGCGTGTTTTCTGACATCTTTATCGATCGAAGAAGACAAGGATCGTAGACTTTACCAACGACTTGTCTACACGTACGTTAGGATCGGTATTTGCATGTGTAGACTTGAATCACGAAGAATAACCCCTCCAAAACAAGGCAACAAGTAGGAACGGATGCCCTGGAGGCTTTGGCGATAGTGTTGTAAGCCATTTTAGGCCGCAAGAGGGGGCCATGAGCAGCTAGGGCCTATGAGGGATTCGCAAGGGAGGCTGCAAGATTGGTTGGAACCCGTGAGGGCGGTAGGCAACGAGTAAGGATGTCAATCGGGGTCTACCCATTGGGTACCCAACCCGAACCCGTCCCATTTAAGGATCTGAAACCCGTCCCATTTACTTTTGGACGGGTTTGCGTTTTGAACTGACTACCTATGAGGGTATGGGTATGGGTTTGGGATTGCCTTGTGGATACCCGAACCCAAGGTTGCAGAAGTCGGCAGTCGGTACTCGGTCGGCAGGGTCACTGACTAAGGATTAATCGGCAGTCGGGAGAGTAATCGGATTTAGTCGGGCATTAGTCGGTTTGGAATTTTTAATTATTTTAAATATATAAATCAATTTTTATAAAAATATATTCTCATCTATATTCATATATTTAGCAGTTTTAATATTTTTAAGAGCTTAAAAAAATATAGCAAGATAAGAAAAAAATGAATCGTAAGAGAATTGTAAATGTTCAATATTCAATACTAACCATTATATAGTCATGGTATAATAAAAGTCAACCATGATATACAACAAACCCAAGGATATACAACCACTCTCCGAGGAGTGCTCAACAAAGATCATATCAATGGCATGATATACAGCAAACCCTAACCATCATCAATGGCATGATGCCATGATATATAGCAAACCCTAAGCAACAATATACAAAAACCCTAACCGTCATCAAGATACCTTCCAGCCTCGATATACAACAAATCCAAATACCAACCATGAACAAAAAATCATATATGAGTTAACAAAGATTCTTAACTCACAAGTTTCAACCAAAAATCTAAACATATAATAAGAAAAAGATTCTTCATGGTTAGATTCTTAACCAAAAATTTAAACATATTAACCAACAAGCAGTGTCCTAATCATATAATAAAGTTCAAAAAAGCAAAAACAAAAAGAAAACCCTAACCTGGGCGGCAAGGTTCGGGAGTTGGAGAAGGTCAAACGATTGCTTTTGCTGCGGTTGGAAGCATCCTAGAGGTGGGTGATGTCGAGGCGGAGCTTCCTTCGAGCGACGACGCGGTCTGGCGGAGGAGCGATGAGGCGACGATGGAGGTTGCGCTCGGAGTTTAGGGGTTTAGGTATTTGGGGTCGGGAGGGGGAAGAGAGCTTACTGTCGAACAGTAAGCTGCTCTATAGAATGTAATCGGGTATTTGGCTTTGGGACCCGAATACTAAAAACCTCTATGCAAAAAACGGCCGATTAAGCGGCCGACTAAACCGATTAGTCGGGCGAGTAATCGGGTAGACCCGATTATAGACCGACTTTGACTAGTCGACTCGGCTACCCTGCCGAGTCGACTAATCGGACCGACTAATCGGATTAGTCGGCCGATTTTTACAACACTGCCCGAACCCGCCCCAAACATATATATATATATATAGGGAGCCCTTCTAATGAGGTGGGTCTTTCCTGAAATTCAGAAAGCCACTACCAAATTTGTAAATTACGTAACAATATTGTAAATTTGAACTACATATTGTAAAATTATGATGATAATACAGTTATGTAAAATATATCATCCATATTGTAACAAACATTTAATGTCAAATATATTAATATTTTCATAAATCTTTCATGATATACATATTATGTTAATATTTAGTATTAAATTTATGGAGTTAGAATGTGTAAAATAAATAGAATAAATGCTTAAATTGATGTGGCTTTCCATGCATCCAGGAAAGGTGCATCTCATTGGAAATATTTCCTATATATATATAAAGATAGATGTGTGTGTTACATTTTAATCAAACTAGACACAAATCCATTTCATATCTAATATGTATCGATCTACAAGTATAAATATCCAACTCAATTTTCTCCTCTCAATCCATTTTAACTAACATTTTGTATCTTTAATAAATAAAAACTATCAACACAAAAAAGTTAAACACTTAACATATATAAATATTTAATATTCTCTATATATTGCACATTTTTATGAATCTCCATATTACATGATCTCACTCTATTTCATATATCTGTGAAAATTTTGTATACATTTATAAACAATTTAAGATTTATCATGTCGAAGATATGGGTACCCATTGGGTACATTGATATCCGACGAGTATATGGGTACCCGCTGGAAATTACCCATTTAATAAATGGACGGGTATGGGTAATGATATTATAAATGGGTATGGATTTGGTAATAATAATACACGCACCAAACCCGACCCGTTGACATCCCTTGCAGCGAGGCCCGCGAGGTCGTAGGGAGCCGCGAGGTTGCAGGGGACCAAGAGCCGGCACTAGGGGTTCGTTTGGTTGCAGGGTTGGGTTGGGTTGGGTTGGGGTACTATTTACAGGGGTAACCTCCTCCTCACAGTTTACTATTCACCCAGCCCAACCCAACCCAACCCTGCCAAACCCTGCAACCAAACGAACCCTAGAGAAACTGGGGGCGTACAGGGATGGACGCAACAGTGAAACCGCAGGAGGCGGCACGAGCATGGAAGGACATATCGATATCGGTATCGGTACCATGTCGATACCGATATATCGCCGATATATCGACCCATATCGCCGACATCGGACCGAGATTGTGCATTTTTGGCCTATTGATACTCGATATCGACCATATCGGCGATATATCGGTGACCTGTCGATACCGATATATCGCCGATATATCGAGATATGGCCTTCCATGCCATACGAGGCCCGTGAGTACGGCAGGAAGGACCACGAACAGTTGGAAGCCGCGCGGCGGAGAAGCAGGGGGTGGTGCACGTAAGGCTAGACACGGCATCGAAGCCGCAGGAGGCGACGCGTGCGAGGGAGGCTCGACAATGGGGTTAGGGTTAGGGTTTCGGTACACGAGCTCCAGTCTAGGACCGTCGCTCTGATACCATGTTGGGAAAACAGAAAGAATTGTTTATTCCATAAGCCCTAGGCTCTCTTATATAGTGGAGAGACCTATGAGCAAATTACATAAAGTTAATACATATATCTCTACAGAATGTGAAGCTCAAAGAATAAGTTCAAGCTAAAGCTCAAGGATGGAGCTCAATAAAAAGAACCATGCTCAAAAGGCTAAAGAACCATGTTCAAAAGACTAAGGAGAACACAAGGAAACCAAGTAAACGACTTTGTGCCAAGAAGATCAGTTTTAATATGCATCCTCAATCTTGTTATCTTTGTTTTAGAAGTATGTAGAAACATCGAGAAATCATGTCTGTACTCTTAGATTAAGTTTCAACCATGAAGCATTCAACTAATTCTAGTTCAAATCAACTATTAACTTTATCAATTGTCCAAATTATTCGATTGATCAACTAATTTGAACCTTGAAGCTAAAATCTTTTTGTCTGACTATGTCATTATGGTCGACTACACCTAACCATAAGTCAAATAACCAATGTAGTATCGACTAATTTATAGTTTGGACGATTGCTATTATTCCAAGCGTCCAATTGGAATGTCATTCTTGGAAAGTATTTCCAGTCATCTAATTTATTTTTCAGTCAATTACTTTTCATTGAGTCAACCAATTTATTTTGCAATCGCATGTATATTTTGGCATTTACAACCGTTTTGATTCTCAAAGTCTTCATTAATTAATGGCTTTTATCCTCATTAAACGACTACTTTTCAGGCTTATAAAACAAAAGCATTTTCTTCTCATTTCACAACACTACGTTCTTCTCATCCAAGTGAATAATTTACATTTCATTCACTAAATGCACTTCCATTCTCTTTGAGTTAGTTCTTTTTTTTAAAGAATCTTTAGTTAGTTCTTGAGAGTAATTTTGTTAAGCAATTCACTTCTAATCTCTCTAAAGTTCATGCAATCATTTTACAAGCACATTCCTCGCTCTGTAAGATTGTTACCTCGCATTGCATGGCATACATATTCTGTATTAAGGTTTGTAGGATAGTTATACTTTTGTACTTACAGTTAGGGCTATCTGCTTAAACTACTTATATCGGATAAATTAATATGCGAGTAAACAACTTGTTATAATACAGTCGGGTTGTTCACTTAAGCAGCCTAGTTACTGGAAAGGATCGAGTAATTAGATCATGTTAAGTGCCCGAGTTTTTTACTCATATCATGGGTTTTACCAAGAAGGATTTCAATGATAAATCTGTCTTTGTGGTTGTATTATTGTATCTATCTATTTTTGTTTAAACAAGTACTATGATGTTATTTGTTTGAAAGCGTGTGCTTACATCGATCCAAGCATTTCCATATGGCTAAATGTTTCCATATGGCTAAATGCCAAGGAATTAACGTTTCAAAGCATACGATCAACATAGGCGGATAATAAGGGAAATTCAGCAACCTATCACCCAGACTTCAACGGGATGATATATACAAGTTAGAAGACTAGAATGACTATCTTACTCTAATCAATGGACTTCAGCGTCTGGAGTTTGATACGCAAAAAGTAATATACAAAAGAAAAGTAAACTGGATACACTAAAGTGGATGCGTGAAAATGGCAATAAATTCAAAAGTGATGAATGCATTGTATCGCCCTATCAAAAGCAGAATTCGACGGAGTTTCACACCTAAACATGAGTAAGAAATCTAAAAGTGCTTATAAATAACTCAAGAAGGTACGTCTAAAAATTAAAGGATCCAAATTTGGGTATCTTGTAATTATGAGATGCCCAAGATATAATACCGAGGAAGTAAAGAAACAAATCCAATTCTCGGTAATCGTAACCAGCTAAGAAATTGGAAGGATTTTTCTTGCCTAGAACACTTGCAAGAAAAATTAATATCTTTCTCTTCAAAGTGGAAACATCTTCAACATGATGTCGTTGGAGGACCTCATTGTCAGTCTTCTAACCCATGAAATCAAAATAAGTATAGAATCAAGATAGAAGAAGATCAGTTCCCTTCACATCCACAAAATGCAAGAGAAGAATCTGACCAAGACAACGATGAAAATAAAGTCCTCATCACGTGAAAGTTCAAAATGTTTCTCACCAAACAGAAGAAAAAATGGAAAAAAATCACCTCAGCAAGCTAGGGCATTTAAGGGGTTGTTTAGTGTTAAAAGACTATATAACCAAGAAGGTGCAAGAAGGTGACACTAGTACCTTGGGATGACTCAAGCAGCAAAGAAGAAGAACAAGCATGTACAGGACTCAGCAAAATGGTAAATTTTGACTCTTCGACTCAGGCGATGAAATTCATATAAGTCTACTTACGAATAATTTTATAATGCTTCGCATTAGTTTTTTAAAGAATATTTGAAATAAGAAAAAGAAGTAGAATGTTTATATAAGATCTTTTAGAATTATTTATTAGAATCACCTTTTCTTATCTCTTCGAATTTTGTAACCACTTGGGGGTATTCATGTAATTTGCATTTTTTATCATTAGGGTTACATGCTATATAAGAAACCACAGACCCAATGGAATAAACAACTTTCTTCTTCTTCTACATATGGTATCAGAGCCACCAAGGATCATCGGGCTGCAGCCAGCACCCTAGGGCCACCGCCAGCACCACCGAATCTATGTTGGGACCTCCTAGGTCCCTCCCGATTATCGCATGTCCTCGCCAACCCTTCTCTTGGGGCTCTGGTGGCCGCCACCACAACCCCTGGAGTGCAGATACTGCTAGTCCAGATCACTGTTGGACCTCGCCGCAGCACATCTAGGGTACCGCCAGCCCTCCCAGGACCTCTCCAAGTCAACGACAACCTCCAACGGCTCTGTCTGCAACTTCATACTCCTTTTGTGTGTGGTTTTTTTTCACTAAGATCAGACTCTTTACATCATTTTTTATGCTTGGCTAAAGAATTTTCAGATTATATTTGAGTATTTCAATCCCTGACCATGATGGCTACCGCGTCTGACGAGACAAAACCCCTCTTTTCAATATCCAATATGATGATGCAAGGTACATCTATCAAATTGAAAGGCATGAAGAATTATGAGCTACGGCCTCGAGCGTTCAAGGTATTCAATAGGGGTCAGGGGAAGATTTCTATACTTACAAAGGAGCCTCTAAAAGAGGAAGCAAAGGACTATGAGTCATAATTACAAATAACTACCAAGTCATGAATTGGATGACAAATAGCGTGGAACCTCATGTACCAGCAAATCTGTGGAACCTCATGTATCAGCAAATCTCCTGTTCAAGGAGATGGCCAAAGATATGTGGGATGAGTTGGAGAAAACATACTCCCAACATACCATGAAGTTTCAACTGGCAGATATCTACACGAGGATTTGTATGCCTCACAGGGAGAATCTACCTTGGTGGAATACTATCGTCATCTCATGGGGCTCTACGAGGAGCTTGTCATATTTCAGCCGGCCTATTGCACTTAACAAGTGAGAGATCCAAGTGACAAGTATACAGATTTCTTGTCGGGTTACATCCTTGCTACCAGAATATTAAAGAGCAGTTCATCCTGACACATTACCTTCGATTAAGGTCATCTTCGACCGCATGCAGCAAATTGATAATCCAATATTCGAACCCGGTCTCTGTAGCCAATGAAGAACTATACCTTTCCGACCTCGCTAAGACAGGAGATCGTTTCAATTTTTGAGGAGCTAGTGATCGCGATCCTAGTCGTGGTCGAGGTCACCTCCATGCATTCACTGTCAGAAGACAAATCATCCATCTGAGAAGTGCTAGGTAAAAATTTGGGATGTTGCCTCAAGCTCACATGGCATCTGATATAATAGCACAGCGATAGAGGCCCCTGCACAAGACTCCATCGGACAAACGTCCAACTTTCAGCATCTGGAGTGTTCACGTTTATTGGAGATGTTACAACGATCTGATGCTACATCCAGTGAGGCCACTCCTATTGTTCATCTAGCCATTCCATTATGTACCATTGCCAATAATGCAACAGTTAATGCTCTTGTGATGCAGCGTCCCCTTATCCTATTAGGACTAGGACCAGGTTTCTCTATATAAAGACCCCATGCCTTCCTTCATTAGCCACATCTCCTCCTCTCCTCTCCTTGTGTCTTGCTTTGCTATGGAGTCTCCAAAGGCCATGTTGTTCAGGCCTCATCAATTCTTCGAGCACCAACGTCAACGGGAAGAAAATCAGATGGACGCACTCCTATGCGCCACACCTGTTCTTCCCACCGCGAAGGCCACGTCACCAACGCCCGCGTGTGGGTTCCGCCATTCGCTCCACACAAATTCTTCCACGGAATGACTAAGAACACGGATTCAACCTCCAAGCTCTAGATCCAGCAATTCGTCGGGAGACGAATTTTTAAAAGCGGAGGAGAGTTGATGCAGCGTGGAATCAAAATATAGGGCCGCATTTTTATTAATATTATCCGTCAATTTTATTTAAGTTTATTAAACGTTGTCGCAATTTCTAATTAAAATAAAAAAAGATCGCCTGTGATCTCCAATAATTGGTTATAGATTTGATTTTTCAAATTAGTCGGTTAATTAGTTAGAGTCAATTTTAGGATAATTAGTTTTCAATTTGAAGATGTTTTACTATTTTTGTAATCTCATCCCTCCTACATAAAGGGATGAGGTCCAGTGGTTTAGTCAGTTACAGGTTAATGAAAAATTGAGATCTTTATCTCTATGTCTGTCTCTCACCTTCTCCCCGGCGTGGTCTACACGTGTTCTTATTCTCCAAAACCCTCGTATTCCACGGATTCTTCTCCTCAACCCTCGATTTCTTCAACCAAAATCCACCGTTCAAAATTTTAATCGCCAGCGCCAGAATCATCAATCCGCATCAATTGGTATCAAAGACATGGCATCTAGGTCGTCCTCACGATCTGGCGATCCTTCTCGTCATTCACGTAGAAAATCCAACGGATCTCGCCCCAACGACCGTGCATGGTGTGCTGAGGTTAGACAAACATTATCGAATATGCTCCAAATCCTTTCACAGAATAGAGAATCAATGACACGACAAATTGAAGAACTCATCGCCAAAAGGGACGGTGAAATATTCGTCCAAGTTCCGGAGGAAGAATGCCAAGAAAAGATCGACGCCGTCGACAATACGCTTGTTGTCCAGGAGGTTTCAGATCAGCCGCCCTCGCCGATAACATCCCCGATGACAGTTCCGACCCCGCTGCCGTCCAACCTTGGCAGCCCCGCACCCTCGGGTCCCCTTCCCGCGACCTCGGCGGCCCACCGCCACTCGCAGACCCCCACGATCTTCCCCTCGCCCCCAACGGTCCCAACCCTGGCGCCGCCCCTCCATGTGCCATCACCCCCTCCCCTGCGGCACAAACCCCACCATCCTCATACCCCCGACACCTCCCAGCTCCCCCTCGCGCCACCAACAACTCCCCCGAACCCCCTCCACCTTCCCCCGATTCCATCGCCACCCCCTCCTGTCGTTCTTGTTGTTGATCCCGCACCGACTCCAGCAAGTCCCACTGCCCTCCCCGACATCCCAACAACCCCAGCCTCCGCCCCTTAATCCCACCATCTCCTTGTTGCCCTCCCGCCTACAGCCCCCCCTCGCCGCCGCGCCAGCCCACTCTCTGTGCCCCTCCCTCCCGCGCACTACTCACAGCGACCCAACCCCCCATTGCCGCTAAACCTCCCCTCAACCCCCCTGTGACACCGCCCCGGCCACAGTTGTCCCCCCCACCCTCAAACCCCACCCCCGAAGCCCAAAATCCCGACCAAACCCGTACGCCACCGCCGCCCACACCCGCAAACCACCCTTGGAACCCGAGCCGCCGCCGCCGCCAATGCCAAGAGAAAGGGGAAGCCCTAGGCGCCCTTTCTAAGGGAGTTGAATCCCGTCAGTTTAGGGATAGGAGGTTAAATTGGGATATTTACAGGGAGACCCCTACTCCCATAAATATTTATCAAAAGATTTATTTGGAGGAATTATACCATGACTTCAACTTAAGTGAAGGGGTATGAAAATTGCAACTAACACCCCTGCTGCGGAAATATTTAAAAAAGAGGGCTGAAAGTAGGAAATCTGGGAAGCTCCCTTATCCTATTAGGACTAGGACCATGGGTTTCATCTATATAAAGACCCCATGACTTCCTTCATTGGCCACATCTCCTCCTCTCCTTGTGTCATTGCTTTGCTATGGAGTCTCCAAAGGCCATGTTGTTCATGCCTCATCAATTCTTCGAGCACCACGTCAACGGGAAGAAAAATCAGATGGACGCCCTCCTATGCGCCACACCTGTTCTTCCACCGCGAAGGCCACGTCACCAACGCCCGTGGGCGGGTTCCGCCATTCGCTCCACACCAATTCTTCCACGGAATGACTAAGAACATGGATTCAACCTCCAAGCCTGCAGATCCAGCAATTCGTCGGGAGACGAATTTTTAAAAGCGGAGGAGAGTTGATGCAGCGTGGAAATCAAAATATAGGGCCGCATTTTTATTAATATTATCCGTCAATTTTATTTACGTTTATTTACGTTGTCGCAATTTCTAATTAAATAAAAAAAAGATCGCCTGTGATCTCCAATAATTAGTTATAGATTTGATTTTTCAAATTAGTCGGTTAATTAGTTAGAGTCAGTTTAGGATAATTAGTTTTCAATTTGAAGTTGTTTTACTATTTTTGTAATCTCATCCCTCCTATATAAAGGGATGAGGGTCCAGTGATTTTAGTCAGTTCAGGTTAATGAAAAATTGAGATCTTTATCTCTATCTCCGTCTCTCTCCTTCTCCCCCGCGTGGTCTACACGTGTTCTTCTTCTCCAAAACCCTCGTATTCCCGACGAGTTCTTCTCCTCAACCCCTCTATTTCTTCTACTAAAATCCACCGTTCAAAATTTCAAAATTTTATCGCCGCGCCAGAATCTCAATCCGCATCATCTTGCATGGATCATCGACACTGGAGCATACACTCATATCACTGGAGAAGGTAGTCTATTGACCTCCTCACAACATTCTTCCACAGTGAAGTCGGTTAGAGTGGCTAATGGGGCACATTCACCAGTTACTTATGTTGGGATTATGAAGTTCTCTTCTTAGACTCCATCTTACGAGGGTTCAATGTGGCCCGGATTTCCCCTTGAGCTTACTGTTTGTTCATAAGTTGTGTGTTGAACGGCATTTTTGTGTGATTTTGATGAGCAATCCTGTTATTTTCAGGACATACAGATAATGCGGATTTTTTGTAGGAGATATGAGAAAAAATGGGACTCTACTATCTTGACATTCCTACAGACTCTAATTTGTTGGCGCTGTATCGATTTCTTCTGATCCTCTGTTGTGGCATCTTCGCCTTGGTCATCCATCTTCTAAAGCCCTATCCATGATGTTTCCCGAACTTTTCTCATTGAAGTTGTTTGACTGTGAGGCGTGTCGGTTCGGAAAACATCATAGGAAGTCTTTCCTGCTAGAATTGATCCCCGTCATTCTATTCCTTTTGCTTTTGTTCATTGTGACATTTGAGGACCTTGGTTGGTGGTTCATTACAAGTATTTTGTTGTCTGTGTCAATTATTATAGCATATGTTCTTGGGTTTATCTAATAAAAGAAAGATCATATATTAATAAAATTGTTAAATCTTTCTTTCAATTTGGTAAGACTGCATTCTCTACTTGTATTCAGTTTTTAAGGACAAATAATGCGCTTGAATTTACTCAACATGATTTGGTGTCCTTTTTTTATTCTCAAGGTACTATCTACCAAACTTCATATGCCTACACCTCCAACAAAATGGGATTGTTGAAAGGAAACTTTGTCACCTTCTAGATATTGCCAAGTATCTTCACTCACATGAAGGTTCTGAAGACTTACTGGGGGCATATCTCATACCATTCCTATTGTTGTTCACCTTATAAATAGGGTACCTTCATCTGTTCTATAGGGAACCACTCCTTTTTCATTACTTCCCTGATGAAACACATTTTCCCTTGCCTCTGTGTATTTTAGGTGCATAGCCTTTGTTCACAATTTTCATACTGCCAATAAACAATATGCTCATACAATCAAATGTGTTTTTCTTGGGTACTCTCGGACCCAAAAGGGGTATAGATGCTATGATCCTATGGGACGTCATTACTATGTCTCTGCTGACGTCACCTTTTTTGAACAGACAAGCTTCTTCACACAATCAGTCAGTGGCATACCCTTGGGAGTTGCCACCAATGTCTATTGTCTATGATCCTATGGGACGTCATTACTATGTCTCTGTTGACGTCACCATTTTTGAACAGACAAGCTTATTCACACAATCAGTCAGTGGCATACCCTTGGGAGTTACCACCAATGTCTATTGTCTATAAGAGAAAGAATGTCAGTAACAATGAATCTGTTCCTCTGCCTATTCTCTTTTTACAGGAAGATGTACCTTCTTCGAATGTCCCTCCAATTGCTCGTTTGGATATTCCACCAGATCTCCTTATAGCTTTGTGGTGAAGTAAGAGACAATGTACTCTCCACCCTATCTCATCTTTTAGTTCCACTTACAGTCTTTATAGTGGTAATAGACGATTTACAGATGCCATGATGGCAATCACTATTCCTCGTGATCATATTGATGTGATGCTAGACCATGGTTGGAAGATGGCCATGGATGAGGGGATGTATGCTCTTACATCTAGAGGGGCATGGGATCTTGTGCCTTGCCCACATGGGATGAAACTAGTTGTATGTAGATGGGTTTTCACGATAAAACAATCTTTTGATGGCACAATTGACATGTTGAAAGCTCGACTGTTGGCATAGGGCTTTACTTAGACTCATTGTTGTAAAAGTCGGCCGACTAGGTCGATTAGTCAGCCCAACAAGTCCAGACAGGGGGATAGCCGACTCGACTAGGCCTAGTCAGCCATTAGTCGGTCAACTCGATTAATCAGGTTGACTACTCGACCGAGTTTTACATAGAGATTTTCAGTTTTTTTATTTTATTTCTTTTTTTTTATTTTTTAAAAGTAAACTTATTCGAATATGCTTAATGTTATATTTAAAGATAATTCTTTTATTCCATTATGATAGTATAGAAAATGTACAAATCAGTGTAAATACATAAGAATATGTGTATAAAAATTGATTTATATATTTAAAATAATTAAAAAAATTCAAACCGACTAATGGCTGACTAAATCAGATTAGTCGCCCGACTGCCAATTAATCCTTAGTCAGTGACCCTGCCGATCGAGTATCGACTCCCACCTTCTGCAACTTGCTCAGATTTATGGCGTAGACTATTTTGAGACTTTCTCGTCGGTGGCCAGATTGGGCTCTGTTCGCACTATCTTATCCATTATTATCAACAACAATTGGCCTATATTCCAACTTGATATGAAAAATGCCTTCCTATATGGTGATATTGAGGAAGAAGTTTACATGATGCAGCCACCTTGGTACTCAGTCAAGGGGGAGTGTGTATGTCGATTTTGCAAGGCCATATATGGCCTGAAGCAAAGCCCATGGACTTGGTTTGACAAGCTAACTACTGAGATTAGCTCTCTTGGGTTCCAGAGGATGACATCAGATTACTCTATCTTTGTAAGACAATGGACCACTAGAACTGTGATATTGGTTGTCTTGTTGATGACATGGTGATAATCAGTGATGACAAAGAAGGAATTATAGAGACCAAGGCCTTCCTCTAGAAGGTGTTTGTCACCAAGAACCTTGGTCAGATATGTTACTTCTTTGGTATGGAGGCTATCCACACAACAGAAGGGCTACATTTATCACAAAGGAAATATTGCATGGATATTCTTATATATTCTTATAAAGGCAGGTTTACTTGGTTGCAAACCATCGGGTATCTCAACAAGAAACACAGAAGCATACGACCTCTCTAGATCCCAAATTCGATGATCCTACTTGATACAAGAAGCCTTGTTGGTAAGCTACTCATCTCATTGTTACCATACTAGATATCTCATATGTTGTGAGTAATGCAAGCCAACATATGGAGAAACATTGTTACAGTCATTATTGGCAGGAGGTTCTCCTGATACTTTGTTATTTGAAGGGATCTCCAAGGTGTGGCTTATTCTACAAAGCCAATGAACACACCAACATCATCACTTATACTGACGCGGATTATGCTAGCTCTCCTGAAGACAGACGCTCAGCCACTAGATATGCAATGTTCATTGGAGGAAACCCGGTTACCTAAAGTAGTAAGAAACAGGTTGTGGTATACAGGTCAAGTGTTGAAGCAGAATACATGGCAATGTTGGTAAGCTACTCTATCTCATTGTTACCGTATCAGATACCCCGTATGTTGTGAGTTGGGCAAGCCAACATATGGAGAAACCTTGCTAAAGTCATTGGCAGGAGGTTCTCTTGATACTTTGTTATCTAAAGAGATCTTCAGGATGTGTCTTATTCTACAAAGCCAACGGACACATCATCATCGCCTATGCTGACGTGGATTATGCTAGCTCTCCTAAAGACAAATGCCCCACCACTAGATATGCAATATTAGTTGGAGGAAAACTGATTGGCCGACATAGCAAGAGACATGTTGTGGTATAAAGGTCAAGTGTTGAAGCAGAATGTAGAGCAATGGCCCAAGCTACATGCAAGATTATATGGCTAATATCTTTCTTGATAGAAATTGATTTCCTGCAATGGTGACAACAAGCTTGCCATGTATATCACTACAAATCCAGTATCTCATGAAAGAACCAAACATATAGAAGTAGACTACCCTTTTACATGTGATGATGTACAAGAAGGAAAGATCAGCATACCACACATATCCTATGACTCTCATCTTGCAGACATCCTCACGAATGCACTACCCAAGAGACATGTTTCTTTGCTTATCTTTAAGTTTGGCATGATCGACAGATATGCTCCAAGGTGATGGGGACTATTAGAATTATTTATTAGAATCACCTTTTCTTATCTCTCTGAATGTTGTAGCCACTTGCGGTATTCATGTAATTCGTATTTTTTATCATTAGGGTTTCATGTTAAATAAGAAACCCTAGATCTAATGGAATAAACAACTCTCTTATTCTTCTTCTCCACAAGATAAATAGTAAGTTGAAGACAGGTCTCTCGAAAAAAGATTTGAAATTGTGAAGGAAAATGTATTGCTAAAAAATAACTCAAGCAGATATAAAAGTAAAATAGTTTGTTTAGAAAATGATATAATGAACTTAAAAGGAAGCCTGCTTTTCTTACCTCTTAATTGAAAAGGAGAAGAAAAAGTAGATGGTAGTGTTTCAAGTTCTAAAAAGAAAACTAGATGCATTTGGGTTATAGAAGGTGATACAATGATGCAGACGGAAAAATGAGAATGGGTGAGAAGAGAAATTAGAATTACGACACAATTCGTGTGATTGAGGATTAGGATGAGAGGAGAAACCCTAGAATTTTGGGGAGAGGGAATAATGGTGGAGGTTCTCTCCAAACCAAAACACTCAATTTTTAATTCATGATATGATCTCCTTACAATAGACTATCATCCCCTTTATATAAAAGGTGTGGAATACACAATTAGAAAGAGAATCGAATTCAAAATAAAATCATAATTGACTCCAAATTTATTTTAATTTGACTCTAACTAATTTAATCTACTAAAAGATTGAGATTACAACCAATCTCAATTTATTTAGCATAAATAAAATAAAAAACTAATATAAATAATTAGCTCTGGAAGGAGAACTCTCGTTTTGAAAAATCACCAAATATGTAATTTGCTTCCATTCGATTCGACCTGTCAATTTGAGAATACTTGCATCATACAATGAAGCCTATCTCTCGAGGGTCTGGAAAAGAAGGTGAGGGAAAATGAAATTGCAGGGATCTGAGTACCACCAAGTCTCTTTGAGTAAGTTCTTTCACTTCCATGCTCGCTGAAATTTCAGTAATAATTGTACGAGCATACTCCTAAACTATGTAAGATTGCTTTATTACCTAGTATTACATTGCATGCATATCATGTATTACGGTTGTCAAAGTGTTGTACTTTTTTGTACTTATGGTTAGAATTATCCGCATAAATAACGTGTAGAGGTTAGAATTTTCTAAATGTGAACAACTTCTTTGCTCATATAAGCAGTTCAGTTTGTGGAAAGGACCACGTAATTCAGTCAGGCGGAAGCCCAAGTAAGGAAACCCGAATCATGATTTTTACTCAAAATAATTTCCATGTTAAATATTTGTCTTTATGCTTGCATTATGGTTTCTATCCATTTGTGTTTGGAACTTTATTTTTTTGAGAACATGTGTTTACAATCCAATTCATAAAATAAATTGATTTACGGATAACAATCTAAACGTTTCAATCCATCTAGAAAGTTGATTTTCAACTTATATGTTCAAAATAGTATTGACTAGATCATTATATCTTGCATCAACTTAAGTGTAAGTTTTTAGAAATTTGCTTGTGCGGTAGCTCTATGTAGCTGCAAACTTTGTCCCGAGTTCACCTATCAGATTATTAATACTTTATCATTTTTTTGAGGAATACTTCCTATTAATACAGATTTCCCTACGAACTTTGTATTAACAAAAATGACATTAGTATGTTGTCTGATATAAAGTTCAGGGGTGTTTTCTTTTATATCTGAAGTTTTTTGAGTAATATTTATGTAAAAACCCCTTATTATAATGTTATAACAGAGACTTAAGCTTCCAATTCAAGTTTCTTCTAAGTTGAGAATGTCTAGACAAATAAAAGCAGGTGGATGGTCAACCCCCCTTGAAAAAGACATTGACATGTGCTTAATTTATGGTTGTGTATCTTTATATAAATATAATTTTAATTATTTCTTATAAAAGACCGAGGCTTTTCCCTTGACTTCCTCGAGGATTACACATTGCCTCACCTCAACTTATACGGAACCACTTGGGTCCACCTCACATTTTCTTAAACAACGGTTGCTACATCTTTTCCTGTCTTATATAGATATAAATCCAGATGGGAGCGATAAAACTTCACAAGTAGAGACAGCCTGATTATTACAAGAGGATCCCGCCATATCTTCCTCTTCCACATTCCTCCTCTTCTCTATTTCATCACCACCTTTCTTCTCACCTCATTCCCATTAAGAGTAATCCACATTAATCCTCTTCTCTATTTCATCATCACCTTTCTTCTCACCTCATTCCCATTAAGAGTAATCCACTACTGTCAGGCAGAAATTGATTGGAATTTGGAACAACAGGATGATGGAACGACTTTGGGAAACGAATAAAATAAGGCAATAGTCACAGAATGCACATCTAAAGGTGACTAGGTTCTATCATTACAGCTTACAGAAACAAATGGAAATCTACATTCTTGCATGGAAATACACAGGGAATTGTGAATGTGATGATGAACTTTCAGCTTCTGGAACAAGTAGATAATAACAGCACACGACGACATGCTTGCATGTGTATACTGCAGTGTCAACCTAGAAGGTTCAAAGAAATTACCTGGGCCAGTGTGCTTAATTTTGAAGTTCTCATCAGCAAACTTAACACCATAGATAGACTCGCCTCCTCTTCCATCACCTAGAGTGAAATCACCCCCTTGGAGCATAAAGCTAGGGATAATCCTGTGGAATGCACTTCCCTTGTAATGAAGAGGCTTTCCACTCTTTCCAGTGCCCTTCTCACCTGTTGGATGACGTTAACACAGAAGCCAGAAACACATTCATCAGTCTCTCAGAAACGTGTCTAGTTGATCTTGCACAAACGATGTGCAGTTCAAGCACCCCGAAATCAGATCAGAACTGTCCACAACCATAACAGATATTTGGATATTTTAGTAAAATGTGGAGTGCCAGATGAATTGACATAAAAAATTGATCCAAAAGTTTTCAGACAAGCAATTCCTTCAATAATATAAAAATACTAGAAGTCCTGACATGTTCCCCAAAGTTTGAAATATGGTAACATCTATAATGAAAACATATTTACTTCTAAAATTTTACCTATCATAGTTAGCCTTGTAAAGGTCTGACAACAATATATCAAATAATGTCCACAACTCGGAACATACGTACTTTTAAAAGTTTACCTATTATAGTTAACCTTGTAGAGGTCAGCAGTGACAACAATTTATCAAATAATGTCCGCAACTCAGATTATTGTACAGTCACTAATATGATCTACCAAAGATTGGAAAAATTACATACCAGTGCACAGAGCTCTAAAATTTTCTGTGTAAAAAGAAAAACATTAATCAGAAAAGAGTGAATCAATGCATTTGCATTAAGGAGTGCTAAAAAGACATGCGAATAAATAATAATGTAACAATATGATAAATGTCTGCAGAAAATGAACATTACAACTTGCCTGCTGTTTTAGGCACAGTCTTGCCAAATAAGCCCATAACGATCCGACCTGTCAACAATTGGGAGAAATCAGTCAATGGCTAAGTAGAAATAAAAATATATAATGTTTCTATCTGAAAACTGAACGAAACCTTCTATCCCATGGCCTCAAAATTTCAGCGAAATTCGGTCGAATTTCTGTCGAATATCGATATCCAGTCGAAATCGAAATTCGATCGAAATGACCGAAATGACCGAAACATGGGGGTCCTAGCACAAAAAATGACCGAAACGACCGAAATTTCGGTCGAAATTCCACCGAAATTCCATCGAAATTCTGTTTTGGTCGATACCGAAATGGTGACCGAAACCGAAATTCAAGGCCTTGTTCTATCCATTGAACAAAAACAGATGGAAAAAGATTCAAAAATTAAATATATGATGCACATAAACCATTAAGTGAAATTTGGAAGTACAAAGTGAAATAAAATGTAAAATTACATTGGCTTCTAATTATTAAAAAAATAGTCTTACCATAAAAATAGTGTTTCAGTTTACACGTGCATAATAGAAAAAATTACAAACCCAAACCAGGCCCTTCCTATGATGGTAATGTTTCACGTCGTCTTTATACATAAGTATCCGAGACTTCTTATAAAAAGACATTTTTATTTACTAGTTTCTATCCATCACTACCTCGATATTCCTATAAAAAAATATTGCTTCAATGTTAATCACGTTAAATGGGTCATTTAAATAAAGTTTGTTGAGATAATAGTTATCTTTTATTCATTTTATGTATTCTATATTATTTCTATCTACATTATATAATTTGCCCAACAGATTTTTCCTCTATGTAAGAGAATCCTAGAGCCTCATGAATAAGCAACTCATTATTTTCTCTCCACATAGTATTAAAGTGACGGTCCTACATTGGAGTTCTAGTAGCCCGTGCTAGAAGTTTCTATCCATCACTACTTCGATATTCCTATAAATAAACATTACTTCAATGTTCACCATGTTAAATGGGTCATTTAAATAAATTTTGTTGCTATATTAGTTACCTTTACTCATTTTATGTATCCTCCTTTCTTTCTGTCTACATTATGTAATTTTTTTTTGAAAGCTTACATTATGTAATTTGCCCAACAGATTTTTCCTCTATATAAGAGAATCCTAGGGCCTCATGAATAAGCAACTCATTATTGTATCTCCACATGGTACAAGGTTCAGAAAGTCGGTATGCGGTATTCGTTCGGTCAGGCGGTCTGAAGCGAGTAAGCGGGCAGGCGGAAGTATACGCGGAAGCATATGCGGACTATGCGGTTTCTATTATTAATTAAAAAAAATTAGCAATATAATAATAAATTCAAATACTAGACATTTTATATTTAAAAAAAACATAAATTGTAAGTATTATAATGTGAAGATTTTCAACCCAAGGTCGAAAGCATTTCCAAAGTTGTCTACTTAGATAAAAGCGTGGATCATAAGATTCTTTTTTTTTATAGAGCAACGGGTGAGCCCCCCAATTGAAGGGGTCACCGCCAAAGTTTCATTAAAAAGTTCCAGTGTACATTACAGTGATATCCATTGGTTATACCGGGCGTTACAATGTGAAGGATATTTTTTACATAGAATCGCTGGTTGTTGAAGATTGTGTCGTTTTCTCCCGTTCCAAATGTCCCAAACGGCAGCAAAAGGCTTGGAACAATCATCGTTCGAGTTGTCGCCCACTGTTCTAATGGATCTCCAAAAGTTCATGAAGTTCTCGGTCCGCACCCATGAAACCGCCACCTCCGTCCAGACTGCAGTCGATGAAGGGCATTTGAAAAAAAGGTGCTCCGCGTCCTCTTATGTAGCTCTGCATCTATCGCATCCTATGTCAATGACTCCAAGAATGCGTCCCCTCCGTACCTTGTCACAAATACTGTTCCTCCTCAAGCACCATAGGAAGATCTTTATCCTCAAGGGAATCCTTGCAGCCCAAATGATATTGACGTCCTGGGAGAGCTCCATGTCTCGATCCTCGGTCCGCATGAGTTCCTTGTATGCATTTTCACGGAGAACTTGTTGCCCACCCATTGGAAGTGGTCCATGCCGCTAGTGCGGTTCCCCACGGGTGGAATTAGCGCTTGCATATTCATAAAATCCTCGAACCACTGGTCGCTCAATTCGGAAACAAATGGAGGGGCCCACAACCCACCCTCGACATCCACTTCCGAGATCATCGCATCTTTGGCACCCGCCAGCGCAAAAAGCCGCAGGAATCTCCGTCTCCAAAGAGTCATTGCCAAGCCAGTTGTCTCGCCAAAATCTAAAGGAGATTCCATCACCCACCTTGGGACAAAAGCGGTGGACCAACGAAGGTAGCGCCTCACGAATACCCGTCCAGAGCTGAGACTCGAAGGGGAGTCTCTCTATGCTCAAACCACCTCCCACGCCATAAATTTTCCGCATCAGAGTCGTAACCAGCGAAGTGGATGGCCCCCATATTTTAACAATCCATTTGGCAAGGAGTGCTTTGTTCATACAACTGATATCTCTGACCCCCAGTCCTCCCTCCCTACGGCCCCTCGTGATTTCTTCCCATTTTACCAGATGGAGGTCGTGTCTCAACTGCTTCCCGTCCGACCAAAAGAACTGCTTCATCATGGATTCAATTCTCTTTCGAACTCTGGTACTAGTAGAGTAGAAGAAGACAGAAATCGCAGAGAGAACATGTTTCAGTAGAACCAGTTTTCCTCCTTTAGATAGCGTGATAGCTTTCCAACCTGCCAGACGTTTGATTCAACGCACCACGTGGTCCCAATCTTTGTTCCTCAGCTTCCCTGTGGTTAAGGGCAAGCCTAGGTAGGAGATTGGGAGATCTCCCAACCCACATCCGTAAATGGAAGCAAGCTCCGCACGTTAAGACTCCTCCATCCCAAAAGTAACTACTGAGGATTTTTGTCTGTTGATCTCGAGGCCCGAGATGTCGCCAAAAATCTCCACCAGGTGGGTCGCGTTCAAGTGCTGATCGGTCATCCCTCCCATGAAGATAACCGTGCCGTCTGCATATTGTAGCAGGGGAATAGAGATCCCCTTAGCACGGAACCCCTCGCACCATTCCGCCTCGACCGCCTACTTGAAAAGGATCCCCAAGGCGTTGTCCACAATGACAATAATAAGGGTGCCAACGGGCAACCTTGTCTCATACCCCGTTGCGGCTGAAAGAAGCCCCCCTCTGGTTTGTCGTTAACCAAAACTGAGTAAGAAGACGTAGTAACGCACCTCTTCACCCACGTCACCCAAGAACTAGGAAAGCCTCTCTTCTCCAGAGATTGCCAGAGAAATTTCCAACGCACACAATCATATGCCTTGGAGTAGTCGATCTTCCAGAGCGCAGCCTTGGCATGTTTCCTCTTCCACTCAAGGCAGATCTCGAATGCCATGACGAGACCATCGGCCATCTATCTCCATGGAATAAAGGCAGACTGACCCTGCGTCACCACGGTCTCCATGACCCCTTTCATTCTATTAGCCAGCACCTTGGCAATAATTAGGTATATGGCATTGGAGACAGCGATGGGTCGATAGTCATCCACCCCCAAGGAATTGTCATTCTTTGGCAGCAGGAAAATTAGCGAGCGGTTAATCTACTCAAAACCATGATTGTCATCGCGGAACTCAACAAGCACGGCCATAACGTCGTCCTTCAGCAAGTCCCAGAACTCACAGTAGAAAAGAATCGGAAATCCATCGGGGCACGGGGAGGCCTCCGCATTCAGGTAATAGGAGTATGGTCCGAAAGCACCCGCGCTAGGGCCGAAGCCTGAGAGAGAGGGAATTGTTCGGCCCAACCCTGAGACGTCAGAAACCGATCGAGGCAGCACCTGGAGTTCTTGTTCCGCCAAGTGAAAGCGCAACCGGCCGCATCCACGATTGAAAGTCCAATCCGATGAATCATCCCACGGAAGACCGAAGGGCCCAGATCACCTTGCAGCTTATTATGAGATCATCCCATGGATCATAAGATTCTCTTAACAAAATATCTATGAATGACAGCTCAAAAAAGGTTCATAATAGCTCAAAAAAGGTTCATAGTTCATAATCAAACTCCTAATCTAAATCACCAAAAACAACAGGCGGAATTTCATCATCGCTATCAGTGCCTGAATCCGTGATAAATTCTTCTTCCTCCTCCACACTCAGTAATGCATCCATGTTCCTTTGGCTCCTCCTATGATGCACCAATTCATCTGCTCCACTTGCCTCGGCCACCAAGCTCCAAGTTAGCCCTGAGCCTTGAAACACCTCTTCTTCATCTTCCTCTTGTCCGATCCACTCACTTACATGCATCCTATCCTTATAAACAAATGGGTCTCTTCCCTTCTGAGATTGTTGCTCTCTCATTTTGAGTTGAATTCCACAAAAACCAAGCCATTGAGTCTCTAGGTTTCAAGTATATTTCTCTTCTTTGTGTGAATTTGCAATGCAATTATTCAATGTTAATTAATTAAATAAATATTAGTCTAATCAATAATTGTAAAT
Organism: Ottelia alismoides; assembly: GCA_037367405.1. Lineage (NCBI taxonomy): Eukaryota > Viridiplantae > Streptophyta > Magnoliopsida > Alismatales > Hydrocharitaceae > Ottelia > Ottelia alismoides. The sequence continues at coordinate 664,234 of JAZKJV010000232.1, forward strand.
CCTAAATGTGGTAGCCTACCACTGCAAAAGAGCTCCAATTCCTCTCACATCCAGAAGAAGAGGATGTGAGTTTCAATATCTTCGTTGCCATAGCCTTCATGTATAGCGTCTCACCACCAAATAGAGACCACCAATTAGCTGGAAGGAAAATTAAAGTCAACTTCTTATTCTTTTCATGTACTTGAAATATGTATAAAACATATATTAGAAATGACACATGCTACTACCAACATCGAACACGTCTTCTTTGACGGATCTCAACTTGATAGCAAGTGGCTTTCCAAATGCACCTTCTTCATTTTTGTAAAGAACCATTTCTTTTGTGTGACGACATCTTGAACGTCCAAATCAAGGTAAAATATCTCCAAGCAATACAAAAATCCATTTATAACAAAGCTATATTCAGAAATAGCTTGGCATCCCTATAGAAATAAAAGGGGTTGAGATAATAAGCTGCAAGGTGAAGCGAGCTATCTAACCTCCCTCTTGACTTTAAATCAATGGCATCAATGTACGGCTTATATGAATGCTCCACGTCTTTAAAAAGAATATTTACCTCCTTCTTTGCATCTTCAAGCCCTCCATACACAAAACTCAATGATGGCCTCCGATCACCATCAACAATACGTAAGAGACGAACGAGCGGGGAAAAGATCTTCAAGGTTAGGGAAACTTGGCTCCAAAATGTTGTACTAAGGATAATTAATCCAGCAGTTTCAACTTTCTTTGTCCTGGACCACTTGCACTCTCTTCATTCATCAGAAGAAAACATCAATCTCAACTTCTCTTTTTTTTCAAAGACACTGTAGCGTGAGAAAACAAGTGGCAAATCTTGTTTGCCCTGGACTGACTATCTCACCCTATTGGGTAAAATGTCGCATCAAACTGAGCGTCTTTGCATGGTTGTAGATGAAAATAGTTAGAGTTCTGGCCTTTGCTACGCAATTTTTGACCTTGGTCTCCTTGCCAATCTCATCAAGCATGAGATCTATACAGTGAGCAGAACAAGATGACCAAAATATGTTGGGATATTTGGTCCTGAGGAGCCTCCCGGCCGCCATATTAGCAGAGGCATTGTCAGTCACAATTTGTTGAACATTGTCTACTCCAACCTACTTGATGCAATCCTCCGCCAATGAGGATATATATTCAGCAGTATGTGCATCGGCTGAAGCATCAACAGACTTCAAAAAACATGTGCCCAAGCTGCAATTAACGCGCAAGTTCATTATGCTTCTTCCCCTCATGTCGATCCATGCATCTGTCATGATGGAACATCCACTTTTCTTCCATGCATCTTTGTGCCCTTTCAAAAATTCTTTTGTTTCCTCCACTTCATCCTTCAATAAAGGCTCTGCAATTTCATAATAAGATGGAGGCTTGTACCCGCTTCCGTATTGGCCAATTGCTTCGCACATGCGTATGAAGGAGTTCTTGATCGCCACGTTAAAAGGGATATCACATTCATAGAAGAATTTGGCTACATATTTGTTGACATGCGCACGTTCCTCCTTGGCTAGTGTTTCCTTGATAACGGATTGGCGCATTGTGCCAATTGTCCCAATTTCATCATCTTAATGACCGTGGTCTTTTCCCAGGACATGTTCCTTCACATGGTGTTGTGGAAGAGCATGTTGCTCTAATAACCACCTCCTCTCTCATTTCTTTCAAAGTGATAGCTTTCTCGTTCTTCTTCTTCATAATTCCCTCAACGTAATCATGCATCTCCTTCTGCACTTCAGAATCCACCTTAGGACATGATTTGCAATTCCTTTTGATGTGACCAAGGTGTTGTTTCATTCGGTTGACTCCACCTTTCAAGACCTTGCCACACAAGCGACAAGTCATGGAATTCGGATCTGTCTTCTCCATAAGATACGCATATTTCCATCCTGGACTGGTAGATCCGGGTTGAGTAAAAAACACATGTTCTGCATCATGTGTGGGTTCTGAATCCATGATAACCTAAATTCATGGAAAAATAGTTAATAAAATAAAATTGCACTTATAATTACACATACATGTCCGATGAACATAACTAAAATAGATAAGCAAGATAAAGATTGAGGTTCATGCTCAAACCCAAGGAGCTAAAGCTAAGATGTTCAACACCAAGACAAAGAACTTAACTGAATTTTTGCCTTCAATGCAATTTCTTTGGATTTTCTCATGAGATTTCCCAATAAATCATTGATAATATGCTTATTTTCTTATACATGTATATCGATGATATATTGTTGTTTAGAATAAGTATAAGAACTATGAACGAAGCCAATTATTAGTGATTGGCATGATATTTATCACCACCAAGATGCACAGGGATTTCTGGTTGCTAGCTTCAACGAGAAGGTTGCATTGCAAAGAGTCGGAGGTTACATGTGTCGCACCGACGGAGTCGAAGATTTGCGGAGAAGCCAGCAGGTCTAGCACACGTCGGTTCTTTACGCCCTCCAAGAGCAGCCTATGGTTCAGGCTCGGAGGTCTTTACGCAGCCTGCGGCTCTTTGCGATTCAATCCAAGTGCAGCCTGCGCAGCCTGCGGTTCCGTCCAAGAGCAGCCTGTGGTTCTTTGCGCAGTCCAAACTAGCATATCCAGCACACGCAGAGAGAAAGTGGTAGAGGGAGAGGATCCAACGTGAGGGAGGGCGGAGGAGCATGGGCCAACTTGAGGGAGGTCGGAGGAGAATATCCCTTCGCTAGGGCTTCAGCTTTTCTTGCGATGGCGGGGGAGAAAAAAGAGAGGCACGTAGGGTTTCTGCGAGGGGTTACGGTGCTTATGATTTTCAAAGAAATTAATCCAAAATTTTTGGGGGAAAACTATTATGAATTCGGACGCATATGTAGCCGCATATGCAGCATATTCGGGTCGCATATGAATTGTGAGCGCCTTAAGCACGCATATCAAATACTTGGGACGTTTGGATGCCTGAATACGCATATGCGGCCGCCTAGACCACCTTTCTGATCATTGACATGGTATTAGAGTGACGGTCCTAGACCAGAGTTCTAGTACCTTGTGCCCTAACCCCACCGACGCAGCTCCTTCTCTCTCTCACTTTCGTACGTTTCCAGTGAAGTGTCGCCCTACAGGATGCTGACGAATGCCTCTACAGTTGTCCAGGAGGCTGCAGCACGCCTCCAGTCCCGTGTTGGGGTTCCTGCGCCAACCCCAAGCCCTTCTAGGGCTTACATGTGATGTTGATACCCCACCGTAGGGCAATCGGGATCAATCAAAAATCAACCACACAAATAGATAAATCAATTGAGTGGATCAAGCATGGTTTAGTGTATTTTTAACCTGGGCAAGTCCCAGGATCGACTCAATGAGGCAAAGAACAACTTAGGGTTCAATTTATCCAACCTAATGCACGGTTTTCAAGAGAGGATTTTTTGGTATTTGTTATGCATTATGAATGTGCATGCAAAATGTGATTGAATGAAGCTCTTAAGAAAAACAAGCAACTTAGCCCAATTATATTTAGTACAAAATCAGATTAAATTAGGCAAGTGATATTTTTCCTAAAAACTTAATTTAATGATGCATATGAATCATATTTTTTGTATTTTTAAGGATTAAAATACAACAATTAAAAATGAACTATTTTTAGGTGTTTTATGAAATTTCATGAACAAACAAAATGCAAAATTAATGAACTTTTGACGAAAGGTAAATTATGATGAAATGCAACTACTATAACTTTTTTAGAATTTGAGCTTTGGAATTTTAGAAAAAAAATGTGTGGATCAAATTAAAAAGCAAGTACAAACGACACACTACAATTTATTCTAGGAACATAACACCTCCATTTTCAATAAATTTGAGCAGAAGTTAAAGCACAAGCAAGCACCCAATCTCTGATTTTTGGAGAATATTTGGAGCACAGTATAATTGCATGCGAATTTCATAGGATAAATGGGTAAAATTACACTTTTTAAATCCCCAAATTTTAGAAAATCAACCTCATATCATAAAAATATAAACTCAAGATTAGTTGATAGAAAATGATGTTCTGATCATCACAATATTTTTACTTTTGCAAAACGATTACAAATCAAAGTCCGAATATGTGCTCCAACACAGGGTTCAACTTGCAATAACAAAGTAAAAGCTCAACAAAAAAGTTATGCCTAAGGGCATTTCTTTAAATTACCATAAAATGGAGGGTAGGTTTGCAAATTTTCCAAAAAGAATGGACAAGCACGTTGAAGCTCTTGGAAATGTCTTCTTCCTCCGTTCATGTGCGTGGGATTCACGAAAAAGGGAAGCAGCCTAGCTGCAGGCAAGCTTGATGGCGGCTCAAGGTGATGGAGGCCCTTGCTGCGTGGTGAGGCAGGTGGGTCGCGGGTGGTGCACAGTGAAACGTTGCTGCTCAGCGGTGAGGTAGGTACGGAGATGAGGAGTTGTTGTGAGTCGAGGAGACACAATGGCGAAATGATGCATGCGGGGACTATGTCGAGCGTTTGGCGAAGGTCCCAGTGGGTGAGCGGTTGCCCTCCTTCCGCGATGGTAGTTGCTACTGCAGCTTTACGAGGGGTTGACAAATGGCAACGGTGGAGCACGATGATGGGTGTGATTCAAGGATGCAAAAATCGATTCAGGCGGCCGTTTAAACGGCCGTTTAAACTCATTCGGTCCTCGACCGACTGTATTACCTTTAATCGGCTATGTAAATGGTCAGACCGTTTAAACCGTTTAAACGGGTGTAATCGGCCGTTTATACGCCGTTTAAGCGGCCGCGTTTTGCAATAAGGTTACATAAAACCTATGTTGATTATGCTATCTACTTTGAGATGTCACATTTGGATGAAGAAGTCATTGAAATTGACAATATCTGATCAATATTGTGAATATGTGATTATATTTTTAAAGCTAATTTATACTTTTTTATTATATATATATGTAATATTTTTATTAATTTAAAAATGTAAAACCGCATAGACCGTTTAATTTCCGTTTAAACTCCCGCATACCGTTTAATCAATAATCAGTGACCCTACCGACTGTATACCGCATACCATTTTTTGCAACCTTGGGTGTGATTGATGGTGGAGATCTGGTTTCACCTTCAAATGGTGGGTGGAGTAGGGAAGAGGAAAAAGAAGAGAAAGGGAAGAGAAAGAAAGAATCCCTGCAAAAGGGGATGTGGCTAGATTTGTTTAACTGCCGCAAATATTTGGATTAATTTTCACGAAATCCACTCGAAAAATTAATTAAAATTCACCATTGGATTCAAAATAGATGGTTTATCTGTATTAAAAAAATTACGATTTGATGGATGAAAGATTATTAAATGAGGAGAGAGAAAGTATGAGGAAGAAGAAAAGAATGGTGAAGTGATTATCAAATCAGATAGGGGGAAAGGGTGGGCGAAAGGTGCACGCGACGGAGCTCTAGATCGAACTCCGAGCTCAAGACCTCGGCTAGGTCGAGATGAATAGCAGATATAGCAGGAGAATGATTGTAAAACACCTATATGCTAGAGGAGAGAGCGATGTCGAGAGCGCAGGGGTGGAGAGCGAAGGGGGCGGTGTGGAGAGCGAAGGGGGAAGAAGGGGAGACAAGGGCTGGGGAAGAAGGGAAGCGAAGGGGAAAGAAGGGAAGCGAAGGGGGAAGAAGGGGAGACGTGGACAGCTCGGATGGGCAGGTTACCGAGGGTTGGGGAGGTTTGAAGGGAGACAATGGGGAGCGGAAGGCGCCGTGGAGAGAGAAGCGTTGGAAAAAGGGAAAAAGATCCTCGACGTGGGCAAGGGAGGCTGCGGCGATGGTCATGGCGAGTGGAGCTTGGTATCTCACAGGAAACCGGGTCGCCGGTGCTTCCGCTGTGGTGAAAGGGGGCACGGCGCTTCGGCTTGTCGCCTTCCTCCAAGGTGCTTTTCATGCGGTTGCATTGGTCATCGCATGGCTGCATGCAAAGCTAAGGCGGCTATGTTGAAGTCGCCCTTCGCTGGCTCCTGCACGAGACGTTGCTCTTCTGTTGTGACTCGCGGGGGGCCTTCCTTTGCGGACGTGGTAAAAAAAGGAACGGGGGGAGAGAAGGATGTGCTCGATGAAGGGGACTTCTTGCATGCTTGTGATTCCCCTGGTGGAGATACTCTGGCTTTCGGAGGGAAAGTTAACGGTGTCTCATCGCAGGTGCATGTTGCTATAGGTCAATCAATCTGTGGCGCTATTCACTTGGAGAAGATCTCCCATATTCGCGGCTTTTTGGGTCCGATGTTTGCGGGGGACGCCGTGCTGCTTGACGACAGGCATTGATGCGCTCGAGGTTTAACGGAACCTCAGTTGGACCGATTGCTTCGAAATGGGGACATGGGGAATGTTCTTTGGAGAAGGCCGCGCTTTGCGGATGGAGGATGTAGTTCGCAGTTTGAAGTCTGCATGGCTACGGTCAAAGGAGTTCCCTTTCTTTCTCGATCGCTATCTTGCCTTCATGGAGCGCTTGAGCGTTGGGGTAATGTTCGGCAGGTTCTCGATGATGGTCTTCGACCAGGCTCAGTGGTGGAGGAGACGAAGATACTCTTTGAATGCTCAAAGTCCTTTTTGGACAAGCTTGGCGATCGAAGCAAGTTCGCGAATATGAAGGTGGGGCGCTTCTCCTTCTTGATCGAGCTTTCGTGGATGACCCACCGCCTCCACCAGAACTCGCGTGGCCACGGGTAGCTTCCTTGCCGGAGCATGATGAAAGACCAACGGACGCGTCGGTTTCGTCGTTGGCGGTTGATCTTCCGAGACACTCCCTCGTTGGAAGAGCCGCGGGAGTTGAAGCAACGCGGCGTTTCGTGGGGACTTCTCGACAGTCGGATCCTCTGTCAGGAACGTTCTTTTTGCATAGTGACGTGTTTAACAACCTGGTCTTCTCATCCTCGGACGGGCGGTACGCAGATTCCACTTCCAGCTTCCCGGGTCGGGTCGTTTTTTCGGACTGTCTACTGGGTCTTTTGGATAAATCTTGGATCAACTCGGATCCGTTTGGAAATTCTTTGAGGCCGGTCCCCACACATCTCTTCTGTACTTTTACGAGCACGGATTGCCACTTGAGTTTGCTTCCCAGGGTCGCCCGATAACGATGCAGGAGAGTACCCTCCTTCCAAAGCCCTTCCTCTCCGGTGAACCTCGGGGGGCGGCCTCCTCCTGGCTGATGTTACCTTCTTCCAGCTCCTCAACGGTTTCGGAGAGCAGCGATGAGCGTGCAGTTTGGATCGACTGTGTCCCGTCTATTGAAGTGACGGCTGGTTCGAGCGATAGAAGGAGCAGAAAAAGATATAGAAGAAGGTCAAGGGTGAGATCAATTCATTTGGGGACCACTCTCAAGAGCAATGTGGCGGCGGCGGCAGGTATCGCATCATTACAAGGGGCCTTCGAAGCTTCCAAATGAAAATACTCTCTTGGAACATCCGCGGCCTGGGGGATAAGGATAAGCGTAGGATTATGGGTTCTAGGCTCTCTGAATGGGATTGTGATATTGTCCTTCTTCAAGAAACGAAGCTGCCCTCCTTGTCAGATACTCTTTAGCGATCGTGCAGTGCAGGGGGCCTGGATCAATTCAGGTTTCTGGAGGCATCGGGGACGTCGGGGGGCTTGTTGGTGGCTTGGCGATCGGCGTCTTGGTCTTTTATCTCGGAGACTCGGGGTCGGCACATCCTAACGGTGGTATTAGCAAACTCTCTCTCCTCTAATCTTTTGGCGGTCTCTTGCGTCTACGGCCCTTGTGATGGTGCGTTGAGGGGGGAGTTGTGGCAGGATATGCAAGATGCTGGGAGGGCGATTGATGGGACCCCTTGGCTGATGGGAGGTGATTTCAACGTCACTTTGCTATCCTCCGATGGGCCTGGGGGAGGGGTGGGTAGGACACTGGCTCCGATTTTTTTATGGACACCACTAACTCGCTGGGCCTTGAATGTATGGACGTCGCCGACGTAAAATACACCTGGAGGAACTCGAGGTCGCGCTCAAGGCTCGACCGCTTCTTTGCCTCGAATGAACTGATAGAGACCTTTCCCTTGGCGTCGGTGATGGCCAAGCCGAGATCCTGCTCTGATCATAACCCTATCCTGTGGTGCTCCGGGTCGGCCCCGAGTCCCGACCCAACGTGGGCTCTTTCGATACGAGAAATGTTGGCTTTTGGAAGACGGCTTCAGGGAGATGGTGACTTCGCACATGGTTAGCGACGGCGACTACGGGTTATGCTGCTAATAGATTCTCTCAAAAAATAACCTCTTTGCGGGGCAGGCTGGCTGTGTTCAAACGAGATTCAAGTGCTGCTAGGGTGCGCGGCCAGAAAGGGTGCTGAGGAGGTAGTTCGAAGGTTGGATGCCCTGGAGGACGAGAGAAATCTTTCCTCTTTCGAGCAGGAGGAGCGTCTGGCGGCGCTGAAGGTTGTGGCTTTGGAGGACAAGAAATGCGTGATGGAATGGCGACAGCGCTCCAGGACTTCTTGGCTTAAAGAGGGAGATGCGAATACCGCTTTCTTCCATCGTATTGCTAACGGTAGACACAGATCTAATGCTCTTCATTCTATCACTATTGATGGGGTCACGAGCGAGGGCAACAAGGATATGGGTTGCGCGATTGCTGATCATTTCATGGATAAACTTTCTACTAAGATTCCGCGGATTTAGAGGTGGTTGGGTCGCAACTCCATACTTGTGGAGCCCTCCTCCTCTGACATTCTTGTCCGTGATGTTACCCTTGAAGAGATTAAAGATGTTGTCTGGGATCTGAATTTCGACGTCGTGCCTGGCCCTGACGGCTTTCCTATTTCTTTTTATAGGGACTTCTGGGACCTCGTTGGGCACGAGGTGCTTGAGGTGATGATGGAATTCTGCCGTGGGAATCTGGGTTTTGATCGCATTAACAGGGCGCTGCTTGTGCTTATCCCCAAGCGGCTATTACCTAGCTCGATCGGAGATTATCGTCCAATTTGCTATTTCAAATGCTCTCTATCTTATTGTGGCCAAGGTCCTTGCCTCAAGGCTGGTTAACGTCATTAGTGGCTTGATTTCGCCGGCTCAATCCGCTTTCATCCCGGGTCGTCAGAGTTCGGATTGCACAACTCTTGCGTCTGAGATCATTGCGGATAGGCAGAGGCGGGGCACGAGTGCCATCTTGTGGAAAGTGGACTTTGCCAAGGCTTTCGATAGCCTCGATTGGAGGTTTTTATGGTCGGTTTTGAAGAGATTACGCTTCCCTGTTGTTTGGATATCATGGATGAGGCGTCGTATAACCACGGCCTCTTTTTTGGTTCTTATCAATGGCAGACCCGAGGGGGGTTGGATTCAACCTCGCAAAGGTGTGCGCCAGAGATGCCCCCTTGCTCCTTTGCTCTTCATTCTGGCGGCGGATATCCTGGCTGATATGGTGGAAGGTGTGGTTGATCGTGGTCTTTCTGGCTGCTACTCTAGAGGCGGTCTGCGGATTCCTATTATCCAGTACGCAGACGACACCCTTTTCCTCATTGAGGGGGGAGTCCAGGAAGCCATTGGCATGGCCACAACGCTTGAAATTTTCTCTGAGCTCTATGGCTTATGCAAGAATGACAATAAATCTACTTCTGTTCCCTTTGGTGCGGCGGAGCTTTTGGTCGATGGGTTGACTACTGCCTTGGCTTCTGCGCGCGTTGACCTCCCTATTGATTACCTTGGGATGCCTATGACGCTGGGGAGGGCAAGGCTTCGGGATTGGCTGAGAGTGGTGGAGAAGTTGGAGTCGAGATTGGAGGGTTGGAAAGCTAATATTTTGTCGAGGGGAGGTAGATTTCATTCTTCTCAAGGCCGTGTTGTCGGGTATTCCTATTTATTTCCTTGCTTCTCGCAAGATTCCGAAGGGGATTCGCGCAAGGTTGGAGAAAAAGATGTGCGGCTTTTTATGGGGCAACGGAGCCACTGGGCGGGGGGGATTCACATGGTCAGCTGGGAGAATATCTAGCGCTCCAAGGATTGGGGGGGGGGGGGGCTGGGTGTTAGATCTTTAGAGGAAATGAACGAGGCGTTGTTGCTCAAATGGGCTAGCAGGGTTTGGGGCCCGGGTAACGATCTTGTTGTTTTAGCGATCCGCGAGATCTATGGTGTGAAGGGCATGCCGCATTCGCAGCATATTTGTAGAACGACCATAACACCTTTCTGGAGGGGCGTTATGAAGTCTTTTTTGAAGAATCTTCTGTTGTTCAAGCCGGTTCTGGGGGTGGAAACGACTTTGCTTTTTGGGAGGACGATTGGTCGGGGGCGGGAGCCTTGTGCTCTCGTTTTCCCCGCATATTTGCCTTGGCGAATGATAAGCTTTGCTCGGTGGCGAGTTGCTGGGTTGACGGTTCTTGGTGCCCTACCTTCTCTGCCAACTTCTCCGACAGAAGATTCGATGATTTCCTGGATCTCCTTGAGGCCGTGAGGAATGTGGGGGCTCCCACTGTTGGAAGAGATCATTGCTGCTGGAGAGCTGGGCCTTTCTCGGTGAAGGGGGCCTATGGTGCTATCTGCAGACCGCCAGCGGCGAGCTCGGAGTCCTTGAACAGGGATTGTGCTGCAATTTGGTCCCTTCGCCTTCCGGAACGTGTGGGGATTTTCCTGTGGCTTCTTCGACGTAAGCGACCCTTGACTCGCGATCGGTGCGTCAGACTTTTGGGGATCATTGCCGACAAATGTGTGATCTGTGACAATGCCATTGAAACCATCGATCACCTCTTCTTTGCTTGCCCTGTGGTTTCTCAGATTTGGCTGGATGCTGGGATTTCTTGGTGTCATTTTGATGGCTTCCAGACGTTCTGGAATTCGATCCACTTGAACAGGGAAAGACCAAGGAGGGGTTGCCTTCTTCCAATGGCCTATCTATGGGCAATATGGCGTGGCACAAACGATTTGTTATTCTCCAGGCAAAGATTTTATGAGGAGAACGTGATTATCTTTGCGAAAAGGTTGGTTGAGGGACTGGGTGCTGTAATGCTTTTGTAATGTAAGGGAGGGTTAGATGTTATAGCTCTATAACTCTCTGGCTTCTGGTTTTTGTTAGAAATAAATTTTTGATAGGGAGGGTACCACCGAGTACTACCCCTTAAATTGCAGACTTTCAAAAAATAACAGCTATAGCAAAGGAGGAGTCCCTCCTTTGGATCTAGTGGAGGGCATGGAGGTCGTTGCTCGACCCTCGTATGTGCAACTGTCACCTGAGAGAAAGGGGGGCTCTCTCTCTCCTCCTCTCTAAAAATGTCAGATGAAAAAAATGGAGCAAGAGAGGATTAAGAAGGAAGGAGAGAGAATGGGAGTTAGAAAAGGAGTGAGGGTAGTGGAGAAGAATGGAAGTTGGTGTAGAGAATGGGTAAAAGAAATAAAGTAGTCTATTTAAAATATTAAAAGAAAAAGTAAAAAGAAAATAGAAAAGATGCCAACATGAATAATATAGATCCAAATGAGACCTACATTTTTATGTAGACCTCAAATAAAAAATAAAAAAGTATGTCCATCAAAACATTTTTGGAATGCATTTTAAACAATTAAAAACAAATTTTACATCTTTCTATTTTTTCAAATTTTTAAATTAAAAGATATTTACAAAATAAAAAAATAAATATTACAAATAAAATAAAACACAAAATAATTAAGAAAAAGCAAAAGAAAATGGGGGAAAGAACAATATTTACATTGCATACAAGTTCACTTTACATTATGTTCAACAGTAAAATAATTTATTTGAATTTTTGCAATATGAATATATTATAATATAAAAAAAAATAAACTAATAGAAGAAGAAAGAAATCAAAGCTGGTTAATTTTGTACATAAAATACCAGTGTCAAGTTAGCAATATATACAGTATACAACAAGATTCCAAAACTGACATTTTGCAAACAAGCTCTGATTTTAATGAAATCATTTTCATTGGATAGATAATTTTATAGCTTGAATTTTAGAAGTGAGTATGATGAATTCGGAAATCATATGAAGCGGGAATTCGGCAGAGAAGTTGGACTTAACAGCTTTTTTCGGTTCAAGATCTAAAAGTATATATTCAATGTGGAAATTCTTTTTGTATTTTTTGTATTTTTTTATATACATTTTATGTACAAGTTAGAAGATGAATTTAAGTCAAAAGGAGTTAGTATGAAATTATTAAAAATCAAGGAAGATTGAGCTTTTTACAGGTGAATATATACACCTTTTCAGCTCTTTATTTTCGTGGTTTTCATTCTGAATTATTTCATGGACTTATTTACAAGATAAATATACATTATTAGTCCATTTTTTTTAGAGTTGTATTTTTAAATTTATTGAATTTATGGACATTTATTTAATATTTTGTTCAGAGATTCAAGCTAAGATTAATATATTAAGATGATGAACCACAGATTCATCAATGACCCAGAGTAAGTACGTTACAGATCTTCTCTCTAAACATAGGCATGACAGACTGCAGGCCTACCACTACTTCCATGGATCCGAGCATGAAGTTGTATGATGATGGAGATAGACAAGAGGAGGTACAGAGAGCTCGTTGAGAAGCTCCTATATATGATTATCACTAGGACAAATATATCCTTTGCAGTAAGCAGAGTGAGTCAATTCATGGAGCAGCCTAGACAGGCACATATGGATGTAGTCCATATGATTCTGAGGTATCTGAAGACCTCCCTGGCACTAGTCTTTTATTTAGTAGAGGCACATCCCTCGGTGTCACAGCTTGCGTAGATGCAGATTATGCGGGATGCCCCAAGGACAAGAAGTCTACCTTTGGTTTTATTGTGTTCATAAGGAACTCCTTGGTGCCATGGAAGAGCAAAAAGCATGTGGTGGTCGTCAGATGGAGTGCAGAATCAGAGTACAGAGCTATGACATAGATGAGTACAGAGATGACGTGGGTCAGATCCGCTCCGATTGACCTAGCTGTTGAGGTGCCTCTTCCTAAGCACATAAGGATGAAAACAGTCGGCTACGGATACGAATATAGGTGTTACCATTCCTTATTCTTTTTAAAATCCGGATACGAATACGAATATCAGACAAATGTGTAAAATGTAAAATCATATCCTCAAAATACAAACACGAATGCAAAATTTACTTAAAAACTATAAGCACTTTAGGTTTATAATAATTTCTAATATATAAAAGATATATTAAATATCATAATAATGAGTATGCATAAAAATAACTAAATAATGAATAAAAATGTCATAATAATTTAATAATAAAAAAAAGCCTTCCATAATCATTTGTATATGTATCATATAAGTATATGTATCATCCAGAATTTGAACATTTATATTCGTATTCGTCTCCTTCAAAAAACAAATATACATATTTATATCCTCAAAAAATTGAACATCCATATCAGTATTCGTCAAAATTGAGGATATTATATTCACATTCACCGAAAATTGAATATTTGTATTCGTATTCGCATTTGTATTCGCCGGATATGAGAAAATGGTATCCATATCCTCAATTTAACGAATGTAGATACGAACGGATATGAATATATTTGTATTCGTTTTCATCCCTACATGCACCTCCAATGCGACAACCATGGTACTTTTTTCATTGCCAACAACCTAACCTTTCATGAGAGGACCAAGCATATCGAGGTACATCGTCACTGCACTCGAGACATGATTCAAAAGGGTTTCATCTCCACCTCTCATGTCTGCTCAGAAGAACAAACAATAGTCATGTTCACTAAGGCCCTAGCTACAGGGGTCATATGAATATATTTGTATTCATTTTCATCCCTACATGCACCTCCAATGCGATAACCAGGGTGCTCTTTTCATTGCCAACAACCTAACCTTCCATGAGGACCAAGCATATCGAGGTAGATTGTCACTACACTCGAGACATAATTCGGAAGAGTCATCTCTACCTCTCATGTTAGCTCATAAGAACAAACAATAGTCATGTTCGCCCTAGCTACAAGGTCATTCCAAAGATGTTCCAAGCTGAGCATGATTGATATTTATACTCTAGTTTGAGAGGAAGTGTTGAGATATTAGTTATCTTTTATTCATTCTATGCATTCTCTTTTATTTCCGTCTATATTATGTAATTTTCTCAAAAGATTTCTCCTCTATATAAAAGAACCCTAGGACCTCATGAATAAGCAACTCATTATTTTCTCTCCACAAAGTCACTACCTCAAATCCGGTATATTGCAGATCATACTCAGAAATATGTCTAGATAAAATAAATCAAGGGTAGTTCTTCCATCTTCATTGACCCCTCCTCCCCCTAATAAAAAAGAATCATCCAATTTCCCGCACATTAACCACAAATCAATTTGTCTTCCACGCACATGCCTAAACCACCTAAAAATGTCTATATTTATCCTTCACATTGAACACATATCTGAACTCATTTTTTGTGCAACCATACACATGCAAATAGCCTCTTGAAAAGCCAACATCCATGATAAAATTTTCACGCTAAAGCATGACAGGTATTTCACTACGACTATGTAATGTTTGCTTCACACTCTAGGAATCTCATCCATCAAGCACAGATTGTGTGTAGCATCTCCAGGATTTGCCCTATCTTGATGACAAATTGTGCAAATGACCAAACCATCTTGAGCAGTTTTCTCTCATCTTATCATCTATCAAAGCAAAATTGACTTTCCTCATATGATCACATCATTCGGAATCCGATCTTTTCATGTATGACCACACATCCACCTTAGCATTTTCATAATGAGAAACAGAATGGATTAACACTTTCCACATAAGTCTCCAGGACCGGAAAATATCATATCTATGCAACCAGCATCTTTGGCAGTTTATATCAGTCATGCTTCCAAATGTTAATCACATCATTCTTATTCATTCTTCCCTTCTTAAAAGATCACCAGAAAGCCAACTAGGGAGATGGACGAGTCTACCGTATGTCCAAACCAATCCATACATACCTTACAAAAGGGCAATCAAAGAATTAGTACTTAGTGTCCTCATTTATGGACAAAGGACCCGTCCTTATGTCCAAACCAATCCATACCTATCTTGCAAAGGGGAAATCAAAAAATTAGTTCTTGGTGTCCTCATTTACACACAAAGGACATGGGGCATCGACCATTGATGACCATCTTCTTCTATCGACTCTAGTAGTGACATGTTTTCTTCTTGTCCCTCATAACAAAATATTGACCTTGATAAGAGCCTTTATTTGCCAAATACGTCTACCATCCTGAAGGAAAACCATGCCACTCTCCCACATACACCTAGATTGCTTTTCATACACAACAGCAATGGAGAATGTATTATTGTTTTATACCCATTGCCTCAAACCCTCCGGTGTGTCAAGCATCCAAGAAAAAGTAAAGAAATGTCGAGCCCAAACCACTCCACTTATGTCCACAAGAGAAACAATCCCCCACATAAGACCAAAAGTTCGACATGATTTTGATAGGAGGCATGATTTTCCAAATGAATCCACAATCCTGAAGGAAAATCATGTTCTTCTCCCATGTACCCCTAGATTATTTCCCATAAACAACGGCCTTGGAGAATGTATTACCATCTTATATGCAACAGTCTAAAACCCCATTGGTCCACAATAAATAGTAACAAATTAAACACCCTTTCCTGTACTAAAGAAGTCCTAGGGGCAACATTACCCATTATGCTAGGCCAAAGTACAACCGTAGTATTCAAATAGGACATTTTCGAGAAAACCTTCCCCCTTTATCAAGCCATCTTAGCACTCTCTTTGAACGGAGTGCACAACTTCATGTTTGCAGCTCTTTCAAACTAAGACCCCATCCATCATTAGACCGCAAATCTTAAACCACTTCAGAAGGGGGCATACCATCTCCCGCTGCACCATCCCCTTGCCATAAATATATTCTCGATGCAACCATCCTCTTAGCAACAGTATATATGTGGAACCATGTCTCTTAAGTGCCAACCAAATATGGTGAGGGATTGGAGAAAAAGTGAGTTTTCAGGCAACTTTGAAGGTGGACTTCTTCAAATCCTATAATACAATTGACTAAGATGTCCTTTAGAGATCTTTGCATAAGAGGGCCTTACTAAATCCCTGGATTGCTTGGATAAAAATGTGTGACTACAAACTCGTACTCAGTATTAATCACTGAGCACCCCAATGACGAGATCATTCATCCATCGAGGGGATCAACTAGGGATGCTCGTTTATGCAATTCCTTTTTATCCAAGTGATTGTGCTTTGTGATGACACCATAGCATGTTACATGTGGAGACTATTTGAGGGGGCATACAGCTCATGTATTATCCATCTCAATGTTACAGTATACAACTAGCACTCCCTTCATTTTGGAGGGGATTGTAATGAGGTTAAGCATGTATTAACATAGGCTGAGATTTTTGAGGTTAAGCTGGTTTGCATATCAACAATGAGAAGTTTCTTTGTGTCTTCTTGCTTGTATGATGATGAGATACGAGAATTAGGTCATACTATAAGGTAACAAATGCAAACATTTCCTTGAGGTAGATGGGGCTACCCCTAACCAGGAGCAAGCTCAATCTAAATGATTGGGATCTGTTGGTGGAGAAGGAAAGAAAGTTGATTAGGTGGAATGCAAGATGCAATAAGGGGGGCTTGTCTCTTGTTCAAGTCAATACTCTTGACCATTCTAATTATCTACTTGTCTGTGCACAGGTTACGAGCAAGGATGCACCAAAGGTTGAATGGACTGATGCAAAGATTCCAATGGTCTAATTTTAGGCAAGAGAGCTGTGGTGTTGAATATGTGGAATGGGATACAGACACATGTACATTCTAGGAGGGAGGCTAGATGTGCCTTGTCTTAAGAGGATGACCAAGGCATTTCTTGTGAAGGGGTTGGTGTGACCTTGCTGTGCAATAAAGAACGTGGTGCGTAGGTTGCTCAAGCACATTTATGGCTTTCAAACAAGGCTCGTCGTTGTGGTGGGGAATATGAACGGCCCCTCCATGTTTTGGCTAGTATTTGTTTTGTTCTTCCTAATTTTGTTCCCAAGTTATCTCCTATAAATGTTGAAGGTCTTTCTTTTATTATCTGAAAAAAAACTATTGGACTAAGGAGGATCCTTCGGTGATTTCCCTTGTTTATTTGCCTTGGTTTAGTATAAGGACGTTAGTTTTGTTGCATGTAAGTCGGACCTTAGGAGGATAGTCCATTGTCTTCTCTTTGGGTTTTCAGAACAGCATGTCATGCTGGAAGAGTTGAGCTTAATGGTGGATCCATCTACTTCTTTTCAAGACCATTAGAACTAGTGGGATGATGATTTCTTAACGAGAAGGCATAAAAAGCACTCTGAATGGTGTAGAGCGGAGTGATAATTCCCTTGATTGAGGTTGTAGCTTGATTTAAGACTCATGAGAGCACCTAGAGTTAAGATATTTATTTGGCTTTTAAGGTCAAGAGTGATTAAAAAAAGGTCTTCATGTCTCAATTGTTCGATTACACAAGATAACTGCCTCTATTGAAAGGATGAGATAGAAGAATTCAAGCATACTTTTTTCTCGTGTCGTTTTTGCATCAGAATGTGACGGGAATAAATATGAAAGGGGGGGGGGGGGGGGGGGGTTGTTTCTTCATACATTAAGCATTTCTGGACAACCTTTATAGGCCATTTTCTTTAATTCAGGACAGAGAAAGCAGGCCCTTTTGCTTTCATGTGAACATTGTGGTTAGTATCGAATGGCGTGATCCTTCAAAGTGAACTACAATATGTTGATAATGTTCTTGATCATATTCTTTCTTAATTATTGGCTTTTGAACTGATTTTTTTATTACTAATAATAATCTTTACTGAGAGCACTTGCCCCAAGCTGCCCACGCTTCTTGTTTTAAAAAAATCTTGCAAACACGTACCTTGGGAAAAAATACTTAGTCAAGGTTGTAAGAAATTTCTTAGATTTTTGTTCATTTAGATTTTAGTTAATAAAGGTTTGTTTAAGTTTAACTTGAACACAACTTTAGGTTCAACTAGATAAACAAACCAAAATCAAACAAGATTACTTCGATTAGGATCAATAAATTGTTTGTGTCCGATATATTTAAAGTTGTGAAGTTTATGCAAATTTAAAGTTAAAAAGCTTTACCAACTCCTCCTTATCCCCAGTATTCCCAAATCAACTTATTCCATATACCTTCCCCCATTTTAGAAAATCCTAAACCTCCCAATCCCATCGTTCATTGCCCTTACCCTCTCACATTATCTTTCTAACTATAAATCTACAAGCTTTTCATTTTATTTCAGATTTATATTTGGACATAATCAAGTTTTCTACGTTCATCATCTTTGAATGCTAACAGGTCACTCTTCTCGTCAGGTTAAGTTATCATAGTTATCTTAATTTCATATTCAAGTTCTTCAATACCTCTTTACTATGTGCCACAAAGGTACAGACATCGAATAGTCCTGAAGTGAGCATCAACTATCATAATATCACCATTGGAATAACCTACCTCCGGACATAATTTTAAATTACAATCATTGTATTTTTGTAACGCCCTACAATCATTATTTTTAAAGCATTGGAAATACTACCATTTGAACTACAGATACGTAGCGACCAATTTGAAGAAGTTAGATGCAAAAACGAAGGCACGGATTGAATCACACAACGAAGATTTATCACAAGCCATAGCGACTAGCATAGTTTTCCAAACAAAAGTCAGATAAGAATGCAGGGGTAATCAATGGATCGCTCATAAGAGAGCAAAAAACACTAATTTTAACGCATCTAGGAACAAATCTTTCAAGCAGCGTGGCAGTGTTCAACTCCTGCAATTCAAAATAATCTAAAAAACCTGCTGGCTTTCCGTCGATCTCGACATCAAAGTAAACCTTGTGAGTGACATCATGCAGGCTCCCCTTGGCCGCCTATGCCAGCATCAATAACAAAATTAAAATAAAATCGACAGTTAGAACTCAGAAACCCATAGATCCATCAACAAACAGTTAATCACTCGACAAATCGGGGCGTTCGACGATGGATCAAGCACAATCGTAAACGAATCGGGTTGTTGAGGACGGGGATTGAATCTCGGAAGAGTACCTGTGAAGGAGTTAGGGATGCGAGGAGAAGGAGAAGGGCGAAGACGAAGAGCGAACGCAAAGACGGGCTCATGTTGTCAGATCTCTCTGCGGCTGCACTCTCTCGTCTATTGCGAGGCCTCTTTTTGCCATGCCGTCTTATATCGGCGAAATTAGATCTTTTTGCAAGTTTGACTCCATCGGGCAGGGATACCAATACACCTATAATCATATCTTCGTAAATTTTAGAATACGAATGCGGATAAATACGAATGTAAAATGAATACGAGGATATGAATAATAATAAAAATATTTAATAGATTAACTAAAATATACATATTTAGGATGTTTTACACATAAAATAGATATAGCATATATAGTAATTTCATAAAAATTATATTAACAATGGTCAATGCAAACATAAATGTTGTTACACATATTTATAAATAAATTTATTACTATACTTATGTATGAAAACGAATATACGAATATGAATGCGAATATTCACGAATGTCAAAGTGATATCCATATCCGCACCCAATTTAAAACGAATACGAATACGAATGTCAAAATATATATAAAGCGAATACGATAACGGATCGGATACGAATATATTCACATTCGTTTTCATCCCTACTAATCACCGTTAAACTTCCATTTTCATTCTTACCTTCTACCCATACAAAACAGTGTTCTTTACAATGTGATCTTTGGAGGTTAACCTATGTCCTAACCACTGTTGCATCAAAGGGAAACCGTTAAGGGGCAGTTTGATATCAGGGTTGGGTTGAAGTAACTTCTTGTGAATAGTAGTTGTTTGGATAGTGGAGAGGGTTGGATTGATAAATATGATGTATTATCACATTGATTATGTATTATATTAACTTATTATTATTATATATTTTTATGTTAATTTTTTATTTGAACATGGTTAAAAAATTATAACAAAGAAATTGTGAAGTCTATATAATTAATTCCAACCCATAAATACATGGGTTGAGCTGGGATATACTAAGATGCTCTGGAGTAATCAGACAATCAAAAATGCCCTAAAAGAGTATGATTTTACTCTCTAGGGGTTGTCAGATATACAAAGCATCCTCTTCCTCCTCCTTTAGGCATCTACCACCATTCCTTATTTGAGAAATCCCTAGCCACTCTTGTTTAATGATCAATTCTACCACTTTGAGTTGATATCCTTTTCTCCAATGATATTTCATATCATCATTGGTATGGTGTTACGGTAAGATGCCCTCCTGAATCAACCTTATCATGATGCAATGCCCAAATCCTCTCCCAACTCACCTCTATTCATTGCTCCCGCTCATTTAGGGCTACCAAAAATCTTCAAGTTCGATATTCTTTCAAGTTCGATTTGTTAAAAATTTAATTAAGTTTTCATTTGAAAACAAACAAACCTAATATGAACACAATTTTAGATTCATTTAGATAAACAAAGAGAACTTGAATAAGGTAGGTTTGCTCGTGTTTATTAGAAGTTTGATTAATTTTAACATATTAATATATAAGATATGTATGCAAAAATTTACATACGTATGTATGATTTGTGTGCGTGCATGTGTGAATGGAAGTAATAAAGGTTCGGTTAGTACTGATTGACTATTAAATATATAACTTATTTAAGGTTGAATGAATTAATTGAAGTGAAAATGATCATATAACATAAATTATTAAAGGTTTATTCTTAAATAAACCTTAATCAATGCGAAAATGTGTATAGAATGAGTGCACTTAAGGTTGACTCTTAAATCGAACCTTCACAAACTAAGGTCAAGACGAACCAAACTTGTACAATATTTTCATCTTATCGAAATGAATCGGAATCCCTACCCTCTATCTCTCACATTTACTCATCTCACCCCATCTCTCTTGTTGTATGCAACATCTATAATGCCTTCACCTAAATGTATCATGATCCAATGGAATGGGGGGTGATTTTCATCACCCATGATCGAGTTATCGAATCAATAACATTAAAATAACACAATACCAACATCATATAAATAACACAATACCAACATCATATAAATAAATACCGATATGATAAAATAGATACGCAGATGAAATGTTCATATTACTTTTATTTTAAATAATCTCAAACGCGAGCCAGCCAAAAAGAAAAGCTGAAGATTGTAAAAAGTGCATAAAGAGTTTGAGTACATATAAAATATAAAATAGAATGTTATAACCTTCCGATTGAAAGAATTTAAGAAGGAACCCATCTTTACCAATGGTCTGCTAGGTATACTACATGAGCTTTCGTCTTGGAGTTGACATAAAAGAGATCTAATTATTGATGAGTGGAAGCCCAAAATTATGTATATAAAATAGGGATTTTATCACTTGTGCCCCTCCGAGATATCACAATATCAGTTATACCCCTATCTTTTTGGTAATATCAGTTGTGCCCCTAACTTCTTGCTCCGTCACCAGTTGTGCCCTTCCGTCAGATTGACCGTCAAAAAATTAAAATAACCATGGTTTATTCAAACCATGGTGTGGTTAAGAAGGGTATTATGGTCCATACCCTTCTTCATCTTCTTCCTGAGCTACTTCAAAGAAGAAGAGCCGGAAGAACCCATCAGCAACAACACCCACCTCCCAGAAAGGTGCCACGTTTCTTCCCCTCCTCCTCCTCCTCCGCCGGCTCATTACCCAAGAACCCCCTCCCTCTCCTCCTCCCGCAGCTTCAAGTCCAACCACACCCCGACCTAAGCAAGCTGGAACAGCCGTACCGGCCTCCTCTGCCACCCCCACCCAGAAACTCTCTCCCTGCGCGAGAAGGAACACCGCACGTCGCGAAGGTGGCGACTCTGCCCCACGTGCCTCTGCTACGGCAAACGCTCCGTCGATGTCGAGGAGAAGTTCTCCGAGTTCAAAGACTCCTATCTCGCTGCCACCGACCCCAAGAAACAGAGCATCAGAGAAACCGGGAACGTCGATGCGGATAGACCCAACTCGGAGGACTTGTGTCTGATGGTGTCCGGCATCACGAAGCTCAAGATCCTCCCTGGGAAGTGGGAGAACTCCGATGAACCCTTCCGTACACCCGACCTTTACGCCCGGAAGAGCCACCGCATCGTGAGGGGCAACCTCTCTTTTAGCGAGAACGGGGCCTTCTCTTTCCCCATACTCGCGAAACCCACCTGTGATGAGCCTCCGCGCGTCTCCCTTGAGGTCTTCCGACCCAAGGAGGAGCCACGGAGGTCCTCATCGGATGTCCGACGGAGGTGGGTACCTCCCTCCGACGAGATACGCCGGAGCTTCACCTTCTCCGGGATCCCGAGGGTGAAAGTCGGCACCGCTGACGACGACCTGGCGAGCGACGCGAGCTCGGACCTCTTCGAGATCGAAAGCTTCGCAACGACATCAGGAGGGCCAGCATACCGACGGCGGGAGTCTCTGGACGAGACGCCCGCGGCGGGATCGTCACCGGCGAGGGCTTCCGGGTGCTACCCGCCGAGCGAGGTGAGTGTGCAGTGGAGCATGACAACGGCGGAGGGGGGCTTTGACAGGAGCAGCATCGCCAACTTCTCGAGTGCCGCGTCGGACTGCGGCAGCGAGGCCGTGGAGGAGCACTGGGGGAAGAAGAAAGGCGTGGGCGTGGGAGGGGTGTTGCTGCTCCTGCGGTTCTTGGTTAAGAAGGGTATTATGGTCCATGCACGACGAGGTGCTGCTGGCAGATTGGAGGAGGGAGGAGAGGCGACGCGGGGAAGGGGCGAGGGCAGAGAGGGAGGAGGAGGAGGAGCCGGGGAGGAGGAAGAGGATGGGCAAGAGGAGGAAGAAGAAGAGGATGAGGAAGATGATGTAAAATGACCTCCTAACCTTTTTTTAAAAATAATTCCGCCTATGTCCTCAAAGTTAACGGCCGTTTGCACTGTGGATGGACGGTCACTAACCCAAGGGGCACAAGTGATAAATTAGGAAGTTTTGAGGGGCACAACTGATATTACCAAAAAGATAGGGGCATAAATGAAATTGCGATATCTCGGAGGGGCACAAGTGATAAAATCCCTATAAAATATGATGCATAACCTATATAAAAAGTAATCAATCAAGAGTAGATAATGAGGCTAATAATTACAACCCTCGCCAATCATTATATGCGTACTTATACCCATACCCATAACCCACAAGTTATGATGAGAACCTACAATTGTATTCCTTTATGCATTGAGACTATGTAACCAACTTACTTCGTATATGTTAGAACTTTATAACTAATTTTGTAACGTACCGGGCTTAGGTCCCCGATCCGTTATGGAGGAAAATTGGCCCTGATAACTTATTGGGTTCGGGCCTAAATGGATCCGTTGACAACCACCCAAAATGCTTAAGCCCAAGTTGACAAGTAGTAATCCCCACCACTTATAAACCACACCTACACTTCGTGAGTTTTAGGTATGGCACTATGTTTGGGGTTGGGGTGTTACAACCTCCCCCACTTATATTCGCAACGCCCTCGTTGCGATATGGCCCATCACTTATTCCCAGTGATAGCGGCGGTTGCACGCTCCGGGTAGCCATTTCCTCTAACCTCTTTGTAGGGGCGGCTCCACCTCTCGGGTAGCCATTTCCACTATCAAAGAGAATTTGGCTCTGATACCATTTGTAACGTCCCAAGCTTATATCCCCGGTCCGTTAATGGAGCATTACTGGCCCTGACAACCTCTTGGGATCAGGCCCATACGGACCCGATTAACCACCCCCAAAATGCTTAAGCCGGGTTGTTCGGTAGTAAGCTCCTCACTATTTATCCCACCCGGAAATTTTATGTTCCACGGTGTAGGACCTTTGTTTGGGGGGTGTTACAATCGGCGGAAGCAGGCGATAGTTGATCGCACGACCGGCCCGTTACCAAAATATCAACAAATGGCACATAATGAGCAGAGATAAATATCAATTCCATAAAATATCTCCAACTAGAGTTCCATTATTACAACTCTAAACTGGGAAATAAAAGAAATTACTAATCTAAATTTAAAAAGATAACAACTCGATAGTTCCTGTGGGCATATAGATATCCACTAGATCTTCACACGCTAAATCATACCCCGTCAGGAATCTCAGTGAGTCCGAAGCATGATTCTGAGAATGCAATCAACCATGTTCTTCACCTGAAATTAACAAACATAATTTGTATGAGCCGAACGCCCTCTGATAGTGGAAAGGGCTACCCGAGAGGTGGAGCCGCCCCTACAAAGAGGTTGGAGGAAATGGCTACCCGGAGTGTGCAGCCGCCACTATCACTGGGAATAAGTGATGGGCCATGTCGCAACGAGGACGTTGCGAATATAAGTGGGAGAGGTTGTAACACCCCCCCAAACAAAGGTCCCACACTGTGGAACACAAAATTTCCGGGTGGGATAAATAGTGAGGAGCTTACTACCGAACAACCCGGCTTAAGCATTTTGGGGGTGGTTAATCGGGTACGTATGAGCCCGATCCCAAGAGGTTGTCAGGGCCAGTAATGCTCCGTTGACGGACCGGGGATATAAGCTCGGGACGTTACAAATTTACTTTCTTTTTATCACATGATTTATAAAATTGATTATTATTATTATTATTTGTTTCCATGATACTCTAGAGCCAAGTTAATTATCGACGTGAAATAAGAGAGGACACAGCTTCTCAGTCAAGGTATTATTAAGACATGCTTAATTAGGAATGTGAAACAAATTTGAGAAATATCACCATCCACTGGAGAATTAAGAACCGAAATCTTCCTAATACAACAAATTGTAAGTCGCGACTCATGACAGTCAAGTAAGGATCAAGATCTCCAAATTCAACCAGGGTAACCTACTTGCATTGCGTTCAGGTGATGCCACTTGGATACGTGTGAGCTGTTGGAAATGCGAGCTCACGGCGAGCCATTATGCAATAAATGTTATTGCATATATCATTCCCTGATTTGAAACGAAGAATGAGTAATTTGCATAATAGGTCCCTTAGTACAATTAGGGTTATGTACCATGGCCATCTTAATAATCATACAACTGTTGATTCAACTATTGAATCATAAAGCCTGGTGCTTGGATGAATATTTAAAGAGTTACATTGAGGACTCATCAAGCACCGTCAAATGATTGTTAAGAGATGATCTTCAGCCTGAGTAGGAGATGGCAATCCTTATCTCTTTAGGATGATATCTGACCGACCTCTTGATGCAGGACCTCTACATAGGAATAGAGATTCGAAAGTGTCAGATTAGTTAGGTCAAAGAGTTGACTTAACGAGATCGAGATAACCAAAGTTCTCTATCGTATGCTGTCACTATACAGGCACGCATCCTCTAACCGGAGACAGATGTGTTACTATATGTCTAAGTATGTACATTTGGCAGACCAATAGGTTGATGACCTAACCAAGATCTATACACCGGCGCGCTGGTGTACATATAAGGGCATATGAGTAATACGATCTCTCAAAGGGATCATACAGGTTCAGTTACTGAACCGGAAGACATGAGCTCACTCATGAGATATTGGGAAGAATCAAATTCCATGCGTGTGGTCATCTCGCTTTGGAAGCTTGACTGAATTTGTAAGGTTTGATATATACTTTTGGAAAGTATATGATCAAGACCTAGGTATGATATATGCTTTTGGAAAGTATATGATCGATATCGACTCCCAATGATCAAATGAGAAACTTACTGATAAACCATGAAGTAAACAGTGTAAAGTTGATCTAATACTTCGTGCTTATTCTGAGTCTTCCAGTATGCAGGATGTACAGGTATTGGGCATACCTGAGGGTGATGTGATCATAAACGATTGTATAACGATGACGCTTCCATTTCTAGGGAGTGATGAAACGGGTCTGGATTTTAGTGACTCCTCTCGGTAGAGAAGTAATATGATCTTAGTCCAAATGTTGGACATTAATCTGAATATGATTCAGATGCAATGAGAAGATTAGATTTGCGGTCTTGATTCAATCAAGCATCTATGAGAGGCCCGCGATCTGGATTTGAGATATGATCTCAATATCCAAGTCACTATACGTGGAACAATACAATCGCCCTGTCCTTATCTCCAAATATCTGTGGAGAAATCGCATTATTCTTGAAGGGTTCGAGAATAATTCCATAAGATCTAAGCAATGAAGAAATGATGATTAAATGTGATTAATCATATTGACGTGTGAAGAAATTATCCAATATAATTAAATGTGATTTAATTATTATGGATAAGAATAATGTGGATAGAAATATCTAATTATTCATAATATATTATAAATGTGATTTATAATGTAATAGAGAGAGCTAATTATAATGTATGTGTTGACTAATTATTATGTGTATTGGATACACATTGTGTAATTAATTGACAATGTAAATTATATGTTGTTTTAGGTTGTGAATATGATTCGCAATTATCCCATGGAAAGATTGCAATATTCTCAAATATAATTGTGAATTATTTTTTAAGAATAAAATCCAACAAAATTTGTTGCAAATAAATAGAGAGAGATTTCCATGGAGATATGCAATCTCATGAATTATCATGAGATTGCCCTCCATTAGGAAAGAGGTGGGCGGCACCCATGTCCTATTTGGAATGGGTGGCCGTCCACCATGTTATACATGGAGATGTAATCTCCATGTATATATTCTCTCCTTATTTATTGGTTTAATTTAGGATTGATTTATATTTGATTTTGTCAAATATATTTTAATCCGAATTTGTTGTTTTTGACAACAACAATCTTGACCATTGGATTGACATAAATCAATCTCACCCATTGATTTTATATGTCCCATGGATTGAGATCCATGGATCCCAAAACCCTATAAATAGAGAGGCATACCATGCTCTCTATTTACATGCAATTTTGGAGCTCTCTCTCTCTCTCTCTCTCTCTCTCTTTCTTCATACACGATAGCCCTCTCTCCCTCTAATTTTGGTGGTCGTCCACCATACCCTAGAGGAGAGATTCGTCGACGCTCTCGCCACCGCGCCGCCGTTTCGACGTTCTTCGGTTCTTCGTCTTCTTGGTGTGCTACACTCGCGAAGGAGACGCTCGATCTCGTAAGACGAGATCAGGAGCAACCGTGCTTGGATCATCTTCTTGAATTGCGATGACAACGCGGTTCATCCCCGCGCTCGCAAGCGGTCTCACCGACGATCGGACTTGAGACAGGAGGTCTCTTCTCTTAGAGACTTGATCAACCACACTTCAAGAGGTATTCCTTATACTTATTGTGGTTATAGATGAAACGATTCAAGAAGTGTTCTTGTATCATGTGGTTTCATCATACGAAAATTTTTTAAATTCCGCTGCACCGAACTACTAGTACGACTAGTCGTTCTTCGTCGTATCAGATACGACGATCACGCTTCTGTGATGCGCTTAAGGATAATTCAATATCCTTCGTGAGCAACGTCTTTAGAAACTGATGCAACACAGAGGATAACTCTATTGATTACACATGGAAGGAGGTCGTTGAAGGATATGGAAAGATCTTTAAACGCATCACGGAAGCGTGAAAATCGCATCGTATGCGATCGAAGCGACTAATCACACTAGTTGCTCGGTGCAGGGGAATTTAGAAATGTTAAAGCGATGAAACCACATGATCAAAGAAAACTTCTCGGATTGTTACATATGAACCATAAAATAAGATGTAAGAATACCCTTTGAAGCGTGATTGCGGTCGTGTATCTAAAATAATAGACCTCCTATCTCAAGTATGATCTGATGAAAGAGATGATAGCGAGCGTGTTGATGAAACACATGCTCCTCACAATCCAAGTCAATGATCCAACTGGCGAATCTCTTGATCTCGTCGCACGGGATCTGATGTTTTCTTCATGAGCAAGATGTACCGAAGGAGACATAGATCAATAAGTGGTCGAAGCAACGACACTACAACAACTATTCTCTCTAGGGCACAAAGTGGACAGACACTTAGAGAGAGAGAGAGGTGGAGCGTGTATATGAGAATGAGAGAGAGAGAGCACTTGTTGTGTGTAAAATGAAGAGCTAGGATTGCCTCTTATTTTATAATATTTTAGGAGTCCATAAATCTCAATTCGTAGTCAACACAAATCCAATGGTTGAGATTGATTTATGTTTCTTTCAATGGCCATGATTTTAGTGTAAAAATATAAAAACAATAAATTACATTAAATATATATTGAATTATAATAAATATAAAATAATTTTAATTGAACCAATCGACCTTAAAGAAATAGGAAGGAGGCAATCCTCCTAACATAAGGGGGTGGACGACCCTCAATTCCAATTAGGACTTGGTGAACGTCCACCCTCTCCTAAAAGGAAGGTAGAAGCCATCTCCTTTTACATGAGATTACATTATTCTATGAATTTCTCCATAATTTTACAACAACATTTGTTGTAAAATATTTCAAAAAAATATTTTTTAAATTATTTTGGTGAAATATTAGTCATGCCATTGGAAATATGCAAATCACATCCACAACCCAAAATAATACGTAAATTACATTTTCAATTAATTATTCAATGTAAATCCAATTCACATAAACATTTAAATTGTAAAGGTTATTTAGAAATAGCTATCTCTTATCTATTATAATCACATTTATAATATATATGATCAATATGGATAGTGTTATTCACATTATCAATATCCATAATAATTAAATCACATTTAATTATATTGGATCATCATTCTCATGCATCTAAGTAATATAAATCAAAATCACATTATTCATGATAATTAAATCACATTTAATTATATGTATCACAATGCTTGAATACACATTTATCAATGGAATTATTCTTGAACTCTTTCAGGAATAATGTGCTTTCTCCACATATACTAGGAGATAAGGACATGGCGATCGTATGTTCCATGTATAGTGACTTGGATATTGAGATTACATCTCAAATCCAGATCTTGGAGGCCTCTCATAGATGCTTGATTAAATCAAGGATGTAAGTCTAATCTTCTCGTACATATGCATCACTTTTAGATCATTGTCCAACATTTGAATCAAGATTAGATTACTTCTTTACTAAGAGGAATCACTAAAATCTAGATATGTTTCATCACTCCCTCATAATTGAAGCATCATAGTTATACAGTTGTTTATGATCACATCATCCTCAGATATTCCTTATACCTGTACATCCTGCATACAGGAAGACCTAGAATAAACTCAAAGATATAGATCAATTTACATTATCATCTTTAGCGTTTTATCATTAAGTTTCTCATTCGATCATTGGGAGATTGTATCGACCATATGCTTTCCAAAAGCATATATCATACCTACAAAGTTTATCATGCTTCCAAAGCAAGACGACCATGCATGAAATTTGATCGATCCAAATACCTCACGAGTGAGCTCATGTCTTCAAATTCACAAGTGAATCTCTATGATCCCTTTGAGAGATCGTATTACTCATACACCCTTGTATGCACACCATCTCGCTGGTGTATAGACCTTGATTAGGCCATCAACCTATCGGTCTGTCAGATGTACATACTTAGACATATAATAATACATTTGTCTCCGGTCAGAGGATGCATGCCTATATCATGACAATATACGACAAAGGACTTGGTTATCTCGATCTCGTTACTCCAACTCATTGACCTAACTAATCTGACACCTTTAAATCTATATTCCTATGTAAAGGACCTGCATCAAGAGGTCGGTCAGATATCAGCCAATAAAGAAAAGTATTGCCATCTCCTAGTCAGTCTGGAGATCATCTCTTAGCAATCATTTGAGGTTCTTGATGAGTCCTCAATCTAACTCTTCAGATATTCATCCAAGCACCAGCCTCTATGATTCAACAATTTGAATCAACAGCTATATGATCATTAAGAAGTCCAAGGTACATAATCCTAATTGTATTAAGGGACCTTATAGTGCATTCATCCATTTAATCTCAGTCAGGGAGTTAAATAAACGAATAACTTTTATTGATAAATCAAACATTACAATAACATTTACTGTAAGAACGGTTCATCTCGGGCTCACATGGCTAACAATCTCCCACTAGCCCTCAGAACCATTCAGGTGCAATTCTTAAACCTATATTCATTACATGCTGGTCGAAACCTTTTGTGTCAAAGATTTGGTAAGCGGATCAGCAACGTCGTCGTCAGAGTCCACCATGGTGATGATAATGTCACTGTGTTTTTTGTATCTCATGAATGATGTGGTATTTCGTTTCCATGTGCTTGCTCTTTTAATGTCGTTTGGGTTCCTTCGCATTAGCTATGGCTCCCATGTTATCGCAGAGTAGCAAGATGGGAGTATCAGAGGAAACTACGCCAAGCTCCAAGATGAACTTGTGCAATCACACCGCCTACTTTGCAGCATCTGATGTGGCAATGTATTCTGCTTCTGTTGTTAAATCTGCTATAGTGTCATGCTTCTTACTTCTCTAGCTCACAACACCGCCATTCAATAGGAACACAAACCCTGATGTCGACTTTCGATCATCAATATCAGACTGTAAATCAGAATATGTGTATTCTAAGACTTGGAGATCACTATCTCCGTAGACCAAGATGTAATCTTGTGTCCATACTAGATAGTGGAAGATGTTCTTCACTGCATTCCAGTGTTGCTCTCTATAGCAAGATTGGTAATGGCTTACCACTCCCATTGCATGGCAGATATCTGGCCTTGTGCACATTATGACGTACATTAAGCTTCCTACAACTGATGCGTAGGGGCATTGATTGGTCCGCTAGGTACATGGTGTAATTTGTACTTGTTATAATATGGGTACTTAGCGAATCATTCAGAACCAAGAGAAGATCTCCGTGAAGAGTGTCTCAGCTTTAATTTATATCATGAGCAAGTCTGGGTCGAACATAGGGAGGCAAAGGACCAACTTCGGGTTAATTCAAAAACTTAGGTCTAGATTTCCAATGCGGATTTTTTTTAATATTTTTTAATGCAAAGTGAATGCGATTGCAATATGCAGGTGAATTAAGTTAATAAGAAAGCACATAACTTAGTCAACTTAATTTTAATAGGAAATAAGTGTAATCTTATATCTTTTTTCTAGAAACCTAATCCCATGATGAATGCAGAACATATTTTAAAAATTTTAGGAGTTAAAATACAATAATGAATAATACACACTTTTTATGATTTTTTACGCAATATTTCACATAAACAGAATGTAAAAATTATGAAAATTTTACTGGAATATACACATGATGCAAGGAGGTTACACAATTTTTTTGGAATTTCCTGACAATGTTTGAATTTATTATGCATTTTTTAATGGAAACAGAGTGATTGCAAGTAATTAATTACTAATAAATCCATATTATCAAATTATGCAAAGTGTGGATTATCCCAAGAAGTTATTTATATAATTAATCCAGAAGAGTTGAAATTTCACAAAAATATCATCTATGGATTTAACTAAAAATCATTTACTAAAATCACAAAATAATTTATTTAGGACACAAGACAACTCAATTTATATGAATTTTGGATAGTAATTCATTCACATTTCAAGACATCATTTCTAATTTTTGTGGAATTTTTGGAGCATCTTAAATAAAATATCAATTTAAGACCTCGCAATGGGTAAAATATGATTTTTTTCACTTAAACAATTTTTAGTTAATTACCCAAAGATCATAAAAATATAAATAAATAGATAAATGACTGAGGGTTAGTTGCTCAACATCATGACATATTTCGTTAAAATAAACGATGCAAAACAGATGCCAAGATTAACAAGCAAACATAAGGGTGTTTGTGCAAAGCATAAATTCAAAACTTCAAAGCAAAGTTTGCACAGGTATGTTTTGGAAAATATAAAATCTTGAAAGTTAAAATATATAATTTTTACAAAAAATAGGGGGGGGGGGAGGGACCTTCTTCTTCCTTCCTTGCGATTGGATCACAATTCTTGGAGGGTGGCGGCGGCAGCAACCCGTGCGTGGGAGGAGGAGGGCCTGTTCAACAGGGGGGACATAGCGAGGAAGTGCGGTGGGTGGTAGTCCTGCAGTTGAGGCAAGGATGAAGGATCGTTGGCGGAGGAGATGGCAGGCACTGGGAGCGGTGATGGCTTGGAGGGGCACCGCTAACGATCGCTTGGACTGGAGCGGAGGAGCATGAGTGTTTCACGCGTGCCTGGCGGCGTGCTGGAGGTGATGAAGGCAGCGGGCGGCGTACGGCTGGACGGTGTGGCTGCGCGACATGGAGAAGGAGGGACTATGCATTGTGGCTGCATAGCCTGGAGGCAGTGGCGCAGAGGGCCACGCGGCGGTGAGGCCTGCCGATGGCTACGGGAGGACGGCGACGGAGCTGTCGGCGGTGGAGGAAGGGGGGCGGTGCTCTTTTTATTATTATATTATTTTTTTGTATTTTGATGCTGTTGATTTTAATTATTTTTTTGATTTTATTAAAGAGAGAATAAATAAGAGATGAAAAGGATGACAGTGTGGTGGTGATATGCAAACATACAAATGAAGGTGTTTGGGTGGTGATGTGTTGTGATAAAAATGAGAAAATGAAAATGACGATGAATGATAAAAAGGAGATAATTACCTACGATGGAAGCATGAGCATGTGGTGTGCTTATGAGAAGCACAATCTTCGTTCGGATCGTTGGCGAGCGATGAGCTCGGGCAGTGCGTGGATGTAGCTGCGATGTTGGCCAAGAAACCAACAGATCTCATCGGAGAGAGGGTTGTCGTCTCTTGACCGTGGTTGTATCGATGTCACTGATTCAACTCTGGGAACTAGACTCTCCTCACATAAAGATGGTAAAGGCAAAATTGAGGAGAATGAGATGTATAAAAGAGAATAAAATGGGAGTTAGAAAAAATGGTGGAATGATGGAGTTGAATGGGAGGTAAAAAATGGTAGTGTTGAATGGAGGTTATTATAATGATGGAGTTGAATGGGAGTTATTGTAGAGAATGAAAAATAAATAAAAGCAAAGAAAAAAAATAAAGTAGGCTACTAAAATACAATAAAATAAAGAGAAGAAAAAGAGTGTGGAATTTACAAAACAAGACAAACATATGTACACATTTTTTTACTTTTCTAATTTTAATTTTTTGTACAATAACAACAACAAAGCCTTTTCCCACAATTAAGTAGGGTCGACTACATGGATTCTTCGCCTCCATTCAGATCTATCGTGGATCAATCCCGGGCTTATATCCACAAAACTAAGATCCCTTCGTATAGTCTCTTTCCAACACTTCTTAGGCCATCCTCGTCCTCTCTTAGCCGGCTCAACATCCCAACACTCACATCTACTAACTGGTGCATCAGTTGATCTTCTTTGCAAATGACCAAACCATATTAAGTGATTTTCATCTTATCCTCGATCGGAGCTACATAAACTTTCTTTCTGATTGCATCATTCTGAATCCGATATTTACGTGTGTGTCCATACATCTACCTTAACATTTTCATTTCTGCTACAACCATTCTCTGCACATGTCTATGGTTCACAGGCCAACATTCAGATCCATAGAACATAACAGGTCTTACAGTTTCTTTGTAAAACTTTCCTTTAATTTTTAAAGGAATTTTCTTATCACAGAGGACTACAGAGGCTCCTCTCCACTTTAACCAGTTTGCATTTATTCTATGAGTAACATCTCCATCAATTTCCCCATCATATTGCAAAATAGATCCCATATATCTAAAAGAATCTCTTTTCTGAATGTTATCATCACCAATCTTCACCTCAATTCCTTCACCATTGCTTCCATCAAAGGTGAGCTCCATATATTCTGTCTTAGCTCTACTTATAGGAAATCCTTTAGTCTCCAACTCATGTCTCTAGATCTCAAGCTTCGCATTACTCCATCTCTATCTCGTCAATCAACACAATATCATTAGCAAATAACATGCACCAAGGTAACTCATCCTGAATGTGACTTGTCAACTTGTCCATAATCAAGTAAAAAGAAATGGACTCAAAGATGAACCTTGATGTAAATCAATGTTGATGTCAAAATAGCCGGTCATCCCAGACAGGATTCTTACACAAGATAACGCCCTATCATACATGTCCTTTATGAGGTTAATGTATAGGAGAAGTACCCGCCTCCTCTCCAAAACTCTCCACAATATCTCTCGTGGGACAGAATCATAAGCCTTCTCCAAATCAATAAAGATTGTATGGAGGTTCTTCCTTTTAGCTCTATAAATCTCCATTGTTCTCCTCAGCAAATGGATGGCTTTAGTAGTTGAGCGACCTGGTATGAATCCGAATTGATTTTCTTTTACGTTGGAAACTTGCCTCAACCTTCTTTCGATCACACGTTCCCAAATTTTCATAGTGTGACTCATCAGCTTGATACCTCTATAATTTGAACAATTTTGAATGTCTCCTTTATTCTTATAAAGAGGCACCACGATACTCCTCCTCCAATCTTCAGGCATTTTCTTACTTTGCCAAATAACATTGAATAGATTTGTAAGCCAAGTCAAACCACCTCACCTAAAACTCTCCATACTTCTACAGGGATGTCATCTGGTCCTACACCTTTCCCAGGTCTCATAACCTTCAAAGCCTCCTCTACTTCCTTTCTTTGTATCCATCTATAGCTTGCACGATTCAAGTAACTTTTGTTACTAACTAGATCACCAAAAATGATCACGTTAATTTTTTTGTATTTTTAATAAAAGATATTTACAACATAAAAATAAAATAAAATATTAGGAATAAAATACAACACAATAGTGGTTTTTTTTGGATTTTTTAGTAATTAGAAAAATAAATAAAAAATGAAGAAAGAATGAATATTTACATTATATACAATGTACACCTATGTTCCAAAATCCATATTTTACAACGAGCTCCAGTTTTAATGAAACTACTTTCATTGGATAGATAATTTTCTAACTTGAACTTTTAAAAGTGAGTTTGTGAATTTGGCATTCATACAGAGCGGGAATTTGGCCGGGAAGTTGGACTTGACGACATTTTCTCTTTGAGATCTAGGAACATTTATTTGATATGATATTTATTTTATATTTTTGTTTTTTATATTCATTTTTATAAATA
The DNA here is from genome assembly GCA_037367405.1 of Ottelia alismoides. Lineage (NCBI taxonomy): Eukaryota > Viridiplantae > Streptophyta > Magnoliopsida > Alismatales > Hydrocharitaceae > Ottelia > Ottelia alismoides. The sequence goes on from JAZKJV010000232.1 coordinate 699,235, forward strand.
TGTTGGAAAAATAATTAACTGAAAAGGAGTTGAATGAATTTATTAAAAAAATATGAAGTTTTGGACTATTTACAGGTGAAAAACTCCTTTATTTTGCGGCTTTTTATTATTAATTTATTGTATACAATATAATATGTAATAATTAGTGTATTTTATTTACAAGAGTCATTTTATTAATCTATTGATTTTATGGATATTTATTTGAGATTTTTACTCAGGGATTTTTCTAAGATCAATATATTGAGATGATAAATCGTGGATTCATCACCCCCTATACTTAATCTCTACTAGTCCTCGAGCAAATAAAGAATGAATAAGTTGGATTAACCCTTGACCGTGCATGTGAATACAAGACTTGATCCGTCAAAAATTCTCGGTTTTAGAGATTCTAAAATTCTAAGCTAAACCAAGCTCTAGTCAAAAGGTATCCAATTTCCCCAATTATCGGACTCTCTATGTATACATATATAATAGGGATATGACTTTAAGTGTGGACTTCAGTTACAAGAGTAGAGTCGCAACGTCACCCAAGGTTCCAATACAAGAGACTGTCCTAAGAACCCAATACTCAATACTAGGGAATAAACCATTTCTTGCATCCAATCCACCGTCTCTATAGTTGTCAGACTTAAAAGTGTAGATGGAAGGCCAGTTGATGGAGGGCATAGGATTGTGTCATTTCTTCTCTCCCTCTCATTGGAAAAGATATCCTCTCGAGTGCCTTATTAACTCAGCATGCGTATTTTTTTTGGTTGTTGATCAGTGTATCCGTTAAGAGAAGTTAGATTCATCTGCACTTGTTTTCTTGGGAGTACAACGGGGTGTGCCTTTTTTGAGTACCTAATATACCTTCTACACCCAGACTTGTAGCATTTACGATACAGAGCCCTTTTTTGGTGCTAACCCGACTCTTGGTCCTAATAGCGATGGTCCAAGTAAACACTTTGAAATGGTTGGGAGCGCTCGCCTTTGGTGGAAGCCCTTTGATATTTGACTTTGTACGGTGAGAGCTTTTCAACATTTATATTTCATTTCATTGCTTTTTTGGCTAGTTCCATTGCTTTTACCAAGTGTTGGCGCATAATGATTAACAAAATTTTTTAGATTCATCACACCATGGCACATAGGTAAATATCAAGAGATAGTACAAGAATCATGTTCTCATACTGGCTAAAGGTGTTGACACTCAGGTTTTATGAAGCCTTCATTGATTTTATCTCATCCTTGAGCATCATAAAATCAGGTCCAAACTCAAATCCCTCATCCCAGTTCCTCAAGTGAAATTTCAGCTCATCTCATCATAACTGCAGTCGTGTATGTGAGGTGCTGATCATATTATTAAGGTAGAGACTAAGCATGCAATATAGCATACAAATCTTTTCAACTAGGGAAATGTGAATAATTAAGTCAAAGACCATAATGACTAAGGCTGGTTAACTCAAAATCTCAAGATCTCATAAACCAAGTGTTCTTGAACTTCACTAGTCTTGTGTGAATGTGTCAGGGATTAAATGAACTCATTAGTTAGTTTTTTTGTGATTTTTTTGAAAAAAGAAAGGAAAGGAAGAAAGATGTTTTTTTTAAAAAGGGTTTTTTTTCTTTTTTTAATTTTCTTTAAATATATATATATATATATTTAAAAAAATTCTTTAAAAGTAGATAAAGAAAGAAAAGAGAGAGACTTTTTTGAAAAATTTTTTTTGAAAAAGTTTTTTAAAAGCATTTTTACCAATTTTATCCACATCATAATTATTGTATAATATATACAAAAATACAAAAGTACGATCTATAGGTAAAGTATATATGTAATATATAAACTCCCCTTATACTTAGCATGTGATATGTCCTCAGAGCACAAGAAGTGAGAAAAAGACATAGTTCATGGTAAGGGTAGGAGAGCTAAAATAATTAAAAATATAGAAGTTGATCCACACCCTATACTTAGGCTTTGATAAGCCTAAGTATAAGACATGGGTAAGTGTGAGAATCGATGTGATCTGGAGAATACACAGAGAAGGGAGAATATACAAGAATGAATGAATCTTCTAAGCTGTTGAATCTTGATGATGCATCTTCATGAAGAGTAATATGATGTATCTGCTCTATGCTCATTCTTCGTGAAGTTGATGATCTCAACTTGGACTAACTACTCTTTTGAATCTACAAAATGATTTAATAGTTGTCCATTTACCACATGAGGCTGTGCACCATTTGTGAGATCAGCTATCTCTACACTTCCATTCCCGTGCACTTTCTTAACAACAAAGGGACCCGTCCATTTAGATTTGAGCTTCCCATGGAGCGTCTTCAACATAGCATTGAACAACCATACCTTTTGCCCATGTACAAAGTCTTTGCACCTAATGTACTGATCATGCCATCTCTTTACTTTGTCCTTATAAATCAAACGGTTGTCATATGCCTTGTTTCAAATTTCCACGAGCTCGTTCAAGTTCAAGTCTCGACAAAGCTTCCCTAGGTGACAACTCTAATTAATCTGCTTACTTGCCCATTCAGATTTGTGAATCAGCTCTGCCGGCAAATGGCATGGCTTGCCATAGATCATTTTGAATAGTGAAGTGCCCAATGGTGTCTTGTAGGCTGTCCTATAGGCCCACAAAACTTGGTCTAAGAGCTGGAACTAGTTCTTCCTATCGGGAAGAACCAACTTTTGCAAAATACTCTTCACCTCTCTGTTCGAAACCTCTGCCATTCCATTGGACTGTGGGTGGTAAGGACTAGTAACTATGTGCTCAAATCTGTAGTTCTTAGCTAAAGATCTCACATCTCGATTCACAAAGTGGCTACCCCCATCTGATATCAAAACTTTTGGTACCCCAAACCTAGAAATAATATGGTCTCTCACAAACTTATAAACAGTCTTACTGTATGTGGTTCGGGTTGGGATAACCTTCACCCACCTAGATATATAGTCAATCGCCAACAAGATGTACTCATGTTCTTGGTTATTGGGAAAGGCACCCATAAAATACATGCCCTATGCATCAAAAACATCACAACTCTGTCCAACTGTTCCTCCCATCCTTTGACAAATCGGGCACGACCATACAAAATCAATAACATCTCTAAACAAGGTCGGCCAATACAATCCAAATTGAAGAACTTTGTGAGCGGTTCTCTTCCCCGAATGGTGTCCTCCATCCTCAAGTGAATGACAATATGTGAGGATACTCTGATACTCCTCATGAGGAATACACCTTCTCCAAACATAATCTAGACCTTCGAAGAAAAGGAAAGGATCATCCCAGTGATATCTCCTCGAATCTGACTTCAGTCAGTCAATGTTGTTCCTAGTTCAACCATGGGGAACCTGCTTGGAGACAAGATAGTTCACCATGTTGGCATACCACAGGAGTAAGTCAATAACACAAATTGACTCGTCTGGTAAGGTCTCTCTAATCCGCTCATAATCAGGAGAATCCTTAAGTTCAATATGAGAAAGATGATCAGCCACAATATTCTTCACTCCAGGGTTATCTTTTATCTCCAAATCAAACTCCTAAAGGAGCAAAATCCACCTAAGAAGATGCGTCTTCACGTCCTTCTTTTCCATTAAGTATGGAATAGCTGTGTGATCAGTGTAGATTGTCACCTTAGAGCCTAAAATATACGACCTGAACTTCTCAAGGGCCCATACTACAGTGATCATTTCCTTTTCAGTAACGGTGTAATTCTTTTATGTAGGGTCTAATACTTTGCTCACATAGTGGATCGCAATTGGGATCCCCTCTCATTGTTGTCCTGACACAACCCCTATAGAGAAATCTGAAGCATCAGTCATGATCTCAAAGGGGAGAGACCGATCAAGAGCTTGTAGGATAGGAGAGGCAAAAATCTTCCTCTTCAAGGGCTCAAAGGCCTCCAGAAACGTATGATCTACAATGAACTCTGTGTCTTTCCCTAAAAGCTCAGTCAGTGGGCGAGTGATCTTTAAAATCCTAAATAAATCTCCTATAGAATCCAACATGCCCTAGGGATGACTGCACTGACTTCACATTGGTAGATGGATCGAGTTTCTTGATCACCTCCACCTTGGCAGGGTCAAGCTCCATTCCCCTTTTGGAGATGACATGCTACAACACAATACCCTCCATTACCATAAAGTGACTCTTCTCTCAGGAGAGTACCGGATTCACCTTTCTAAACCTCTTGAGGACTCGGTCCAAGTGCTCTAAACATGTATCAAAGGAATCACCATGAACTGAGACGTCATCCATGAATACTTACCAAAAATCTCCCACCATCTCGGTAAATACGCTGATCATGCACCGCTGAAAAGTGCCCGGGGCATTGCAGAGCTCCAATGGCATGTGCCTGAAAGCGTAAGTGCCGAATGGACATGTGAATGTAGTCTTTTCCTGGTCCTCAGGGGCTATATCTATCTTGTTGTAGCCAGAGTACCCATCAAGAAAATAGAAGAACTCTTTCCCTACGAGTCTCTCCAAAATCTGATCAATAAAAGGCAAGCGAAAGTGGTCTTTCTTGGTTGCAACATTCAGGCACCTGTAATCGACACAGATGCGCTATGACATGGGTACTCATGTTGTGATCTCTACCCTCTCCTCATTGGTGACCATCTGAATTCTCGACTTCTTCGGAACAATATGAAGCGGGGACACCCACTTAGAGTTAGAAATAAGATATATAAACCATGCCTTGCATCATTTTTCAATCTCTTTCTTCACTACTTCCCGTAGATAGGGATTAAGTCTCCTTTAGAACTCACAGGAAGGTCTTACATTATCCTCAGTAAAAATGTGGTGTGAGCAGAGAGCGAGATTGATCCCCACAAGATCTGACACTGTCCAGCCTATTGCTTTGTGGTCCCTCTCTAAGACCTTTAACAACCTAGACTCTTGTTCTAAAGTCAAGTTTGAACTAATGATAACATGATATCTCTCTTTGGGTCACGCAAAAAAGGCATACTTAAGTGTAGGAGGTAGTGATTTCAATTCTGGTAATGTGGTATCATCAATCAAATCTAGCTGAACTGAATATGAATCTGGTTCCATGCTGCATGAAGGTGGGCTAAGCTGCGTAGTATTCGCCACCAACTCAGAAGTATCGGGAGTCGGATCGCCAAAGAAACATGGTAATGCGTCCAAAGCCGCGTCCGACTCGTCATCTATGTCCCATGATCGTTCTGAAGGGGGGTGGAACTGACAAATCCAGATGGATCTCTATGTCATCACAGGAATAGGTAGATTCATCTCTAACAAGATAAGACAACACATGGCAAATTGCATCATCCACTATGTCCTTTCCAGATGAAAGGGTCTTACTCTGTCCTGAAGGAACCTGTCTCCAAATCCCAACGGTGCTAATCATTCTGCAATCTACCTCTGAAGATGAGTACTCTGTGCTACTCTTTGAATCGGGTCACTGACACTTAGTTTGCTTCATCTCAAGGTTCACTTCTCCGCCTGGAGAACAGAACTTAATCATTCCTGTACCATAATTGAAAGCTGCACCTGCAGACCTAAGGAAGGGCCGTTCGAGAATGATTATGAGATTCTCTCCAATGATTGGGGGTTCCCATGTCCAAGACTATGAAGTCAACCTGATAGTTTTGCCCCTCAATTGAGATAACGATGTTCTTCACTCCCTTAGGTCTCTTCACTGAATGATCTACGAATTGGATTAAAGCTCTGTATTTGCGAAGTATTCCCAACTCCAATTTCTGATATAATGCTAAGGGAAGTAAGTTGATTGAAGAACCGTTATCCAAGAGTATGCGTGCAAACGCGATGTCGTCAATACGACTCTCCACATAGTGAGCACCCATGTCTCTCTTGTTCCTTGGTAATGTCTAATTCTTGAGACAATATATTGTGGCCATTGACAAGATGTGTGTCTTTACATTTTGGTTCTCTTTCTTCCTGCTAACCCTAGTAGGCGTGCATCTCACCTTAAGGTATTTATGGAATTTAGTATGGTTAACCACATAGTCATCAAATGGAACTTTACAATGATATTTTCTTTACAAAATCATGCCACATCGGGGTCATCTTTCTGAATCTTGTTGATGCACTTTCCTGCCGTAAGAGAACGGGGTAAAGAGATTGAAGCTAGAGAAACAGAAGATGAAGAATCTGAATCATGAACTAAAAGATCATTCTTGGCATTAATGGAAACACAGTTCTTCATATATGAATCTTTTTGATGCAACATAGGATTAAAATATAGACTGTCTACTACAGGTTGTTGAATAGAAGCTGAAGTGGTATCTTCCACAACCGGAGATGCAAGGCCCTTCATAGACTCGGAAGTATATCCATGATGCTGATGCTGCATAAGTGATCTCCTTCTCCTCTCATCTCCCTGAGTAAAAATCCTCAAATGGTGCTGATGGGGCTCCGAATATGTTGTCTCTCATCCTCATACTCTAAAGACTCCTCAAGTAGAGCTCCAGAGATGCTCCTCCTCATGCCCCTTGCTCGGTCAGGTACGATCACGACCCTTATGCTTCTGAGTGACATGTGATTAGCCTCTTCATACGAAAGAATCTCATGTTCAGATTTAGGAGATGCTGAATAGTATAACTAACCAAAGTGCTGCTGAGAACTAGATCGGTTCAGGCTATTGGGCTTAGCCTGAACTTGGGTTGGGATAGAGGTAGAGGGTGCAGACTACTCATCTCACAATCTGGACAGGTGGTTGACATCCACCTGTAAGTCATGAATTTTGTTCCAGTAGGAACTGAGCTCATCAAGTATCTGTTGATGTATATCCAAGGGACTAAACGAAGAAGGAAGGGGATAAGACTAGGAAGAAGAACGGGAAGATTAGCCCTGTTGGCCAGGGTACTGCCTCTGCTGTTGCTGCTGGGGTGTTTGCTGAAATTGCGGGCCCTGTTGGCCTGCTTGGTAATGGCCCTATCGGCCATACTGCTGGTACTATTGTCGTTGCTGCTGGGGTGGCTAGAATCTAGGGCTCTGCTGTGAAGGAGGTGGTACAGAGTTGAATGCGGTGTTGTAAAAGGTAGGGGGACGCTTGTAGGCATGTCGGTCCCCCGTACTTCCCTATCTGGCAAGGTCCTGAGTATACCATACTCCATTCACTTCCCAAACTGGTGGAGGCTCCTCCTGAACTGTCTCTGCTGATGGAGGGGGCTGCTGGAAAGAGTGGGCGTAGGACTGGTCCTGCTCCCATGGCTGGGGTATACTTGACACCAATTGCTCCTGAACATGGTGAACTCGGTAAACAGGAACAATGGGTGCAACCACGACATGTATCCTTATCTTAGATACCTTCTCAGTCAACTCCTCCATTTGCTTAAGAATTTTGGAGATGCTCTGGTCTAACTCATCAATCATCCTATCAATCCTCTCAAGTACTATAAACTTGTCTGCAATAAGCCCCATGGTGGGGATCACGTCTTGAGAGAGATCAACTACAACTAACTTTCCCCCTCCATATAAGAGTGAATTAGGGGAATCTGTATAGGTACTGCTGGCCATTTGTGAGCAGCTGGTTTCAACCATCTGCTCGAATACCCATCCAGACGGTATCCGATCCTCGTGATGTATAACTGCTTCCATAGACAACGCTCACTAAACCTTGCATCTCAGGTTTTGAGACCAGTGAAGAACGACTGGACCAAGATATTGTCATCTAGTCCATGACAGGGATACTTCTACGGGATGTCCTTGAACCTCTCCCATGCATCACAGAAGGCTTCATGGGGTAACTTGGAAAAGCTCTTAATGCGTGTCCTCATCATGTTAATCCTACTTAGGGTGTAGAAATTCTTCAGAAATAGGTCCTTGAACTGAGCATAAGTGGTGACTATAACTCCAAGATTGTTCAACCAGTAGTCGGCTTTGCTACCCAAGGCAAAGGAAAGGGCTATGAGCCTTATATAATCCTGACCCTAGGATGTCTAAGGTTAGCGCAAACGAGCTAGAAGTCCCTTAGGAATGCATATGACCCCTCAGAAGCATTTCCATCAAAGTGTGGCAACAAGTTCAGAAATTGCAGGTTCAACTCAAAATCAACTTCAGGTTCGGTCGGACTCAAATAATTCTGAATTTGGTATTGTCCAGGATTATACGCCGCATCCATTGGTAGTTCCACCCCAACATTAAGCTATCCTAACCGAGCTCTGAGTAATGCATGTTTCTTCTCAAATGCAGCTAATATGGCAAGTGCCATTCTCATCGGGTCTTCGAGGTGTTCTTCTTCCTCTTCTTTCTTATTTGGAGGCATTTTACTTGAATCTTCTTTAGGCCTACATCAAAAATGTATTCTTCATTAGAAGAGGATTTATGAATCAAGATATTCTCACCGAGGTGAAGGTCTTCCTCGGTGAGGTGGGAAGAGAGAAAGGGAATAGTTTGGGAGTCTCGAGAGTGGGTGATCATGGGCTCAAGAGGGTCATGAGTCCACGTAGATCTAAGTTGCACCTGAACCTTTGAATATGTACTTCTTGGAGGGTTCAACGAGAGATTCACAAAGCCTGAATAAATCCCCCCAATTAGTCATCTTTGATTTCAAAAGAACCTATTAGAACACAACATTCAATGAGGCGCTAGTTCTACGGTGCACGTAAATGTACGGAGTTAACTAACACAATACAAACGTAATTCAAACCCTCAACTTCACCAACTCGACACATGATGACTGTAGAGGTTCGTCTGATTTATCTGGTTAATTTTAAGTGGTGATAAATGTAATCTTTGAAAGATTAATGAGATGTAGGTGCATGTATTTTCCTATAAACTGGTCTGGTTCTTCCGCCTAGTTGGACCTACTTCTAGCTAGTATAGGAGTAAGTGTAGACCATATAAATACAACTACTCGTTCCTTGAGGACAAATCCTTAAAAGGCATCCTCTAAACCTCCCACTCTACTAAGGAAATCTGAACCGTTTATTGGCTACCCATAGATCCTCACTGAGAAGTAGCTAATCGCCTAAAAAGAAAGAACCATTAGTCTATATCAAAATCATGGCTTGTCTCTATCCTAGGGTCGTCTCTCTCTCACTTGCGAGTAAATCAAACAATGAGCGCTTTATGCATCCGTGAATAAGGTTCTTTTTAATCCAATTTTTTAATCACCTGATCAATTCAATCCCAATTTTAGAGTTAGGTTATCACTTGAAATTTATCTAAGCACAATAAGGCATGTCTACCGTTCAATCCCAATTTCCTTTTTTATCTTAAGTTGTAAAACAAAAGAGGAATCAGAAATCAGAATGTAAACGTGAAACAATGATGCATGCTCACAAGAAGGTATACTTACAGTGACTCCGAGCACTCTCCATGCATTATGCAAAACTGAATTTTTAAATTTACATAAATGCATGCAGATCGAGAAAATCACACCTAAAAATATACTATTAGCGGGGAAGAATTGAGTTAATTTGAGCTAAGTAGTACGTGTCCATGTGCGTCTCATTGTGAATCTTAATAGATAAGTGAACCTTATAAGATATAGGTGGCCTAAATTACGATGGACACAAACAAATTTGATGTTACACTACCATGTGCCTAACCTTAATTTCGCCACTCAAGTCGATCCGTACCCTCATCGGAGAGTGAAAGAAGTCTCGACACACCACACATGAGCTCTCAAACAAGAGCCGCTATAAATAAGCAAATTACCTAAATTATTACAACACAATAATTACAAAAATTTACAAAAATTGAAAAGTATCTCGAAAATAAATTAATTCCCTTGATCTTCAACAGTAGGTACGCTTCACGTCCGGTGACCTCCGATGTACTCCAAGGACCCTCGTAAGGAAAATAAAATTTATGTAGAGAGATACACAATAAAATATATACAATAATAAGCAGAAATAATTGAGAGAAAATTGAAATAAATAAAAGGCAGCTCAGGGGTCATACTACCCGAGTGAGTGAATATCTAAATATAATTTTTCAAATTAATGCCTAAGTCGTTTGCCTCCACAACAACAACACCATCTGATTGGTCTGATAAGCATATGGTATAATTTGTACTTGTTGTAATATGAGTACTTAGCGAATCGTTCAGGACCGAGAGAAGATCTCCATGAAGAGTGTCTCGGCTTTAATTTATATCCTAGGAAAGTCCGGGATTGAACACAAGGAAGCAAAGGAACAACTTCGGGTTAATTAAAAAATTTAGTTCTAGATTTCCAATGCGATTTTTTGTATTTTTTAATGCAAAGTGAATACGATTGCAATATGCAGGTGAAATAAGTTAATAAGAAAGCACGCAACTTAGCCAAATTAATTTTAATAGGAAATAAGTCTAATTTAGATAAATTATAATTTTTCCTAAAAAACTAATCCCATGATGAATGCAGAACATTTTTTTTGGAATTTTAGTAGTTAAAATACAATAATGAAAAATGCAAATGGGTTTTTCCATAATATTTCACACACACAGAATGCAAAATTTATGAAAATTTTACAGGAACATACTCATGATGTAAGGAGGTTACGGTATTTTTTTTTAAATTTTTCAGACAATATATGAATTTATTATGCATTTTTAATGGAAACAGAGTGATAGCAAGTAATTAGTTCGTAATAAATCCACATTAACAAATTACCTAGAGTGCGAATTATCTCGAGAAGCTACTTATATAAGTAATCCAGAAGAGTTGAAATTTCACAAAAATATTATTTGTGGATTTAACAAAAAACCATTTACTAAAATCACTCAATAATTTATTTAAGGTAGAATACAGTTCCAATTTATATGAAATTTGGAAAGTAATTCATTTACATTTCAAGGCATCATTTCTAATTTTTGTGTAATTTTCTAGAGTATCCTGAATCAAATATCAATTTAAGACCTCGCAATGGGTAAAATATGATTTTTTTCACTTAAACAATTTTTAGTTAATTATCTAAAGATCACAAAAATATAAATAAATAGACAAATGACAGAGGGTTAGTTGCTCAACATCATGACATATTTCATTAAAATAAACGATGCAAAATAGATGTCCAAATTAACAAGCAAACATAAGGGTGTTTGTGTAAAGCAAAAATTCAAAACTTCAAAGCAAATTTTGCACATGGACGTTTTGGCAAATATAAAAACTTGAAAGTTAAAATATATAAGATTTACAAAAAAGAGGGGGGGGGGCGACTTTTTTATTCCTTCCTTGCGGTTAGATCACGGCTCTTGGAGGGTGGCAGCGGTGGTGACCCGTGCGTGGGAGGATGATGGCCTTCTCAACGGGGAGGGGGGGGAGAGCTGGGAAGTGCGGTGGGTTGCTGGTCCTACAACTGAGGCGAGGATAAAGGAACGTTGGCGGAGGAGATGGCAGGCACTAGGAGCGGTGATGGCTTAGAGGGGCACCGCTAACGATCGCTTGGACTAGAGCGGAGGAGCACAAGGGGTCCACGCATGCCTGGTGACGTGCTGGAGGTGCTGAAGGTGGCGGGAGGTGCACGATTGGATGGCATGAATGTGCAGGCTGGAGAAGGAGGGACTGCACGCTATGGTCGCGCATCCTGGAGGCGGTGGTGCGGAGGGCCACGCGACGACGAGGCATGGTGATGGAGGAAAGGGGGGACCAATAGTGCTTTTTCTATTATTTTTTGATTTTTTTGTATTTTTATGCTCTTGATTTTAAGTACTTTTTTTTATTTTTTTATTTTCTTAAACATAGAATAAGCAAGAGATGAAAAGGATGATAGTGTGGTGGTGATATGCAAACATATAAACAAGTGAAGGTGTTTGGGTGGTGATGTGTTGTAATGAAAAAAGAGAAAATGAAAATGATGATGAATGATAAAATGGGGATAATTACCTACAATGGAAGCAAGTGCATGTGGTGTGCTTACAAGAAGCACGATTTTCGCCTGAGTCACCGACGAGCGATGAGCTCCGGCATGTTGGCCAAGAAGCCAACTGATTAGTCTACCCGAGTGAGTTAAAATCTAAATCTAATTTTTCAAATTAATCCCTAAGTTGTTTGCATCCCCAGCAACGGTGCCATCTGATTGGTCCACTAGGTACTTGGTATAATTTGTACTCATTGTAATTCGGATACTTAGCGAACCGTTCAGAACCGAGAGAAGATCTTCGTGAAGAGCATCTCGGCTTTAACTTATATCCCAGGCAAGTCCGGGGTCGAACACAGAGAGGCAAGGAATAACTTCGGGTTAATTTAATAACTTAGGTCTAAATTTCCAATGCGGATTTTTTGTATTTTTTAATGCAAAGTGAATGCGATTGCAATATGCATGTGAATTAAGTTAATAAGAAAGCACAAAACTTAGCCAAATTAATTTTAATAGGATATACATCCAATTTAGCTAAATTATTTTTTTAGAAACTTAATCCCATGATGAATGCAGCACACATTTTTTTTAAAATTTTAGGAGCTAAAATCAATAATGAAAAATGCACACTTTTTATGGGGTTTTAATCAATATTTCACACAAACAAAATGCAAAAATTATGAAAATTTTAGTGGAACATACATATGGTGCAAGGAGGTTATATTAATTTTATTGGAATTTTCTGACAATGTATGATTTTTTATGGATTTTTTTAAAGGAAATAGAGTGGCTGAAAGTAATTTATTCCTATTAAATACACATTATCAAATTAGCCAGAGTGCGACTTATGTCAAGAAGTTATTTATATAAGTAATCAGAAGATTTGAAATTTTGCAAAAAATATTTTCTGTGGATTTTATAAAAAATCATTTACTAAAATCACTCAACAATTTATTTAAGGCACAAGACAACTCCAATTTATATGAAATTTGGAAAGTGATTCTTGCACATTTCAAGGCATCATTTCTAATTTTTGTGGATTTTTTAGAGCATATTGAATAAAATATCAATTTAAGACCTTGCAATGTGTAAAATATGAATTTTTTCACTTAAACAAATTTTAGTTAATTACCCAAAGATTAAAAAAATATAAATAAATAGATAAATGACAGAGGGTTAGTTGCTTAACATCATGACATATTTCATTAAAATAAATGATGCAAATAGATGTCCAAATTAACAAGCAAACATAAGGGTGTTTGTGCAAATCATAAATTTAAAACTTCAAAGCAAAGTTTGCAAAGGGATGTTTTGGCAAATATAAAAACTTGAAAGTGAAAATATACAATTTTTATGAAAAAGAGGGGGGACCGACCTTCTTCTTCTTTCCTTGTAGTTAGATCATGGTTCTTGAAGAGTGACGGTGGCAACCCACGCGTGGGAGGAGGAGGGACTGCTCAACGGGAGGGTGGAGTTGGGAAGTGCGGTGGGTGGATGGTCCTGCAGCTGAGGCGAGGATGGAGGATCGTTGGCTGAGGAGATGGCTGGCGCTGGGAGCAGTGATGGCTTGTAGGGGCACCACTAACGTTTCTTGGACTGGAGCGGAGGAGCAAGAGGAGTCCGTGCACGCCTGACAGTGTGTCAGAGGTGCTGAAGGCGACAAGCCGTGCACGGCTAGATGGCGTGCCCACATGGTCTAGAGAAGGAGGGACTGCGTGTTGTGGCCGCACAGCCTAGAGGCGATGGCGTAGGATCACGCGACAACGAGGCCTGATGGTAGCTGCGGGAGGACGGTGGCGGTGCCGCCGGTGGTGGAGGAAAGGGGGGTCGGCGGTGCTCTTTTTTTAATATTTTTATTGATTTTTTGTATTTTGCCGTTGTTGATTTTAATTATTTTTTTAATTTTTTATTTTCTTAATCTAGGAATAAACAAGAGATGAAAAGGATGATAGTGTGGTGGTGATATGCAAACATATAAACAAATGAAGGTGTTTGGGTGATGATGTCTTGTGATAAAAAATGAGAAAATGAAAACGATGATGAATGATAAAAAGAGGATAATTACCTACAATGGAAGTGGTCGTATGTGGTATGCTTACGAGAAGTAGGGTCTTTGCACGAATCTCCGGCGAGCGATGAGCTCGGGCAGCGTGCAGATGCAACTGCGATGTTTTCCAAGAAGCCAACGGATCTCATTGGAGAGAGGGTTGTCGTCGCTCGACCATGGTTGTGTCGCTGTCACCGATTCAACTCTGGGAAATAGGCTCTCCTCACATAAATATGGATCAAAAGCAAAAATGAGGAGAATGAGATGTATAAAAAGAGAAGAAAATGGGAGTTATAAAAAATGGTGGAATGATGGAGTTGAATGGGAGGTTAAAAATTGGTGGAGTTGAATAGAGGTTATTATAATGATGGAGTTGAACAAGTGTTATTGTAAAGAATGAAAAATAAATAAAAGAAAAGAAAATAAAATAAAGTAGGCTACTAAAATATAATGAAATAAAGAGAAGAAAAAGAGTGGGGAATTTACAAAACAAGACAAACAATATGTACACATTTTTTTACTTTACCAATTTTATTTTTTGTATTTTTAATAAAATATATTTACAACATAAAAATAAACTAAAATGCTAGGAATTAAGTATAACACAACAATGATTTTTTTGGATTTTTTAGTAATTAGAAAAATAAAAAAATGGAGAAAGAATGAATATTTACATTATATACAATGTACACCTAGGTCCCAAAATCCATATTTACAAACAAGCTCCGATTTTAATGAAACCACTTTCATTTGATAGATAATTTTCTAACTTGAACTTTAAAAGTGAGTTTGGAGTTCATATGGAGCAGGAATTTGACTAGGAAGTTGGACTTTACAAATTTTTTTCCTTGAGATCTAAGAGCATTTATTTGAGGTGAAATTTATTTTATATATTTTTTATTTTTATGTAATTTTATAAATAAGTTATAAAAAGAATTAGCCAAAAAGGAGTTGAAATGAATTTATTAAAAATACATGAAGCTTTGGACTATTTATAAGTGAAAAACTCCTTTATTTTGCAACTTATTATTATTATTATTATTTTGTACAATATATTATGTAACAATTAGTGTATTTTATTTACAAGAGTCATTTTATGAATTTATTGATTGTATGGACATTTATTTGAGATTTTACTCGGGGATTTTACCGAGATCAATATATTGAGATGATGAATCGTGGATTCTTAGGCATCCATCCATGGCTTTCTTTTTTTCAACATTTTGAGGAGCCATCCCTTTAAACATGCAGATACCATGTCTTAAGAGAAGGATGCTTTTCTTAGAGTTATCCATATGGAAACGCTCCAAGATATTCTTAATGTACCCTTGTTGTGACAATCCCAAGATCTTTTTTTCTCGGTTTCCGAATAGCTTAAGACCCAAGACATAAGAGTCTTCCACAAGATCTTTCATCTCAAAGGTATGGGATAACCAAGTCTTAACACTATTCATCATCCCTATATCATTCTCAATGATAAGATTCTCATCTACGTAAAGTACGATGAACACAATGACACTCCCACTAAGCTTCTTGTACGCACACATTTCATCAGGATTCTTCACAAAATCATAACTCTTTATGGTTTCATCGAATATTAAGTTCCAGCTACAAGAAGCTTGTTTGAGTTCATAGATGGATTTTTTCAGTTTGCATACTTTACCTTAGTCAATTATGAAGCTCTGGGCTACTCCACACACACACACACATGCTCCTCGAGGAATCCATTGAGTAAATCTATCTTGACATCCATCTGTTAGATATCGTAGTCAAGATACGCAACTATAGCAAGTAGTGCTCTGATGGACTTAAGCATAGCCACAGGATAGAATGTCTCATCGTAGTTGATGCTTTCTCTCTGTGTGTATCTCTTGGCTATGAGCCATGCCTTAAAGGTCTCTAACTCCTGTTGAAGAGGATTTTTCACGGGTCTAAAATACGTCTCACACAAGGTGGAGACGCAGTCACTGTGGCGACCCGCAAGAAACCCTACTTCAAACAACAACTAACGCACAATGATGATCAAGTAATGAAAAAAAAATGCAGAGTTAAAATTTAATATAACTCTACAACAGATGTGTATAGTGCAAGTAGTGTAGAGTGTCAAACACCGGGAACAAGCAGGATAGATCAGGGAGTGGATGCACAAAAATGTGAATGTGATGTATTTGTCTATAAATGTGCTCTTTTTTGTGTGTTTGTAATTTGATATTTTTTATTTGATTTTTGATTTATATTTTTCTATTTTGATTTTTTATTTTCTGATTTTATATTTTCTTTTTACAATTTATCTTTTTATTTTTTCTTTTTTTAAAATAGATATAAATCTATATATAAGATATATACACAATATAGGCTAAAATAGATATAACAGCTAAAAAATAAAAACTTAGAGAATAAAATATTTTTGGGTTTTAGATATTTTTTTGTTCTTTTTATGATTTTTCAAGAATTTTTGCTAATTTTTATCAAGGTTGCAGAAAGCGGTAGTCGGTACTCGGTCGGCGGGGTCACTGATTAAGGATTAGTCGGCAGTCGGGCGACTAATCAGATTCATTAGTTGGTTTTGAATTTTTTAATTATTTTAAATATACAAATCATTTTTATACATAGATTTGTACATTTTGTATACTTTCATAATGAAATAAAAGAAGTAATTGCCTTTAAATATAACATTATTGCATATTAGAATAAGTTTTCTTATGCATTAACATAGATATGTATATTTTATATACTTACATAATGAAACAAAAGAAGTAAATGACTTTAAATATAACATTAAGTATATTTAGAATAAATTTGCTTTAAAAAAAGCAAAACACAAAAAAGTATAAAAGCTTGTTGTAGAAGTCGGTCGAGTAGTCTGCCAACTAGGTCGACTAGTCGGGCTGACCGACTAGTAGACGACTAGGCCTAGTCGAGTCGGCTACCCCCCCCCCCCCCCCACTCGACTAGTCAGACCGACTAGTCGGCCTAATCGGTCGATTTTTGCAAACTTGATTTTTATATATTTTAAAGTTAAAAATACCCGAAATAAAGGGTTAAAATAAATAGTCAAAATTAAGATGGAGATGAAAAATATAAAATAGTGTCAAAAATTCTCCAAATTAATTTTAATATATAAATAATAGTATAGAAAAATTCAAAGATAGAAATTATATTTTTTTGATTTATTAAGAAGTTTATATATTTTTATAAAGATTTTAGGGGTTTCCAATTTTTATGAGTTTACTTTTATATTTTTTAGTGATTTTTACCTGATGTTGTAAAATACTTAAAGAAATATAAAATATTTTTTTTGAATTTTTTCAAAAAGATTTTATAATTTGTGTGTATTTTATTTTGCTAAAAGGGACAAAAAGTGACATTTTTTTATTTTTTTATAAAATAAAATTAATGGCGTGAAATAACAATGCAACAGGAAGTTATCTCTATTTTTTGGGAGTTTTTTCGAGTTATATAGATGCATGAAATAAATACTAGAAACACAGAGAAACTATATTACTAGCAAGGGCATACGTGTAAATAATAGAAAGCTCTGGGACCAAAGTGCAATTTTTCAAAAAAATTATATAACTAAATATTCAAATTCATGGACCAATCACAGAATTTGAGACCCGAGAGGCCTCTCTGCAAAAAGGCCAAGCTCACGTGTCGAAACCCGTGAGCCACACTAGTAGGGGTTAAACTAAATTATCCAAAAATCCATAGGCCTATATGTAAATTTTACAAAAATTATAACATTCTGAAAATTGTTTCTGGACTGTAGAAATACTAAGAACCCAATGATCCAGCCGTAAAAAGTCCCTCACGTGAAGCGTCACATGAGGTGACGTGGCTAGGACTAGAAAGTAATGACATAAAAGCTTAGGGAGATTTTTACAGTACTACAAAATAATTAGAACTACAAACAAAAGTTTAAGTGCCATTTAAGAATTAACAAAAAATGGTCAGGTAGATCTACAAATTACCCAAGACTCTGTGCGGATCGGACGGTTCGGGGAGATTCACTTGCCATGCGTCGCCCTATGGTAGGTCGATGACGGTTCGCGATCCAAAGCACATGATTAGATCCTGGAGAAGGATTGGACGATGAAGATTAGATCACCTCGTAGATATGACAGTCTAGCGCAAGGATGATCCAGCAACCTTCAATCAAACTGGGCCTCGTTCCTGATTTGACGGTAGAGAGGAGAACATGAAGAACGTGGAAGAAGGCCCTCAAGGCGATCTTCTTCCGGCAAAATGTCTCCCCTCCACCGCTCTTTGAAGCTCAAAGATGATCCGATCGTATCCTGTAGGCATCCTTTGATGGTTGGTGGCGTCAAAACATGACGGAGATCACTGGAGTTCCTCCACGACATTGGAGAAGAGAGGAGGTACCAGGTGCCTCCGACAAGAAGCCAAAAGTTCCCCCAGGTGTGCTTTTTGCTCCAAGAACATGCAAAAGAGTTCTACCAAAATTGCGGAGATCGGAGGAGCTCCTAGAGGTGGAATGGGTGCAGGGGGTGTGAAATGAAGGTTTGCTAGAGCGAACTCCGGCGAACTGCGAGCGAGGTGATCTAATGCTAAGAAGCGAAAGGAAAATGTTGAGAATGAACCTAGGAATATATTTATTCTAAGAATGTAAAGAAAAAGGGTAGAAAATGGATATCAAGCAGCCAAAGGCTGCGAGATGGGGACCTCGACGCGGAGGCCGGTGAAGGTGGTGGAGACGCCTTAAAAACCAATTCTACGACACCCTAAAGGGGTGGCGAGGATCCTGTCACAATCCTCAAGCCACACGACGCATCGGGAGAGGAAGAAACATGTCAAAAGGGGTTCAAAAGAGAGAGGGAAAATCGGATGGGGTTTTGTACACGAGAGGTGACAGGCTCCGAAGAACGAAGGAAATCGAGCGAATCGATGCTCCAATCTCCGAAAAAGCACAAGGGTGTGAATCCTCGATGTTGGAGGACAAAAAGTGATGAATGAAGCGGGATGATTTGGTGAAAGACACGTCTCGAAAAATCCATGAATTTGGGACAAAACTCGATTCTGACTGCGGACCTCGGTCAGAGAGTTGACCGAAACGGGAAGATCTGGTTGGTCCACATGAACCAACAAGAAAAATCCCTGGAAAAAATACTTATAAAATCAATTAAAAATAATAAACAATTTTATTAATTTTAGGTTATAAAATGAAAAATATTTATTATTTTCTGAGTTATTTTATCAATATTTTTATTTATTTTTTAAGGCTTTAAAATGACAAGTTACTTTTTGAGGGCTATATATAGGTATATTCATCTATGTATTTTAATCTTTTATTTTTATTTTGTATTTATAATTTTAAAGAATTTAATTTATTATTTTATAAATATATAACTTAATTTTACACACGTAAATATAATTTTATTTTGATTTTATTATGTATTATATACAATTAAATAGATGTATTAATTCTAAAAGTATAAATATAGGTATTTTACCTATATGTTTTATACGAGTATTTTATTTTAATGTTTTTCTTGATATTATTATTCATGTTTTAATATGCACATATATTACAAATAATATTTACAAAAATATAAAAATATAAAATTATAAAAATAATACATTATAAAAATAATGAATAATAATAAAATGATTTTTTTAATCGGGTAAAATATACAATAAGGTCTGAAACCTAACTTTCACACTGCAACTCCAACAAATATGAAACCACATTCATTAAATAGCTTATTAAAAATTACACACAATTAACTGTTGATTTTGATATATTTTGAGTTTTTATTTGAGATATATGTGTCTCCGAAGTTGGGATTTTGGAATCTTATTCAGACCATAACTTTTTATCTATATATTATTTTTATATGAAATCAATTTTGTATTTTTCAATATTTAATTATCTACAATTTTCATGGACAAAGTTTCTTTCTTTAAAGTATAAAAAATGGAACTAAAAATAGGTCCCAAAAATGAATAAAATTGAATAAAAGTAAAAGAGATTTTATTTGATTTTGGCCCTTATCTCCCCCTACTTTATTCCTCATCGATCTACTCATCGAGATGCCTAGGTCTCAGGGTTTCGGGTCATAAAATATTTTCAATATGTATTCTTTTTCTTTTCATCACAAAATCAAAGTTTGGAGCTTAAGTCTGACCTTTGGAATTTAAGTGCGAGCGGAACCTTAGTGCCAATCGGACTTGAAATCCAATAGCCTTCGAGAATCCCAAAACTCTGCTCAAATCTCCTAAATAGCCAGGTTAAAATACTTCAAATCACAAACAAACCCTTATGACTATGAATCTGACTCGTACAGTGTAAGTGATGGTGGCTCTCCCCAAGTGAAACGATAAAGAGACTGACTTCTCCATCATGACAACCCAATGATTCCTCAATACAGTAACTCCTTCCTATAGGAGCGGGGTATTGATAAACCCAAAAATGGAGTGGTCGTGTATTCCACACAAGGCGGGAACACAGTCGAAGTGTTGACCACTCAAAATCCGGATCTAACCAACAATGAACCCACAATCAAATATCAAACAATGACAAATAATGTGGAGTCAAATTTATTTTTAACTCTACATAAAAGATGTATAAAAGCAAGTATGTAGAGAGTTCGAACACATGGAGCAAGGCAGAATAGATCTATGCAATGACGCACAAAATGTGAACGTG
The DNA here is from genome assembly GCA_037367405.1 of Ottelia alismoides. Lineage (NCBI taxonomy): Eukaryota > Viridiplantae > Streptophyta > Magnoliopsida > Alismatales > Hydrocharitaceae > Ottelia > Ottelia alismoides. The sequence goes on from JAZKJV010000232.1 coordinate 719,699, forward strand.
ATGTGTTGTCTACACTATGTAAATGTTTTTATGGGTTTTTAATTTTATATTTTTTTATTTTTCAATTTTTAATTTTGTATTTTGATTTTCAATTTTGTGATTTTATATTTTTCTTTTTATATTTTATATTTTTTGTATTTTCTTTTTAAATAATAGGATATATATACAATATAAGGAAAGAAAGGATAAGGTATTTATAAAAATAGAAAAAATGCTAAAAAATCAGAAAAGAAATTTTTTATGGTCCTTTTATAAATTTCTACTATTTTTGTGATTTTTGGGGAGTTTTTAGAATGTTTTTAGTATTTTTAAAAGCCAAAATAAAGAAAAACAGTGACTTAGCTACTCACAGAACTCAAAATGGGAGTGAAAAATAGGAAACAATATCAAAATTTTCCCAAACTAATTTTAAAATAAAGACAATAAAATAGAGAAACTACAGAAATGGAGTTTATATTTTTAGGATTTTTCTATGATTTTTTAGATTTTTATGAAGTTTTTAGGTGTTTTCTAATTTTTTAGGGTTTTGTTTTGAAATTTTTAATGATTTTTTGACTGACAATAAAATATGATAAGACACTTTTTTGTAAGTTTTCAAAACGTTTTTATAATTTTTATGAATTTTCTAATGCAAACTGTAGGAAAAATGCATGTTTTTGATTTTTAATAAATATGAAAATGCAACAAAAATGCAGTGCAAAAATATAGCGTGAACAAGCAAGTTAACAGAAGCTTATGCTAATTTTTTTTGGGAATTTTTCAAGTTAAAAAGATGCACCAAATAAATAGAGACAACATCAAGAAACTACACTACTGGCAAGGGCATAAGTGCAAATATGTAAACATCCGGTGGCCAAAGTGCAAGTTTCATACAAAATATATAACTGAATATTGCATTTAATGGATCAAATATAAAATAAAAGACCCGCAGGGGCACGCCCGCAAATTACCCACCACGGCACCTGGAAGGACCTGTTCGTAATTTTCAAAAATCCCAGGGGTCACTATGCAAATATTCCAAAAAGTTTATACTTAATATTGAAGTTCTAGGACTGAAATGAAATACGACAACCCTGAGGGGGTCCTGTGCAAAATGCCCTTCACCTCACGTATACTGGTCACGTGAGGTGATGTGGCCAGGACCTATTTGCAAATAGAAAAAGTTCGGGGGTCTGGTTGCAAATATTACAAAACTTTTTGAACTACCTATGAAAGTTTAAAGACTAGATAGAAATACAAAAATGCGGGGGGTGAAAAATGCAAAATACCCCTCGCGCGTGATCCAACGGTCGTGGCTGATTCACTTGACGCGTGGCGACGATCTGACGACCGATGGCGCTTTGCGTTGGATGACGAAGATTAGATCCTCGGGTGAAGATCTAACGGTGGAGACCGGGCACGATCCAACAACATCTGTGCGATATGAGCCTCCGCCTCGATCCAACGACGCTGAAGGCAAGAGCAAGAACCACGGAGGAACGCCGACGAGCCGAGGTTCTCCGAGGTCCTGCTCCGTCTTCGGCGGGCTTCTGGGCTTCAAAATGAGGCTGGAGCCTCCTGACGGTCTGGTCTAGCTCCTGGGGGCTTCAAAATACCTCGGCGGTGGCCGAGGCTTGCGGAGGAGGGCGACGGAGCTGGAGAGCTCGACCGAGCTCCGACGAGACTCAAAAGTGCGCCCAAGCACGAGTGAAAGTGCGTTGATCTGCAAAACAAGGTAAGAGGACCCAGGGCAAAGTGCCTGTGTCCCGCGGTGGCGAAAAGATGGCGCGAAGCGGCGGTTGGGAGCTCAGCCGGAGGAGCACTCCGGCGAAGGAGGTGATTTGGATGTTTTACTCGATGAAAAATGGAGATTTTTGAGGGCTTTTAATCCTAGGGATAAGGCGAACTAAATGCAAAAGAAATAAAGGGAAATGGGGGCTGCCTCCATGGCCGGAGCCAGAGGGAAGGAGTACCTTGATCGCCGGAGTTGGGGGAGATGGGGGAAGCGCCTCAGGCGTCGCTCGACCCTCCTGAAGACCTCAACGAGAAGCTGTCACCTTCCTGGAGGTTCAGGGATCGAAAGGGGAGCTAATCCTATGGGGGGAGACATTCAAACTTTGAATCAAAGTCGGGGGTTGCATATATGTGGTTTGACCCGATGACTAGGTGATGAATCTATGATTCATCACTACAAAAGTCAAAAATAGAGCCTTGTTCCCGAGTAAATAGAGGCATATTTCCCTTTATAATGCATAAATAGCATTCATTCATACATACATAATACATTCATTTTAGCAGTCCATTTGCATTCAAATAAGAAGCCAAAATCCCTTGTAAAATATCCACTCACTAAAATAACCTCTTCCTTATAATATGTACTCCTTAGTTGATAATATAGGGAAGAATGCCAAATATCCCCTTGTAAATTAGTCAATAAAGCCCTAGAACCCCTGTACACTAAAATGCACATAAATCCCTCATACAAACTCCGAACTAGGTCTACTTACTCTTAGAATACTACACATTAAAAGACCTTTAAAATGAGACTAATTTCATCCAATTTGGACTCGTATAGTTGGGTTTTTGGGCCACCTTGTATACTACATATATGTATATTTGTATCTTTGTATTTATGTATCATATTTAACCTCATCTCCATCTTTGGTCAACATGAAACTTGTAGATCTCATCGAGATCTACAACTTTCATGTTTTGAGTTTTTCCAAATTCGGCCCCCTCTTCTCTCTACACATGTATCTTCTTCCAGCCACTCACAGCAGGCCATGTGGCGCCCTCTGGTTGCGCCACGCGGCCCGCTCCCCTTGCCTCATCCACCTGCATCCTCAACCGTTGGATCCTCCTCTTTGATCCAACGGCTCAGTCCTTTCCACGCACGCCCCATTGCCTGAGCCGTCAGATCATCTCCTGCCTTCATCATCACCGTTCATAAGCGCCTTAAGCAGAGCTCGCCACGTGTCCAATCCTCAACCCTCTGATCGACCTCGGCCTTTCCATCTCAGCCGCGTTTTCCACCTTTTCTTCTCAGCCGCTTGATCAACCCTAACTGCTCATCCTCGCCGCTCGCTAGCGCTTCGCCCGCAGCTCGCCACGTGGTTCAAACGCAGCCCATTATCACCGCGCCCCAATCTAATCACACCCAACCATTACCTCTTCGATCATCACCGTTGGATCACAAGATCCAACGGTGGAGACTTCGTCTCCTACCTCCGGGCCCCCCTCTCTCCCACGATCTCGATCTTGCGCGAGACGTCGTCCCCTTTCTATTTTCGTCTCCACCTCATCCACCCTCTCCGACCGCCAACACCACCACGATGGAGACCACTCCTCCCTCACCCTCGCCAGCTCCCTCGCTTCCCACGACTCCCACCAGAGTCGCCCCACGTCGACCACAAACCTCACCTCGTCACCAGCCAACCCATCACCTTCATCCTATAAATCATCGCCCTCCGGCCACTGTCACGCCCATCCGCCACTTCAGAGAGCTTCCCTGAGCTCAGATCCTCCATTTGGTGACAGCAATTCGACGATCCGTTGAGCGAAGAAGGGCTTCTTCTCCGGAGAGATCCACGACACCTCCGCCGTGTCGCAGCCGCTACTTCGCGACGCTGCACGAGCTCGGGACACCACCGATCACTCGAGCGACGACCTGGAACCCGAAAAGGAAGTCCAATCCCCAGGTGAAACCCCTCTATCCATCTCCGATCTTCTCTTCTTTTCTTCTTCGTTTTTCTCGTTTTTTTATTCGCTTCCTACGGTCACCTTCTCACCTCCATTCCATCCCGCCGAGCTTCGCGTCGAAGCTCTCATCTTCGCGGCCACATCTACGCCCGCCGACGACGCACTGCATCCCCCATCAGCTCCAGCTCCGCCACTTGGCCGGAGCACCATCGCCAATCCATCTCCACTACCCTTAGGCCTCTCCGATCACCGTCACTTCTCCATAAGCACACGCACGAGCTCCGGCTCTACCTCTAACATCTGCAGGAGCACCTCTGTTCATTGAACGGAAGCTTGCCGGAGACGACTTCGAGCTTCATCGCCAGCAACCTCCGACGGCCCTATCCAGCTCCTGGGACCATCAGCGCCTTCGCCGCATCGCCACGCTCCTACTGGGATATCTCCGACACCTCGGAGAGCTTCATAGGCATCTGGAGGAACGGGCGGAGCTCACGCCACCTCGTCGGAGCCCAGCCATCTCCTCCGCAGGCGGCGGAGGCCCGTTGAAGGAGAAGCTTCAGCTGCGTTCCATCACCTTGATCGAACGGTAGACTTCGTGCCACGTCGCCCCTCAGCCGCGCTTCACCAGTACCGTTGGATCCTTCCGGATCGAACGGTGCTTAGCCCTCCACGTCATCGACATCTGGAGCAGCCAGGAGCCGTCAGATCACTGTAGATCTGACGATCTTTGATCAAGCCACGCGTCAGCACCGACACCCCTTGGATCAATCTTGATCCAAGGGCCCTCAGCGAGCCACGTCGCCATCTTCATCGACGTCCAGATCGCCGTGTGATCAAGCTTGATCCAACGATCCTTATCGAGCCACGCAGAAAGAGTCCGAGCCTCTTCCCCGACCTCTAGGCTCGGACCACCCGAAGCTTCGCCGAGCCTCACTCCAAACCTCCAGAAGCGCCGAGCCTAGCCCCGAGCCTCCGCAGCCATCTGAGCCTAGGCCGCCCACGTGAGGAGCACGTGCGGCCTGGGAATTTTGCACCGAGGCCCTCGGGACTTTCCATATTTGCAAAAAGGTCCCTGTGAAGCTGAGCCCACGTGAGGAGCACGTGCTTGTTGGAGAAATTGCACTTGAGTCCCCAGCATTATAGGTAATTGCATTTTAGTCCCTGTCCGCATATTTGCTTATTGTATTTTTATTTTCCTGTATTGCATTTATACCCTTGTGTTTGGACGCATCCCTAGGTTGCATTTTACATCATTTCGCAAATCTAAAAATTGCATTTTGTTGAGAAACTTGTCCTCTGTCTATTGGTCCACGTGTCACATTTTTGTAATTTCAGTAGAATTATTAATGAATTAATTGGTGCATTTTTGACATATTTTGCCCAGTGACACCTTTTGATTTGTAGTTAATTCTCTGTGCTTCCAAAAATCATCAAAAATTCATAGTAGCTTAAGGACAGTATTCTTAACATACCATAAATATTTCATGTCATTTGCATACATATCGAGGCCTAAATAAATTGTTGAGTGATTTTCTTATTTAAATTTTAATTAATTCATTTCACATTGAAATTCAGATCTTTCAATTTTCCTGGATCCCTTATCATTTGTGCTATCTAGGATAATTTTAGTTCTTGAAAAAATTGTGGTTTGATATTTATTAAAAATTAAATATTGAAAATCACCCTGTCTGCAAATTTAATTCCCAGTAAATCCATTTAGTGTCTGAAAAATCCAAAAAAATTAGAGTACCTCATTTTCATCATAATTAATCATCTGGCCAATTTTTAGAATTTTTGGACTTCATTTGGTATCTTAATTGAATTAATTGTTATATTGGCCTGCGGGTTGCATGTGTCTGCATAGAAAATAGAAAAAGACCAAAAATATTTTCCTCCCGAAAATCTCACACTTGGATTTTGCTAAAATTTGACCTAAGGAGACAGTTGCCTCTCTGAGTTCGACCTTGGACTTCACCAAGTAAAAAAAATTGCCGCTTGAAATTAACTTGAATCTAATTAAAGTGGTTTTTGACTAGCCTCTCGTATCCGACTGCAACGAACAATTAAACTTAATTTGGACTATTAATTTGACCGAATTAATTAAGGGTGCGGGGCGGCTGTCAAAATGGCGCTGTTGCCGGGGAGGCACGGCTTAGGTTAATTTTTGGTGAAATTCTGAGTGCTTGATTTTCTTTCCCCGGGTAGTCTGACCCCCGGTTTTTCTTGTGAATATTTCTCTGTCTTTTAAATTTTTGCATTTTTGTGTCGTTCTCTATCTGACCTCAACTTGTTTTTGTGCGAGGGACACCGGAGTCGAAGACGCTTCGAGGAACACGCATTCGAATTAGTTTGAGTGATTTGAGAGAACCTGTAATTCATTTATTTCCACATTTTTCGCATCTTTTCCAGCGGTTCCCGTTCGGGTTCTCGCGTGTGTAAAAATAGTGGAATCGTGTCCCCGTGTGCTGTGTGGTTGAATTGTAACTTAGCTTGCACTAGCGGCTCCCCGAGCCAATCTAGGAATTGCTTGTGCTCGTAATCATTAGGACCACACAAATCACTTAAAAGACGCACTTAGACCGCAGTACTTAGCCAAATTAAACTGTTCTTCATGCTAATAGAACTGCCTGTCTAGGAGCGGCTTTCATCGCCTACATTTGCATTTAGATTAAATTTCAATTCTGTTCTGCATCCTACACAAAAAAAAGCGAAGGGATCACTGTAAGTCTCCTGAACTCAGCATAACATCATTGTTTTATCTTGCATCGGCTTTTTCTCGATTTCTCCCTCTGATTTTCACATTTAATTAAATGGAAATTGGGACTGTCCGATAGGCGTGCTGTGTGGTGGACTTAATCAGTGATAACTTAACTTAAAATCGGGACTGCTAAACAGTATTGACCAAAAAAGAGAATAAAATTTGAAAATTGTTTGCGGGAGATTAATCCCCGACCCTGTTTTCAGGCTGAGTGAGGGTACTTGAGTGTGTGTGAACACCTTAAGGCAGAGCCCAAATCCCCGCCTTCCATATCATGAGCCAACTGATCTTAGCAAATATCACGAGTGGGATACTTTTAAACTCATTGACAAGTACCAAGTAGCCTCCGCCTTCGCGGGTAGATAGGGGCGAACCAGCGGTACTCTGCGACAAGGCCTAGCTTTGTCAGCCTCCGCCTGCTTGCAGGTAGATAGGGGCACGTCATTGAGTCCCCACTCCGGATAGGAGCGCAGAAAGGGAGGATCGGCGGTATCTTAGGCGATAGGATAAACAGGGAAGACGCATCCGGCTCTAAGCCGACTTCCCTATAGGCTGCGTAATCCTTGCTATCTTGTTTGAAAAATCACACTTAAAAATTACAAGATTAATCGGACTCGATTTCGAGTCCTTCACTGTGTTGAGTGTGAACCCAGGGTTTTGGATTGATTTTGCTTGTTTCAGGTAGGTGTAAAACCCTATCTTCTTCTCGCCACATAAAGATGAGTAATTGGGGAGATCTCGACGCGTTATTCACCGATCTCTCTATGAGTCCCCCAAGCAACTCGTCTTCATCGGCCCAAGCGTACCTTGGACCACCCAGGACTCATGACCCTCTTGAGTCTTGGTTCCCTCATACTCAGGGTGGTAACTCTCAAACCAACCCTTTCATCTCCTCCGAGATTATCGAGGAAGATCATCGCCTCGGTAATCCTTTCCTTGATTTATCCTCTGACATCGACCTTACTTTCCCCCCAGGACTAGAGGACAAGATGCTGCCAAAAGTACCACCGGATGAGGAACAAATAAAACAGATTCTTGCTCGCCTCGCTGAAGCCGAACAGAAGAATGCAGATCTCACGGCGCGGATGGGACAGATTATAGTAGCAGAAGGAATCGACCGACCAATGGTCGATACCTATAACCCGGCGGAGAACGAGATTCAGAACTGGTTGGCACCTGCAGTTCCCGCCCAGGCATTTGAGCTGAAGCCCCACTTCCTTAGTCTGCTTCCGAAGTTCAACGGAAACCTAAATGAAGAACCATACACTTTCCTCCGTGACTTCGAGTGGGTGTGCAACAATCTTAGCCATCCCAATGTTGGCCAAGATTATATTCGGCTGAAGGCCACCCCTTTTGCCTTAGGTGATAAGGCTGCTCATTGGTTGAAAAACTTAGGGGTGGTATGCAATACCTGGATGCAGTTTAAGGACCTATTCTTGAAAAAGTTCTACCCTCTCAGTAAGAAAAACCAGATGAGAACGAAGATCGCCAGCTTCGCCCAAGGACCTAGTGAACCTTTCCATGACGCTTGGGATAGGTTCAATGATTTAGTACAGAAATGCCCCTGCCACGGCATTTCAAAGGCGATCTTAGTCCAGACCTTGATCTGTGGTCTAACCCCGGAGATGCAGGGGTTAGTTAGTGCCGCCTGTGGAGGAAGCTATCTGAACAAAAACGAGCACGCCGTATGGAAGATCTTGGAGCAGATGGCGGAAACCGGCAGGTCGCAGGCCACCAGGGCCTATCAGTTGTCTCCCTCAATCCTGTCCAATGAGACAACCTGAAGGACTGTAGCGGATCTGACTGAGGACCTCATCCCCAGCATGGGGATGATTGCCGACAAGCTTACCATGGTCGAGCAGATCCACAAGAGAGTCGCGGAACTTGAGTCTCTTTCGCGTCTACCGAAGCAAGTGGAGGAACTTTCTGAGAAGGTAGCTAAGATCAAGCTACCTGCCCCTTCTGCACCACCTGTACCTGTACATCGAGTCCATCTTGTACAGAACAGGCACCTGGGTCTCAGAGTAGCTGGGATCAGACTTACACCCAGCAGGACCAGCATGCACCCCCACAAGTAGAGACGGGATACGAGGAGCCTCCGCAAGTGTACGAGATTAACGGGCTTTGGTATAGCCGTGACCCGATTGTCAGGCAGGCCGAAATGGGGAAGGATCAGCTTCACCGTTCATCCCCAGCTTACCAAGAAACCAGGCCCGTTCCCACACCGCGCTTTCAGTCCAGGCCAGAACAAGGGTACCAGCCTCAACAATACCAGCAGCAGCAGCGCACATATCAGCAGGGCCCAGCACCATCACACCCGCAGCAGCAGTATCGGCATGGCCAGCAGGGCCACTACCAACCTCATCCACACAGCAGTCAGCCCAGCCCACTGAATTGGAGTCCCTCACCTTGGCGATCCAGACCATGTCTGATAGGGTCCAACAGATGCAGAATGATTATCTGGATATGAGAACCGATATTAATCGTGTCTCTCGTACCCAGGACCAACAGATGGTGCCAAAGACCCCGATTCCCGCACAGGTTCAGGCCAACCCGAACAACATACTCCATGGCCAGAACCGACCTCGAGATCAGGTATACTGTTCAGATAATTATTTATCTGAACATGAGATCCTTTCGTACGATAATGTAAATCACATGTCCCTCAGGAGCGGAAGGACCGTGACCATACCTGATCGGGCACGGGAGCAGAAGGAAGGAGCCTCCGACACTCTACCTGAGGAGAACTCGGAGGAAGAAGAGGAGGAGCATCACCACCATCATCGCCAGCAGAAGAAGAGGATATCTGAGTCCTCGAAGCAGCATTCTCGCATTTGCATAGAGTCAGAAGAAACTGATGAAGAGCCCGCACCTCCATCTGAGGAGGATCGTCCAGCAGTCGCGGAGAAGCGTCACCGGTTTCGCCTCAGCATTTTCTTTTCAGTCAGAGTCAGAGTCCTAGTTTGTATCAGAGTCAGAGTCCTGTTAAGAACTCAGTTCCCGAAGTCAATGAGAAAATTTCAGTTTCCGAACCTGAGTTAGAGTCAATAATCCCTTTCCCCCGAGCTCTTACGGGTGGAAAGAAGAAAACCAAAAAAATCCAAAAAGATGACCCTGAGATGGCTGAATTCTGCAACAAATATATCAAGGTCACAATCCCCTTTGACAAGTACGTGGAGATGACCCCTGCATTCCAAAAATACCTTAAGGTGAGATGCACACCTACTAGGGTTAGCAGGAAGACCAAAAGCCGTGTTGAGAAAAACGTTTTATCAGAAGCCACGACTTGTGCAATAAAGAACTCGTTTCCAAGGAAACGAAGAGATATGGGTGCACATTATGTAGTGAGTCATGTTGATGACATCGCGTTTGCACGCACTCTCCTGGACAATGGTTCCTCGATCAATCTGATGCCTACAGCCCTCTATGAGCGGCTTAATCTCGGACCTCTTAGGAAATCTAGAGCCCTCCTACAGTTTGCTGATAAATCAACCAAGAGGTCCCAAGGAGAATTGAGGAACATTGTGATCAAAGTCGAGGGACAAGAATACATGGTGGACTTCACTGTCCTGGATATGGAAACCCCTCGTAATTGGAGAGACTCCCAGATCATTTTAGGTAGGCCCTTCCTCAGAACAGCAGGGGCCTTATTTGATTATAAGATCGGGAAGATTCAGTTCCAAACTCCAGGCGGAGATGAGGAACTTGAAATGAAGCAGACAAGATGGCAGAGACCGGATTCAGAATCCAGCACCGAGTACTCTTCTACCGGAACAGACCGCGAGCATGTAGACTTAGTTGGGCAATGGAGACAGAACCCAGCCAGCACCGATGTGTCCATCTCCTCCGAAGATGATCCAGTGCACGAGTCAGTCTGCGAGATCCTCAGGAACGAGTACAGCTCTGAGCCTGCATCGCCCTACATCTTCGATGACGTAGAGGCCCAGTTGGGCCTGTCAGTCCTTACATCTCTAGGACAATCGGAAGATGAGGATGATGAGTTGGACGAGGCATTTGCCGATTGTATGGAGACCTTTGACGATCCGACTCCAGAGCCGAACTTGGTGGCAACAATCACAGAGAACGATCCAGCCACTTCCAACACTGAACCAGGTCAGATTGAGCCAGATTTCTTAGACGATCACACCATTCCTGAGCTCAAACCCTTACCCACAACCTTAAAGTATGCCTTCCTTGCGGGCAAAGACAAGAAATTTCCGGTCATCATCAGTTCGCAATTGACCGAGGAGCAGGAATCTCGCTTGCTAGAGATCCTAGAGAAAAACCGCAAGGCGATAGGCTGGAGCATTTCCGATCTCCACGGGATAAATCCCGCTCTGTGTTCGCACCATATTTACTTGGAGAATAAAGCCAAACCCTCTCGTGAATTCCAACGTCGGTTGAATCTAAATTTACGAGAAGTCGTGAAGAAGGAGATAGAAAAATGGTGCAACGCGGGTTTCATTTATCCAATCTCCGACTCTAAGTGGGTGGCCCCAATCCATGTTGTCTCGAAAAAGTCGGGAATTCAGACGACCACCAATGAGGACGGAGAGGAGATCGTGACGCGAGTACCCACGTCGTGGCGCGTCTGTGTGGATTACAGACGCTTGAATGCCGCGACAAAGAAGGATCATTTCCCCCTACCATTCATTGATCAGATCCTAAAGAGATTTGCGGGAAAAGAGTTCTTCTGCTTCTTAGATGGGCTCTCGGGCTACAATCAAGTAGCCATAGCTCCAGAGGACCAGGAAAAAACCACGTTCACATGCCCCTTTGGTACCTATGCTTTCAGGCGCATGCCTTTTGGGCTATGCAATGCTCCAGGTACTTTTCAAAGGTGCATGATTGCTGTATTCGCCGAAATGGTCGGCGAATTCCTGGAAGTCTTCATGGATGACTTCTCGGTCCACGGCGATTCTTTCGATTCCTATCTTAGGAATCTGGACCGAGTCCTCAAAAGATGTTGTGAGGTTAATCTGGTACTCTCTTGGGAGAAAAGTCACTTCATGGTGACGGAGGGCATAGTGTTGGGGCATGTCATCTCCAAGAGAGGAATGGAGGTTGACCCTGCCAAGGTGGACGTGATCAGACGACTCCAGCCACCCACCAACGTAAAGCAGTTGCGGTCGTTCCTCGGGCATGTTGGATTTTATCGGAGATTCATTAAGGATTTTTCTAAGATTGCCTGACCGCTAACTGAGATTTTAGGCAAAGCCATGGAGTTTATTATTGATCACAAATGTCTTGAGGCCTTTAAGCTTTTACAAGGAATGATTATGGACGCACCCATCCTGCAAGCCCCAGATTGGTCTCTACCTTTTGAGATCATGACAGACGCCTCTGATTATGCTGTTGGGGCTGTGTGGGGACAAAGAAGAGAGGGCGTCCCTTTTGCAATTCACTACGCAAGCAAAGTGCTTGATTCTGCTCAGCGTAACTATACAGTTACGGAAAATGAAATGCTTGCGGTAGTGTTTGCCTTGGACAAATTCAGATCTCACCTAATTGGATCCAAGGTAACTGTGTTCACTGACCACACAACACTACGGTATTTGATTGAGAAGAAGGACGTGAAGGTGCATCTTCTTCGTTGGATTTTACTTATCCAGGAGTTTGATTTGGACATCCGTGATAAACCTGGAAAGAAGAATGTAGTGGCCGATCATCTTTCTCATCTCGAAGATCTTAATACTTCCGAGGTTTCACCAATTCGAGACTCCTTCCCTGACGAGTCGATTTTTGTTATCGACTCACTCCCATGGTACGCCAATATCGTGAATTATCTTGTCTCCAAGAAAGTTCCCGAAGATTGGCCCAAGAACCAAATCGACCGACTAAAGTCGGATGCTAGACACTACCATTGGGAGGATCCGATCCTTTTCTTCGAAGGACCGGATTGTGTCTGGAGACGGTGTATTCCTCAGGAGGAATACCAGAGTGTCCTTTCTTTATGCCACAGTTTGGAGGCAGGAGGACACCACTCCGGGAAGAGGACCGCATGGAAGGTACTTCAGTGTGGCTTCTACTGGCCGACTCTGTTTCGTGATGCCACCGCCTTCGCGAAGTCGTGCCCAGTTTGCCAAAGAATGGGAGGAACCATTGGTTCCAAGGATGAGATGCCAATGCAGCCGGTCATCATTTGTGATGTCTTTGACGCCTGGGGTATCGATTTCATGGGCCCATTCCCTGTCAGCCATGGGTTCGAATATATCCTTCTTGCGGTAGACTATCTGTCCAGATGGGTGGAGGCTATCCCGACCCGAGCCGCAGACAGCAGGACTGTCTGCAAATTCATCAGAGAGCACATAATCTCTAGGTTCGGGATCCCCAAAATGATGATATCAGACGGGGGTAGCCACTTTGTGAATCGGGAGGTGAAGAAACTCCTGAAGGATTACGGCATTGAACACCGTGTCGCGAGTCCTTACCACCCACAAACCAATGGTATGGCTGAGGTGTCAAATAGGGAGGTGAAAACCATATTGCAGAAGCTTGTCCGCCCGGACAGGAAGGACTGGTCGCAGATCTTGGATCAAGTCCTCTGGGCGTATAGGACGGCTTACAAGACACCATTAGGCACCTCCCCATTCCGAATGGTATTCGGAAAGCCGTGTCACTTGCCCGCAGAATTAGTGCACAAATCAGAATGGGCAATCAAGAAGGTCAATTGGAACACACACCTGGGTCAGAAGCAGAGAGATATGGATCTGAATGAGCTTGTGGAAGTCAGAAACCGCGCATACGACAACAGTTTGGTGTACAAGGACAAGGTGAAGCGTTGGCATGATAGATATATCAGACGAAAGACCTTTGTTCCTGGACAGAAGGTATGGTTGTTCAATGCTAGGCTGAAGATTTTCCAAGGCAAGTTGAAGTCTAAGTGGACATGCCCATTTGTCGTCCGTACGGTGCATGATAGTGGATGTGTCGAGATCTCAGATCTTGCAGATGACACACCGACATTCCTAGTGAATGGACAGCTGTTGAAGCACTTCGTCGAATCTAATGAGCAGTTAGTCCATGTTGAGGAGATTGTATTCATGCGCGAGACAGATACAACAGATACACCTCAAGCCGCGTATGAGACCTTGCAGCAGTGAACTCCAGCCATCCGCAGCATCTCGAAAGATTCAGACCGACTCATCTGTATATATCATTCTTCTTGTACATCTTATCCTCTCTCTTACACGACTTTAGTAACCCATCCCCGCTTCATTAGATCACTATCCTGGACTATACTTAGGATAACCAGATCCTAAGTATAGGGGGGAGGGGTCACCTGAGTCAGTTCACTGTACATCCTCCAGATCATATTGGTCCTCATACTCATTTCTTACCTATACTTAGGCTGACCTACGCCTAAGTATAGGGGGGACCGATGCCCGCATTGATACTCATCCACTACCCATCTCTCCCTCGCCCGCCCCATTTTTGATCTTATTCTACACTTAGGCTGCAGGTCGACTTCTATACTCTTGTAATTTTAGCTCTCCTACGCTTAGCCCGAGCTATGTCTTTTTAGTCACTTTTCGTGCTCTGAGGACATAGCACACGCTAAGTATAGGGGGGTGTGTATATATTACATATATACTTTACCCATAGCTCGTACTTTCGCGTATTTTCGCGTATTTTTGTATATATTATGCAATAAGTACGGTGGGTAAAACTTGAAAAAAAAATAATAATAATAAAAAATATAAAAATAAATAAAAATAATAAATAAATATTTTACTTGTATAAAACAAAAATAATACTCCTGTAAAATATGATGTATATTATTACAAAGTAAAGATTGTTGTATAATAGAAAATAAAATGAAAAAGGTGAAAATAAAGGCTTCTTGTTTAACCTTGCATACCATCTCTGTATCCAAAAAGAGTCTTGCATTTTCATAGCATGACATCTCATCGGCATACTTTGCATAGGCAAAGTGAAAAGCTAGTGGGTTCTGAACTAAGTTATGAGCAGATATTGAGGATGGAATTGATTTGACCTTAATCCAACTAATTTCAGAGGAACCTTATAGGAACTGGAGTTAAGATTTTTCAGGTCAGGTGACTTAATTCTTTAAGTCTGCAAGTCTATGTTCATATGTCATCTTGATGAGCCTGAGTAGAGCACTTAACAACACACACATGACTCTTAGAGACAATGGCTCGACGTGCACCAGCACTTTACACATGGCTCTCTACGGATGAGGTGATGAGGAGGCAGTTTCCTTAGGCTTGGGGTAGCATATGAGGGTAGTACTTCTAGACGGAACCTCTCTTCTTCTTCTAGTGAAGGAAGTGCGTCTCAACTTGGCCTAGTGGTGATGAAGGCTAAAGACAGAAGCCGTGGGTTGCAATAAAGCTTCAAAAGAGGGATAGTCTACTGGCTCAAGAGGAAATTTCTTGTATATATGCTGCACCATGTAGATATGTTGTACAGAGGCATTTTGAAAAAAAAAATGCCAAAAAGAACTCCAAAAAAGTGGTGGGTCGGATTGAAAATTTAATAACCCCACCGGAGTGTACGTAGTCAAGAAAAGCAAAAGCTTATGGTCCCCATGTTACATCTCATGAAGCTTGCAGCGGGAGACTTAGCTACACTGGCTGAGCTCCCAAAAGTCTATACTTCTTCCCCCTCTTCTTGAGCCGGTTGCACTTGAACTTAGAAGGTTATACCCCGCTTCTCGAGGAAAGAGTTGCTAGACCGAGGCTTTAGAGTTACCAGGTTGGGGGAGGTTGTTTCTTTGTTACTTCTGAGGTAGGGAGTCATATATCACTTACACTGCATGAAAAGATTCATGGTCATTAGAGTTTGTGTATGTAGACTTGTTCTGATCAGGTGTGTTGAGGAGTCTTGAATAGAAGACTCGTGGAACTAGAAATCTGTTAAGTCTTAAACTCAGATCCCAATAAGGTTCCGACACATAATTAATCCAAAGGTCGAGTCAAGCTCTATTTTTAACTTTTGTTCATGACCTTGGTATGGAACCCAAAATCATTTCACTTCTGCATTTCATTTAGTTGCTCGGGGACGAGCAAGGTTTAAGTTTAGGGGGTTGATGAATCTATGATTCATCACTTCAAAAGTAAAAAATAGAGCCTTGTTCCCGAGTAAATAGAGGCATATTTCCCTTTATAATGCATAAATAGCATTCATTCATACATACATAATACATTCATTTTAGCAGTCCATTTGCATTCAAATAAGAAGCCAAAATCCCTTGTAAAATATCCACTCACTAAAATAACCTCTTCCTTATAATATGTACTCCTTAGTTGATAATATAGGGAAGAATGCCAAATATCCCCCTTGTAAATTAGTCAATAAAGCCCTAGAACCCCTGTACACTAAAATGCACATAAATCCCTCATACAAACTCCGAACTAGGTCTACTTACTCTTAGAATACTGCACATTAAAAGACCTTTAAAATGAGACTAATTTCATCCAATTTGGAGCTCGTATGAGAAAGTTGGGTTTTTGGGCCACCTTGTATACTACATATATGTATATTTGTATCTTTGTATTTATGTATCATATTTGACCTCATCTCCATCTTTGGTCAACATGAAACTTGTAGATCTCATCGAGATCTACAACCTTCATGTTTTGAGTTTTTCCAAATGCGGCCCCCTCTTCTCTCTACACATGTATCTTCTTCCAGCCATTCACAGCAGGCCACGTGGTGCCCTCTGGTTGCGCCACGCGGCCCGCTCCCCTTGCCTCATCCGCCTGCATCCTCAACCGTTGGATCCTCCTCTTTGATCCAACGGCTCAGTCCTTTCCACGCACGCCCCATTGCCTGAGCCGTCAGATCATCTCCTGCCTTCATCATCACCGTTCATAAGCGCCTTAAGCAGAGCTCGCCACGTGTCCAATCCTCAACCCTCTGATCGACCTCGGCCTTTCCATCTCAGCCACATTTTCCGCCTTTTCTTCTCAGCCGCTTGATCAACCCTAACTGCTCATCCTCGCCGCTCGCTAGCACTTCGCCCGCAGCTCGCCACGTGGTTCAACCGCAGCCAATCATCACCGCGCCCCGATCTAATCACACCCAACCATTACCTCTTCAATCACCACCGTTGGATCACAAGATCCAACGGTGGAGACTTCGTCTCCTACCTCCAGGCCCCCCTCTCTCCCACGATCTCGATCTTACGCGAGACGTCGTCCCCTTTCTATTTTCGTCTCCACCTCATCCACCCTCTCCGACCGCCAACACCACCACGATGGAGACCACTCCTCCCTCACCCTCGCCAGCTCCCTCGCTTCCCACGACTCCCACCAGAGTCGCCCCACGTCGACCACAAACCTCACCTCTTCACCAGCCAACCCATCACCTTCATCCTATAAATCATCACCCTCCGGCCACTGTCACGCCCGTCCGCCACTCCAGAGAGCTTCCCTGAGCTCAGATCCTCCATTTGGTGACAGCAATTCGACGATCCGTTGAGCGAAGAAGGGCTTCTTCTCCGGCGAGATCCACGGCACCTCCACCGTGTCGCAGCCGCTACTCCGCGACGCCGCACGAGCTCGAGACACCACCGATCCCTCGAGCGACGACCTGGAACCCGAAAAGGAAGTCCAATCCCCAGGTGAAACCCCTCCATCCATCTCCGATCTTCTCTTCTTTTCTTCTTCGTTTTTCTCGTTTTTTTATTCGCTGCCTACGGTCACCTTCTCACCTCCATTCCATCCCGCCGAGCTTCGCGTCGAAGCTCTCATCTTCGCGGCCACATCTACGCCCGCCGACGACGCACTGCATCCCCCATCAGCTCCAGCTCCGCCACTTGGCCGGAGCACCATAGCCAATCCATCTCCACTACCCTTAGGCCTCTCCGATCACCGTCACTTCTCCACAAGCACACGCACGAGCTCCGGCTCTACCTCTAACATCTGCAGGAGCACCTCTGTTCATTGAACGGAAGCTTGCCGGAGACGACTTCGAGCTTCGTCGCCAGCAACCTCCGACGGCCCTCTCCAGCTCCTGGGACCATCAGCGCCTTCGCCGCATCGCCACGCTCCTACTGGGATATCTCCGACACCTCGGAGAGCTTCATCGACATCTGGAGGAACGGGCGGATCTCACGCCACCTCATCGGAGCCCAGCCATCTCCTCCGCAGGCGGCGGAGGCCCGTTGAAGGAGAAGCTCCAGCTGCCGTTCGATCACCTTGATCGAACGGTAGACTTCGTGCCACGTCGCCCCTCAGCCGCGCTTCACCAGTACCGTTGGATCCTTCCGGATGTAACGACGCTTAGCCCTCCACGTCATCGACATCTGGAGCAGCCAGGAGCCGTCAGATCACTGTAGATCTGACGATCTTTGATCAAGCCACGCGTCAGCACCGACACCCCTTGGATCAATCTTGATCCAAGGGCCCTCAGCGAGCCACGTCGCCATCTTCATCGACGTCCAGATCACCGTGGGATCAAGCTTGATCCAACGATCCTTATCGAGCCACGCAGAAAGAGTCCGAGCCTCTTCCCCGACCTCTAGGCTCGGACCACCCGAAGCTTCGCCGAGCCTCACTCCAAACCTCCAGAAGCGCCGAGCCTAGCCCCGAGCCTCCACAGCCATCTGAGCCTAGGCCGCCCACGTGAGGAGCACGTGCGTCCTGGGAATTTTGCACCGAGGCCCTCGGGACTTTCTATATTTGCAAAAAGGTCCCTGTGAAGCTGAGCCCACGTGAGGAGCATGTGCTTGTTGGAGAAATTGCACTTGAGTCCCCAACATTATAGGTAATTGCATTTTAGTGCCTGTCCGCATATTTGCTTATTGTATTTTTATTTTCCTGTATTGCATTTATACCCTTGTGTTTGCACGCATCCCTAGGTTGCATTTTACATCATTTTGCAAATCTAAAAATTGCATTTTGTTGAGAAACTTGTCCTCTGTCTATTGGTCCACGTGTCACATTTTTGTAATTTCAGTAGAATTATTAATGAATTAATTGGTGCATTTTTGACATATTTTGCCCAGTGACACCTTTTGATTTGTAGTTAATTCTCTGTGCTTCCAAAAATCATCAAAAATTCACAATAGCTTAAGGACAGTATTCTTAACATACCATAAAAATTTTGTCATTTGCACACATATCGAGGCCTAAATAAATTGTTGAGTGATTTTCTTATTTAAATTTTAATTAATTCATTTCACATTGAAATTCAGATCTTTCAATTTTCCTGGATCCCTTATCATTTGTGCTATCTAGGATAATTTTATTTCTTGAAAATATTGTGGTTTGATATTTATTAAAAATTAAATATTGAAAATCACCCTGTCTGCATATTTAATTCCCAGTAAATCCATTTAGTGTCTGAAAAATCCAAAAAAATTAGGGCACCTCATTTTCATCATAATTAATCATCTGGCCAATTTTTAGAATTTTTGGACTTCATTTGATATCTTAATTGAATTAATTGTTATATTGGCCTGCGGGTTGCATGTGTCTGCATAGAAAATAGAAAAAGACCAAAAATATTTTCCTCCCGAAAATCTCACACTTGGATTTTGCTAAAATTTGACCTAAGGAGACAGTTGCCTCCCTGAGTTCGACCTTGGACTTCACCAAGTAAAAAAAATTGCCGCTTGAAATTAACTTGAATCTAATTAAAGTGGTTTTTGACTAGCCTCTCGTATCCGACTGCAACGAACAATTAAACTTAATTTGGACTATTAATTTGACCGAATTAATTAAGGGTGCGGGGCGGCTGTCACTAGGGCGCTCCAAAGATCGAGTAATATCTGGGGAATCGATGGCTCTTTCCCCCAAAAAACGCAAGGGCGTGATAGACCAAGAATCGAGGGACAAAAGTCATGAAGGACTCGATCTCAAAAAGTGCAAGATGGAGGCTGTAAAAATCGACATGAAGGGGGTCAAACCAATGTCTGACAGAGGCTACAGGGGGTAGGACGCCTAGTTGACTGGGGTCAACTAGGGTTTGCACCTGGTTGGTCCACATGGACCAACCAGGAAAAACCCTGGAAAATGATTTTGTTAATTCAATTAAAAATAGAAAATAAACGAATTAATTTTAGGTTATTAAATGAAAATGTTTATTATTTTATTAGGTATTTTATTCTGATTTTTATTTATTTTTATGAAGTATAATTTTATAAGTTCCCTTTTATACCCCTTATAGGTATATTACCTTTATATTGTAGTATTTTATTTTTATTTTGTGATTTTTAATTTCTTTACTTTTGTTTATTATTTTATAAAATTAAAAAATACTTTTATACGCATAAATATATTTTTATTTTATTTTTTTGAAGTATTTTGGATAGGTAATAAAATATAAGTATGTATTCTACAGGTATCAGTATAGGTATAATACCTATGTATTTTATATACATGTATTTTATTCTGAGTTTTATTTAGGTTTTTATTCTGATTTTAATATACAAATATATACTATAAGTAATATTTACAAAATTATAAAAATATAAAATTATAAAAATAATGGATAAATAATAAAATGAATATTTTAATATGTACAAGTATACAATATGGTCCCAAAACTCAACTTTCAAACCGTAGCTCCGCCAAATGCGAAGCCACAACCATTAAATAGCTTATTTTATTCTATATACAATTAAAGGTGAATTTGATGCATTTGGAGTTTTTATTTGTGAGATACGGGTCTGGAAAGTTGGAATTCTAGATTTTTATTCAGACCATAACTTTTTATCTACACATTATTTTTGAGTGAAATCAAGTTTGTATTTTTATTTATTTAATTATCTACAACTTTCATGTACAAAGTTTCTTTATTTAATGTATAAAAAGTGGAACCAAAAATAGGTCCCAAAATAAATAAAGAATGGAATAAATAAAAAGGGGTTTTATTGTATTTTTGACCCTTATCTCCGCGTACTTAATTCCTGGTCGACCTATTCATCAAGATGCCTAGGTATCGGGGTTTTGGGTCATAAAATATTTACAATATTTTATTCCTTTTCTTTTCTTTTCTTTATTCTATAATTTTGGCTTTAATTACAGTGTTTTGTACACTAATTACATGCACATGCATGAATGTTAAGATATGGAAATTAAGGGTATTTATACGCATTTGCTAGGGTTTTTGAGGCCAAAATGATAGAATAAAGATGATGAAATGTGGATTCATCGGGTATTCCCTTCTAAGTTCAAGTGACAACCAACTCAAGAGGAGGGAGTGAAAAGAAGAATGGACGGTAGGCAGTGTAGCTACCTATCCTAGGATGCAAGACCAGTGTAGTCAGGTCATCCCGCTGCAGGCTCACATGATTTGACTATGAAGCTCAAGCTTGCTTATTGACTATGCAAATATATACACTCCGACATGCATTTTATTTTTATACAAGCCTTCCCACTTTTTTGGATTTTTTGCTTTTTGCTCTTTTTTTAAATACTATTCACAACAACATTTACATAAGGAGTTTTTCCTCTTGAGCTAGTAGACTATCCATCTTTTGAAGCATTATTGCAACCCACACTCTACTGTCTTCAAATTTCATCATCACCAGACGGATTGAGGTGCACTTCCCTCCCTAGAGTAGGACAAATGTTTCCACTTGTGTGCGTCTCATACTGGAAAATCCAATCCCCTCACCACTCCAACTGAGTTGAGCCAAGTGAAAGGTGTAGGTGTCCAAGTTAGGTCATTATCAACAAGAGTCATGTGTGTGATCTGAAATAATCTACTTAGGTAGTCAAGAATCCATTGAACCAAGTCTCGTGATCCTCAAAGAATTAAGTAAACTAGACCTGAAGTACCTCAATTCCAGCTCCTATAAGGTTCCAGTTATTAGGTAGATTTAAGGTCCAACCAAGCTTCAGTCTTCGGATTTTACTTAAATTTGTTTAATTATCAAACTCAATCCGAAAATATGTGAATGCCATGCAAATGCTATGCAGAATTTTTTTTGTGATTCAATTTTTCAAAGATTTTGAACTTTTTATGGATTTTTGAAAATGCATACGCATTTTTTGGTATTTTTTAAAAAGATTTTGCAAATATGTTTGGATTTTAGTTTTTCAAATGTTTTTGGGAATTTTTGAAAACAAAAATTTTGGCTAAAAACTAGGTACAAATATTTACACTAGGATGCATCTTATATTTACAAGAATAAGGGTTTTTAAGAATTTACAAGGGCTAATTGGTCATTTTATAGGTATATATAGAGTTTTAATGTATGTATATATTCCTCAAACTTATTTGAATAAGTTTTTTCAAATAAATTTGAAAACTATAGTCCAGATTAATTTCTACAAACATTTTTACACAAACATGTACACACATTTGAATATAATTTTGCAATGGTTTTTCAAACAGTATATATAGATTTTCAAATATTTTTGCAACCATTTTCCAAACATTTGCAAATCGGTTTTCAAATATTTTTATTTTACACAAAGAAAATAAAATTTTCAAACCAAAATGTCTTTACAATGGTTGAAATTATGTAACAAAATGATTTACAAATAGTTTTTAAAAGAATTTTCAAAAAGATTTTCGAACTATTTTTCAAACATTTTGCAAAAAACATTTTCACCTGATTTATTAATCAGTAAATACAAAAAGAATTTGAGGAATAATCAACATCTTTTTATTAAATGTTTTTAATGAATTTAATAGTATAATTATCCCTGACTATTAAGAAAAATACAAAAGTATGGCTAAAGTATATATGGAGTATATACGACCCCCTATGCTTAGCTTGAGCTATGTCCTCATAGATCAGAGAGAAAAAGGAGAAGACAAAACTCGTACTGAGTATAGAAAAGTCTAAAGAATAAATGAATGGAGGAATGAATGAACAAATAGTAAGTTAATCGTCCCCCCTATACTTATGATCAAATAATCCTAAGTACAACAGACTGTACACAAAGCAGGGAGGGTCAAGGGTGGGAATGAGCAGATCGTACTTAGACTATCTCCCCCTATACTTAGGGTAAGATATACCTAAGTATAGATAAGAAGAGGAGACAATGGATAGGATCAAAGAATGGAAGAACTCGGGGTGCACACCCCCTATACTTAGGACAAAGTACATCCTAAGTATAGAAGACTGACAAAAGGGGTTACACCTTTTAGGTACAAAAATAAAATAGAAAAGGAAAAGAAGAAAAGAAGAAAAGAAATGAAGAAAAGATATGAGAAGATAGACGAAGGAGATAGAAGAGGATGTACACACCACTCCCCCTATACTTAGGGTAAAAGAAGCCCTAAGTATAGGCAACATTAGGAGTGATGAAATGGAACGACGAATGAACACTCAGTTCGTCCACCCCCTATACTTAGGACAAAGTACATCCTAAGCAAGGAACACACGAGAATGGGGTGGATGAGCAATACAAAGGATATACAGAGCGACACGAAAACAAATATACAACAAGATGGATGTACAGAGGATCAAGAAGATCGAAAGAAAACCTTCTTACAGGACTGCTGAGGAATAGATCTGACATGGTGCATGTCGACATCGGGGTCCTCAGATGACACAAAACGATCAAGGCCAACACAGTGAAGCTCCTCAATGGTCCTAGAGTGAAAAGGCACAGACGGGTGATTGGATGTAGTGCGGCTAGGTCCGACCTGGGGTGTCTCGCTAATGTCTTCATGAGAAGGGATGAACTCATTATCGGAAGAAGAGTAGTCAGTGTCGTCCTACGAGGTCTCATCGAGGTGAAAACCAAAAGGAACAAACACATCAGTGAAAGTAGTCGAACTATGTCTATCCTCTACAGTCTAAACTGGGTCATCTTGTTCATCAAAAGGCCTGAATTCCTGAATAAAAGCAACAAGATCAAATTCGACCTCACTTTCATCAATATCTGTCCTCCTCTCAATGGTTTCGATCGTGTAAATCCCTTGGATGTCATCAACACATCGCCAAGTCCCAAAAGAAGGAACTCCGAGTTCCATGCTTTCCAAGTCTTCCTCATTGGAGAGGAATTCTTAGGTCTCAGTGGTATCCAACATACAACAAAAATATCTGATAGTCTCCTTAAGGTCATGATCCTCGGGGTCAGCCAAGATAAGCGTGGTCACATCAGGTGCAGGTCTCCGGTCAGCAGTGGGTGTGGTGATTAACACTTTGCTTTCATCAACAGGACTGAGGCGAATCTCTTCTGATCCGTAATCAATAATGACCTTCGCAGAGGAGAGGAATGGTCATCCTAGGATGATTGGAGAGTGCTCCCCTATGGAGGTCTCCATGAGCAATACGATAAAATCAACAGTGTACCTCGTGCCCTGAATCAAAATGATGATGTTTTCAAGGATACCCTTCAACCTCTTGATAGGTCCACCAGCAAACTGTACTAACATCGTGGTCTTCTTTAGAGGCCCTAAGTGAAGAGACTGTACCGGCGAGAAAGGTAATATGATAATCGAAGTACCGTCGTCTAGGAGAGTGTGATCACATGTATGGTCAGAGATGGTACAAGTAATGAAAGGTGTACCGGTATTCTTTTTCCTAGGAATGGGACGGTGTGTGATGGTGTGGCCATGGTCAAGATATGATGCTCAGGTCTGCTCCTCCGCTTTCTTTTCTTGGGAAGAGGAGTAGATAAATGGGACATGGCCTGCTGAAGTGGGACTTGAATGATCTCATGAATGGTGGCCACCACTTCAGGTTCAGTCAATAATTTTTTAATTTTTTGACCTCATCCATACAAGGGAGGGGGTCATAATCGTCATCTACACGATGAATGCCAAGAGTAGTCTGTACAACGGCATCCCTGGAGTCAAAGGTGGGACAAGATGTGGATGGATGTGTGGTCAAAGGATCTAGCAGATGAACACTCTCCTCACAGTCTGAATCAACCATGTTCTCCTAAAATCTTTTTACATTTTTTATTTTTTTTGATTTTTTTTGTATTTTTGGTGATTTCAAGTTCTCATGATAATCCTCAAGTGAATCTGAATTCTCAAATAATTGAGTGACATGCTGGATCTTATTTATGCTAACTAGATCGTTCATCCTCAAGTTCATATGCTCCATCATCTGATTCAAGGTCTCAAGTGTGGAAATCATGACAGGTCACTCCAAAATCTCAGGATCGGATGTGTCGAATGTGGGTAATGGGTGTGGACAAAAATCACCTTCCGGCTCGGGATACTCAAGGAAGAGTGGGTTGGCGAAATGTGAGGTTGATGGTCGTGGAAATTTTGGGAAAAGGTCAAGATTCGAATCCTAAAATAGTGGGTTGGTCAGATATGTACAAAATCAGGAGCAAAGTCCTTCTGAAAAAAGTGAGATGGACCAGCTAGAGTGAACGAGGGATCCACAAAATATGGACAGAAAATGCTCCAATCGGCCATCTTGAAATAAAATAAAATGATCAGGAGAACACGATGGTCAATTCAAAAGAAGTGAGAAGAAAGGCGCAAATGCGCAGCGGCGATCTGGAACACACACAAACAATTACAAGAAATTCACATAAGACAAACCCTTAATTCACCTACTCAACTCAGTGAAGATCGTGAAAGATCGGTCTTTTTATCTTGTCTGCTTTCGAGTTAGGTGAGAAGTCAAAAAGTTGCGCAAACACTTAGGAGGCTGAATAGGATTTGGGCACTAGTCTTTAGGGTGTGCGCGAGCAAGTAAAAGCGAAGACAATGAGGGGATTACTCGCTCCAAGACAAGATTTTTCGTTTTGGTTGATTTTAGAGTCAAGTAATATTAACAACCCCATTTTATTGATTATCACTTTTTTTTGGATTTTTTAGTGAGAAATGCACGAGCCTATCGAAGAGTCTATTTCTTTAAGCACCTAGGTTGGCAAAATCAGAGGGAGAGGCGGAAAAGCAATGCAAGCGGCAAAACGATGATGTATGCTAAAGAGTAAATGCTAACCTTGCCTCCAACACTTTATATGTAAAGATGGTCAGCAGAATTAAAACCTATATTATATGCAAATGCAAGTCGATGAAATTGCCCTAAGGCCAAAAATTGCTATTATCGTGAAGAACCAATGCTAATGACTTAGAATGGAACCGAATTGTCCGGTCTTGGAGTCTCCTCGATGCCCACAATAATGGATCCTGCAAGCATTGTATGGAGGACTCTCGCGGTGTGGGGTTCCGAGACTAATGAGAAGCAGTTTGATGTTTGACTAGATCCAAACATCACTATAGGCACATGCAAATATAATTAGGTGTTTGGACCTAATGCTATCGATAAGCAACTCCTAAAAATAAGGGCTCAATCACACAAAAATAAAGAAAACAAAATCGTGAAACAAAGGAAAAAATGCGAAGAAAATAGAGAAAACTGCGTTAAGTCCCCAAGTGAAAAAACACTTGGAAATTGGGCTCGAATGTCCAGAGTCCTGAGTACCAGTCTTATTACAAATAATAGTGGTCTCTCTCTTACTTGAATTACACAAAATAAATACAACAATAAATGTTCGAACAATTGTCTTCAAAATTCTTTCCAAGTCCTCCTTTGCTGCTCGATCAAAACCGCATCACATGGGTGCTCAGGCACTCCTAGAAGAGAGTGCCTCCCTTGATCTACGTTCCTCGCAACCAAGACAATCAAGGCAGAGGTGGATTAGACAAGTCAAGAAATTATATCAAATAAAGGAGCAAATAAATAAAGTCGTAAAAATAGATAAATAATCACAATAAAAAATGAATCCCAATCTATACATTGTTGCTCCTCAGCAACAATGCCCTTTGTTGAAGAGGATTTTCATAGGTCTAAAATACGTCTCACACAAGGCGGAGAGGCAGTCGCTGTGGCGACCCGCGAGAAACCCTACTTCAAATAACAATTAACCCACAATAATGATCAATGAATGAAAATAAATGGTTAAAATTTATCATAACTCTACAAAAGATGTATATTTCAAGTAGTGTAGAGTATCGAACACAGGGAACAAGCAGGATAAATCAGGCAGTGGATGCACAAAAATGTGAATGTGATGTATCTGTCTATACGTGTGCTCTTTTTTGTGGGTTTGTAATTTGATATTATTTTATTTTATTTTTGATTATAAATTTTTATATTTTGATTTTTAATTTTCTTATTTTATATTTTTTTTACAGTTTATCTTTTTATATTTTCTTTTTCTTTTTAAATAGATATAAATCAATATAAGATATATATACAATATTTGCTAAAATAGATAGAATAGGTAAGAAAACTAATCAAAAATTAGAGAATAAAGAATTTTGATATTTTAGATAATTTTTTACTGGTTTTTGTTTTTTTAAGAATTTTTGCTAATTTTTATATATAGTTTAAGTAAAAATACCCGAAATCATAGTTAAAATAAATAGCCGAAATTAAGATGGAGATGAAAATACAAAATAGTGTCAAAAATTCTCTAAATAAATTATAATCTATAGATAATAATATAGAGAAAATTTATAGTTGGAAACTATATTTTTTTGATTTTTTAAGAATTATATATATTTTTTATAAAGGTTTTAGGGATTTTCTAATTTATGAGTATTATTTTATATTTTTAGTAATTTTTGGTCTGAAGTTATAAATTACTTAAAGAAATATATAATATATATTTTTGGAATTTTTCAAAAAGATTTTATAATTTCTATATATTTTCTTTTGCTAACAGGGACAAAAAGTGACGTTTTTTTATTTTTTATAAATAATAAAAAGCTTCAAAATACAAAATAAAAATAATGACGTGAAAGAACAATGGAACATGAGGCTACGTCTATTTTGTTGGGATTTGTTTCAAGTTATATAGATGCATGAAACATATACTAGATATAAAGAGAAACTACACTACAGGCAAGGGCATAAATGTAAATAACAGAAAGCTCAGGGGCCAAATTACAATTTTTCAAAAAATTATATAGTTGAAAATTTGAATTCCTGGACCAATGACAAAATTCGAGACCTGGGAGGTCCTCTATGCAAAAATGCCAAGCTCACATGTAGAAACACGTGAGCCACACTTGTTGGGGTCAAAATGTAATTATCCAAAAATCCAGAGGTTTGTTCACAAATTTTACAAAATTATA
This sequence comes from Ottelia alismoides, assembly GCA_037367405.1. NCBI lineage: Eukaryota > Viridiplantae > Streptophyta > Magnoliopsida > Alismatales > Hydrocharitaceae > Ottelia > Ottelia alismoides. Next base: position 747,117 of record JAZKJV010000232.1, read on the forward strand.
ACATACTAAAATTTTTTTGGACTGAATAGAAATACCAAGAACCCAAGGGTCCAGCCGCAAAAAGTTCCTCATGTGAAGCGTTACGTGAGGTGACATGGCTAGGACCAGGATGTAATAATAGAAAAGCTCAGGGAGGTTTTTGCAAATATTAGAAAATAAGTAGAACTGAAAATGAAAGTTTAAGTCCCATTTAACAATTAATAAAAATGACTAGGCAGATATGCAAATTACCCAAGCCTCTGTGCAAATCGGATGATGCGGGGCGATTCACTTGCCACTTGCCGCTCTATGGTGTGCCGATGGCAGTTCGCGATCCGACGTACAGATTAGATCCATGCGAAGGATCAGACGGTGAAGATCGGATCACCCTACAGATCTGACGATCTGGCGTAGGGATGATCCAACGACCTTCAATCAAACTGAGCCTCATTCCTGATCTGACTATAAAGAGGAGAAGAGGAAGAACATGAAAGAAGGCCTGCCGAGGCGATCTTCTTCCGAGGAAATCTCTCATCTCCGCCGCTCCTTGAAGCTCCAAGATGACCTAACCATCTCCTGTAGGTGTCCTGTGATGGCTGGTGGCGTCGAAGCATGACGGAGATCACTGGAGTTCCTCTACGACGTCAGAGAAGAGAGAAGGTACCAGGTGCCTGTAGCGAGAAGCCAAAAATTCCCCCAGGTGCACCTTTTGTTCCAGAAACCTGTGAAAGAGTTCTACCAAAAATGCGGAGCTCGAAGGAGCTCCTAGAGGTGGAATGGGCGTAGGGGGTATGAAATGATGGTTCGCTGGAGTGAACTCCGACAAACTGCGAGCGAGGTGATCTATTACTAAGAAGCAAAAGGAAAATGTTGAGAATGAACCTAGGACTATAGTTATGCTAAGAATGAAACAAAAAAGGGTAGAAAATGGACCTCAAGCGGCCAAAGGTCGCGAGATGGGGATCTCGACGCTGGAGGCCGGCAAAGGTGGTGGAGCCGCCTTAAAAATCGATTCTACGACACCCTAAAGGGGTGGTGAGGATCTTGTCGCAATCCTCAAGCCACACGACGCATCAGGAGGGGGAAGAAACATGTCAAAAGGGGTTCAAACGAGAGAGGGAAAATCAGATGGGGTTTTCTACACGAGAGGTGATGGGATCGAAAGAACGAAGGAGATCGAGCGAATCGATGCTCCAATCTTGGAAAAAACACAAGGGCGTGAATCGTCGATGTTCGAGGACAAAAAGTGATGAAGGAGGCATGATGATTTGGTGAAAGGCATGGCCTCAAAAAATACGTGAAGTTGGTACAAAATTCGGTTTCGACACAATGCAGACCTCGTTCAGAGAGTTGACCAAGGTCATCCAACGAGAAGATCTGGTTGGTCCACATGGACCAACCAGGAAAATCCTTTGAAAAAATACTTATAAACTCTATTAAAAATAACAAATGATTTTATTAATGTTAGGTTATGGAATGAAAAATATTCACTATTTTCTGAATTATTTTATCATGTTTTTTCTTATTTTTTAGAGCTTTAAAATTACAAGTTACTTTTTGAGGGTTATATATAGGTATATTCATCCATATATTTTAATATTTTATTTTATAATGTATTTTTAATTTTATTAATTTAGTTTATTATTTTATAAACTTATAACTTAGTTTGTACATTTAAATATATTTTTATTTTATTTTTCTGATGTATTATGCATAATTAAATAGATGTATTAATTCAATAGGTATAGATGTAGGTATTTTACCTATGTATTTTATACAAGTATTTTATTTTAATATTTTCTTGATGTTTTTATCTATGTTTTAATATGCATATATATTATAAATAATATTTACAAAATTATAAAAATATAAATTTATAAAAATAATGAATAATAAATAAAATGTTTTTTAATCGGGTAAAATATAGAATAGGGGCCCAAAACCTAACTTTCACACCGTAACTCCAAAAAAATGAAACCCCCTTCATTAGATAGCTTATTGAAAATTATATACAATTAAAGGTGATTTTGATATTTTTTTAGTTTTTATTTGTGAGATATGGGTCTGGGAAGTTGCGATTTTGGAATCTTATTCAGACCATAACTTTTTTTTGTATATTATTTTTGTATGAAATCAATTTTGTATTTTTTTTAATTTAATTATATACAACTTTCATGTACAAAGTTTATTTATTTGAATAATAAAAAGTGGAATGAAAAATAGGTCTCAAAAATGAATAAAATTGAATAAAAATAAAAGGGATTTTTATTTGATTTTGGCCCTTATCTCCCCCTACTTTATTCCTTGTCGACCTAGTCATCGAGATGCCTAGGTCACGGGATTTCGGGTTATAAAATATTTTCAATATTTTATTCTTTTTCCTTTTTTATTTATTATATAATTTTATCTTTAAAAACTGTATTTGTACACTATTTACACAATGATGCATAAATGCTAAAATGCATGAATTAAGGGTATTTACACGTATTTACTAGGATTTTTAAGGCCAAAATGATGGAATAAAGATGATGAAACATAGATTCATCACCTTCCCATCATGTCCCCTTTCCTTTTGAAGATTCTTTTACACCCAACGGGTTTTACCCCTCAAGGTGGATCCTGTAGGGTCCATACACCATTTTTATGCATGGAGTCTATTTCAGACTTCATTGCTAGCATCCATCTATCCATGCCTTGATGCATGAGTGCTTCATCAAATGAAGCTGGATCATTGTCTGTTTCACCTGACACATAGAATCCGTACCTTTTAGTCGATGCAACCACCCTCGAACTCCTTTAAAGAGGTACGAGTGTTACATCTTTATTTACTTCTTAAGTTTCTGGTTCAGGAAGTTCAGAATCCTGAAGGGATTGAATGAGCTCCTTTACTTCATTTTTGTCTTGACTCTTAAGGAAGTCATCCTCTATAAATTTTACATCTCTAGAGACTAAAACCTTCTGAGTCTCAAGATAATAAAGCTGGTATCCAATAACATCCTTAAAATAACCAATGAAGTAGCACTCACGAGTGCGAGATTGTAGCTTACTTGCGTTTACATATTTGCATGGACCAAGCAACCCCAAATCCTTAAGTGTCTAACACTAGGTTTGGTTCCATACCAAATATCTTGAGGAGTTTTAGGTACATACTTTCTAGGAATCTTATTCAGGATATATATTGCAGTCTCTACTACATATCCCCAGAAACTAAGTGGTAAATGTGCTTTACTCATCATTGAAAGGATCATGTTCACGATGCTCCTATTGTATCTTTCAAAACCACCATTAAGTTGGGGAGTTTCCATGAGGAGTGAGATTGGGGACAGTTCCCCTCTCTTTAAGGTATTCCTTGAATTCATCTGAGAGATACTCGCCAACTGGTTAAATCGAATCCGTTTAGTATTTCTATTAGTTTGGTTATCAGCCAAAGCCATGAACTCTTTTAACTTTTCAAAGGTTTCGTATTTATGACGTAACAGGAAGATAAATCCATATCATGAATCGTCGTCAATAAATGCCAAATAATATTGAGATCCATTTCGGGTCGTGGTACTGAAGGGAACACATACATCAGTATGTATTAGGTCAAGAATACCTTCACATCTTGTAAACTTGTTACAGAAAGACATCCTAGTCATTTTACCTCGAATACAATGTTCGCATGTAGGCAAAGACTAGACCAATAGAAAATCTAAGGGTACATCATTTATCAATCTATTGATCCTATCAATAGATAAATGACCAAGCATTTGATGTATGTTAGAATAAATTCCATCCTCCCTAGTTTTTTTAGGATTTTTATTAGTGGCAGTAACACTCACAGTATTTTCATCAATGCACAATTCATAGAGTCCACCAAAACTTAGAACATTGTCCGCAATATATTTATCATAATGACTTATGACAAGTTTATTACATAATAGAAATGAATATCTGCTTCTAACTAATTTAGATACACATATTAAGTTCCTTTGGGCATCTGGAACATAAAGACATTCTTTAAGTACTAGGATTCTTCCATTGGAAAATGATAGTTTATAGGTCCCGACGACAACTGCTTCAACGGTTGCATCAGACCCCTCTGGATGACTGTCTCCCCTTCATCAAGATTATTAGTTTCTTGAAATAGATGCAACAAATTGCATACATGAATAGAAGCACCAGAATCGACGACCCAACTACCTTCTCGTCCTATGAGAAAATTATTTTCATTGATAAAAGTAGAATTCATACATGCTAGGACTTGATGAATCTCTGTTTCATCACCTTTATTCTTTCATTTTGCCCTTTAAACCCTAGCTATATGCATGCAAATATCATTATTTTGTACAAATTAAAATTTATTATATATTGTATATGCACACCTGCTCGTCGGTATATAGCACAGTTTAAAAAACAGTATTGGCTGGTCAGACCGGTTGGGCCGAGAACCATTGAATTTTATTACTTGTGTCCTTCGTAACTTCCGCAATATCAGTTATGCCCCTCTCTTTTTTGGAATATAAGTTGTGTCACTATTTTCTTTGAGTAATTTTCAAGAAGCAAATATAAATAAATGATTACAATAATGTATTCATATGGAATGTTAGAAAATGTGACCAATAGAGTTTTACTCGAAATAGACAATCATGACATCCTATTAAAGGAATTTACAGTTTAAACGATTATTTCATTGATATATAAATACATATTTACACATATGTATCCAATTTTATCAATTCATAAAACCAGTTCACTTGGTCAGACCGGTAAATTACGCTAGTTCTGACTTTTCCTGAGTCGATAGGAATGATGAATTCATACTGACATCATCACCGGTCTAACCAGTTTGGACTGACAGTCCGACCCGGTCGGACCAAACCGAAGCTTAACATGTTCAACATCCGGTCTGGTTTTTAAAACCTTGGTGTATAGATCTTGATTAGGCCATCAATCTATCGATTTGCCATATGTACATATTCAGACATATATCAATGCATCTGTCTCTGATCAGAGGATGCATGCCTATATCGTGACAGTATACGACATAGGTCTTGGTTTTCTCAACCTCGTTAAGTCAACTCTTTGACCTAATTTATCTAACACCTCCAAATCTCTATTTCTATGTAGAGGACCTGCATCAAGAGGTCAGTTAGATATCAACCTATAGAGAAGGATTGCCATCTCCTTCTCAAGTTGGAGATCATCTCTTAACAATCATTTGATTGTGCTTGATGAGTCCTCAATCTAAATCCTTAGATATTTATTCAAGCACCAGTCTCCATAATTCAACAATTGAATCAACAGTTGTACAATCATTAAGATGGCTGATGAATCTCCATTTCATCATCTTTATTCTATCATTTTGGACTTAAGAACCCTAGTAAATGCGTGTAAATACCCTTAACATAGGCATTTTATCATTCATGCATCAATGTGTAAAAAGTGTATAAAATATGATTTTTAATGCCAAAATAATGGAATAAAGAAAAGAAAATAAAAGGAATAAAATATTGAGAATATTTTATGACCCTAAACCCCGAGACCTAGGCATCTCGATGACTACGTCAACAAGGAATAAAGTAGGGGGAGATAAGGGCCAAAATCCAATAAAATTTTCCATTTATGAAGGATATTGAGAACCCTTAAGCGCATCACGGAAGCGTGTCGATCGCATCGTATGCAATCGGAGCAACTAGTCGTACTAGATGCTAGATGCGACGGAAATTAAATTTTTTTAAAACTAAAGATGAAACCACATGATCACGAGAACACTTCTCGGATCGTTTCATCAAACCACCAAGTATAAGGAATACCTCTTGAAGCGTGGTTGTGATCGCGAGATCCCAAAGTATAGATCCTCCCGTCTTAAGTCCGATCCACGAAGAATGCACTTGCGGGCGCAATGATGAGTCACGTTCCTTCCCGCAATCCTCGATGAAGATCCAAGCGATGACTCCCCCGATTTCATCAAACAAAATCCGTCGTCTTCCTTTAGAGTAAGAAATTCCAAAGAAGAAGGAGATCCTCGAGTCGTCGAAGAAGAAGATGAGAGTCTCTCCTTTCTCAACACAAGATGGACGGCCATCCTTTGGAGGAGAGAAGGAGAGAGAGGGTGAGAATATGAGAGAGAGAGAGAGTTGTAACCTAGTACAACTCTTAATCATGTACCTTGGAAGGTTACCCTAGCCCTCCTTTTATATTAGTTTAGGATCCAATGGATCTCAATCCATGGGACACATGGATCCAACGGCCAGGCTTGGTCCATGTAAAATCAATGGCTATAATTATTGTTGGTTAAAACCAAAAACATTTATTTATGATTAAATTAAATATATGTTGCAACATTATCAACACATTTTTAATTTAACATAAATAAGTTAGTTGAGAGATTAATCATCATAATAAAATGGAGATAACATTGCCTCCTGAAATGGTGGCTTTATTTCTCCTTTTTATTATATTACATTATCTCTCAATTATCACAAAAATATCCACCAAATTAATTCCAAATTAATTTGTGAATATTTCAATTATGCCATTGAGAATTATGTGAATCAAATTCACAACCCAAACTAATTTGTAAATTACATTTGCAATTAATTAATTAATGTGAATCCAGTCCACGCTATTAATTAACAAATGCTATTTACATATATTCTTTCTCTTCAATATATGTACTATAAATCATATTTATAATACATATATATCATGGATAGTATTATCCACATTCTCTAATCCTTGATAATTAAATCCCATTTAATTATCTTGGATAATAATTCTCACAATATGAATCTCATTCATATTATGCTTGATCATTAAATCTTATTTAATCATCAAGTTCTTCTTGCTTGGATATGAATTTCATCAAATGAATTATTCTCGAAGTCCTTCAAGAATAATGTGCTTTCTCCGCAGATACTTGGAGATAAGGACAGGGCGATTGTATTATTCCACGTATAGCGACTTGGATGTTGAGATCTTATCTCAAATCCAGATCTTACGGACCTCCCATAGATGCTTGACTAAATCAAGACCGCAAATCTAATCTTCTCATTGAATCTGAATCTCATTCAGACCAATGTCCAATACTTGGACTAAGATCAGATTACTTCTCTACTGGAAGGAGTCACTAAAATCCAAACCTGTTTCATCACTCCCTCAGAATGTAAGCGTCATGGATATACAATCGTTTATGATCACATCACCCTCAGGTATTCCCAATACATGTACATCCTGCATACTGGAAGACCCATGGTCAACCCGAAGATTAAAATCAATTTTACACTGTTTTCTTCAGGGTTTGATCACTAAGTTTCTCATTTGATCATTGGGATTTGGTATCGATCATATACTTTCCAAAAGCATATATCATACCTAGGTCTTGATCATATACTTTCCAAAAGTACATATCAAACCTACAAATTCAGTCAAGCTTCCAAAGCGAGACGACCGTGCATGGAATTTGATTCTTCCCAATATCTCATGAGTGAGCTCATGTCTTCCGGTTCAGTAGTGAACCTGTATGATCCCTTTGAGAGATCGTATTACAAAAATGCCCTTATATGCACACCAGCTCGCCGGTGTATAGACCTTGGTTAGGTCATCAACCTATTGGTCTGCCAAATGTACATACTCAAACATATAGAAATACATCTGTCTCCGGTTAGAGGATGCGTGCCTATGTTGTGACAACATTCAACATAGGACTTAGGTTATCTCGATCTCGTTAAGTCAACCCATTGACCTAACTAATCTGACACCTACGAATCTCTATTCCTATGCAGAGGACCTGCATCAAGAGGTCGGTCAGATATCAGCCTATGTGAGAAAGGATTGCCATCTCCTACTCAGGCTGGAGATCACATCTTAACAATCATTTAACGGTGCTTGATGAGTCCTCAATCTAACTCTTTAGATATTCATCCAAGCACCAGCCTCTATGATTCAATAATTGAATCAACAGCTGTATGATCATTAAGATAGCCATGGTACATAACCCTAATTGTACAGAGGGACCTATTATGCAAATTATTTATTCTTCATTCAGATCTGGGAATGATATGTGCAATAACATTTATTGCATAATGGCTCGCCGTGGTCTCACATGTCCAACAATCTCCCACTAGTCCAAAGAGCCATTAATGGGCTAATCATTTAAACCCACACTCATGTGACAATCATAGGCTATTTAGAAATAGCTAGGTAAGCTGATCAGTCACTCTGTTCCCAAAAGACTATGCCAAGTCCTTTTACGGTACTTGCATATCCCTAGGTAACATTGCTCGCATCCAATGCGAATGTTGCATCTAATGCAACCAATACTCAATCTAGTCAAAGCAATTATAGTGTCCTTGACACTAATGCTCAATTATTATTATAACCTATATTTCCATAATCCTTATTAGAATACCTTTATTCCTGGAGATCTCTATCTCCTAATGTATTCGCAGTTAAGACCTTTTAGATCTCCATCTAAAAATCTTAAGCTCTTGAAGATAAGACTTTGAGATCACTATCTCAAAAAATCTTGTCATCTATGAAGATTTTGTTATTACTGCAATCAAGTGTTTTCTCTCCATAGTACGATTAGCAATCACTTTGCTACTCCTACTGCATGGCAGATATCTGGCTTTTGTACACATCTAGCATACACTCAGCTTTCCGTAACTGATGCACAAGTGCAAGCAGTTCTAGCATTCACTTCCTCAACTCTTTGAGGTGCTATCCCTTTAGATAGGTCAGTACCAAATCTCAAGGGAAGGAAGCCTTTCTTGGAATTTCCAAGAATGGAATATGTCCAAGGTGTACTACAAATGTGACAGTCCCAATACCCTCTTTTCTTTGCTTCTGAACATCTTCAGAACTATGATCCAAGAGGCATTCTTGAGATCATATCTCAAGGTATGGAATAGCCAGTCTATAAAACACTTATTATCATCCTTATATCATTTCAAATGATTAGGATATTATCTACATTTAGCACGATGAATGCAATGGCACTCCCACTAAGCTTCAAATGGCTTATCAAGATTCTATATGAAATCATAACATTTATAATTTCATTAAATCTTATGATCCAACTACAAGAAGCTTATTTGAGTCCACAGATGGAGTTTCTTTAGCTTGCACACCTTGCTTTCCTTGACCATGAAGCCCTGGGGCTACTTCATGTGAATATCCTCAGAGAGGTATTCTTAGAGGAATGCAATCTTGAATTACATGTTGAAGATGCAATAGTCAAGTTGTGTAGCTACGGTTAGCAATATTCTAATGATTTTAAGCATGGTTACCGAAGAGCAAGTCTCATCGCAAGCAATGTCTTCTCTTCCGATGTATAGCTTATGGCTACGAACCGAGCTTTGAAGGTCTCTACCTTCTCATCAGGTTCCCTCTTCTCTTGAAGATCCATTTACACCTTAACAAGTCTAACCCTTATAGGTGGATCCTCGAGGGTCCATATACAACACTTTGTATATGAAGTTTGCTTTAGACTTTATTGCTAATATCCATCTTTCCATGTCATGATCCTCAGGAGCTTCATCACATGAAGTCCGATCATTGTCAGACTTAACTGACACATGGAATACATCCTCAAACTCATTTGAAGAGGTATTAATGTTTCATCTTTAATTATCCTTTTAGTTTCTGATTTCAGGAGCCTCATTATCATCTCAAGTTTTAAATGAGTTCCTTCACTTCATTTTCATCTTGATTCTCAAGAGTCTCAATCCTCCAAGAACCACATTCTCAGAGATGAGATCTTTTAAAAATCTCAAGGTCATAAAGTAGGTATCCAATACCATCCTTTATTTTCCTAATGAAGTAGCACTCTCAAGTGCTAGATTCCAGCTTATATGCATGGAACCTTATTAAGGATATGTTGTAGTCTCTACTACACACACACACACACACATATATATATGGAAACTAAGAGATAATTATGCTAAAAATTCATCATTGATCAAATCATGTCACACATGATCCAATTGTATCTCCCTACAACTCCATTGAGTTCAGGTTTATCAGGAGGAGTGAGATAGAAATGATATTTATATCTCCATAAGGTATTCTTTGAATTCATCTAGTATGTTCTTGCTACCTTGGTTAGATCAAATTCATTTAATCTTCTTCAAACTTTGGTTCTAAACCAAAATTGTGAAATCTTTGAACATTTCAAAGGTTTCTCAGGTGAAAAGAAGAAATCTCATATCATACATAATCATCAATAGATATCACATATCCATAATGTTTACTATGATATAGATGATCTACATACATCAGTGTGTATGAGATCTTGAATACCTCGACATCTAACACCATTCCCAGAGAAGGGTGTATTGGACATTTTACTTTCAATACTATATTCACAAGTATGTAAGATTTGAAATTTTTAGACATTCTAAAGTTTCATCTCTTACTAGTCTATTGATCATATCAATAGGCATATGTCCAAGACTTGATGCCAGATCATTGTCAAATGATCTTCATCCTCCTATTGATCTATCAAGGTTTAATTTTCAGTAAATCTTAATGAACCATTCATTAATTTTTCTAATTTTGTAGAGTCCACTAGATGTTAGATTATTATCTGAAATATATTCATCATAACTCTTTATGATAGTTCTATCTCATAATTCATGTTTATTTACAACATTTAGAAACAAACAATGGGTGTATTCTAATATCTAGGTCATGTAGACATTCTCCAAGACAAAGGGCTCTCCCACTGAAAATATGAAGTCCATCTATCCAATAGAGATTGTCGCAACAATTGCACCAATATCCATGTAGATGACTATTAAACCTTAAAATCAAATTTCTAATCTTCTAATATGTATTTGCAACCAATTGCAAATGTCATTAGAAGATTGGGATACAATTGTCAGACTTTATCTTATGAAATAAGAAAGTCAAAGTCAATGATTATATGTAGATTATTCCGATGCTCTATCTGAGTCCTTCACTAAGGATTTTAGACAGATTTGTTAGTCACACTATCAACACATCAACCTATTGCAGTGTTGGCATTCATCCAACTCTTTGGATGTCATATGGAAGTCACAGAAGTAGGTCAACTCTTTGACTTTCCTTCTTATTCGGGTCTGACCCATGCTTCCACTGTGCTCTCTTCATCTATAAACAACCATTGTTCAAGACAAAGAATCTCTTATGTTGAATTCAAAGGATTTCAATACAAGAGCATTTCAGCATTTATACATGCTTCATTAAATTCATTCAAAATGATTATTATGAAGCTTCATGAATGACTTGAGTATAGATAGTAGAATGATGACACTCATCATATCAACATTTATCTTAACTCTTGGAGACTTAGGTTCAGGTAGGTATTCAAACATTTTGAATACATCATCTCTTTCGAGCCACCATTCTGCATAATGCAGAGAACCATGTCATTCATGATTAAATGTCTAGAGCACATATGTATGCCAAAATATCTTCTTTTATTTTATAAGGGTTATTTGACAATTACGATCACCATCGACATGTGACTTCTAAAGTATACTCGATGAAAGATCAAGAACATAGAGACATACAAACCCTAAGGTGATGTCTTATTGTCTTATTTAATTGTCATTCCTCATTATGTTGAGGAAACTTGCACATTGCAACCACGTACATTATGTGTTCAATTGCAAGTACAATATCTGGATCATGAGTCCAATCCAAGATATTTTACTGGTTATTATTGAGTATAACATTGAGTGGGTTTAATGAAGGATTATCTGAAATAAGAAATTTGCATAAGTGTATATATATTATATATACATGTTTTACTTTGATTTAGGAATTTTTATATCAAAGTTGTCTTGCCTTGTCAACACTGAAAGTTCATTCCCTTAATCACTTTCAATGTAAGAGATATACTTACCATTATATCTCTAGCAAGATCTGGGATCTCCTTTCCTATCTTTGTCGCATCCCAATAATATGAGAACTTACGACTCTGATAAAAAGAAGCGAGAACTCATTCCGCCTTGCAAGTCCAACTTGCATTCCCAATTCGGTCTTTAATATCCGGGCCCACCACCCCTAAGATGATGTTGACCCGTCATTAATTGAACCAACCGTCAACAGGCTTAATACTCGCTATACGCAATCCAATATCACCCCAATAATATGAGGACTCGATATTGGGGTCACTACGTATACGGACTTACTCTTTCGAGAAGCAAAGAACCCGATCCAATTAAATCATATATAGGATCTATCACTTCGGACATGCGTCTCCTATACACAACAACTGGAGACGGAATCCTTTGCCTTGACGGGAGACCATGGATGTCACTTATGTGATCCTCCACCTCATACTCAAATTTTATAATTAATTATCGTGAATCATATTCACATAATTAATTCTTCCAAGAGAAATACACATCTATTCATAATAGAGTGTTTATTGGATATAATTAATTTAATCACATTAAATCAATCATCAATCCAATTTATCAATCAACAAACATGTCTTTTACTTGAATAGTAGGTATATTCTCAAAGTACGTATTATTCAAATTTTAATAATTAGAAAAATACACATTGATTTTCTCCGGTATTATACAGTCTCTACCCGCTGTCATGGCCAGTACCGACGAGAGTGGGAAGGACCACATACGTTGCAACCCGCGACCCCAATGCTCTCCGACTAGGCACCACATCCACCTCGAGAAAGGATAATACCAGATAGATCATCATGTACTTTGAGATGCTCATCGGTTTTTCAACCGAAATTATACCATATAATATACATCAAAACATTTTTGATTATATTATAAGGAGATTTGCTAGACAAATCCCCAATCCTATTCAAGCAAGAGGGTTTTTCATGTAAATGTTGTCCTACAACTATTGTAGGATAAACTATGGTTTTCATGAAAGCAATGTTTGTTGATGAACCAATGATCAAGATCTAATATCTCATCATTGTGGTTTAGGCAAATGTCATTCAATGAAATAATTATTTCTTTAAATATTTCACAAATATTTATCACTAATTATTCCAGAAAATTAACAATTAATTTTCATCATGATAATTGAATGACTTATCACAAGGTTCAAGATCAAGAAAAATGTTAATTTCCATCAGTGACCCCCAATCACTAAAATTAACTTATCTTCATCAATTTAAATCCAAAAATTGCAAACTCAGTTTCCAAAGATTGCCTATTTTATGTATTAAAGAACCCAAGTGATAACTCACGCATTTCGAGGCAGATTAAAACCGTAATTATCCCATTAATCACATTTAAATCTGCAGTTCCCGCAACAATGAATATAGGCATATTCAAAAGACCATATCTTGAGCAAATGAAGTCCAAATTTAGTAAACTCAAGTCCTATGGTTTCCTTGTTTAATGGGGAACAAAATTGAAAATTTCGTGTTTAAACTTTTTAACAGTGCCGAAAAAAAACAATTAGACAGAGGTGTGAAAAATGAAATGCAGTAAAAATTTCGCAACCCTTTCAAGAACCAAATCGTCTAAGGTCAATGGATCATATCCAAAACCTTATTCAACCTGGCTCTGATACCACTTGAAGGATATTTAGAATCCTTAAGCGCGTCACGGAAGCGTGTCGATCGCATCGTATGCAATCGGAGCAACTAGTCGTACTAGATGCTAGATGCAGCGGAAACTATTTTTTTTAAAAACTAAAGATGAAACCACATGATCACGAGAACACTTCTCGGATCGTTTCATCAAACCACCAAGTATAAGGAATACCTCTTGAAGCGTGGTTGTGATCGCGAGATCCCAAAGTAGAGATCCTCCTGTCTTAAGTCCGATCCACGAAGAACGCACTTGCGGGCACGATGATGAGTCACGTTCCTTCCTGCAATCCTCGATGAAGATCCAAGTGATGACTCCCTCGATTTCGTCAAATGAAATCCGTCGTCTTCCTTTAGAGTAAGAAATTCCAAAGAAGAAGGAGATCCTCGAGTCGTCGAAGAAGAAGCTGAGAGTCTCTCCTTTCTCAACACAAGATGGACGGCCATCCTTTGGAGGAGAGAAGGAGGGAGAGGGTGAGAATATGAGAGAGAGAGAGAGAGAGAGAGAGAGAGTTGTAACCTAGTACAACTCTTAATCATGTACCTTGGAAGGCTACCCTAGCCCTCCTTTTATATTAGTTTAGGATCCAATGGATCTCAATCCATGGGTCACATGGATCCAACGGCCAGACTTGGTCCATGTAAAATCAATGGCTATAATTATTGTTGGTTAAAACCAACAACATTTATTTATGATTAAATTAAATATATGTTGCAACATTATCAACACATTTTTAATTTAACATAAATAAGTTAGTTGAGAGATTAATCATCATAATAAAATGGAGATAATATTGCCTCCTAAAATGGTGGCTTTATTTCTCCTTTTTATTATATTACATTATCTCTCAATTATCACAAAAATATCCACCAAATTAATTCCAAATTAATTTGTGAATATTTCAATTATGCCATTGAGAATTATGTGAATCAAATTCACAACCCAAACTAATTTGTAAATTACATTTGCAATTAATTAATTAATGTGAATCCAGTCCACACTATTAATTAACAAATGCATTACATATATTCTCTCTCTTCAATATATGTACTATAAATCATATTTATAATACACATATATCATGGATAGTATTATCCACATTCTCTAATCCTTGATAATTAAATCCCATTTAATTATCTTGGATAATAATTCTCACAATATGAATCTCATTCATATTATGCTTGATAATTAAATCTTATTTAATCATCAAGTTCTTGCTTGGATATGAATTTCATCAAATGAATTATTCTCGAACTCCTTCAAGAATAATGTGCTTTCTCCGCAGATACTTGGAGATAAGGACATGGCGATTGTATTATTCCACGTATAGCGACTTGGATGTTGAGATCTTATCTCAAATCCAGATCTTACGGACCTCCCATAGATGCTTGATTAAATCAAGACCGCAAATCTAATCTTCTCATTGAATCTGAATCTCATTCAGACCAATGTCCAATACTTGGACTAAGATCAGATTGCTTCTCTACTGGAAGGAGTCACTAAAATCCAGACATGTTTCATCACTCCCTCGGAATGGAAGCGTCATGGATATACAATTGTTTATGATCACATCACCCTCAGGTATTCCCAATACCTGTACATCCTGCATATTGGAAGACCCATGGTCAACCCAAAGATTAAGATCAATTTTACACTGTCTTCTTCAGGGTTTGATCACTAAGTTTCTCATTTGATCATTGGGATTTGGTATCGATCATATACTTTCCAAAAGCATATATCATACCTAGGTCTTGATCATATACTTTCCAAAAGTACATATCAAACCTACAAATTCAGTCAAGCTTCCAAAGCGAGACGACCGTGCACGGAATTTGATTCTTCCCAATATCTCATGAGTGAGCTCATGTCTTCCGGTTCAGTAGTGAACCTGTATGATCCCTTTGAGAGATCGTATTACTCATATGCCCTTATATGCACACCAGCTCGCCGGTGTATAGACCTTGGTTAGGTCATCAACCTATTGGTCCTCCAAATGTACATACTCAGACATATAGAAATACATCTGTCTCCAGTCAGAGGATGCGTGCCTATGTTGTGACAGCATTCAACATAGGACTTAGGTTATCTCGATCTCGTTAAGTCAACCCATTGACCTAACTAATCTGACACCTCCGAATCTCTATTCCTATGCAGAGGACCTGCATCAAGAGATCGGTCAGATATCAACCTATGTGAGAAAGGATTGCCATCTCCTACTCAGGCTGGAGATCACATCTTAACAATCATTTAACGGTGCTTGATGAGTCCTCAATCTAACTCTTTAGATATTCATCCAAGCACCAGCCTCTATGATTCAATAATTGAATCAACAGCTGTATGATCATTAAGATAGCCATGGTACATAACCCTAATTGTACAGAGGGACCTATTATGCAAATTATTTATTCTTCATTTCAGATCAGGGATTGATATGTGCAATAACATTTATTGCATAATGGCTCGCTGTGGGCTAACATGTCCAACAATTTATTATGTTCATTTTTATTCATTTTTTGGACATATTTTTAATTCCACTTTTTATACCTCAAATAAAGAAACTATGTACATGAAAGTAGATAATAAAATATAGAAAAATACAAAATTGATTTCATATAAAAATAATACACAGATAAAAAGTTACAGTATGAATAATTTTCCAAAATTCAAACTTCCTAGACACATATCTCTCAAATAAAAATTCAAAATATATCACAATCACTTTAATTAGATATAACTTTTAATAATCTATTTAATAAAGTGGTTTCATATTTTTTTGGAGTTACGGTGTGAAAGTTAGGTTTTGGACCCCTATTGTAAAGTTATACCAATTAAAATATTCATTTTTTTTATTATTCAATATTTTTTATAATTTTATATTTTTATAATTTATAAATATTATTTATAATATATGTGCACATTAAAACTGGAATAAAACATAAATAAAACCTTAAAAATATAATACTTGTATAAAATACATAGATAACACACCAATATCTATACCTATGAAGTAAATACATCTATTTATTTAAGTGTATTTATTATATCATAAAATATAATAAAAATATTTTTCAACGTATAAAATTAAGTTATAAATATATAAAATAATAAATTAAATTAATAAAACCAAAAATATAAAATAAAAATAAGAAAATTAAAATTCGTAGATGAATATACTTATATATAGCCCCTGAAGAGTAAATTGTAATTCTAAAACTCTAAAAAATAAATAACAAATCATAATAAAATACCTTATAAAATAATAAATAGTTTCATTTGATAACCTAAAATTAATAAAATCGTTTAACTGAATTTCAAAATATTTTCCAGAATTTTTTCTAGTTGGTCCACATGGACCAACTAGATCTTCCCGTTCGTTGACCTCGATCAACTCTCTGACCGAGGTCTGCAGCCTGTCAAAGCCTCGTTTTTTCCCCATTTTCGAGGCCTGCCCTTTCATCATTTCGCTTCACTCCTTGACAACTTTTGCTCCTCGATACTCAAGAATACATGCTTAGGGGTTGCTTCAGGGATTGGATCGTTGCATCTCGCGGTAGGCCTCGTTCTTTGGAGCTATCCACCACGTTGTACAAAACCACCCTCAATTTCGAACCCTCTTTGACCTATTTACTCCCCCCTGCTCGTGATAAAAAGACAGAAGAATGAGGCAACTCCTTCTTCTTGCCTTTAGGTTGATCGAGGAGGAGGTTTTAGGGCGGCTCCACCACCTTTGTCGGCATCTAGCTTCTTGATAATGGGATTCGTGGACAACCAATGAGGGATGGTCATAATCAAGTTTACAAGTCCTTTTTAGATGGAAGATTTTGTGAGCAGTAAATGAGTCGATTATTCGGGGCTGTCGAGGTCACCCATCTCGCGGTCTCTGGCCACTTGAGGTCTTTTCTCCCCATTTTATTGCATTTCTTGCTTAGTGTAATTTCTAGGTTTAATTAGCATCATTACTTCGTCGATTAATCGCATGATTTAGTCCCACACGCCCTCATCGGAGCTCCACTCTGGCCTACTGCCTTTCCACCCCACGACCGTCATCTGCCTTTTTTTGCCTACTGGAGGGTCGCGGCAACTTGCCCACGACCCTATTAACTTCTTCTGTAGGTACCTGGAGCACAAAGATCATTTGGAGCGAGTTTTGGACTTCGTCGGAGGCTCTTGGAGCTTCCGCGCTCTGCCGCCCCCATGCGAGAATGCCGGTGAACCCCGGCAATTTTGGATGCCTCTAGACGATAGAAGACACCTGCATAAGACCACGGAGGAGGAGAATCGGGGACAGGGAAGTTTGATTCGCTGGAGTTCATCACCGTTCTTCCCTATCCTCTATCCACTGTCCGACTAGGGCCGCACCCCAATTTGTACAGGAACCATCGGATCAAACCCACCCTGCACCATTAGATCGTTCCAAATCTTCTAATCCTGGTCTTGCATCCGAACCGCCATCGCCCTCTCCCGGGATGACACGTGGTTTAAGTAAAGATCATCTGTTGTCTGTTCCCGCTAAGCGCTTGGGTATTTTACATTTTAACCCGAGCGTTTTTATATTTCATATTAAGTGCATAAACTTTCATCTACAACACAATTAATTCTGTAATATTTGCATAAAAACCCCTCGACTTTTATTATTTGGATTTCGATCCTAGCCATGTCACCTCACATGACACATCATGTGAGGTAGTGATTTTACGGCTAACCCCCTAGGGCTTTGCATATTACGTTTTAGTCCAAAAATATTTTTATAACGTTATATATTTGTGTACAAATTGCAACTAATCCCTGAATGCTCTGATATTTACAAAAATGTCCCCGCCAGCGCGGCGCACGTGCTTGTGCATGCGAGCTAGGAGATTTTATAGAGATGCCCTCACGAGTCTCGTATTTTGTAATTGGTCAATGAAATTTGAATATTTAGTTATATATTTTTGGTGAAAGTGCATTTGGCCCCTGGAATTTCTACTATTTACATTTATACCCTTGCCAGTAGTGTAGTGTCTCTTTGTTGTTTGTGTGTATTCCATATATCTGTATTGCTCTAAAAATACACAAAAAAGGTGTAGTTTCCTGTTCCATTTTTCTTTCACGCACATATTTTTTGAATTTTGAAGCTTTTTATTATTTATAAAAAATAAAAAACATCCATTTTCATCCATGTTTGCAAAAGAAAACCCATAAAAAAGAAAACCTTTTTGAAAAATTCCACAAAAATCTTTTTATATTTATTTACCTATTTTAAACCTTCAGATAAAAAACCCTAAAAAATTATAAAAGAAAACTAAAAAATAGCAAAATGCTAAAAATACTTATAAAAATGTAAAAAATTCTTTAAAAAATCTAAAAAAAATTCAATTTTCTATTCCTGAATTTTATCTATATCATTATCTTTATCTAAAAAATAATTTGGAGAATTTTTGATACTATTTATAATTTTCATCTCCATTTTAATTTCAGGTATTTATTTATCCATGTTTTAGGGTATTTTGGACTTTAAAAATCCATAAAAATTAGCAAAAATAACTAAAAAACAAAAAATAGATAAAAATTCATTAAAACCAAATAATATTTTATTCTTATTTTTTATTATTTTTATTCACTATTATATTTATTATAGCCTATATTGTATATATACATATATCTTATATATTTATTGAAATCTTTTTTAAGAGAAAAAGAAAATATAAAAAATATAAAATACATAAAGAAAATACAAAATCAGAAAATTAAAATCAAAATATAAAAATATAAAAACAAAAATAAAAGACCAAATATAAAATAAAAACCCCACAAAAAGAGTATTTATAGACAAATACATCACATTTCACATTTTTGTGCACTCATTGCCCTGATCTATTATGCTTGTTCCCTGTATTCGACACTCTACACATACTTGCACATTATACACTTCTTTGTTGTAGAGTTATAATAAATTTTAACTCCACGTTGCTATTTCTTGTTTAATTATCATTGTGTGTTAATTGTTGTCTGAAGTTAGGTTTCGTGAGAGGTCAATGCATCGGCTGGATTTCTCACCTTGTGAGATCTCTAGTCCCTTGCAAAATCCTCTCAACAAATGGCGCCAATGCATGGGAGCAACAATGTATAGATTGGCTTTTTGATTGATTGTGATTATTTTTTTATTTTTGTACTCTATTTATTTTCTTTATTTGATATAATTGTTTGAATTTTCTAACCACTCTCATGGCTGTCTTTGTTGCGAAGAATGCGGATCGAGGGAGGCACTCTCTTAGAGGAGTGCTTGATCACCCACGTGGGGCGGTTTTGACCGAGCAATAAAGGAGGACTTGGAGAGAATTTTCAAGACAATTGTTTGAGCATTTATTGTTGTATCTATTTTGTGTAATTCAAGTAAGAGAGAGACCATTATTATTTGTAATAATACATGCACTCAGAACTTTGTATATTCGGGCCCAATTTCCAAGTGTTTGTTCACTTGGAGGCTTACTGCAACTTCTCATGTTTTCATCACATTTTCCCCTTTGTTTCTCGATTTTGTTTTCTTTTTTTGTGTGATTGAACCCTTAGATTTAGGAGTTTCTTGATGATAGATTAAGGCCAAACACATAATAATCATTGCACGTGCCAACAATCAACATTTGCAGGATCAACACACAGCCTGGCAAATTGCTTCTCACTTAGTCTCGAAATCACATACAGCGATAGTCCTCCATACAACGCTTGCAGGACCTATTGTTGTGGGCACCGAGGAGACTCCAAGACCGGACACTTCGAATCCATTCTAAGTCATTAGCATTCTTCACGATAATAGCAATTTCTGATCTTAGGCGATTTCATCGACTTGCATTTGCATATAGTGTAAGTTTCAATTCTGCTAAGCATCTTTGCATGTAGAGTGCCAGAGGCAAGGTGAGCATTTACGCTTTAGCATACATCATTGTTTTGTCACTTGTGTTGCTTTTCCGACTCTCCCTCTGATTTTGACTACCTAGGTGCTTAAAAGAATTGACTCCTCGATAGGCGCGTGCATTCTAATTAAAAATCCAAAAAAGTGATAATTAATAAAATTGGGACGGCTAATATTACTTGACTCTAAAAAAGATGAAAAAGAAAAACATTGTCTCAGGGCAAGTAATCCCCTCATTGTCTTTGCTTTTATTTGTTCGCGCACACACTAAGGATTAGTGCCAAATCCCATTCAGCCTCCTAAGTGTTTGCGCAACTTTTTGACAGTTCACCTAACTCTAAAACAGACAAGATAAAAAGACCGTGCTTTCACGGTCTCTACCGAGCGAGTAGGTGAATTGAGGGTTTTGTATTGTGTGCATTTGTTTGTGATTGTTAGTGTGCATTCTAGATTGTCTCTACACATTTGTGACTTTCTTCTCACTTCTCTTGAATTGATCATCGTGCTCTCTCGATCATATTCTTTTGTTTTGAGATGGCCGACTGCAGCTTATTTTATCCGTATTTTGCGAATCCCTCGTTCACTCTAGTTGGTCCACCTGTCTTTTTCTAAGAGGACTTTTCTCCTGATTTTTGTACATATCCGATCAATTTACTATTTCAGGATTTGGATCTTGACCTTTTCCCATCATCTCCACCACCATTACCCTCACATTTTGATAACCCACTCTTCCTTGGGTACCTCAATCCGAAATGTGATTTTTATCCACCCCCACCACCCACACTCGACACACCTGATCTAGAGATTTTGGAGTCACCTCTGATGATTTCCACACTTGAGACCTTGAATCGGATGATGGAGCATATGAACTCAAGGATAAATGATATATTTAGTGTAAATGAGATCCAACATGATGCTCCATTCTTTGAGGACACCGATTCACTTGAGGATTATCATGAGAGCTTCCAATCGACCGAAATACAAAAAATAAGAAAAATTTTAAAATACAAAAAGATTTTGGGAGAGCTATGGTTGATTTAGACTATAAGAAGAGTGCCCATTTGCTAGACCCTTTGACCACACATCCTTTCACAACTTGTCCCACCTTTAAGTCTGAGGATGTTGCTGTACAGACCGGTCTTGGCATCCCTCATGTAGATGCTAGTTTCGATCCCATCCTTTGTAAGGACGAGATCAAAAAATTCAAAAAAATGTTGACTAAATCTGAAGTGATAGCCGCTATTCATGAGATCATTGATGCCCCACTTTGCCAGGCCATGACCTAATTATCTACTCCCATCAATAGAAGAGAAAGAGAAGGAGCAGATCTGAGCGTCATATCTTGACCATGGCCACTACTCACGCCATTACACACCATCCTCTTCCTAGGAAAAAGATCACAGCTACCCCATTTATTAGCTGCACCATCTCTGACCATACCTGTGATCACACTCTCCTCGACGACGGTGCTTCGATTAGCATAGTACCCTTCTCACTAGTACAATCTTTCACTTAGGGCCTCTAAAGAAGACCATGATCATAATACCGTTTGCTGATAGATCTATCAAGAGGCCGAAGGGTATCCTTGAAACGTTATCATTTTGATTCAGGGCATGAGGTACAATATGGATTTTGTCGTATTGCCCATGGAGACCTCCGTTGGGGAGCACTCTCCAATCATCTTGGGACGACCATTCCTCGCCTCTGCGAGGGTCGTTATTATATGGATTAGGAGAGATTCACTTCCGTCCTATTGACGAGAGTGAAGTGTTTATCACCGCACCCACTACCGATTAGAGATCTGCACTTGATGCGAACACATCTATCTTAGATGACCCCGAGGACTGTGACCTTGATAAGACCATCATAGACTTTTGCTGCTTATTGGATTCCACTGAGACCCAAGAATTCCTCTCCAAAGAGGAAGACTTGGAAAGCATGGACCTCGGAGTTCCTTTTTCTGGGACTTGGCGATGTGTTGATGACATCCACGTGATTTACATGATTGATACATGTGAGCGAAGGGTAGATATTGATGAGACCAAGGCTAATTTGATCTTGTTTCTTCATTTAGGAATTCATGCCTTTTGATGAGAAAGATTACCCGGTTAAGACTATAGAGGAGGAACAGGATTCGACTTCTTCCACTAATGAGTTCGTGCCTTTTGGTTTTGGCCTAGATGAGACCTCGTAGGACGACACTGAATACACTTCTTCCGATGATGAGTTCATACCTTCTCACGATGACATTAGCGAGACACCCAAGGCTAGACCTAGATGCACTACTCTCACTCACTTGTTTGCGCCTCTTTACTCTAGGACCATTGAGGAGCTTCACTATTTCGACCCTGATCAGTTTGTGTCATCTAAGGACCCTGATATCGACCTGCACCTTGTCAGATCTATCCCTCGGCTGTCCCGCAAGAAGGTTTGCTTCCAACCTTCTTAATCCTTTTTACATCAACTCTGTTGTATATTCACTTTCGTTTACCTCCGTCTATCTTCCGTATTTCTCATCCACCCCATTCTCGTGTGTGCCTGGTGGATGAGCGGAGTGTTCTTTCATTGTGTCATTTCATCACTCCTATTGTTGCCTATGCTTAGGGATTTTTTTACCCTAAGTATAGGGGGAGTGGTGTGTACATCCTCTTTTATCTTCTTTCATCTTCTGATCTCCTTTCTTCTTTTCCTTTTCTATTTTCTTTTTTCTACCGAAAAGGCGTCGTCCCTTTTTGTCACTTTTCTATACTTAGGATGTACTTTGTCCCAAGTATAGGGGGTGTGCACCCCGACTTCTTCTATTCTTTGATCCTCTCCACTGTCTCCTCTTATTGTCTATACTTAGGGATATCTTACACTAAGTATAGGGGGAGACAGTTTGAGTACGATCTATTCATTCCCACCCTTGATTCTCCCTGCTTTCTGTACAATCTTCTATACTTAGGATTATTTGATCCTAAGTATGGGGGGGGGCGATCAACTTCTTAGTCATTCATTCATTTATTCGTTCTTTATTCTTTAGACTTTCTATACTCAGTACGAGTTATGTCTTCTCTTTTTCTCTCTGATCTGTGAGGACATAACTCAAGCTAAGTATAGGGAGGTTGTATATACTATGTACATACTTTAGCCATAACTCATACTTTCTTATTTTTATTAATAATTATGGCTAATTATACCTATTAAAATTCATTAAAAACACTTAATAAAAAGATGTTGATTATTCCTCAAATTCTTTTGTATTTACTGATTATATATCAGTTGAAAATGCATTTTTTGCAAAATGATTGAAAAATAATTTGAAAATACTATTGAAAAATCTTTTAAAAACTATTTGGAAACGTTTTGTTATATATTTTGAACCTTTGCAAATTTTTTTTGTTTGAAAAATTTATTTTCACTGCGTTAAATAAAAATGCTTGAAAACTATTTGCAAATGGTTTAAAAAATGGTTGCAAAAATATTTGAAGAATCTATATATACTATTTGGAAAACCTTTGTAAAATGATTTTCAAATGCATGTACATGTTTATATAAAGTGTTTGTAAAAATTATTTTGAACCATAGTTTTAAAATTATTTGAAAAATGTTTTTCAAATAAGTTTAAGGAATATATGCATCACATTAAAATTCTTTGTATATATATCTAAAAATTGACCACTTACCCCTTTTTAATTTCTTAGGAACCTAAGTCTTGTAAATATAATATGCATCCCTGTGCAAATATTTATACCTAGTTTTCATCCAAAATCTTTTGTTTTCAAAAATCCTAAAAAAATTGCAAAAAAATCCAAAAACATTTGAAAAATCTTTTGAAAAAAATACAAAAAAGCATATGCATCATCTTTTCAAAATCCATAAAAAATTCAAAATCTTTGAAAATTGCATCACAAAAATATTTTCTGCATTGAGCATAACATGTACATAGCATTATCATTTTTCGGATTGAGTATGATATTGAACATTTCTAAGTAAAATCTGAAGATTGGATCTTGGTTGGACGTCAAATCTACCTAATTAACAGGAACGTTATAAGAACTGGAATTGAGGTACTTCAGGTCTACTTGACTTAATTCTTTGAGGATCGTGAGACTTGGTTCAATGGATTCTTGACTGCCTAAGTAGAGTATTTTGGAGCACACACACGACTCTTGTTGATAATGACCTAACTTGGACACCTGCACCTTTCACTTAGCTCAACTCAGTTGGAGTGGTGAGGGGATTGGATTTGCCAGTATGAGATGCCATAAGTGGAAACATTTGTCCTCCTCTAGGGAGGGAAGTGTACTCCAACCCGTCCAATGATGATGAATTTTGAAGACAGGAGAGTGGGGGTTGCAATAATGCTTCAAAAGAGGGATAGTCTACTGACTCAAGAGGAAAAACTCCTTATGTAAATGCTGCTGTAAATAGTATTTCAAAAAAAAGGAAAAAAACTCCAAAAAAGTGGACATGCCTGATTGAAAATAAAATGCCTGCCGGAGTGTATATATTTGCATAGTCAATAAGCAAGCTTGAGCTTCAAAGTCAAATCATGTGGGCCTGCAGCTGGATGACTTGACTGCATTGGTCTTGCATATTAGGATAGGTAGCTACACTGGCTACTGTCCATTCTTCTTTCATCCCCTCCTCTTGAGTTGGTTGTCACTTGAACTTAGAAGGGAATACCCCACTCCTCGAGGAAGGAGTTACTGGATTGGGGAATCACTGGATTGTCATGCTGGAGAAGTCAGTCTCTTTGTCATTTCAATTAGGGAGAGCCACCATCACTTACACTGTACGAGTCAGATTCATAGTCATAAGGGTTTACGTATGAGTTGAAATATTCTAACTTGGCTATTAAGGAGACTTGAGCAGAGTTTTGGGATTCTCGAAGGCTGTTGGATTTCAAATCCAGTTCCCATTAAAGTTCCGCCCGCACTAAAATTCCAAAGGTACGACTTAAGCTCCAAACTTTGATTTTGTGAGGACAAGTTTGATAATTAAACTAAATCCAATTTCTTTCTTTTTCTTTTCTTTGTTTTTCTTTTCTGCACATATTACATAAGTGTTTGCTAGGGAGTAGCAAAGGCAAGTATAGGGGTATGATGGATCTCCATTTCATCATCCTTATTCTATCATTTTGGCCTTTAGAACCCTAATAAATGCGTGTAAATACCCTTAATATAGACATTTTATCATTCACGCATCATTGTGTAAAGTGTATAAAATACGGTTTTTAATGCTAAAATTATAGAATAAAGAAAAGAAAAGAATAAGAATAAAATATTTTATAACCCTAAACCCCAAGACCTAGGCATCTCGATGACTAGTCAATAAGGAATAAAGTAGGGGGAGATAAGTGCCAAAATTCAATAAAAATTTCGATTTATTGTATTCATTTTTATTCATTTTTGGGACCTATTTTTAGTTCCACTTTTTATACCTCAAATAAAGAAACTTTGTACATGAAAGTTGTAGATAATAAAATACAGAAAAATACAATAATAATTTCATACAAAAATAGTACACAGATAAAAAGTTACTGTCTAAATAGGTTTCCAAAATTCTATATTCATAAATCCGTACCTCTCAAATAAAAACTCAAAATATATCAAAATCACTTTAATTGTATATAACTTTTAATAAGATATTTAATAAAGATGGTTTTATATTTTTTGGAGTTACGGTGTGAAACTTAGGTTTTGGACCCCTATAGTATAGTTATACCGATTAATATATTTTTTTATTATTCATTATTTTTATAATTTTATAATTTTGTAAATATTATTTATAATATATGTGCATATTAAAATTGGAATAAAAAATCAAGAAAACATTAAAATAAAATACTTGTATAAAATACATAGGTAAAATACCTATATTTATACCTTATATTTATTTAAGTGTATATATTATATCAAGAAAATATAATATAAAAATATTTAAGCATATAAAATTAAGTTATAAATATAGAAAATAATAAATTAAATTAATAAAACCAAAAATACAAAATAAAAATAAAAGATTAAAATTCATAGATGATTATACCTATATGTGACCCTAAAAAGTAAATAATAATTCTAGACCTCCAAAAATAAATAAAAATTATAATAAAATACCTTATAAAATAATAGATATTTTTATTTTATAACATAAAATTAATAAATCATTTATTTTTTAATTTATTTTCCAAATATTTTGTCCATGATTTTTTCTAGTTGGTCCATGTGGACCAACCAGATCATCCCGTTTGTTGACCTCCGTCAACTCTCTGACCGAGGTCTGTAGCCTATCAGAGCCTCGTTTTTTTCCTCATCTTCGTGATTTTTTTGAGGCTTGCTCTTTCAGCATTTTGCTTCGCTCTCTTGATAACTTTTGCTCCTCGATACTCGAGCATACACGCCCAAGGGTTGCTTCAGGGATTGGATCGTTACATCTCGCGATAGGCCTCGTTCTTTGGAGCTGTTCACAACACTGTACAAAACCACCCTCCAATCTTCCTCTACAATTTCGAACCCTCTTTGACCTATTTCCTCTCCCCCTCTCACGTTAAAAAGATAGAAGGAGGTGACAACTCCTTCTTCTTGCCTTTAGGTTGATCGAGGAGTCGATTTTAGGGCGGCTCCACCTCCTTCGCCGGCCTCCGTCACCGAGGTCCCCCATCTCGTGATCTTTGGACACCCGAGGTCTTGTTTCCCCATTTTCTTGCATTTCTTGCTTAGAATACTTTCTAGGTTTAATTAGCGTCATTACTTCGTCGATTAATCACGTGATTAGTCCCACACGCCCTCACCGGAGATCCGCTCCAGCATGCTGCCTTTCTGCCCCATGACCGTCATCCGCCTTTTTTCGCCTACTGGACTGGAGCACAAAAATCATTTGGAGCGAGTTTTGGACTTCATCGGAGGCTCTTGGAGCTTTCTCGCTCCGCCGTCCCCGTGCGAGGATGTCGGTGAACCTTGGCAATTTTGGATGCCTCCAAACGACACTTGCAGGACCGTCCTTGATCGTTTTGGAGCCTCAGAAGACCACAGAGGAGGAGGATCGGGGACGGGGAAGTTTGGCTCGCCAAAGTTCTTCCACGTTCTTCCCTATCCTTTATACACTGTCTGATTAGGGTCACATTGCAGTTTGTACAAGAATTGTCGGATCATGCCCGCTCTGCACCATTAGATCGTTCCAGATCTTATAATCTTGGATGTGCATCCGAACCGTCATCACCCTCTCTCGGGCGGACACGTGGCATAATTTAAGATAATCTGTCGTCCGTTCCCGCTAAACGCTTAGGTGTTTTGCAACTTAACCCCATCGTATTTTGTATTTCATATTCAGTGCATAAACTTTCATCTGCAGCACAACTATTTCTGTAATATTTGCATAAACCCCCCTCAACTTTTATTATTTGCATTTCGATCCTAGCCACGTCACCTCATGTGACGCATCATGTGAGGTGGGGATTTTGCGGAGGACCCCTTAGGTCTTTTCATATTGTGTTTTAGTTCATAAACATTTTTATAACGCTATATATTTGTGTACAAATTGCAAGTAGGCTTTGAACATTCTCATATTTATAAAAAGGTCCACGCAAAAGTGGCTCACGTGCCTGTGCACGCGAGCTTGGTGATTTTGCAGAGAGGCCCTCGTAGGTCTCAGATTTTGTAATTGGTAAAGTAATTTGAATATTCTGTTATATATTTTTGGTGAAATTGTACTTTGGCCCTTGAAATTTCTTCTATTTACATTTATACCCATGCTAGTAGTGTAGTTTCTCTTTATTGTTTGTACTTATCCACAAAAATAGGTTTAGCTTCCCGTTGCATTGTTATTTCATGCACATATTTTTAGTTTGCATTTTGAAGCTTTTTATTATTTATAAAAAATAAAAAACATTCATTTTCGTCCTTGTTTGCAAAAGAAAACCCTTAAAATAGAAAAGCTTTTTAAAAATTCTAAAAAATCTATTTATATTTATTTACTATTTTATAGCTTCAGACCAAAAGTCACTAAAAAACCAAAGAAAACTTAAAAAAATAGCGAAATCCTAAAAAATTTATAAAACGAATAAAAAATTCTTAAAAAATCTAAAAAAATCTATTTTATATTCCCGAGTTTTCTCTATATTATTATATTTATCTAAAAATTAATTTGGAGAATTTTCTGTACTATTTTATAATTTTCATATCTATTTTAATTTTGGGTATTTATTTTATCCCTGTTTTAGGGTATTTTGGACTTTAGAAATCTATAAAATTAGAAAAATTATCTAAAAAATCACAAAATAGTTAAAATTTCTTTTAAACCCAAAAATATTTTATTCTCTTATTTTTGATTATTTTTTATTCACTATTATATTTATTATAGCCTATATTGTATATATATATATATATCTTATATATAGCTTTATTTCTATTTTAAAAGGAAAAAGAAATATAAAAAATATAAAATACAAAAAGAAAATACAAAATCAGAAAACTAAAAATCAAAATATAGAAATATAAAATCAAAAATAAAATAAAAAAATATATAAAATTAAAAACCCACAAAAAGAGCATTTATATACAAATACATCATATTTCACATTTTTGTGCACTCATTGCCCTGATCTATCCTGCTTGTTCTCTGTGTTTGACACTCTACACATACTTGCACACTATACACATCTTTGTAAAGTATAATAAATTTTAACTACGCACTGCTTTTTATTGCTTAATTATCATTGTGGGTTAATTGTTGTCTGAAGTCGGGTTTCGTGAGCGGTCAATGCATCGACTGGATTTATTCATTCATTCATTCATTTAATCTCAAACAGGGAGTGGAATAAATCAATAACTTTTATTGTTATATCAAAGATCACAATAACATTTATTGAGAAATGGTTCACCTCAGGCTCACATGGCTAACACGAGGCTTACTGGAGGAGCCCTGGAGCTCAAGGTAGTTGAAGCTCATGTTCTTGCTTAGGCTTGGTGCTTCAGGTGCTCTCCTTTATCGCAAACCTATGCCAAAACACTCACAAGATTGAGTTTGATGTGCTCGACCCTGAGGTGAAGCTGAATGCACAATAGGGAGGTGAGTTGGGGGAGCTCTGATGAAGGCGAGAAAGGAACTCTGATTCCCACTTGATCCTTGCGCGATCAAGGGTAGAACATGGGGATTTGAGGAAATAGTGTAGGGGCAAAGGAATGAAGGTGAAAGGGGGTCGGAATGAGGTCAGAGCACAATAAATTTGGGTAGCATAGCCTAATGCTCTAACTATTTGATTTTTCAAGTTAACCTAAAACTATGGCTGAATTATACAATTAAACCAAGATCTAACCTATAGGAGTAAAATGCAAGGAAAAGAGACTAACCTAGCAGCCCAACAAGCTCTGGAGCTTATAGCAGGAGATGTTGCCAGAGGCGAAGCTTGGCTGAACTAGACCACCACGATTTGGGGCTTTGTCCACACTAAAGAGAGAGAGAGATGAGAGTAGGAGTTGTCACCTCTATCTCAATCCTACGAGGTTCTCTTGGGGTTACAGACTGAAGGTTGGGGACAAAAACCAAAAAGGAGGCCAGAGGGGGGTACCTATAGTGCAAGTCTCTGGCTAAAAAGATGGTGAGATGGCGGGAGGATCGAAGGGGGAAGGTGAAGATTCTGTAGAGGGTGAGGGTCAAGGATGATGGGGGAGCATGGTGGTGATGGTCTCGAGGAGGGAGGAAGATGGAGGTGGTGTGAAAATTTGGAGAAAACGTGGGCATCACGAGGTCTGACAGAAGGGGGGGGGGGTGAAGGGGCGTACAATTGACCTGGGGTCAACGAACACCGCATTTTGGTTGGTCCACCTGGACCAACCAGGAAATTCAGAATAAAAAACCCTTATTAGATCAATTAAAAGTACCAAATGAATTTATTATTTTTTATCAAAACATGAAAAATACTTGTAATTTTATGTAGTATTTTATTTTTATTTTTTTACAAGTTTATTTGTAACATGTTAATATTTACAAGTGTATATATAAGTAAATATACATGTATTTTATATATTTTAATTTTATTTTGTATTTTATATTTTACTGATTTATACATATAATTTCTATATTTATAATTTATTTAAATACATATTTTGATATTTTTATTTATTTTTTATG
Source organism: Ottelia alismoides (assembly GCA_037367405.1). Classification (NCBI taxonomy): domain Eukaryota; kingdom Viridiplantae; phylum Streptophyta; class Magnoliopsida; order Alismatales; family Hydrocharitaceae; genus Ottelia; species Ottelia alismoides. The sequence goes on from JAZKJV010000232.1 coordinate 777,645, forward strand.
AGTTTATTTATGTACTTCAACAAATATGCATATATATTAGATAGTATATATAAGCACTATCCATCTATGTATTAAAGTACCTTATTTTATTTCAATGTATTTTTAATGGGTTTATTCTAGTTTTATTATGTGCATGTATTTTAAATAATATTTACAAATTAATAAAATAGATCTAAAATTACAAAGAATAAATGAATTGAATCTTATATAGGTATATTGAACAATGAGGGTCCAAAAGTTAACTTTTGCATCGTAACTCCAAATTGAATGAAACCATCTTCATTAAATAACTAATTTTATTTTATGAATAATAAAGGCGAGTTTAGTGATTTTTGAGTTTGTATGGAGAAGATACTTGTCTGCAAAGTTTTCTTTCTGACTTTTTATTTTGTGTCCGGGCCCACTGTGCATTATTTTTGAGTGAAATGAATTTTATATTTTTCGTTTTATTTTTATGTACACTGTTCATGTTCAAAGTTCAATGATTTGAGGTGTAAAAATGGGAAAATTAAATAGGTCCTAAAGTATAATTATTGGCCTATAAAATTAGGGTTTTATGTTGTATTTTATGCATAATTGACCGCCCTATTTCCCCTACTTTACTCCTTGTTGACCAAGTCATCATGATGACTGTGTCTTAGGGGCTAAGGTCACTCAGTGTCTCTAACACTTTATTTTTTTTCTTTTCTTTTCTTATTCTTTTATTTTAGCAATAAACATAATATTTTATAAAGTATTTTGTACATTATTTATTATGAATTATTGAGTGTTTGTTTTCACAAATTAATGATATATACATGTATCAATGAAAAAATAAAGGTGATGAAATGGAGATTCATCATATCACAAAATATTTAATGGGAAAACTATCAACCTTGAGATGTTGTGGCAATTGGGATGCTTTTTGAGGAATAAAATTGCATACTTTTGAGGATAAATTGGAAGTTATTATGGAATAAGAGTGATTATGAGACCATGCACAATGTTTTAAGTTTGTAAGTTTTTGCTTTTGTAATTTAACTTTATTCGATGAATACTTCTCTTTCTTCGTGAAACTTGCCATTCAACGTGGATCATTGATATTTGAGCCTATATTGAATGTGTTACATTTGTAAATTTCATTTAGATACATATAACACAATATTTATTTTTTACTATAATTTGTATGGTTTCTCTAACATAGTTATCATAAACATATAATTATATTTTTAACAACTATTTATCCTCTATTTTTTTTTGAAAAATGGGGTAAATGGTGTTTTACAAACAATGCATTATTCGTATAGACATGAATCCTACATATATTGTTACTAATAATTTGAGTACCAAGTATTTGATATTTTAAATGTGGTGTCCGTATAAATTTTCTTATACGTGTTCCAATAAGTGACTGTATGTTAAATATAAATTTGAACATTTTCAATATGTAAGTATATTTTTTAAATATAAAATATGTTTGTTATTTTTAAGGTAGTAATTGTAGATTTTCATGTTTACAATTAACATAAAACAAATTTATATATTAAGATGTTGTGGTAATTTAGGATGCCTTTTAATAAATTAAATTGCAATCTTTTGAGGCCTAAATTGAAAGTCATTGTGGAACAAGTGTGATTATGAACATGTATTTATTATGTTTTAAATTTATAATTTTCTTCTATAATTTGATTTTATTTTGACAAATACTTTCTTGGTCCACATTTGAGTATTTACATACATATAATGTATATAAGATAAGCATCTACAGTGAATTCCATGAGATAAATACAAGGTAAAAGATGATTTCCCTATAACATTATATGGGAGAACCCTGTCACTAAATGTGTAAATTCAACTTCTCTATGTGAAAACGGATTACTCCGCTTTGATTCTATTTCCCTTTGTATCTGAAATTTTATTGCCTAATTAATCTATTTTTTGTTTTATTTATACAATTTACAATAGAAGTATGTCTTCTAAGTCATCTATGCGATGCTTGATGTGTAAATGATGTATCTTTTGTCTTGATAAGATTTCTTCATAATGTATCTCTGCATATTTCATAAATTATGGTCTTGCAAATATTATCATCATCATCCATTTTTTTAAAAAAAACTTGGGATATTTGAGAACATGATATATGATAGTTTGTGAACAACATATTATTTCTATACAATTTATGAGTTTAATTTAAGTACTAACTTTTATAAATTTAAATGTGATGTTAATTTAAATTGTCTTATACATATTTCAACGATTGTATGCTAATTATAAGTGTGAATATCTTAAGTATGTGATAAATATTTTTAGTATAATTGGACATTCTTTATATTAAAGATAGTTGTATAATTGGTCATTCTTTATATCAAAGACAGTTGTTACAACTATTATCATACATACATTTAATGGGAAAACTATTTAGACCTTGATATGTTGTGGAAATTTAGGATGCCTTTTGAGGAACCAAATTTTTTACTTTCAAGGACTAATTTGAAAGTTATTATGGAATGAGAGTGATAATAAGCTCATACATAATATTTTAAGTTTGTAATTTTTTTGTATTTGTAAATTGACTTTATTTAGATGAATATTTCCCTTTCTCTTGAAACTTGTAATTTAACGTAGACCCTTAGATATTGTAAGCCTATATTGATTGTGTTACATTTGTAAATTTGATTTGGATACATACAACACAATATTTATTTTTTACTATAATTTGCATGGTTTCTCTAATAACTTTTCTATAAAATATAATTATAAAATTTAACAACTATTTATCCTCCATTTTTTTGAAAAAAAGTTTTTTAAAATAAAATGTTATCGAAAATGAAATGGTGTTTTGCAAATAATTTATTATTCGTATAGAAGTTAATTTGTAATCCAATCATTGACATTATTACAGATAAGTTTAAATACTAAGTACTTGTCTTGTGATGTGATATCATTATAAATTCTCTTATCTTTTTCATGATTGTATGTTAAATATAAATTTGAACATTTTCAGTATGCAATATATTTAAAAATATAAAAATACAGTTGTTATGTTTAATGTGGTGATTGCAGCTTTTATCACGCTTATATTTTACTGAATATAATTTAGATCTTAAGATTTTGTGGTAATTTAGGATGCCTTTTGAGGAACCAAATTGCAAACTTTTGATGCCTAAATTGAAAGTCATTGTCGAATAACTGTGATTATGAACACATATTTATTTGTTTTAAATTGATAATTTTTCTTTCCATAATCTTACTTTATTTTGACAAATACTTGCGTGGTCCGCTTTTGACTTTTACATACATATGTTATTTATAAGATGAGCATGTACCATGAATTTCATGAGATCAACACATGGTAAAAGATGAGTTTACTATAACATTATATGAGAGAACCCCGTCGCTAACACATTTCATGTAAACTCAGCTCCAAGAGAAAACTAATTACTCCATTTTGCATTTCTTTCCCACTTGTATCTAAATTTTGATTGTTCCAATCAATGAACTTCTCTATTTTATCTATACTATTTACAACATAAGTAATTATCTTCTAAAGCCATCTATATGATAGTTGCTGTGCAAAAGATGCATCTTCATCCGGTAAGATTTCTTTCACGATGTATTTATGCATACTTCACAAATTATGGTCTTGCAAATATTATCATCCAATTTTTTTTACAATAAAATTGGGATAATTGAGAACATGATATAATACTTTGTGAACAATGTACTGAGTTAAATTTAAGTAGTAATTTTACAAATTTAAGATGTTAATTTAAATAATTTTATACACATTTCAGCTATTATATGTTAATTATAAATGTGAATATCATAAGTATGCAATGCATATTTTACTATAATTAGACATTCTTTATATTAATGGCAGTGATTACAACTGTTATCACAAATACATTTAATGGAAAAACCATTTAGACCTTGGGATGTTGTGATAATTTAAGATGCCTTTGCAAATTGCATACTTTCAAAGACTAAATTGAAAGTTATTATAGGTTTTTTCGAGAGATGTGAACCCCAAGTTGATGGGTGGAATAAGAGTGATTACGAGCATATACAAAATGTTTTAAGTTTGTAATTTGTTTTATTTGTAGATTGATTTATTTTGATGGATATTCCTCTTCTGAAACCTTGCCAACATAGAACCCTTGGATATTTTAAGCCTATATTTATTATGTTACATTTGTAAATCTCATTTATTTACATACAACGTAGTATTTATTTGTTACAGTAATTTGCATGGTTTCTCTAACAAATTTATCATAAAAATATATCGATTTTTTTAACAACTATTTATTATCCAGTTTTTAAAATGGGGGTTTTTTGAAAATGAAACTGTGTTTTGCAAAATAATCTATTATTTATAGAAGTTAATTTGTATTCCATTTACATATATTATTATAGATAAATTTGCGTACTAAGTACTTGATAGTTTAAATATGGTGCAATATAAATTTTCTTATACGTGTTTCAGTGATTGTAGGTTAAATATAAGTTAGAACATTTTCAATATGTAGCATGTTTTTTAAATACAAAAAATACATTTGTTATGTTTAAGGTAGTGACTGTAGCTTTTATCATGTTTACATTTAACAGAAAAATACTTTAGATCTTAAGATGGCGTGATAATTTAAGATGCCTTTTGAGGAACCAAATTGCTGATTTTTGATGCCTAACTTGAAAGTTATTGTGGAATGAGAGTGATCATGAACATGTATTATTATTTTTTCAATTGAAAAATTTTCTTACTTTAGTTTGATTTTATTTTGACAAATACTTACTTGGTCCAGAGTTGAGTATTTACATACATACATTGTATATAAGATAAGCATCTACCATGAATTATATGATATCATCACATGGTAAAAGATGAGTTTACTATAACATTATAGGGGAGAACCTCATTGCTAAAACTTGGTGTGTAAAGTCAACATCTCTAGGTGAAAATAGATAACTTTGTTTTGATTCTCTTTCCCATGTGTATATGTATTTTGGTTCTTTTAATCAATCGTTTTTTATTTTATTGATATAGAAGAAGTAGGTGTCTTCTAACCCATGTGTACAAAAAGATGAGACTACTATAACATTAAACAAGAGAACCTCATCGCTAAAACTTGAGAGTGCAAACTCAGTCTGTCTAGGTTAAAATGATCCATCCGTTTTGATTTTCTTTACCGGCCCGTTTGCATGTAAATTCTAATTATTAATCATTTTTTTATTTTATATCTATTGTTTACAGGAAAAGCAGTCGTCTTCTAAGCGATGTATGCGATGCTTATTGTGCAAATGGTGCTATTCCATCTCAGAAAGATTTCTTCGCAATGCATTTCTACATGCTTTAGAAATTATGGTTCAAATATGTTCTTATATCCTTCTTTCTTAATTTCATTCTTTATCGTTATAAATTTCTCCATATGGCGTTATTAGTCTCATGCTGTTCTCCTTCGTAATGCCACAGCTTTTGCCATGCGATTCTCCGAGAGGACTTTCCATTATTAATTAGTAATACTAAAGCTGTATTTTTGCTTCAGCCATCGCCACATGGTTATAGCTGAATACGTTCCTTTGTGGTTTCGATGGCCATCTTTCCATCGCCCTCCGACCTCCATCGATAAGCCCTAATAATCTCCCCTTCATCTCCACAGCCTTCTCTTTTGGTATGCCCTTCTGATCCCTAATAGAAAGAAGGCATCAATGTAAAAGAGGCAATGGCGATAACTTTTGCTGGATGTAACATTGATATCTGTTCTTTTAACTTAAAATGGCGAGTATTTTGGATTTTTATTAAAAATCATCTTGCAGATTTTCAAGGTTTAGTAATGAACATACATGATCCAATGGAATTCTGAGCCTCTATTATATTATATGATAATGTTTTGAATATTTTGTTTAATTCTAATGATATTTTTACAACTTTTTTATATTGTTTATTAAACTATTATATGTTTTAAAATCTTAGGCGGTCATATAAATCTAAAACTACCATCTAATCCAAGTGATTTATTAACATATTTAGAGTGTGTTTGGTATGCGGGTTAAGGTGGATTAAATTGGTATGAGGTAACCAATTTTTTTTTTGGTGTTTGGACAGAGAGTTAAATTGGGGATGGGTTTGTTGTGGGTTTTTTGTGATGTGATTGTATTGAAGTATGGAAAAGTGAGTAGTTATTGTGATGTGATTGTATTGAGGTTTGGAAAAATGAGTAGAAGTTGAGTAGTTTATATTTTCTATATGATATGATTGTGTACCCATGTAGAGTGAGAAAAAAATGAGTTAAGAAAGGTACACCTCCTAAAGAGGGGTTTACCCTTCTAGCCGAACATGTCCTTTGTATATGAAACCTGGTTTTTCAACCAACCCTTGACAATTGGGTTTCCCAAAAGATGTTATTTGTCTTGTTTTGTTTTCCACTATACCATGTTCTTGTTGATGCAACGACGAGGTTCTACAATGTGTTGGATGTTAGTTTCCCATCATAAGAGAGCCATGAATATTTGTTCTTTAACTTTGAAACGACGAGTTATATTAATTTCTTCTGAAAAACCATCTCGCATCTTTTTAAACTTTAATGAACGATAGATATGATGGAAGAAAAATCGGAGGCTCTATTATATTGCAGATTATTTTATTGAATATATTTTTGTATTCTAAATGCTTTTTATATCTTAGATATTGTGATGATTACACCAAACCTTCAAGGAATTACTATAAAGAATCTTAATCACTGTTTTTGAACCGGATCTGAACGGTCGGTTGGACTAGTCCGATTAACCGATTCTTGCCGGTTAAATTTAAATTTCAAATTTTAAACAACTTGCACGGTTCAACCTAGTTTTTTAACCTGAACCACATTTAGTTTTTAATTTATTTAAAAATAATGTTGGAAGTGGGGAGTTGAATCTATGACCTTTGGTTATCAATTTCAAACTCCTAACCAACTACTTTAACATAAAATTTTGCTTGTAATAGATTTTGAATATAATTATCAGTACAAATGATATATATATATATAGGAAAATGGGACTGCCCCCTAGGGGGAGCTAACTTAGATCCCCCGCCCCATTTTCTTCAAATTTTTTATTTTTTTGAAAATTTTTTCCGTGAATATTCATCACTATATCCCTATATTATGTCATAAAAATTTTGCGTGAAACAGAGACTCCTACGGCTTCCATCCAGACAATCATTTTTTTAACGGTAACAGGATTTTTTAAATCGATCCCATTTGGATGGAGGTCGTAGGAGTCTCTGTTTTACATGAAATTTGAATGACATATTATATAGATTTAATAATGAATTTACACGATTTTGGATTTCAAAAAAAAAATAAAAAAATATATGAAAAAGGGGTGGGGGGAGCTAAGTTAGCTCCCCCTAGGGGGCATACACATTTTACCCATATATATATATATATATATATATATATATATATATATATATATATATATATATAGAGGAAAATGGGGCTGCCCCCTAGGGGGAGCTAACTTAGCTCCCCCCGCCCCATTTTCTTCAAATTTTTTTATTTTTTTTGAAAATTTTTTCCGTGAATATTCATCACTATATCCCTATATTATGTCATAAAAATTTCGTGAGAAACAGAGACTCCTACGGCCTCCATCCAGACAGTCATTTTTTTAACGGTAACAGGATTTTTTAAATCGACCCCGTTTGGATGGAGGTCGTACGAGTCTCTGTTTCGCATGAAATTTGAATGACATAATATATGGATTTAATAATGAATTTATACGGTTTTAGATTTCAAAAAAAATAAAAAAATTTTGTGAAAAAAGGGTGGGGGGAGCTAAGTTAGCTCCCCCTAGGGGGCATACACATTTTACCCATATATATATATATATATATATATATATATATATATATATATATATATATATATATATATATATATATATGGGTCATATGTGGCTGCCCCCGCCTTATTTGGGCAAATTTTAACACCATTTACATTCATCCCTATATCCCTCTTATATACCATTCGAATTTCGTCAGAAACAGAGACTCCTACGGCCTCCATCCGGACAGTAATTTTTTAACGGTAACAGGATTTTTTTAAATCGATACCATCGAGATGGAGGCCATAGGAGTCTCTGTTTCTGACGAAATTCGAATGGCATGTAGGAGGGATATATGGATGAATATACATGGTTTTATTTTTCAAAAAAAAACGCCGAAAAATGGGGCGGGGGCAGCCCCATTTTTTCCTATATATATATATATAGGGTAAAATGTGTATGCCCCCTAGGGGGAGCTAACTTAGCTCCCCCCGCCCCTTTTTCACATATTTTTTTTATTTTTTTTGAAATCCAAAACCGTGAAAATTCATTATTAAATCCATATAATATGTCATTCAAATTTCATGCGAAACAGAGACTCCTACGACCTCCATCCAAACGAGGTCGATTTAAAAAATCCTGTTACCGTTAAAAAAATGACTGTCTGGATGGAGGCCGTAGGAGTCTCTGTTTCACACGAAATTTTTATGACATAATATAGGGATATAGTGATGAATATTCACGGAAAAAAATTTCAAAAAAAAATAAAAAAATTGAAGAAAATGGGGCGGGGGTAGCTAAGTTAGCTACCCCTAGGGGGCAGCCCCATTTTACCCATATATATATATATATATATATATATATATATATATATATATATATATAGGGGGCCTTTCAAATAGGACGCAGTCCTTCCATTCCTAAGGAAGGCCGCCCCTTTTTTGTATAAAACAGGGCACTTTAGTAGAATACGTATATAGTTTGTATTATAGGTGCACGTTATAAATACAAAGCCGCATACAAAACTGCGCATTATAATACAAACATTAAAACTGCACATTATAATACAAAACTGTTTATAACGTGCGCCTATAATACAAACTATATACGTATTCTACTAAAGTGCCCTGTTTTATACAAAAAAGGGGCGGCCTTCCTTAGGAATGGAAGGACTGCGTCCTATTTGAAATAAATCCTATATATATATATATATATATATATATATATATATATATATATATATATATATATGGGACACCCGGGTCCCCCACCGTTGGATGGAGTCATACCCTACCATTGGATGGAGCACCCAAAGCCCCACTCTGAGGCGTCTCCGGAATCCCTCCCCTGTAGGCGCAAGACAGACACAGACCAGTCGGCCCCTCCCCTCCAACCTCTACCGCACGTGCACGACCTCCTCTTGTCGTTGTTCCAGTCCCTCTCGCGCTCCTCCAACCATCCCTCGCTCGCGAGTCCTCCCTCCCCAACCCTCGCACGGTTGCTCGTCCTCTCCCTGGCACATTTCTAAACGGTAATTTTTTATTCACCTGCCGTTGGATGGAGCATCCCAAAGCCCCATCCCGAGGCATCTCCGGACCCCCTCCCCTGCAGGCACGAGACAGACCAGTCGCCCCCTCCCCTCCAGCCTCTGCCGTACGCGTGCGACCTCCTCCGCTACTGCTCTAATCCCTCTCGCGCTCCTCCGTCCCTCCCACACAAGCCCTAGACTTCGTCCATTCTTCGAAGGTTGTCCCGCATAGAATGTGTGTTTATGCTGAAGCCCATGTGCGTATTGATGATTTTTTTCCTATATCTACATTGATACAAAGATGGCATTCAATAGGACGTCTGTAGTAAAGTGGAAATATCCAACTTTAGAGACGTCGATGGATGTCCTTTGTGCTGATTTGTGTGAGGAACAACCGAATGCCAGCTCTAGTACCTTCATCACAGTTTTCATGTTATATGTTACATTCAGCTTTCCATCCACTAGTTGATCAATCTTCCCATTTCATACTATTTTGACAGTAATTGAAGTAGATGTAGTCCTCTTCCTCTTTCACAAACGTAGGCAGTCTTGTTCTCAATGGTAAGAGGACAACTCTGAAATAGTAGATATTGCTCATCATTTCTCTTGTAATGGTTACATATCTACAAAATTCGAAAATTATACAATGGAAATCTGAACCAGAAAGTGGTTATGCATTAGCTGAAATTGAAAGTTTTCAGTATTTGAATCTTTATAACCTCTTATATATTCAATACAAGATTATGACAGCCTTTGAGGATCTTTAGTCCAGCAGTTGGTATAAGGTCTCCCTCTGCTTGTAGAAATAGTTGCACAATTTTAGTTTTGTTACCGAAAGATAATTAGTGAGTCTTGAATCATGTTCTTTCAAATGCTAGAAGTGCTACTTAAATATAATACCATTTAAGTTGATTTGTAAATGTGGCAAATTGACAGAGCATGTAGTAAAAGGATGTTTCCCAATGAAACGGGCACTTTCTATAGTTTTTTTAACAAATAAGCATACTTTCACGTGAATTATATTTTAGTTGATGTTGTACATTATACATCATGATTAGCACTTCATGAATAATTTTCATTTTTTTATACTGAAAAGGAAATTTTACTGCTAAATTCACTACTCTTAGTACGGCTGACGTTATCATCATTCCAATTTTGATTTATTGCATATCTAATTTATTTTATCTTTCATTACAGGAGGCAACCTGACGATGTCAGCTAGGATCTTCGTGCAAGGAATGTGAAGATTGTGAAATTATCAACGAAAATTATGTTGTTTGATAATGTAACAAGTCGAAGCCTTTGCATTGAAAATCTCTTGTGTTTTGGGATTTGAACATCTATTTTGTTTAATATTTCTTGTAAACAGTTAGTTTGGTTGCATATGCTCACCAAATACATGTTGCAATGTCAAAAGTTTAAATGTATCTAATTTGCTTCTGTTTGTTCACTGGTGGGTCACGCCACAATGTACACCTTTGTCAATCCATTTTTGTGCATAGTCAAGGGCATACATTCACTGAATTCAGGTGGTTTGAGCCTAAACAAATGTGTACATGAACTTCACCATTTATAAACAACGACTTCCAAAGACAAAGGAATCATGAGCATGTAGAAAATATTTCAATTTAAAATGACATGCATGTGAAACTTACAATTAGAAATTTATCCAGATTCCACTAATAATTAACCATCCTCTTGAAAATCACACCATTGGTGAGACAATGGAACATCTTTTCCATCTCTTAGAAGTGGCAACAGTTACAAAAACCAGCTACATGCAACATATAATATCGCCATGATGTAAATAAGTTTTGAACAATCTTAAGTGGATGCAAACACATTACTCGGACAATTGCAATCAATAGTGCAATTGTAATTACAAGGGTTAAATAAAAAAGTTGATTCTTGATTTTAGCAAGCCGCATATCCATTTTCTCCACATGCTTCTTGTCCATATGCTTCTCCATTTTGTCCATGTGAATTTCTACTTTTTCCCTCCACTTCTCGACATCGTCTTTAATCCCATTAATCCGGTACTTTACCTCAAAGTTGTATGATTTATATTATTTGCCAAAATGAAGAAATTGCATGAATATCTATCTTGCATGTCAAAATATATCAAATTAGACATTGAGAACCACCACAATTTTGTTACATAACTTACCAATTGACAACAAAAAGGAGTACCTTCCGTTTGAAACATTGTAAAAAATTCTCATCATGCTGGTCTCTTTCTTAGAGACAGTTGAAACTTTCAATCCACAATAATAATTTCCCTCAATAGGTGACTTCCAAGACAATCCTAATGAGACACAATCACTTATCTTCCACAAAAAGTTCAAGATGAATTATATGTCTCCAGAAAGTAGAATTAATGTGATCTTATTGGAAGGATGTGCTTGTAGTGATTCCATTCTCAAACCATCATAATATAGGAAATAAGTCAATGCTAAAATCCAAGTAAAAAAGATTAGTGTTTCGATTATTTCTGATTTTCCCCTTCTACCAGTTACCGATTTATTCGATTCTAGTATATCTAAGTAGGTTGTATCATTGTGATTGAGAATCGAATAACCAAGAATGAGAGAGCTCCGTAGAGCATGAACATGATGGCAACCACCCACAAAGAAACCACGCTGCAGTATAACGAAACCCAACTATTAGTATATTCAGTGGCAGACAAACATCACATGACGAAATCCCTAAAAAATTACCGTTTAGAAATAGGTCAGGGAGAGGACGAGCAACCGTGCGAGGGTTGAGGAGGGAGGACTCGCGAGCGAGGGATGGTTGGAGGAGCGCGAGAGGGACTGGAACAACGGCAAGAGGAGGTCGCGCGCGCGACAGAGGTTGGAGGGGAGGGGCCGACTGGTCTGTCTCTGTCTCGCGCCTGCGGGGGAGGGATTCCGGAGACGCCTCGGGCTGGGGCTTTGGGATATGCTCCATCCAACGGTAGGGAATGACTCCATCCAACGGTGGGGGACCCGGGTGCAGTGGGTTCCCTGCACATGGGGCTCAGCATCCCTTTTCCCTATATATATAGGGTCATATGTGGCTGCCCCCTAGGGGCAGCCAACATGGCTGCCCCCGCCTTATTTGGGCAAATTTTTTTATTTTTTTTGAAAAATAACACCATGTACATTCATCCCTATATCTCTCCTATATACCATTCGAATTTCGTCAGAAACAGAGACTCCTACGGCCTCGATCCGGACAGTAATTTTTTAACGGTAACAGGATTTTTTTAAATCTATACCATCGAGATGGAGGCCGTAGGAGTCTCTGTTTCTGACGAAACTCGAATGGCATATAGGAGGGATATATGGATGAATATACATGGTTTTATTTTTCAAAAAAAAAATAAAAAAAACGCCGAAAAATGGGGTGGGGGCAGCCCCATTTTTTCCATATATATATATATATGACATTTGATGGTGCATACAAAAAAACTATTTTACGTATAATGTGAAATATATACATTGTCTATGTATATTATTAATATTTCAAGTATATTTAAGTGTATATTATATATCTATATAATTTAATTTTGGTTTGGTTATCCAGTTCAGTCACTGTTTTCTCATCGGTCTGATTTAATCTGGTTTTAGATAGTGATGACGTCATAATCCGGTTGAACCATTTTGATTATATGATTCAACCCGACCGACCATTTCGGTAAGGTTTTCGGTTAGATGTTCCATTCAGTTTCAAAACATAGATTTTAATAATCTGAAAAAATAACAATTCGGAGCCAATTTACTTCATATTTACTTTCTTTTAAGATTTTTATTTTGAATCTTCTCTTCCCAATGAGAAAGACTTTCTGACACTTAACTTTTTTTCCATTTATAAACTTCAGTAAAATGTCTATATATGATGATAGAAAAATATTTGATCTCTACTTTACACATTTTAAAACTAAATAAATACACTTTGTTCTGGATGATAAAATTAAAATTCTATAATCTTAATCAATGTAATGTAAGTTCCGGATGATATAACCAAAATTCTATATTTTTAGTCAATGAATTGTATTCTTTATTTTTTTATTTCTTCTAAGCTAAGATGATTACATCGCGGGGCGTTCGGTTCGGAAATAAGCATGAATAAGGATGATAAATAAGAAGAATAAGTGTCTATTCTCAGTCCGTCTGAAAAGATAAGAATAAGGAGAATAAGCTAGTATAACGATAGGAATAATGGTGAAGTAATATGAAATAACGAGATGTGGATGAGAATAATTATATTCGTGAAAACTGTACTAGGCGAAGAATTAACATCTTATTCCCGTGCTTAGTCTCCCTACACGACCTTAAAGAATTAATAAAAAGAGAATTTTTATAATTATTTTATTTCATATAAAAATAATGATAAGTGGGCACATATTTCAACATCAGAGGAGAGTAAGGCGTATTTCAACATCAGAGGAGAGTAAGGCGTCCCGATCAGGGAGTGATGCGCCCCCATCAAGAATAGTCAATTCCATCCTCACACGGATCAACCACGTGCTTCCTCACATGCAAAGGGGGCGTTCGGTTTGAGAATAAGCATGAATAATAATATGGAATACGGAGAATAAGGATCTACTCTCTATTTTGGTGGAGGATAGAAGAATAATGTGAAATAAAAATAGGTAGGATGAAATAGAAATATGAATAAGAATGGAATAAGATAGAATAATATGAATAGTCAAACAACTGGAAACCGTATCGAGAAGAGAATTAACCTCTTATTCCAAGGATAATTGTTATAACGAACAGAAAGAATCTAATTTTACAAGAACTCCTATTTCAACCCCAAAATACGAGTGTCCCAAGTGTCGCTGCACTCCCGTCCCAACTTCCAACCCTCAAAATCCCCTTCAGTGTGTTTTTCATTGACAACAGATAATAACCTGGCATTAGGAGCAGAATTTACACTGATTTAGGCTACTAGATATACCACTTGTCTTGAGATTAATAAACTTTATACCAAATAAACAACTCTTGAAATAAGGGATCACATCATGCTTAATTCATGTAGGAGAAAAAACCCACTCACCTCTTGTCCCTCCGTATTAGAATGCAGGTGAAGGGTGTTTCAAATGGGGAAAGGATCCTTTGCTACAGAGCAGAGTGATGTAACAGCTGCTCGATCACATCGGGTGGCGAGCAAGGAGAGGGCAACCAACCCGTGAATGCCACCGGATCGTGATCCAGGGGCTCCCCTGGTGCTTCTGGTGCTTTACATATGTGTATCTGCACCCTTCAAATGGCTCACGCCTCATACTCGGCCATAGATACGGAGCATTATGATTAAAAAATAGACAACAAAACCATCAAATGAATACTCTGCTACTCAGATCTAATTCTGATTATTATTAACGTAAAGATACCTCTTTACATGCTCGCCGAACTCTTAGCATATACTACTTGCAACAAACAATTCTGTCTCCCCGACACACGCAAATCATCGAAACAAATGGAGTAGAAAAATTCAACGAAATCCAACCAAATTGGTGTGTATCCATATATCCTCAAACGTTTTTCTCCTCCTCCCCATTGATGCTATTCTTCTTCTTCGTTTGCCCCTTCCACTCCTCCAGCTCCTTGAGCCACAGATCCGCGAAATCGCAATCCTTCCATTGCTCGAACCATGGCCCGCCGAGCGTGTAATGTATAGCCCTTGGGTACGTCTGGGTGTCCCCCTCCACGACCTTGTTGTGACCCACCAGGAAATTCCAGACAAAGGGCACCTCCCCGATCTCGTCGTCGTGGAGCCACATGAACCTGTGGAGGAAGGCGCCCGTCTCGCTGCTTACGAGCTCTGGGGTGAGGACCCGATTTTTGGGGTGGCCGCAGTTATAGAGGACCATGGAGGACCAGTTCTTGCGGGGGTAGAGGGTCTGGATGGCGCCGTCCATCTTGGTGGTCTCCTTGGGGGCGTAGTCGTGCTTCACGCACATCACGGCGAAACGGTTGTCGAGGAGGTCGAGGAGGGCCTTGATGTCGGAGGTGTAGAGGAAGTCGCAGTCCACGAACATGGCCCAACCTTTGAAACCGGCAAGGTAGGGGGTGAGGAAGCGGGTGAAGGAGAACTCGGTCGACTCGGTTGGGCTACGGGCGCGCGTGTAGAGGCCGCGGGCGCGGAGATCAGCCTGGCGGATGCCGTGGATCTCCAGGGGGACGGAGGAGTGCTTCAGGAGGGTGTGGCGGCAGACTTCGAAGGCCTCGTCCTCGCGGGGGTCGTACCCGACGAACACGCGGAAGGCCTCCGGCTGATGGTGGCCGTTGGATTCCGATGGCGGAGGCATTGTGGACGTTGAATCTGGGTTGGGTTTGAAGAAAGGAATGGACACGGGTTGTGGTGGACGAGGTAGAGAGAGGTGGGGGATGGGGTTAAATAGAGGGAGGAGGAGATCCACCGAAGGGCGGGGCTCGCGGTATTGCTATTTCGTTGGGTGAAGGGTATCGGGTTTTACTTGTGGGAGTCAATCAAATCTGAGGTTACCGGCTTCTCTTTCCTCTCACCGCACCACCGACGGGGGGCACATGTGCAACAGAGGGGGAGCGGAATGGCGTCGGATGGGAATACCGGGATTCATTACGGGTTTTCCTGCAATTCTGCAAATGTAGTTTTTGGTTAAAAAAAGCAAGCAAACGCGTACTACGCAATATTACCGCATTCCTATGTTGCAAGTTGGGAACAGTATCCTATTCCATTGATTTCGCTTGATTTAAAGGCACTTTCAAACTCGCTCCACAACTAAGGTTGTGTTTGATATGCTGATTAAGGTGGGTTAAATTAATTGAAGGTAATTTATTTTTGTATTTGATATTTGTATAGAAGGTTAAACTGGGGGTGTGTTTGAAGTGGGTTTGTTGTGATATGATTGTATTTAAGTTTGAAAAAGTGAGTAGTTATTGTAATGTGATTGTATTGGAGTTTGGAAAAGTGAGTAAAAATAGAGTAGTTTATAATTTTTATATGATATAATGGTATAATATATTATTTTTTTGATTGAGTGGATAAAAGAAATTTAATTTATTTAATATATTAAAAAAGAGAAAATGCGGGACCCACGTTGGAAAGAAAAAATGGTGGATTTAAAGGGGGGTTTACCCCCTACCTGAACGGTAACCCACCCCTTCTCTCTCCATGTGGGTTCACTTTATTTCTTTTTTAAAAAATTAAATAAATCAATTCTTCATCGTCAATTTCATTAAAAAATAATATATTATACAATAATATCATATATAAATTATAAACTATTCTACTTTTACTCAAATTTTCAAACTTCAATACAATCACATCACAATAACTACTCACTTTTTCAAACTTCAATATAATTATATCACAACAAACCTACTTCTAACTCACCCTCAGTTTAACCCTTTATCCAAATACCAAAATTCAAAAATGGGTTACCCTCAACCGGTTTAACCCGCCTTAACCCGCTAACCAAGCGCACTCTAAGAGATATACACAAGAAGAAGCTAGTTTCCAGAGCCCTCTGAAAGAGGGAGGTAGTCTAGTAGTCAAACCTGAGAAAGATTGCATCCTAGGATTGATTCCCCTTTTTGAAACAAGGAAAAATATTATCTAGATGAGCAAATAGATTGACCTTGAAACATCAATAATTAATTACTATTGGTGTAAAACAAGCTCGTATTTTATCTTTCTTACCTTTTCTTAATAACGAGAAAGAATTTGAGTGAGCAGAGTCGATTCCTAGAAATACGGGTCTTCGAACCAGAAATAAATAGGCAAACTGTACTCCTCAATTGAACTTCTCAATTGACTAAAAACCTCAATTGGAATTCAACATCAGATTAACACCTTGTTCGAAAAAGATGTATAATCCAGACTTGATTCTTGTGTTCTAAGAAAAAATGGGAGAAGAATAAAGAAATATTTTTTAATTGAAACATGCTCGTTCATTCCTACTACTTAATTTATCTTAATTCTTAATTTCTTCTTATTATATCTTCTCGGAGTTCATTCTCTAAGGAATTTTTTCAATCATTGTTGCATATTATATATAATACTTGTACTTAATAAGATAATCTCTTTTATTTGATAATCTTATTGGAAATAATGTAAAGACAAATTTTATTTGATATAGCTTTTTGTGCAAGTATTTTACGATTAAGAAGTACTTGCCTCTTATATAGACCATGTATTACTCTACTATAACTATAGGATAGTTCATTCTCACGAAGTTACTA
The DNA here is from genome assembly GCA_037367405.1 of Ottelia alismoides. Taxonomy (NCBI): domain Eukaryota; kingdom Viridiplantae; phylum Streptophyta; class Magnoliopsida; order Alismatales; family Hydrocharitaceae; genus Ottelia; species Ottelia alismoides. The sequence continues at coordinate 795,165 of JAZKJV010000232.1, forward strand.
CATTTATCTGAGTAATCCACAAACGACGAAAATCTCTCTTTTATAGTAGGATGGCTATTCAGCAGGTTCACCCATATAAGATGGTATTTCTATTCTGCAGGAATGATTCTATCAGCTATTGAAATGGTCAACTTGCCCTACTTACGAACAGCATGACCTGATAAACAATCAGACCTAGTCTGATATTTTGATAAGGCTAGTTGATGTGAGTGAATTTCAACGAAGTCGGCTCCCAAAGACTAAATGGTATGTATTTTTATGCCACCGATTGGTCCTATAAGTGAAAAGGGACAGGAAGTCTTTCTTGAATCAAATACTAAAGGTGAATTTTCTTATTATTAATAGCAACTGGAAAATGGTCATTAGGTGCCTCCTAAAAGGATTTACTAACTTCATCGAGTTGTTCCAAAGAATTAAAATGGTCAGTTATTAATAAAATCCCTTGTCGGCTCTCTATGGAATACTCATTTGATCGTGGGCCTCCAAACTCATGGTAAGCTAAACCCATACTGATAAATAACCAACCCGCAATGAATAGGGAAGGTATAATAATGTTATGAATGACCCAATATCTAATAATGGTAATAATATCATCAAAAGAACATGCCGAGCTTCCAAACATGCTGAGCTCCACATATTCTTATACAATCAAAAAAAGGATTCGATTATTGATAACTGAGAAAAATATGTCAAAGTCGTGTCATTCCACAAGGCAGAAGGACATTCGATGATGCGACCTCAGACAAAATCTCTTGGTTAATCAACAATTAACCCACAACATGAATAAAGCAATAAAATCTCAAAAATGTGGAGTTAAAATTTATTGTAACTCTATAGTAAAAGCGTATAGGTATAAGTACATGTAGAGGTCGAACACTACGAGCAAACATGAGGAGGAGGCATGATAAATGCACAAAAATATGTCTTTTAGCTCTTGTCCATTTTATTGTTTTTGTGGATTTTTAATTTTATATTTTTTAATTTTATTTTTTGGTTTTATAATTTTGTATTTTCTTTTTATATTTTACAATTTTTATATTTTTTATCATTATTTAATTATAAGACACATATATGTATAGGCATAAATACAATATAAGGTATATATAGATACTATAAGTGCACATATATGTAAAAATAGGCAAAATATAGTAAATAAGATATTTTTATGTTTTTACATTTTTTCTATTTTTTATTTTTTTGGGTTTTTCTATTTTTTGTATTTTTAAAGTAAAAAATATCCCAAAGGATTAAATAAATACCCGAAATTGATTTGGATGTTAAAAATAGTAAATATGTCCTAAAATTACCTAAATCTATTTTAATATATAAATATGTATATAAATAAAATTATAAAATAGAAAAAACATATTTTTGGTATTTTTGTAGAATTTTTATATTTTTTGTTGGATTTTGGAGCTTTATGATATTCATCATTTTCTTTTGTTATTTTAGGGATTTTTATTTTCTCGACTTAATATTTAAAAATATATACCATATAGATATTTTGGAATTTTTCAGTTTTTTTATTTTATTTTGGAATTTTTATAGCTAAACAGGGTAAAAAGGGGCTCCTTTTCATTTTTAGTAAATAGATAAATGTAAAAAAAATACCAATTAAAGGTATGGGCATGAAAGTGTGTGGCATGAATCATGTAATCCTATTTTTACAAATTTTTAGGAGCACATTAGGTATTTTTAATAAATAAATAAATCATCAAAAAATATATGTCCTAGTAGGGGCATTTTTGCAATTAAGATAAAGTCGAGGGGATCCGATGCAAATTTTCCAAAAATATATAATGTTTATTTAATTTTATGTAACTATTTTACAATTAACAAAAAACACTGGGGGTATCCTTACAATTTTCCCATTTGGTCATTTCACGTGGGACGACACGTGAGGTGACGTGGATTGGACCTAGAAATAAATACAAGAAACTACAGGGTTATGTTTGCAAAACTTCCACTTATTTTAAACGATGACTTTTATTTACACCATTCAATAATAAATACAAAAATATTAGGGAAAAATTTGCAATTACCCTAAACAAGGTGCACTATCGAACGACAGGTTGGATTTGACTTGATACGTGGCGCCATCTGAACGAGCAATACCGCTTCGTCACTGGACGGCCAAGATTAGATCGCGGATCATAATTGGATGTTGAAGACGCGGCGACATCCAACAGCTTTGATCATAACTGGGGGCTCTCTTCATCCAAGGGCAACAGGCATGCCTAGAAGAACGTGGATGAACCATCACCTGAGCGAGGTTTGATCGGACATGGTGGGCTACTCCGCCCTCCTCCGTCGCCATCGAGCATCGCTCTTCATTCCTGGAAGTCCCCCGCGTCGATTGATACCTTCAATAGAGCACCTGGAGCCCCGACGTGCTCAGGCGAGGTCGCGTAAGGTTGCAGGCTCCAGGTGCCTCTTCTTCCTTCAAATATCGACCCTTGCGGGTTTTTTGGTGCTCCAGACCCTGCAAGAAAATATGCACAAGCAAAACGGAGGTCTTTCGGCCTTATTTGGTGGTGAGGGATGGGTGAATGGCTTGGTCAGAGCTTCTCCGGCGTGTGACAGATGTGGAGGAGCCAATCTCCAAATCAGAGTCGATCTAGGTGAGATGAATGGTGTGAAGCGTAGGGAAATGGAGGGGGAAGAAAATGGCGGTGAAATAGTGGTAGGAAAACAAGGGGACACGGTGGAATCGTTCGGCGGAGCAGAGCTCCAGCGAAATACGAATTTGGATTTTAAAGCTAAAACACTACGCTAAACATTAAATTAAATGCATAATTCAAATACTAGGATTAAAATTTACCTAAAAATCATAAAATGTGCAACTCTTACCTTCCAGATGGGTCAAGGAGTAGGACCACCAGAATTGGTGGCCGTCGGTGCACCTTCGCCCGCTTTTGACCGCCGCGAACCTCAGGGGTTCTCCCTCTGTCACAAGGAAGCTCACTTTGACCGATGCTATGGGGTTTCAAGAGTTGAAGATGACCAAATTCAAGGAGGTCAGAGGTTTCTTATTTATAAACAATGATGGTACCCTTATTTGACCAGACAGAATCAAAGAATTGAAGCTATATACAACGGATCTAATGATCGAGCGTGAATCACAAATGAATCATGATGATTTTTCATGAAGGAAACGATCTTGATTGAAGGATGCATCGTGCACGAAAATGGATGAGATTGCGGGAAACGACATGGACGCCACTTCAAACGGTCAGATGGTTGGGTTGATCGACGGTCAACCAACCCTGGATGCTGATTGGTCCACACAGACCCACAAAAAGACAAAATAGCGATTTTTATTAGAAAATAATTATTTAAAAATAGTAAATGATTTTATTAATTTTTTATTATAAAATAAGAAATGTTTATTATTTTATGTATTATTTTATTTTAATTTTAATTAATTTATTTATTTGGCTTTATTTATTAGTAGTTAATTTTTAATAGTATATTTATAGGTATATTCATCTATGTTTTTTACAATTTCATTTTTTATATTTTTATTTATATTTATATTTTTTATATTTATAACTTATTTTTTGAGTATAAATATATTTTTATTTTATTTTTATGATATTATTTATACACTTAAATAAATATCTATGTATAATGTGTAGGTATATTTATAGGTATTTTAAACGTGTTATATATATATATATATTTATTTTAATGTGTTTTATTTTATTTTTATATTTTTAATAAAATATGAATAATATTTATAATATTATAAAAAATATAATGAATTAAATAATAAAAGAATTTCTTTCCCTTTTATTTATATACAAGTAGAAACACAAGTATTTTGTCTATGTATTTATCTAGACTTATTTTATTTTTCATTTTCTTTTTGGTTTTATTTTGATTTTACATTTGTTATAAATAATATTTATAGAAATATAAAAATATAAATTTGTAAAAATAATAAAGGATGAATAAAATGACTTTTTTAATCAGTATAATGTTCAATAGGGGTCAAAAACCTAACTTTCACATAGTAACCCCAAAAAATATAAAACCACCACCATTAAATAGCTTGTGAAAAAGTTATATATAATTAGAGGTGATTTTGATATATTTCAAGTTTTTATTTGAAAGATATGGGACTGTGAAGTTTGGTTTTTGGCTTTTTATTTTGTGTATAAAACGAACATTGTGTATTATTTTTGTACAAACTCAATTTTGGTATTTTTATTTACATTATTATCTGCAACTTTCATGTATAAAGTTTCTTTATTTGTTGAATAAATTATAAAATAGGTGTCAAAAATACATAAATAAAGAATAAAAGAATAGGGTATTTATTCTATTTCTGGCCCTTATCTCCCCCTACTTTATTCCTTGTCGACCAACTCAATTCTTCACTTGATCTCGGGGTTTAGGGTCATAAAATATTTGCAACATTTCATTCCTTTTTCTTTTATTCTCTTTATTCTATAATTTTGGCATTAAAAATCTTATTTTATATATGAATAATACAATAAACAATGAATGTTATTATGAACAAATTAATGCTATTTACATGCACTAACTAGGGTTTTTAAGGCCAAAATGATAGAATAAAGGTGATGAAAATGGAGATTCATCACCCCCCTATACTTGCCTTTGCTAGTCCCTAGCAAACACTTATGGAATAAGTACAAAAAGAATAAAGAAGAAGAAGAAAAAAAGGAAAAGAAAGAATAAAGAATAAATGGAATTGATCTCATTGATTAAACTTGTCATAACAAAATTAAAGTTTGGAGCTCATGTTAGACGTTGATGTGAGAGTGTGTTGGAACCTGGTCGGGAACCAAATTTGAAGCACAACAGTCTTCGTGAGTCACAGAGCTCGGTTCAAACCACCTCAATAGCCAGGTCAGAACTAGCCTACATCATACGCAAACCCTTATGGCTATGAAGCTGACTTGTACAGTGTAAGTGATAGTGGCTCGCCCCAACCGAAATGACAAAGGAATTGACTACTACAGAATGTCAATCTAATGATTCCCCAATCCAACACTCTGTCCTCGAGGAGCGAGGTTTTCCCTTCTATGTTCAAGTGCATACAACTCAAGAGGAGGAGGTGAAGAAAAGAATGGACAGTAGCCAGTGTAGCCACCTATTTTGGGATGCATGAACAATGTATTCAAGTCATCCATCTGCAGGCTCACATGGTATAACTTTGATGCTTGATGAAATCCAATTTCATCATCACAATTTCAATTTATTAACCCCCTTGCTTAAGCTATTTGTCAATAAAACCCAGATAATGTCCTGTAATTATCAGAGTCCTTAATAAATTAAAAATCACAAAAAAATGATAAAACTAAAATTTGTGGTATTTTTAACCTTAAAAACACCTTCAAAAATATTTGGTGTCTACAGATGACCTCTCAACTTTTGGTCAACATGAAACTTGTAGATCTCATCGAGATCTACAACTTTCATGTTTTGAGTTTTCTCAAATTCGACCAAATTAACCCTCAAAAATAAAATTTTCTCTCGGAATCATCTGATTGGGCCACGTGGCCCGTTCTGGGTGAGCCACGTGGCCCGCCCTCTTTGCAACATCCGTCTGCGCTCTAGGCCGTCAGATCTCCTCCTGAGATCCAATGACCCCAAGCTCTCCACGTGTGCCCTTAATTCCCAACCGTTTGATCATCCCTGCCTTTCATCACAGCCACCCGTTCCCGCCTCGCTCTCCTCGCGCCACGCGTCACACTTTCATCCACTCGATCGTGCCCCCGGCTGTTCCATCTTAACCGTTCAATCCGAATCAATTCTCGGCCCTTCGATCTGCAGCCACACCTCATCTGCACCGCACGTCAGCGCCCTTTCCTCCTCACGCCACGTGGTAGCATCCTGACGCTTCGATCGCTTCGCCTAGATCTCATCAGAACCACCCCTTCGCACCCAATCATCAGCCGTTGGATATCCAGATCCAACGGCTGAGCTCCATCATCAACTTCACATCCGCCTCTTTCCCCACGATCGCCACCTCGCGCGGAAGCCTCGCCCTTTCTATTTTCCCCGCATCTCCAGCCACCACCTTCACTATCTAGAAGCTCCACAACCATCACCACTCTTCCCTCTTCCTCGTGCATGCTTCCACGTTCCATGATTCTCGACCAGCCGCCCCACATCTCCCTCGAATCCCATGACCTCACTTCACCAAACCGCCAACTTCGCCTTCAAATATCCTCCATCTCCCTCCATAATCCGATGTCCATCTTTATGCGGGGAGCAGCCCAGCCCTCCTCCTCCTCCTCCTCCCTGTGACAGGGGGAGGAGCGAGGATTGAGCGATGACGACTGTCTCCCCCGGTGAGACCCGTCGCTGTCATCGGCGTCATCGTGGTGCCTAGCGCCCGCTCGAGCTGCCTCCACCGGCTGAGGAGGTCCAACAAAGACCAGAGCTCCGCCTTGGAGCTCGCTCACAAGCCCATCAAACCGCCATCGCTCAGGTAAACTTCCGATTTCCCTTTGTATTTTTCATTTAATTTCGCTAAATTTTGTAGGTCGCTACTCCCTCGTTCACTCTTCGCCATTCCCCTTCCCAGCTCTGCCTTCACCCCACCTTCCACGTGCACCTTCTCGATCACCTTCTTCTTCCTCCAGACCTCGTCGCCTTCCGACCCATCTCCTTCGCCACCCATGGCGGAGGAGCTCCGAGCTCCCATGTTCTCCGCCCCCTACGAGCTCTCACGTCATTCACGTACACACGCCCTTGTTGCTTCTGTCGTATGCTAACTATGCAGGGCATCTATTCTTTCATTGGCCGGAGCACCACCGGAGCCCACTTCGTCAACGTCGCCACATTGATCCGAGCTCCGATGACTGAAGCCAGACACTCCTGGACCTTCCCCGAGCTCCTATCTTCCTCGATGACCTTTCATGGAGCTCTGGGGAGGTTCAACGATGCCGGATGGAAGTGGAGGAGGAGGAGCTCCTACGCCGGATCTCTGAATCCGCCGCCCGCTGAAGATGGAGGAGAGAGTATAGTCACCGTCGGATGGTTGTTCCCCGGTGACCATCTGACGGTCCCGATGAGGCCACGTCAACAGCTCCCGGAGCAGATCAGAGCCGTCCGATCTCCACGATCGGATGGCTTATTATCAGACACGTGTCAACACCATACGACAGCCGAGCCTCTGTCTCCAAACCAGTAGGCTGGGAGTCCCGAGCGTACTCGAGCCCGAGCCTCCCTCCGAACCTGAATGGCGCGTGCATAGCACGTGCCATTCGGGTAAGTTGCGCAGAAGCCCAGCCGAGATATTCAATTTGCATCTAGGTCCTTGTCACGTGTAGACCTTGTGCGCATGGGGTAAATTGCATTGAAACCCTCGAGGATTTTCAAAATTGCAAAAATACCCCTGTGCGTTTGGGTATTTTACAGGGAAGGCCCCACATCTTATTTTTAGTGCATTTTAGTCCTTCCCAGGGACCTGTTTGTAGTTATCTTTTTATGTTTTCTTGCATTTATGCCCTTATCTTCATTGTTGCATAACTTGAGCATCATGTTTCCGTTTCAGTTGATTTCAGTTTCATTTTAAAGCGTATTTGATGAATTTCCTAATGGCATGTTTATTTTCTATGATAGACCTATTAAATTTTGATGTATCATGTTGATAGATATGTGTCTCTTATTCCTTAACTCATGCCTTGTTCAAATCAAGCTTGTATTCTCAACTAAATCTGAAATTGACTCATTGTTTAGTTGGCTCATTACTTTAATTGAGGGCATATTTTCATTGCATCTCATTGCATTTATTTGCATGATAAAAATAAAATAAAAAAATGCATGTTCATGTCTTGTGGTGTCTCTTCATGCACTCATAATTTGACCTATATGTTCCTCAACTCAACACTAAGTTAAATAGATGAAAATCTGGATAATTAAAGAAAGGCTCGTGTCCCTGAGTTCGACCTTGGTATCTTACAAAGTTAAAAAAATACGACCATCTCATTTTGATTGATAAATTTAAATCAGATGGTCTTTGATGAGCCCAATTCGGCCTGACTACGATGACAACTTCAAGTGCTAATTCAACACTATTAAAGGGTCGATTTTTAGGTTCGTCAAATGGCGCCGTTGCCGGGGACACGTCTCATTTCTTGTATTTTTGGATTTTTTTATTTAATTAAGTGTTCATTTTATAGGTCAAATTGTTCACATATTTTGCATTATAAAATTTTTCTTTTGTATTTGATCTCTAATCCTTGTTTCTGTGGCAGGGCCCTTGATCAATCAAGGAGGCGAGGAGCTGGTGTCTCCTACTGCGAGGAACCGCAGGAGCATGCTTGGAGCACATAGAAAAGAAAGAAAAAATGTGTCGCATTTTTATTTCCATTCCATATTTGTAATAATTCGTCTTTTATAGCGGTCTTCGATTGAGGACTCGCGTTTGTAAATGAACGATTATGTGGTTGTGTGGGGATCGTCCCCACTTGAGTGTCGACCTAGGATCAGGCATGCGGCTCTTCGAGCTTAGTTTCAAATTCACACTTTTATGTGCTTGCTCATAGGTAGAACACACCTTAATTCAAGACACACGTAGTTTCGCTTCACTTAGCCAATTTAAAAGAAAATTTTTCCCGCTAATAGAAGCATGTTAGGTGCGGCTTTTTGATCAACTTGCATACATATTGATTTTGGTTTCAAAACAACCCTAGTTTTTCACGGATTTTCGCCAAGTCATTGCATGTTTTATCGCTTAGCCTAGATCGTGGTTTTTATCGAATACATGATTTTTTCTCGATTTCCCTTTCCTAGCTTGATCACCTATGTTAAACATAATATGAGAATGAACGGTAGACGATGACTGCTTGGTTTTGTGCTTACCATTAATCAGTGACAACCTTAAATAAAAGCTGGGACTGTTAATTGCAAGTCAACAACAAATGGAGTAAAATTTGATTTTGGGAGAGCAACACCCTCGCTTACGCATTAATTTTCATTTAACATTTTTTCTCTGCATAAAAATCTAATGTTTTATCACCAATAAAATCGACAAGATAATAAACCAACCTTGGTTGGTTTCATGTGTGAGTTGGTGAAATTGAGGGTCTTGCTTGATTGATTGAGCTATGTTTGCTTCGATACATTCCCCTGAGCCGTAAACTCTCCATTCATCTCCGCAGATTCATCCACTCATTTGTACATCCATCCATCTTCTTCGTTCCCCTTGGGTCCCTCCCAACATCAATTTCCATCTTTATGCTTAGGCTAATCTCAGCTTAAGTATAGGGGGGACCCGAGTCCTCGTGATTTTCTGTACTCTCCTTTCCTTGCCTTTATACTTAGGTTATTTCTAACCTACGTATAGGGGGAGCCCCTCCTTGGTTCCCGTATATTTCTCTATACTTAAATGGACCTATGAACTTGTATCATCTAGTGCTATGAGGACAAATCAAAGTTTAAGGATGGGGGGGGGGGTATACCGAATATACCGTATACTTACTTTAGATATAATCTGAAAAATTTGAAAAATTTAAAACTTTTTGGCTAAAGTAAAATTCTTTGGATTAAGAGGACTCAAATGTTTTTCACGGTTTTTCTATACTATGTTACACTATTTTGATAAAAATATTTTCAAAAATGATTTGAAAAACGAGTTTTCCTTATTTTGAAAAATCTTTTGAAAATCTTTTGAAAACATTTTATTTGTGTGACATGGTTTTGAAAGTTTTATATCTCTTTTCAAGGAAAGATTGAGTCTAACATGTGTTTTAACTTTAAATTAAAAAATCATAAAAATGAGAAAAATCCAAAAACCCTTTAGGAGTCATTAGTGACTACTAAGCCCAATTAAATAGTCGCGTTCAGTGAGGATTTGCCCTTAGCAGATTGGATGGTTTAGAGGACATCGCGAAAGGCCCCGTCCTCAAGCAACGGGCTCTGGACTATTGATGAACGCAGATGACCTTTTTATGTTGTCGGATTGACTAGTACGTTGCAGTCGGATAGATCCGCGTCGATAAAAAATAACCGCACAACTCGATTAATCGTCTAATGAAATTAAGCGCGGTTTTATGTTTATTTAGCCTGGGCAAGCCCCTGGGTCGACTCAAGGAGGCAAAGGAACAACTCGGGATCAAGTTAGAGTGATTAGATTGCAGTTTTCCAAGTGGTATATTTTTTTGATTTTTTATGCTATAAAAATGCCAAATGCAATATATGAATGGACTAGGTTATTAAGAAAATCAACAAGTTAGTCAAATTTAATTTTAATATAAAATTAGTCCAAATTGGCCAAATTATATTTTTCCTATAAACCTAATCCAATGATGAACGCAAATGTATTTTTTTTGGAATTTTTGGGTTTAAAATGCACACATGAAAAATGCAAACTTTTTTGGGGTTTTTATGTAATTTTTCATGCAAATGATACGAAAAAAATTATGAAAAATTTACTGAAAGTTAAATATGATGAAATAAAGCTACACTAAGTTTTTTACAATTTTCTGATGCTTTTTGATTTTTTAATGAATTATTTACTGAAAACAGAGCGATTGCGGGTATTTAATTCCTAGTTAATCGACGAAATCAAATAATCCAAAGACCTATTTATCTCAGATATATATTTTAATAAGGAATCCAAGAGCTTTAAAATTTCTAAAAAATGTTATTCGTGGAATTAATTAAAAATCAATTACAGAAATCACTCAATAATTTATTTTATGCATTAGACAACTCCTAATTGGACAAAACTTGGAAAGTAATCAAAGCACACTTAGATGCATCATCTGCAATTTTTCCACAAATTTTGGAGCAACAAATAGGCCTGTGCGAATTTCAGAGCGTAAATGGGTAACATATCTTTGAATTTCAGTATCTGATTTTTAATAAAATGTCAGATGCACACAAAAATACAAATAAATAGCCACAAGATAAATTATGAGATGTTCTACAAAATGCTAACTTTTTGATTGAAAATGATGCAAAAATTTTGTCCAAATTAATGCTTAAAGGCATGGGTGTCTTTGCAATACAAAATGAAATGCTAAACAAACTTCTGTGCCTAAGGGCACTTTTGCATTTAAATAAACTCACTGGGAAAAACTTACAAAATTTACAAAATAAATAAACCAAAGATATGGACCTTTTCTTTAGCCGCTAGGGCACAAGATATAGGAGGAACGTGGGCGGCGTGGCTTGGAGCTTGAGGCGACGGTGGCGTCGGCGCTTGGGCGGCAGCCACGCGCGGTCGGAGGAGCGGGCTTCACCACGCGAAGGGGGGTCGGCGACGAGGTGGCGTGCGGGGGCTTCTAGGGCGCGGGCGGGCGGCGTGCTTTGGCAGAGATGGGTTGCGCGAGGCGGAGGCCGCAACCTTGGAGGCTGGCGGCTGCGGCCACGCGGGCTGGAGCGCGGCAGAGCGCGGAGGCGTTGGTGGTGCGCGGGGTGGCGCACGCCTGAGATGGAGGTCTCCTGGGCGGCCTGCGGTTGGCGGGGGGCGGCGAGGGGCTGCTGCAATCGGGTGTGCGGAGACGCTCGTCGAAGGGAGGTCCGCGGCGATGGAGGGTCGGGCGGCGCGCCTGGACGCGGTGTAGGCGCGCAAGCAGCGACGGCCGGGAGGGCCACGAGGTCGGCGATGGGGGCACGCAAGGGGCGGCAGCCGACTGGAGAGTCCGTGGTGCGGCTACACCTGGTGGCTGGAGGTCGGACTTGCGGGGCCGCAGGTGGCAGGCGGCGCGGTTGACGGCGGTCGAAGGAGGTGAGCGTGGCCGCACGGTGGCAGGCGGAATTGGGGAGGTGGAAGGTGACGGGCTGTGGCGTTGGCGAGGGTGCGCAGGTCCGCACCGCAGAAGGTGATGGCGGCTTCTGACAGGGGCTGGTGGTTCTTGGAGAAGGCGGCGGGCCGCGGTGATGGCTGGAGGCACGACCGGCGTGATTGCGGCGTCGGCAGCCACAGGCTGGGGAAACAGGGCTTGGCCTTGGACCTGCAATCCTTTTTTATTTTTTTCTTTTTGTTTTGTATTTTTTTATATTTTCTTTGTAATCAGGAAATATAGAATGCAATGGAGTGATTGTGGTGGTGATGGTGATGAAAATAATTTGTTTGTGGTGATGTTTGGTTGTGATTGTGATGATGTAATGTGGTGATTGTGATGATGGTGGTAGAGTGAGTGATTGATGTATAAAATTATAATGAAGGTGGTGATGTGAATATGGTGGCGGTTAATGATGTGAATTTTTGTTTTGTGATGAACAAGATAAAAAAATGTTAGATAAAAAAATTGACAAGGAAAAGTTGAATGCTTACCTGTGATTCGTCGAAAGTGGAGCCACGTCGTGCAGCTTCCGTCGTGGCCTCGAGAAGGATGGCGGAGTCCTTCGAAGCTGAGCAAGTCCAATCGGATCTCGCGACGCGGCAATGGTGATGCCGCGGATCTCGCCTTGAGGTTGTCGTCGCTCGACTCGTCTCCTGCAGCTATCACCTGAAGATTAAAGGGGCTCGACCTCACTTCTCTCGAAAACGGCGGATGATGAACAATAGAGGAGGGGATGGGATTATAAAGGAAGAGGAGAGGGAAGTTGGAGAGAATGGAGTGGTGGAGAGAGTGGAGAAAATGGTGGCTTGGAGTAGAAGGCAAGTAAGGGAAGAGGTAAAAGGGGGAAAAATAATTTATTAATAAAATAATATAGTAGGCTACTAAAATGATTAAAATATTAATAGTAAAATAATAATAAATAATAAATCTGAAAATAATAAGATAAATCCGAAATTAATAAAATAATAAAAATAGGATGACATGTGGCGGCTCCAGGAGCGGCCACATGTCGCTCCCAGAAAATTCAAAGATTAAATGTAAAGAAAATAAAAAAAGAAATAACAAAATGGATTAAATCAAAAAGTTGTCAACATGAAAGTTGCTCATCTCGACAAGATCTACAACTTTCGTGAAGGGTCGAAAATCAAATAAAATCATCTGCACAAAATGTATTTTTGGGTGGCACCTTATATGTATAAAATACCACATTTTTGTCTTTTTCATTTTTTTTTGTCAATTTTAAATGAGAAAAAAATAAAGTTAGATAAAATATGAAAAGAATATTTACAACTTAATCTATTTTTTTGGATTTTTTAATAATAGAGAAAATAAGAGGATGAAATGAGGGGCAAAACGGTCAATATGTACAATATACAAAAGGGGCCCAAAACCCAAGTTTTGCATACAAGCTCCGATTTTAATGAAATTGGTCTTGTTTCGAAGGTCTCTAAATGTATATTACTTTAAAAGTGAGTAGACCTCATTCGGAGGTTGTATGAGAGAGATATGTGCATTTTAAGGTTCATATTTTCAAACTTGGCTTGGGGTTTTATTGGTCAATTTTACAAGTTAGTATTTTTTTGATATTTTTCTTTAATTAGTGTTAGTCATATATACATTATGGAGTTGGTTTTATTGGATTTGGAGTTAGTATATAAAATATATACAAATAGGTGAAATATGGTGAATATACAGGTGAATATTTACAAGTGAAATTGGCTTCTTATTTAATGCAATATGAATGCTAAAATGCAGATGTTATCAATGCATGCATGAATGCTAATTATGCAATATAAGTAGAAATATGCAACTAATTACTCCGGAACAAAGCTCTATTTTCAATTTTTAGAGTGATGAATCGCAGATTCATCACATGTACTTACATCCATACTGGCTGAATGCAGATGCATCTATTTAATTGAGATTAGGCAGTCCTAATATATCTTGAAGTAAAAAAAGTTCTCGAATGAAGGAGTTGGATTAATCCTCTACACTTACACTTCCACCCAGGATCTGAAACGATCAAGGAGACTTAGTTTTATGAGGTCTTTGAGATTTTAGGTTAACCAGCCTTAGCCATCAGGGTCATAGACTTAATCATCTATATTCCCCTAGATTTCTAGATTTGCATTAGTCTCAGACAAAAAGAATATGATCAGCACATCACATGCACGACTGCGGTTTTTGATGAGATGAGTTGACTTTTCACCTGAGGATTTGGGATGAGGAAGTCGAGTTTGGATTTGATCTAATGATGCTCGAGGATGGGATAAAATCTTTGAAGGCTTCATGAAACCTGAGTGTCAGCAATATTAGCCAGTATGAGAACTTGGTTCTTATACTAATCTCTTGATATTGACCTAAGTGCCAGGGTGTGAATAAATAAAAAAATGTTGATCAGAGTGCGCCAACTCTTGGTAAAAGCAGTGGAGCTAGCCAAAAATTATACAAGTCAATGAAATTTCAAAGAAAAGTTCTCATCCCACAAAGTTACATATCAGAGAGCTTCCACCGAAGGCGAGCGCTCCCAAACTTTTCAAAGTGTCCACTTGGACCACCGCTATTAGGACCAGGAGTCGGGCTTGCACCAAAAAAGGGCTCTGCATCGTAAATGCTACAAGTCTGGGTGTCGAAGGTACGATAGGTACTCAAAAGAGATACACCCCGGTGTACTCCCAGGAAAACAAGTGCAGACGACTCCAACTTCTCTTGACGGACGCACTGATCAACACCAAAAAACAAATGTGTGTTGCGTAATAAAGGCACTAGAGAGAATCCTTGTTCCAATGGGAGGGAGAGAAGAAATGACACAAACCCATGCCCTCCATTACTGGCCCTCCATCTACATTTTAAGTCTGACAACTAAAGAGACGGTGGATTGGATGCAGAATTTGATTTATTCCCTAGTGTTGAGGATTGGGTCCTAAGGAGAATTTCTTGGACCAAGACTTTGGGTGAAGATTTGACTCTACTCTCGGAATTGCAGTCAACACTAAATGTCATATCTTTATATTATATGTACATCAGAGAGAGTCTGGAAAATTAAAGGAATTGGGTACCTCTTGCTTAAGGCTGGGTTGAATTCTAGAATTTTGGACCTTTAAAGTTGAGTCGACTTGAACAAATTGGATCTTGTACTCATATGCACAAGGGCGTTAATCCAATTTATTCATTTTTCTTTGATGCTCGAGGACGAGCATAGTTTAAGTATAGGGGGGGTGATGAAACCCAATTTCATCATCACAATTTCCATTTATTAACCCCCATGCTTAAGATATTTATCAATAAAACCCAGATAATGTCCTATAATTATCAAAGTCCTTAATGAATTAAAAATCACAAAAATATTTGATATCTACAGATGACCTCCTCTCGACTTTTGGTCAACATGAAACTTGTAGTCTCATCGAGATCTACAACTTTTATGTTTTGAGTTTTCTCAAATTCGGCCAAATTAACCCTCAAAAATAAATTTTTCTCTTGGAATCATCTGATTGGGCCACGTGGCCCGTTCTGGGTAAGCCACGTGGCCCGCCCTCTTTGCAACATCCGCCCACGCTCTAGGCCATCAGATCTCCTCTTGAGATCCAACGGCCCCAAGCTCTCCACGTGCGCCCTTAATTCCCAACCGTTTGATCATCCCCGCCTTTCATCACAGCCGCCCGTTCCCGCCTCGCTCTCCTCGCGCCACGCATCACACTTTCATCCACTCGATCGCGCCCCCGGCTGTTCCATCTTAACCGCTCAATCCACATCAATTCTCGGCCCTTCGATCTGCAGCCACACCTCATCTGCACCGCACATCAGTGCCCTTTCCTCCTCACGCCACGTGGTAGCATCCTAATGCTTCGTTCGCTTTGCCTAGATCTCATCAGAACCACCCCTTCGCGCCCAATCATCAGCCGTTGGATATCCAAATCCAACGGCTGAGCTCCATCGTCAACCTCACGTCCGCCTCTTTCCCCACGATCGCCACCTCGCGCGGAAGCCTCGCCCTTTCTATTTTCCCCGCGTCTCCAGCCACCACCTTCACTATCTGGAAGCTCCACAACCATCACCACTCTTCCCTCTTCCTCGCGCATGCTTCCACGTTCCATGATTCTCGACCAGTCGCCCCACATCTCCCTCGAATCCCACGACCTCACTTCACCAAACCGCCAACTTCGCCTTCAAATATCCTCCATCTCCCTCCATAATCCGATGTCCATCTTTATGCGGGGAGCATCCCGGCCCTCCTCCTCCTCCTCCTCCTCCCTGTGACAGGGGGAGGAGCGAGGATTGAGCGATGACGACTGTCTCCCCCGGTGAGACCCGTCGCCATCATCGGCGTCGTCACGGTACCTAGCACCCGCTCGAGCTGCCTCCACCGGCTGAGGAGGTCCAGCGAAGACCAGAGCTCAACCATGGAGCTCGCGCACAAGCCCATCGAACCGCCATCGCTCAGGTAAGCTCCCGATTTCCCTTTGTATTTTTCATTTAATTTCGCTAAATTTTGTAGGTCTCTACTCCCTCGTTCACTCTTCGCCATTCCCCTTCCGAGCTCTGCCTTCACCCCACCTTCCACACACACCTTCTCGATCACCTTCTTCTTCCTCCAGACCTCGTCGCCTTCCGACCCATCTCCTTCACCACCCATGGCGGAGGAGCTCCGAGCTCCCATGTTCTCCGCCCCCTACGAGATCTCACGTCATTCACGCACACACGTCCTTGTTGCTTCGGTCGTATGCTAACTATGCAGGGCATCTATTCTTTCATTGGCCGGAGCACCACCGGAGCCCACTTCGTCAACGTCGCCACATTGATCCGAGCTCCGATGACTGAAGCCAGACACTCCTGGACCTTCCCCGAGCTTCTATCTTCCTCGATGACCTTTCTTGGAGCTCTGGGGAGGTTCAACGATGCCGGATGGAAGTGGAGGAGGAGGAGCTCCTTCGCCGGATCTCTGAATCCGCCGCCCGTTGAAGATGGAGGAGAGAGTATAGTCACCGTCGGATGGTTGTTCCCCGGTGACCATCTGACGGTCCCGATGAGGCCACGCCAACAACTCCCGGAGCAGATCGGAGCCGTCCGATCTCCACGATCGGATGACTTATTATCAGACACGTGTCAACACCAGACGACAGCCGAGCCTCTGTCTCCAAACCAGTAGGCTGGGAGTCCCGAGCCTACCCGAGCCCGAGCCTCCCTCCGAACCTGAATGGCGTGTGCATAGCACGTGCCATCCGAGTAAGTTGTGCAGAAGCCCAGCCGAGATCATCAATTTGCATACAGGTCCTCGTCACGTGGAGCCCTTGTGCGCAGGGGGTAAATTGCATTTAAACCCTCGAGGGTTTTCCAAATTGCAAAAATACCCCTGTGCGTTTGGGTATTTTACAGGGAAGGCCCCGCATCTTATTTTTAGTGCATTTTAGTCCTTTCCAGGGACCTTTTTGTAGTTATCTTTTTATGTTTTCTTGCATTTATGCCCTTATCTTCATTGTTGCATAACTTGAGCATCATGTTTCCGTTTTAGTTGATTTCAGTTTCATTTTAAAGCGTGTTTGATGAATTTCCTAATGGCATGTTTATTTTCTATGATGAACCTATTAAATTTTGACGTATCATGTTGATAGATATGTGTCTCTTATTCCTTAACTCATGCCTTGTTCAAATCAAGCTTGTATTCTCAACTAAATCTAAAATTGACTCATTGTTTAGTTGGCTCATTACTTTAATTAAGGGCATCTTTTCATTGCATCTCATTGCATTTATTTGCATGATAAAAATAAAAAAAATGCATGTTCATGTCTTGTGGTGTCTCTTCATGCACTCATAATTTTACCTATATGTTCCTCAACTCAACACTTAGTTAAATAGATGAAAATCTGGATAATTAAAGAAAGGCTCGTGTCTCTGAGTTCGACCTTGGTATCTTACCAAGTTAAAAAAAATACGACCATCTCATTTTGATTGATAATTTTAAATCAGATGGTCTTTGATGAGCCCAATTCGGCCCGACTACGATGACAACTTCAAGTGCTAATTCAGCACTACTAAAGGGCCGATTTTTAGGTTCGTCAATGCTCAAGCTTGCTTATTTTCTATACAACATATATACATACTCCGACAGGCGTTTTTTTCTTTTATTTTCAAGCCTGTACACTTTTTGGAGTTTTTTTTGAAATACTATATACAATGCATTTACATAAGGACTTTTTCCTCTTGAGCTAGAAGACTATCCCTCTTTTGAAGCTTTATTGCTACCCATACTTTCCTATCATTCGACTTCATTATAATTGGATCAGGTTGGGGTGCACTTCCCTCCCTAGACGAGGACAAATGTTTCCACCCATGTGCATCTCAGACCGACAAATCCAACCCCCTCACCACTCAAACTGAGTTGAGCCAAGTGAAAGGTGCAAGTGTCCAAGTTAGGTCACGACCGACAAGAGTCATGCATGTGTCTTGAAAAATTCTAATTAGTTAGTTGAGGTGACTTGAACCCAGCCTTGAGTCTCAAAGAATTAAGTCCCAATGGACCTGAAGTACCTTAAACCTAGTTCCCATAAGGTTCCAGTGCGGTTAGGTACAGTAAGGTCCAACCAAGCTCCAATCTTCGACTTTATTGGACTAGTTCAATCATCAAGATCAATTGAAAACAATATGAATGCTATGCAAATGCTATGTACAATGATGCAAAGAATAGTGCAATTTTTCTCAAAAAGAATTTGAAAACAAAGAGGATTTTTACACAAAGAATTTTGCAAAATAAAAAGTATTTTGGCACACACAAAGTATAAAGTACGTACAACTATTTAGAGGGACGTGCTTCTTTTTATTTATTTACAAGACTCGAGAATTTAAAGAATGTATATATATTCACAAGTTGTTTTATGGGTATATTTACAATCGGTAATGAATTTTATGTACACATTATTATTTATTTGATATTTTCTCTTTAATGATGCTTTTATTTGTCAAATTTATTTGAAAACAATTTTGAAAACTATAGTATAAAATAATTTTTGCAATATTTACAAAAATTTGAAAGCCATTTTGCAAAGATTTTTCAAATCATATATATATATATACATTTTTCAAAATATTTTATAAATCATTTTCAAATCATTTGCAAAAAGGTTTTCAAATCTTTTATTTCACACAAAGAAAAGAATTTTTGCAAATCAAAATATTTTTACAAAGGTTAAAACATTTCACAAAAAGCATTTCTAGTGGGTCACACCATTTTTTAAATAATTTTGCAAAAATATTTTTAACCCGAATTATTAATAAGTATATACAAAAAGAATTTGAGGAATAAAAAGCATTATTAATTGATTTTTAATGAATTATATAGTATTTTTATCCATAATTATTAATAATTATACGAAACTACGAGTTATGGATAAAGTATATACCGATTATATACGACCCCTTGTGGTTATGCTTAAGTCCATGAGGACACTGCTGGCTATAGCTGCATCTCTTGACTACGACATCGGGCAGATGGACGTCAAGACAACTTTCCTCAATGGATACCTCGAGGAGGATATCTATATGGAGCACCCATAGGGCTTCATAATTGAGGATGGAAAAGTATGCAAGCTGAAGAAATCCTTCTATGGGCTCAAACAAGCTTCTCGTAGTTGGAACATCAGATTTGACGAAACCATAAAGAGTTATGATTTTGTGCAGAATCCTGATGAACCTTGTGTGTACAAGAAGCTTAGTGGGAGCACCATTGTGTTCATCGTGCTTTACGCAGATGATATCCTTATCATTGGGAATGATATATGAATGATGAACAGTGTGAAGATTTGGCTATCCTATGCCTTCGAGATGAAAGATCTTGGAGAAGCCTCATACATCTTAGGCTTGAAGTTGTTCAGAAACCAAGAAAAGAGGATATTGGGAATATCACAACATGGATACATTAAGAATATTCTTGAACTATTCCGTATGGATATTTCTAAGAAAGGATTCCTCCCCTTAAGACATGGTATCCATCTGTCTAAAGGGATGGCTCCTCAAAGTGTTGAGGAAAAGAAGGCCATGGATGGATGCCCCTACGCATCAGCTGTAGGAAGCTTAATGTATGCCGTGATGTGTACTAGGCCAGACATCTGCCATGCAGTGGGAGTGGTAAGTCGTTACCAATCCTGATATCTAGAGCAACACTGGAATGCAATAAAGAACATATTCAAATATATAAGACAGACGCAATATTACATCTTGGTCTATGGAGATGGTGATCTCCAAGTCTTGGGATATACAGATTCAGAATTCCAGTCGGATATTGATGATCGAAAGTTGACATCAGGGTTTGTCTTCCTGTTGAACGGTGGTTCTGTGAGCTGGAGAAGCAAGAAGCAGGACACTACGACGGATTCAACAACAGAAGTTGAATACATTGCCACATCGGATGCTGCAAAGGAGGTGGTGTAGCTGCGCAAGTTCATCTTGGAGCTTGGCGTAGTTTCCTCTGATACTCCCATCCTGTTACTCTGCAATAACACGGGACCCATTGCCCAGGCAAAGGAACCCAGATGGCATCAAAAGAGCAAGCACGTGGAAAGGAAATACCACATCATTCGAGAGATTCAAAAGCGTGGTGATATCATCATCACCAAGGTGGTCTATGCCGACAACGTTGCTGATTCTCTTACCAAACCTCTGACACAGAAGGTTTTCGACCATCATGTAATGAGTATGGGTTTATGGATTGTACTTGAATGGTTCTGAGGGTTAGTGGGAGATTGTTGGACATGTGAGCCCTGGGCGAATCATTCTTACAATAAATGTTATTGTAATATATATATATGTTTACCAATAAAGGTTATTGATATTTCACTCCCTTTTTAAAATTAATTAATTGAATGCACTATAAGGTCCCTTTGTACAATTAGGGTTATGTACCATGGCCATCTTATGATCATATAGTTGTTGATTCATTAAATGAATCATAGAGGCTGGTGTTAGGCACACATCCTCTGACCAGAGACAGATGTGTTACTATATGTCTGAGTGTGTACATTTGGCAGACCAATAGGTTGATGACCTAACCAAGGTCTATACACTGGCGCGCTGGTGTGCATGTAAGGGCATGTGAGTAATACAATCTCTCAAAGGGATCATACAGGTTCACTTATGAACCGGAAGACATGAGCTCACTCATGAGGTATTGGGACCGATCAAATTCCATGCATGGTCGTCGTGCTTTGGAAGCATGACATAAATTTTAAGGTATGATATATGCTTTGGGAAAGCATATGATCAATACCGATTCCCAATGACCAAGATTGAGAAACTTGATGATCAAACCTTGAAGAAGACAGTGTAAATTGATCTACATCTTCAGGTTGATCATAGGTCTTCCAGTATGCAGGATGTACAACTATTGGGAATATCTGAGGGTGATGTGATCATAAACGATTGTATAACCATGGCGCTTCCATTCCGAGGGAGTGATGAAACAGGTCTGGATTTTAGTGACTCCTCTCAGTAGAGAAGCAATCTGATCTTGGTCCAAGTGTTGGACATTGGTCTGAATGAGATTTAGATGCAATGAGAAGATTAGATTTGCGTTCTTGATTTAATCAAGCATCTGTGGGAGGTATGTAAGATCTGACTTTGAGATGAGATGTCAACATCCAAGTCACTATATGTGGAACAATACAATCGCCCTGTCCTTATGTCCAAGTATCTGCGGAGAAAGCACATTATTCTTGAAGGAGTTCAAGAATAATTCATTTGATGAATTATGTATCTAAGAAACAAGATGTTGATAATTAAATGAGATTTAATTATCAAGAATAATATGAATAAGATTCATATTGTGAGAATGATTATCCAAGATAATTAAATGGGATTTAATTATCAAGGATTACAGATTATGGATAGTGCTATCCATGATATCTGTGTATATATATTATAAATGTGATTTATAATATATTAGAGAGAGAGCACCTTTGTAAATAGCATTTGTTAATTGTTAATGTGAATTGGATTCACATTAATTAATTAATTGGAAATGTAATTTACAATTTAGTTTGGGCTGTGAATATGATTCACATATTTTTCAATGGCATGACTGAAATATTCGCTAATTAATTGGGAATTAATTTAGTGGATAATTTTGCAATAAATATGGACTAATTAATTTAGTGGATAATGTTGCAAAGATAATTAAGAGATAATGATATTAATTAAAAAGGGGAAGATAATCGACCATGGGCATGAGGTGGCGTCACCCATGACTTGGTCATGGGTGACGCCCCATGTATCTTGGAGGATTATTATCCTATTTTAATTAATATCTCATTATCTTATGATTATTAATTTTATTGAATTAAATTATGTTGATGATAATTCAACATATATTTGATTTAAAATAAACTAATATGTTGTTGTTTTTTAACAACAATGATCATGGCCACTGATTTAATAAACATATCAATCTAACAATTGATTTTGTATATGCCATGGATTGTGATCCATGGACTTCCAAACTAATATAAATAGAGGGCAACCCTAGCCTCTTCAAGATACAAGATACAAGATACAAGAGTACACGCCTACTCTCTCTCTCTCTCATTCTCGTCCTCTCTCTTTCTCTCTCTAAGGTGGCCGTCCGCCTTATGCTCTGAGAGAACAAGCAATCGTCTCCACGCTGTTGTGCTGCCGCTTCGATTGCTCGTGGATCTCCTTCGACGGATTTCGTTGGACGAAATCAGGAGATTCAAGGCTTCGATCTTCATCGAGGATTGCAGGAGGAACCCGTCTCATCATCGCGCCTACACTAACGAGTCCGAAATTGCTGCGTTAAGAAGATATTTTTATATTTTTTCATGCTAAAAATAATTTATCGTTCGTTGTAGGCGGCGATCGAAATCGGTCAAGAAAATAACCACAAATAATTATTCAATTTTTAATCGAGTGGTTTTATGTTTATTTTACTTAGGCAAGTCCCAAGGTCGATCACAAGGAGGCAAAGGAACAAGCTAGAGTTGTGTCTATCTGCTTCGTGCATGGTTTTCGAGGCGGTTTTTTAGGATATTTCAATGCAAATAAGGGATGCAAGATGTAATTTCAGCTTATTTTAGGGACTAAAATGCAAAGTACATTCAAATGATGTCCGAAAAAATATGAAACTTGGCCACAATGTAAATTACGATGAAATGAATGCACTTTAATTTTTTTTGGAATTTTTGGATGCAATATGATTTTGTTTTGAATATTTAAATGCAAACAAAATGAATTTCAATATTTAATTATAATAAATACTAAACCGACTTATTTTCAGGGAAGAAAATTATCTAAGATCTGTCACCAGGTGATGGATCACAGAAAAATCCTAAACCTTGAAAATGTGGGGTTTAATGCCTATTAAAAATAAAATATTGAAAATATGC
The DNA here is from genome assembly GCA_037367405.1 of Ottelia alismoides. Lineage (NCBI taxonomy): Eukaryota > Viridiplantae > Streptophyta > Magnoliopsida > Alismatales > Hydrocharitaceae > Ottelia > Ottelia alismoides. The sequence continues at coordinate 818,326 of JAZKJV010000232.1, forward strand.
AAAATGATTTTTACAGGGCAAACTATGCATGTAGATGCAAATCTTTTTAGGCACTATGTCAAGCATAATTAATTCTACAATATGTGATTTTTTAGGAATTTTTAGAGCAACGGTTAATCAATAGCAAATTTAAGAGCCTAAAACGGGTAAAGTTTGCAATTTTCCATAAAATATTTAATCATTAATTAACCATCAATCACAAAAATATCCACAATATGTCAAAATGTAGAGAATTAAGGGACAAACATCACGCTATTTTTGGATCAATAAAATAATGTAAAGTAGAGGTTCAAAACATAGGGAGAACACAGGGACATTTATGCAATAACAATAAATAAAATAAAACTGCAGAGGACTGAAATGTAAATACCGATAAGTGGGAGGTGATTCTGCAATTACTCCAGAGGGCACGTGCTATGCACGTGCCCTCTGGTCGGTGGACTTGGAGCACAGATATGAAGAAGATCTGGGGGGGGCTTATAAATTTCCCAACGGGTCACGTGCGTGGGGACTGATGACGCTGGAGATCCCCACGCACGTGCCTCGCACGTGCTGGGGCCTCGGGCTCCCAGCCCGGCCTGTGGTGGTGAGGGCGAAGTCGATACCGCTGGTTGTCGGTTATGATGGGGCTGGAGTCGAGGGCTCAGAGGCGGAGGAGCGCGTCGAAGTCAGTGGAGAATGGAGTTGCTGAAGCGACAGTGAAGTCGTACGCGATGGTTGTCGAAGAAGACATAGAGGTCGATGGTAATCGTTGGCTCGACGACCAGGAGAGGCCGGAGCAAGGGCAACGACGGTTGAAGGGCTGCTTGTTGTAGGCCGCAACGAGTTGAAGAGACTCGAATCTCGCCGGAGGGGAGTCTTTGAGGCGCTGGACGTGGGATCAACGGCGGAACACGCCAGAGCTGGAGCAACCACTATGGAAGCTTTGCTGCGACGAGGTTGTTGACCTCGGATCACGCCGACGATGGAGGTGCTTTGGATGTTACTACTTGAGAAGAGGGCCTCGACGAGGGATTGGCGCATGAGCGATGTCGGGGGTGTCGAGACCCTTTAAATAGGAGAGGGAGGTGGAGCGGACAAAGGGAGATGCGGAGGTGGTTGCGGTGCGGTGGAGATAATGGAGAGGGGCGGCGACCGTTGCGAGATCGGGGCTGTGGTTGCGAGGCGTCGTCGGCGGAGGAATCAGGGAGAAGTTGGGAGAAGGCGCTACACGTACGCGGTGCGTGCCTGGGAGGGCACGTGCCTCGCACGTGCGGTTATTAATTTATTTTTTATTTTGTTTTTTAATAAAATTGATAATAAAAAATGCCAAAAAGCCCTGACACGTGGAGGCCCCAGGGGCTGCCACGTGTCAGCACCAGAAAAATCCGTAGATAAAGATTAGTAAAATCAAGAATAAATATCAAATGACCTCGAATCAAAAAAGTTCCTTCACGAAAAATGCTCGTCTCGATGAGATCTATAACTTTCATGATGACATCAAAGCCAAAATCGATCAAATACACAAAGTGATATTTTTGGGGTATCCCATGTACATAGAATACCTTGATTTTTGGATTTTATAATTTTTTTTATCATTTTTAAATCAGATAAAAAATCTGGAAAAAATATGAAAAAATCAAAGATAAATAAAGACACCTAAATATTTTTTTGGATTTTTATTAATTAAGAAAATATGTACATAAAATATCAGGTCAAAAACTTCTAAAATACACAATGTACAAAAGAGGCCCAAAACCCATCTTTTACATATGCGCTCCGATTCACTTGAACTTGCTCTTATTTTGAAGATAATTGAATGTACATTAGTTCAAAAGTGAGTAGGATCAAATCGGACACTGGATGGGAAAGATATGTGGCTTTTAGTCAGAAAATCCTGAAAATAGGGTTTGGGTTTTTGGTCCACTTATTTGGATTAGTGATTTTTGTATTTTTCATTTATTCTTGTGAATGATATGTACACAGTGGAGGTGATTTTGGGTTATTCGGAGTTAGCTTGAAGGAGTTAAAAATCCGAGAAGTTAGGCTATTTACAGGTCAATTTTGGCAGAGATTTTTGGCTTCTTATTTTGTGTAGAAATTATGGATAAAATGCAATTCTTATGAAAACATGCATGAATGCTAATTATGCAGAATAGATGCATAAATGCTGTTGATTTTGAGGGACTTGAGCTTAATTAATGAGATTTAGAGTGATGAATATGAGATTCATCATCCCCCTATACTTAAATCATGCTCGTCCCTGAGCATCAAATAGAAATGCTATGAGGTGAAATGAGATTGGGTTCCATACCAAGACCATGAACTGAAGGTGAAAGTGAAACTAATTCGACCTTTGGATTATTTGTGTGTCGGAACTTCTGTGCGACTTAGAATTTTAAAATCAACAGCCCTCGAGTTCTACACATCATTGTCACAGTTTCGGCTCAGAAGTCATCTTAGATCAATCCTCTTCCCAATGTATACCCTATGAACATTGAACAACCGACTCATGTATGTGAAAGGTTTTAGCTCTTCCCATCCAGAATGCCGGACTACCATGCTCCTCTCCTCTCTAGTAACTCATCCTCGTGGAGTCAGGTATTTCCTTCTAAGGTCTGTCGTGCTGTGTTCACAATCGAATTGGAAGAGAAGTTAGAAGAAAGTGAAAAGAATTGGAGGGTGTCCACTGTAGTCACCTCTCCTTGTGAAGATGGCCAGTGTAGCTGAGTCTCCACCAAGATCTGCAGGTTTCTTGAAGCTTGGACCTTTTTGGTCAGATTTTATTTGGTAGAATGCTTCTTTGTATTTGGAATTTTTGGTGGTTCTGCTTAGATCTTGTTGTGCCCCTACGGATATAGAATCTTTTTATTCCGTACATTTTTTGGGGTCTTAAAAAAAATTGTGCCCAGCCGTCCATCCCTTTTACGAAGCTTTATTTCAACCCGTACTCCAGTCTTTAGATTTCCACACTACCAAAAAAGAGATTCACACAGTCTTCCAACATCCCATCTGAATTGAGCTAAGTGCATAGTGCGAGAGAATTAATTCCCTATTCCAGAGTTGTACCCAGAATGAAGAGACCAGGTTAGACACTAAGAGTCAAACGCTGCACATTGTCATGTGGAACTTAAAGAATTAAGTCAAAGACCTGAAGCTCTTAAAATCCTATTTCTCGGTAAATTCCTCTGAAAATTAGGTGGATTAAGGTCAAGTCCAAACCGCTCTCGGTTTCTGCTCACAACTCGGTTCAGAACCCAATGACTTTTCACAGATGCAGATGAATGCGATGCTGGATGAAGTGAAGGTGTGTGAAATGCAGACACAATTTTTTTATGCAAATAAGAAGCCATTTTCAAAATTTTTGGGTAAAGTCAGTGTTAGTAGCAAAATCCTCTTTCTTTTCTTTCTTTTTTAATTACCCACCCCGTAAATACATATAGACTTACGCGAAAGTACGAGATATGGGTAAATTATATACAAAGTATATATACAAACCCCCTATACTTAGCGAGTGTTGTGTCCTCAGAGAACAAGAAGCGTAATGAAGACATAGCTCGGTCGAAGCGTAAGAGAGTGGAAAAATTAATATACAATGGTTCGTCCCCCTATACTTAGATCGTGAACAGTCTAAGTATAGAAGAAGAACGCAAAAAGAGGCGGTCGGGATATGTAAATGAGGAGAGTATATACAGGTGGGTGTCGGTTCCCCCTATACTTCAGCTCTGGTCAGCCTAAGTATAAGAGAAAGGTGGAAATGGAGTGATCGTGAAGGAGAAGTGTGATGAGATAAATGGTATATACAGATGGCATCGGTCCCCCCCCTATACTTAGGCCTTGGCCTAAGTAGAGGAAGAAGCTGTACAAGGGGACCGACATGATCGGGAGGGAGGGTGGGACTGATCTGATGAATCTTCAATGTCCTTGCTCTGTGTGAAATAGATGGCCTGCACTTGAACTATCTGCTCTTTGGGTGATTCAATATATGGCTTCAGCAACTGTCCATTTACTGAAAAAGGTTGTGCATCATCTCTGAGTTCGGCAATATCTACACTTCCATTGGTATGCACATTGATGACAATGTAAGGACCCATCCATTTTGATTTCAGTTTCCCATGAAAAATCTTTAATCGAGCATTAACAACCACACTTTCTGTCCAGGGACAAAGGTCTTGTCTCGAATGTGTCTATCATGCCATCTCTTGACCTTGTCTTTATAGATTACACTGTTGTCGTATGCTCGGTTTCGGATTTCAATTAGCTCATTCAAATTTAGGTCTCGACATAATTTCCCAAGGTGACAGCTCCAATTCAACTTTTTGATCGCCCATTCTGATTTGTGAATAAATTCTGCAGGTAGATGGCATGGCTTGCCATAGATCATCCTAAAAGGTGAAGTACTGAGTGGAGTCTTATAGGCTGTCCTATAGTCCCATAGATCTTGGTCCAACAGCTTCGACCAATTCTTCCTATATGGACGAACCAACTTCTGAAGAATACCCTTCACCTCTCTATTAGAAACCTCTGTCGTACCATTAGATTGTGGATGATATGGATTGGCTATTCTATGCTCAAATTTCTACTCCTTAGCCAAAGATCTCATCTCCCTGTTCACAAAGTGTCTACCTCCATCAGAAATCAAATTTTTTGGTACCCCGAATCTTGAAATGATATAATCCATGATAAAATTACAGATGGTTTTGTTATCTGCGGTTCGGGTTGGAATAGCCTCTACCCATCTTGATAAATAATCAGCCGCTAGAAAGATGTACTCGAATCCATTGTTGTTGGGAAAGGGACCCATAAAATTAATCCCCCATGCATCGAAAACCTCACAGAAAATCATTGGTTGCATGGGCATTTCATCTCTATAACCGACAATCCCTCCCATCCTTTGACAAATCGGGCATGATCGTACAAATTCATTAGCATATTTAAATAAGGTCTTCTAGTAAAGTCCACATTGGAGTACCTTGTGCGCGGTTCTCTTTCCCGAATGGTGTCCTCCAGCCTCGAGAGAATGACAATGTGTGAGGACACTCTGATATTCCTCCTGAGGAATACATCTTCACCAGACACAATCCAGTCCTTCATAGAAAAGGAAAGGATCATCCCAATGGTATTTTCTCGAATAACTTTAATCGATCAATCATTCTCTTGGTCCAACCAAAGGGAACCTTCTTAGAGATAAGATAGTTCACTATGTCGGAATACCATGGGGTTGAATCAATAACACAAACTGATTCGTCTGGAAAAGTCTCCTTAATTGGTCCAGTGTCAGGATAATCGTTAGCTCAATTCGGGAGAGGTGATCAGCAACAACATTCTTTATTCCAGGGTTATCCTTGATCTCCAAATTAAATTCTTGGATTAACAAGATCCATCTCAAGAGTCGTGCCTTGGCATCCTTCTTATCCATGAGATATCTAATTGCCGTGTGATCTGTGAAAATAGTCACCTTGGAGCCCAATATGTATGATCTAAAATTTTCAAGGGCCCAAACAACCACAAGCATTTCCTTTTCAATTACTGTATAATTTCTTTGTGCAGAATCTAACACTTTGCTCGCGTAGTGAATCGCATAAGGAACTCCATCTCTTCTTTGTCCAAGTACCGCCCCGACAGCAAAATCCGATGCATCAGTCATGATCTCGAAGGGAAGAGACCAACCGGGAGCTTGTAATATCGGCGATTCACATATTCTCTTTTTCAGGAGCTCGAAGGCCTCTAGACATCTGCGATTTACAATAAACTCGGTGTCTTTTCCTAAGAGCTCAGTCCGTGGCGGGCGATCTTTGAAAAATCAGGGATGAACCTTCGATAAAATCCAACATGCCCTAGGAAAGACCCCACTGACTTGACGTTGGTTGGTGGCTCAAGTTTCTTAATCACATCCACCTTGGCAGGGTCGACCTCCATTACCTTTTTGGAGATGACGTGCCCCAACACGATACCCTCAGTCACCATAAAGTGACTTTTCTCCCAGGAGAGTACCAAATTAACCTCCCTGCATCTCTGGAGGACTCGGTCCAAGTGCGCTAAACATGTATCAAATGAATCACCATGAACCGAGAAGTCATCCATGAAGACTTCCAGGAAATCACCAACCATTTCGGTAAATACGGCAATCATGCACCGCTGAAATGTGCCTAGGGCATTATAAAGCTCGAATGGCATGCGCTTGAATGCGTAAGTACCGAAGGTACATGTGAACGTGGTCTTTTCCTGATCCTCGGGAGCGATAGCTACTTGATTGTAGCTAGAGTACCCATCAAGAAAATAGAAGAATGCTTTCCCTGCAAGTCTCTCCAAGATTTGATCAATAAATGGCAGTGGAAAGTAATCTTTCTTGGTCGCAGCATTCAGGTGCATGTAATCGACGCAGACATGGCACGCTGTGGGTACTCGGGTCGCGATCTCTACCCTCTCCTCGTTGGCGACCATCTGGATTCCCGATTTCTTCGGGACGACATGAAGGGGAGCCACCCACTTGGAGTCAGAAATGGGTATATAAATCCTTCTTTGCACCATTTCTCTATCTCTTTCTTAACCACTTCCCGAAGATTGGGGTTTAATCTTCTCTGAAATTCACGGGAAGGCCTTGCATTATCCTCAACAAAAATTTGGTGCGAGCAGAGAGTTGGGTTTATTCCTACGAGATCCGACACAGTCCAACCGATGGCTTTTCGATTTCGCTCAAGGACTTCGTGTAATCTAGATTCCTGGTCTATGGTTAATGATGAGCTAATGATCACAGGGAATTTTTCTTTGGGTCCATTTAGAAATGCAGACTTCAGTGTGGGAGGCAGTGCTTTCAGCTCTGGCAAATCTGAATCATCAATTAAGTCTGGCTGAATGATCTTTGTAGCTGGCTCAATGTCGGTTGGTGGAGAATCACTGTGTGAGATGCTGGCTACCAATTCTGAAGAAAGGTGAGTCGGATCGCTAAAGTAGAATGGTAATTCGGCCTGAGTCGCATCCGACTCGTCATCGATATTTCTTGATTGTCCCGAAGATGATGGAACTGACAAACCCGATAGGATTTCTGTTTCATCAAGATTGTAGTAATCTGGGTGTCTAGATATGTTTGGTAATATTTCATAAACTGCACTGTGCATTATTTCTTCTTCTGATGTTTTTCTTTCAATCTGCAGGTCTGTCAGTTGGTCCCACAACCCAGTAGTGCTGAGGAGATTGCATTATGATGTTTCGACATAATCAGTGGTGGATTCGGAGTCTGGCCTTTGCCACTTTTTTTGTTTCATCTCCAAGTCTATCTCTCCGTCTGGAGAATGGAATTTCATCATTCCAGAACCGTAATCGAATACACCTTTGGCGGTTCTTAAGAACAGTCTTTCAAGAATGAATTCTGATTCTTTCCAATGGTTCGGGGTCTCCATATCAAGGACAATGAAGTCCACTTTGTATTCCGTACCCTCAATCATGATGATGACATTTTTTACTTCTCCCTTAGGTCGATTAGTGGATTTATCAGCAGATTGGAGTAAAGATAATGTTTTCTTGAGAGGACCTAACTCCAATCTATAATATAAGGCTAAGGGAAGACGATTTATGTAGGAACCATTATCAAGGAGTGTGCGTGTGAACGCAATGCCGCCAATGCGACTCTCCACATAATGGGCACCCAGATCCCTTTTCTTTCTCGGCAAATGCTGATTTTTGACACATTTGGTAGTGGCAACTGTTAAGATATAAGTCTACACAAATTGACTTGTTTTCTTTGTACGAGTCCTGCTGGGAGTGCATTTTGCCTTCAAGTATTTCTGAAAGGCTGGATTACTGGCTACATACTGATCAAAGGGTACTTTGACTATGATATTTTGCTGGTAGAACCTTTCCATCACTGGGTCATCCTGAATGTTTTTCTTTTGTTTTCCCTTCTTAAGAGAATGGGGAAAAGGAATGGAAGCATTTGAGACAGGAGATAAAGAGCCAGAATCATAAATAAGAGCATCTTTATTAGGCTTGGAGTTCTTAATACAATCATAAGATTTCTAATAATAATCAAAATCAAGTTGCTGAAAAGATGGCAAAGGTGTTTTTGCAGCAACTAGAGGTTCAAGGTCCTCTGCAGACTCCATAGATGCTTTCCCTTTCTCTTGTGCTGGGATCTTTAGGCGTCCTTCTTCATCCTCCTCGGAAACATCCTTCGGCTGATCTTCTGAGTCTTCATGGTTCGATTCCCTTGCCCGGTCAGGTACGACCACGGTCCTTCCGCTCCTGAGTGACATGGCATTGATATTGTCAAACGAAAGGATCTCATGTTCAGATGTGGAAAAATCTGAATAGTATACCTGGCCATTGTGTTGAGATGATTGAGATTTGTTCAAGCTATTGGGGTTAGCTTAAACTTGGGCGGGAATGGTTGTGGCTGGGGCTGTCTGTACATCCTTTCAACGGGATAAACGATTGACATCGATCTGTAGATCGTACAACTCATTTTGGAAGTTGCGAATTCTTCAAGCATTTGCCTTTGGATATCTACCGGTTCTTCTGGAGGGCTGGATGATTGAGCTGATTGTCTAGGAGCTTGACATTGCTGACGATATTGCTGAGGTTGATTCTGTCGATTATAGGGTTGCTGCTGCTTCGGATGCTGGAAAGATGCAGTGTTCTGAGGGTGCTGTGGAGGCTGAGGAAATGCTGCATTATAAAAAGTGGGCGGGCATTGATAAGGATGATGATCCTCCATATTACCCTGTCGGGTAGTGTCCTATGTGTACCAAATGCCGTTTATTTCAAATATCAGAGGCGGGGCTTCTTTGATTGTCTCGGCTGGTGGGGGTGGCTGTTGGGAAGCTTGGGCATAGGATTGGTCCTGAGTCCATAGTTGTTGTTGTTCTGATCCTGGCTGCTCCTGGAAATGATGCACATGGTAGATCGGGACCGTAGGAGCAGTAGGGCATCCGCATCTTGGACACCTTCGTAGTGAGCTTCTCCATCTGCTTTGGGAATTGGGAGTTCCTGTTGTCGATGTCGTTCATCCTCTTATCCACGACTGTCAATTTATCAGCTATGAAGTGCATGTTTGGAATCAAATCCTCTGCTATTTCTGCGACAGTTTGCTTCCCACCTTTGGCTTGAAGGGTGTTCAGGGAATCAGTGTATGCTCTACTGGCAATCTGAGAGCGGCTTGTTTCTGCCATTTGCTCCAATACTTTCCAGACGGTCTCAGCTCCACGCGATGTGTAATTCCCTCCGCAGGCAGCGCTAACTAACCCTTGAGTCTCGTAGTTGAGGACAGAGTAGAGTGATTGGACTAGGATGTTGTTATCCAGGTCATGGCAGGGATATTTCTGTAGAAGGTCTTTAAACCTATCCCAAGCCTCACAGAGTGGTTCATTGGGCATCTGAGAGAAACTGGTGATGCGGGTCCTCATTTGGTTGGTCCAACTCTAGGGTAGAATTTTTTTCAGAAATAGGTTTTTGAACCTCTCATAAGTAGTCACAGTCACTCCTAAGTTCTTCACCCAGTAGTCTGCCTTCCCTTTCAAGGCGAAAGGTAGTGCAGTGAGACGAATGTAGTCTTAACTGACATGTGGGTGCCTCAGATTAGAGCATATTAGCTCCAAGTCACGCAAGAATTCATATGTCTCTTTAGTCGTATTACCATGGATTGAGGTAATTGACTCACAAAATGTGGCTTCAGTTCATAGTGAATCTCTGGCTGTGGTAGCTGCAAATAATTCCTCACTCTATACTGTCCAGGGTTGTATACAGATTCCATTGGCAGTTCTTCCCCCACATTCAACTGTTATAGCTGCTCCCTCAGTAACTGTTGTTGCTGCTCAGATGTAGCCAATATTTCTAGAATCATCTGAATAGTATCGTTATTGGTTTCATCTTCAGGATCTTTCTTGGAAGACATTTTGGGAGGCATCTCTTCTTCTTCACCTTCAGAATATAAGGGGTTCGAGTTAATACAGTGGAAAGAATCGATGTAAAAGTTTTCCTTGATCTGTTTTGGTGAGAAAGAGATAGTGTGGGTCTGTCCTCCCTTCAGAAAGAAGAAGGAATCGTAGGAATAGGGTTCTTGGGAAGGGTTTCCCTGAGGCCAAGGAGGTACAGAGATAGATTCTCTCTGGGCTTTTGAGATTGGAGAGTTTGTGGTAGTGATAGAAGGGTTCGCGGAGTCTGAACGAGAATTACCACAATCTTCTATTCTCAAGGTCAACAAGATATTCGCGGTTTATGATGTAGGCACAAGTTTGCAGTATTCGTTGATTGCTTATTTTCTACGCACACACCAAACACAATACAAGGGTTTCTTTCACCAACTCACTCAGTGAAGGCCGTAAGGGTTTGGCCAATTATCTTGTCAATTTTAAATTGGTGAGAATTCAAATCTTGCAAACCGTTTAGCGAGCTGTTAGGTACCAAAATTTCCTTAAAGACTATCCCGAGTTCGTACGACTAGTTGCATCCACTTTCAACCAGTATAGTGTAAGTACGGACCGTAAAATGGCTACTCGTGTTACTTAAGGACAGAGCCTTGCACAGTGTCCTTTAAACCACCCACTCTGCTAAGGAAGTCCGAACCGTAAAACGGCTACCCGTATTCCTCACTGAGAAGTAGCTAATCGTTTTTAAAATCAGTAGTCTATATGAAAACCTTGGCTTGGCTTTATCCTAGTGTGCGTCTCTCTCCTCGCTGCAAGATAAAATCAAACAATGTCGGGGTTGCTCTCCCACAAGAATTCTTGATTTTATGGGTTTTTAAGATCGACTATATTTAGCAGTTCCAATTTTAGTTAGGTTATCACCGAAGGATTTAAATGAGCACGAGTATACGTCTACCGTCCAGTCCCAATTTCCTTTAAAATTATGTGATAAAATAAGAGGGAGGAGTTCGGGAAAAGCCGATGCACGTGAAAACAATGATGTATGCTCAGTTAGAAGACTTACAATGCTTCCTCGCAATCTCCATGTGGGATGCAATACAGAATTGAAAATTATTCTAAATGAGTGCAAGCCGATGAAAACCACACCTAGGCAGAAAGTTCTATTAGCGGGAAAGAATTGAGTTAAATTTTTGGCTAAATTGAACGATCTAATGTGCGTCTCAATTAAAGTGCAGTGTGGTTTTTAGATTCTATGAGCACAAGCAAAAATATAAATGCTCTGAGAGCCGTATGTGCAGGTCTATCCTAATCGCCACTCAAGTCGGGCCCCACCCTCACCGGAGAGTGAGACATGCCACGACACACCACAGAAAAGTTCAAGGTCTTTTTACATGTGCGAGAGTCCAAACAGACACCGTTGTAAATGAGCTGTTAAATAAAATTGCAGAAATTAAAAACCTAGACTCTACGCTCTCTCACGACTCGACTCGATCTTAAATGAATTGTGTCTTTTTCGGATGTCGGTGAAGATGCTTCGGTTTCTTGAAAAACCGCTCCACGTACGCCGGGTACCTCGCAAGAAAAATAAGAGAGATTTTTTGTAAGAGACTGACTCAGCAAATTCGAAAGCAAAATAAATGCTGAAAAATAAATGCTGAAAAATAAATGCAGGAAATAAAATGGTTTTTATAATGAAAAATTCGGGGGTCAGACGACCCGAATGCGGAAAACCGAATAAGAAATTTCAAAACACAAAACTAAGCCGTTTGCCTCCCCGGCAACGACGCCATCTGACGAGTCCGAAATCGCTGCATTAAGAAGATGTTTTTATATTTGTTCATGCTAAAAATAATTTGTCATTCGTTGTAGGCGGCGATCGAAATCGGTCAAGAAAATAACCACAAATAATTATTTAATTTTTAATCGAGTGGTTTTATGTTAATTTTACTTGGGCAAGTCCGAAGGTCGATCACATGGAGGCAAAGGAACAACCTAAAGTTGTGTCTATCTGCTTCGTGCATGGTTTTCGAGGCGGTCTTTTTTTTGGAATTTTCAATGCAAATAAGGGATGCAAGATGTAATTTCAGCTTATTTTAGGGACTAAAATGCAAAGTACGTTCAATTGATCTCCAAAAAATATGAAACTTGGCCACAATGTACATTACGATGAAATGAATGCACTATAATTGTTTTTGGAATTTTTGGATGCAATATGATTTTTTTTTTGATATTTTAAATGCAAACAAAATGAATTTCAATATTTAATTATAACAAATACTAAACCGACTTATTTTCAGGGAAGAAAATTATCTAAGATCTATCACTAGATGATGGATCTCAGAAAAATCCTAAACCTTGAAAATGGGGTTTAGTGCCTATTAAAAATCAAATACGGAAATATGCAAAATGATTTTTACAGGGCAAACTAAGCATGCAGATGCAAATCTTTTTGGGCACTATGTCAAGAACAATTAATTCGAAAATATGTGATTTTTGAGGAATTTTTAGAGCAACGGTTAATCAATAGTAAATTTAAGAGCATAAAACGGGCAAAGTTTGCAATTTTCCACAAAATATTTAATCATTAATTAACCATCAATCACAAAAATATCCACAATATGTCAAAATGTAGAGAATTAAGGGACAAACATCATGCTGTTTTTGGATTAATAAAATAATTAAAGCAGAGGTTCAAAACAGAGGGAGAACACAAGGACATTTATGCAATAACAATAAATAAAATAAAACTGTAGAGGACTGAAATGTAAATACCGATAAGGTGGGAGGTGATTCTGCAATTACTCCAGAGGGGCACGTGCGTAGCACGTGCCCTCTGGTCGGTGGACATGGAGCACAAATATGAAGAAGATCTGGGGGGCCATGTAAATTTCCCAACAGCACGTGACCCCTGGGGGCTGATGACGCTGGAGATCCCCACACACGTGCCTCGCACATGCTGGGGCCTCAGGCTCCCAGCCCGGCCTGCTGTGGTGAAGGCGAAGTCGATGCCTCTGGTTGTCAGTGACGATGGTGCTGGAGTCGAGGGCTCGAAGGTGGAGGAGCGCGTCGAAGTCGGTGGAGAATGGAGTTGCTGAAGCGACAATGAAGTCGTACGTGATGGTTGTCATTCCGATGATTGTCGAAGAAGACATAGAGGTCGATGGTGATCGTTGGCTCAATGGCCAGGAGAGGCCGGAGCAAGGGCAACGACGGTTGGAGGGTTGCTCGCCGCAGGCCACAACGAGTCGAAGAGACTCGGATCTCGCAGAAGGGGAGTCTTCGAGGCGCTGGACGTGGGCTCAACGACGGAGCACGCCGGAGCTGGAGCAGCCGCTATGGAAGCTTCACTGCGACGAGGTTGTCGACCTCGGATCACGCTAGTGATGGAGGTGCTTTGGCTGTCACTACCTGAGAAGAGGGCCTCGACGAGGTATTGGCGGATGAGCGGAATCGGGGGTGTCGAGGCCCTTTAAATAGGAAAGGGAGGTGGAGCAGCCGGCGGGAGATGCGGAGGTGGTTGCGGTGCGACGGAGATAACAGAGAGGGGCGGCGGCCGTTGCGAGATCGGGGCGGTGGTTGCGAGGCGTCGTCGGCGGAGGAATAAGGGAGAAGCTGGGAGAAGGCGCTGCACGTGCGCGGCGCGTGCCTAGGAGGGCACTTCCTCGCACGTGCGATTATTATTTTTAATTTTGTTTTTTTAATAAAAACGATAATAAAAAATTCCAAAAAACCCTGACACGTGGCGGCCCCAGGAGCGGCCACGTGTCAGCACAAGAAAAATTCGTAGATAAAGATTTGTAAAATCAAGAATAAATAGCAAATGACCTTGGATCGAAAAAGTTGCTTTACAAAAAATGCTCGTCTCAATGAGATCTATAACTTTCATGGAGAGATTGATGCCAAAATCGAACAAATGCACAAAGTGATATTTTTGGAGTATCCCATGTACATAGAATACCTTTATTTTTGGGTTTTATAATTTTTTGTCATCTTTAAATCAGATAAAAAATCCGAAAAAAATATGGAAAAATCAAAGATAAATAAAGACACCTAAATATTTTTTTGAATTTTTATTGTTGGAAATGCGAGCCCACGGCGAGCCATTATGCAATAAATGTTATTGCAATTCACTCCTTCATCTGAAATGAAGAATACATAATTTGCATAATAGGTCCCTTAGTACAATTAGGGTTATGTACCATGGCCATCTTGATAATCATACAGCTGTTGATTCAACTATTGAATCATAGAGGCTGGTGCTTGGATGAATATCTAAAGAGTTAGATTGAGGACTCATCAAGCACCGTCAAATGATTGTTAAGAGATGATCTCCAGCTTGAGTAGGAGATGGCAATCCTTATCTCTGAAGGTTGATATCTGACCGACCTCTTGATGCAGGTCCTCTGCATAGGAATAGAGATTCAGAGGTGTCAGATTAGTTAGGTCAAAGAGTTGACTTAACGAGATCGAGATAACCAAAGTCCTATATCGTATGCTGTCATGATATAGGCACGCATCCTCTGACCGGAGACAGATGTGTTGCTATATGTCTAAGTATGTACATTTGGCAGACCAATAGGTTGATGACCTAATCAAGGTCTATACACCGGCGCGCTGGTGTGCATATAAGGGTATATGAGTAATACGATCTCTCAAAGGGATCATACAGGTTCAGTTACTGAACCGGAAGACATGAGCTCACTCATGAGATATTGGGAAGAATCAAATTCCGTGCGCACGGTCGTCTCGCTTTGGAAGCTTGACTGAATTTGTAGGTTTGATATATACTTTTGGAAAGTATATGATCAAGACCTAGGTATGATATATGCTTTTGGAAAGTATATGATCGATACCGACTCCCAATGATCGAATGAGAAACTTACTGATAAAACCATGAAGTAGACAGTATAAAGTTGATCGAATACTTCGGGTTTAGTCTGAGTCTTCCAGTATGCAGGATGTACAGGTATTGGGAATACCTGAGGGTGATGTGATCATAAACGATTGTGTAACCATGACGCTTCCATTCCTAGGGAGTGATGAAATGGGTCTGGATTTTAGTGACTCCTCTCAGTAGAGAAGTGATCTGATCTTGGTCCAAGTATTGGACATTGATCTGAATGTGATTCAGATACAATGAGAAGATTAGATTTATGGTCTTGATTTAATCAAGCATCTATGGGAGGCCCGCGATCTGGATTTGAGATACGATCTCAATATCCATGTCACTATACGTGGAACAATACAATCACCCTGTCCTTATCTCCAAGTATTCGTGGAGAAAGCGCATTATCCTTGAAGGAGTTCATGGATAATTCTATTGTTGATATATGTATCCGAGCATTGAGAAAATGGATAATTAAATGTGATTTAATTATCATGATTAATATGAATTTGATTCATATTATAAAGAGAGCTATCTTAGATAATTAGATTATCAAAGATGTAAGTAATATGAATATGATTCATATTATTTGGACACAAGAGAATAGAGATCCAAAATGATTAAATGTGATTTAATCATCATGGATATGAATAATGTGGATAGCAATATCCACATTAATCAAATATATTATAAATGTGATTTATAATATATAAGAGAGAGATGTTTGTAATTTACATTTGTTAATTAAATGTTAATGTGAATTGGATTCACATTGGACATTAAATTGAAAATGTAATTTACATTTTGTTTTGGGTTGTGAATGTGATTCACAAATTTTTCAATGGCATGATTGCAATGTTCACAAAATAAATTGGATTTATTTTTTGTGAAATAATTTGCAACAAAAGTTGTTGCAAATAATGGAGATTACATAAAAGGTGAAATAGCCACCTTCCTAATGGAGGAGGGTGGACGGCCACCACTCCCATTAGGAAAGGGAGGCCGTCCCCCCTCTCCACATGGAAGGAGGCTATCTCTCCTTTCATTATCTCCATATATTGATGATTTAATTTTGTAATTAAATTGTGTTGATTTATCAACATATATTTAATTTAAATTAAATTAATTGTTGTTGTGTTTTTAGCAACAAATCATGACCATTGAAAGAAACACAAATTGATGTGGACCATTGGATTTGTGTTGACACATGGATTGAGATCCATGGATCCCAAAACCCTATAAAAGAAGAGGCACCCCATTGCTCTTCTAGACACATAAGTTGAGGCATCAAATCTCTCTCTCTCTCATTCTCTCTACACGTCCTCTCTCCATCTCTCTCATGTGGCCGTCCACCATGGATGCCCTAGAGAGGTTCTCCATCGCCGCGGCATCGTCGTTATGCTGCCCGATGGTTTGCTCGTGGATCTCCGTCTCCTTCGGTGCGCCCCGCTCGTGAAGAAGACATCGGATCTCGTGTGTCGAGATCAGGAGATCCGCCGCTTGGATCATCAACATGGATTGCGAGAAGCACGCGGTTCATCCCCGCGCTCGCAAGCGTCTCCTCCGTCGGATCGGACTTGAGACAGGAGGTCTCTTCGTTTAGAGACTTGATCGCAACCACACTTCAATAGGTAAACCTAATACTTGTTTGTGGTTTAGACGAAACGATC
The DNA here is from genome assembly GCA_037367405.1 of Ottelia alismoides. Classification (NCBI taxonomy): domain Eukaryota; kingdom Viridiplantae; phylum Streptophyta; class Magnoliopsida; order Alismatales; family Hydrocharitaceae; genus Ottelia; species Ottelia alismoides. Next base: position 834,723 of record JAZKJV010000232.1, read on the forward strand.
CGAGAAGTGTTCTTGGATCATGTGGTTTCGTCGCATAAAATTTTTTTAATTTCCGCTGCATAGAACAACTAGTGCGACTAGTCGTTCTTCGTCGTATTCGATGCGACGCTCACGCTTCCGTGATGCGCTTGAGGATCTAACCATATCCTTCAAGTGGTATCAGAGCCTTAGGTCGGTGGTTTTGGATATGATCCATAAACCGAGGACGACTTGGGTTCATTAGGGTTTGCGAAAGTTTTCTTGCATTTCATTTTCGCATCTCTGTTTTGATATTATTTTCGGCACTGTTTAAATTGATTAAATACGAAAATAATATTTGGATTTTATTCCCCATTAAATAAGGAAACCGTAGGATCTGAGTTTGCGTGATTTCGATTCCGTTTGCTCTAGATATGCTCATTTTAGTGAACATGTATCCACTGTTTCGGGGACTGCGGATCATGACGTAATTAAGATGTTAATTGCGGATTTGAAACGCCTTGAAATGCGTGCAAATCACTTGGGTTCTGTTGTAAATCAAGTTAGAAAACTTTAGAAATTTACTTTGCTTAATTTGGATTTAAATTGATTGAGATATGGTATTTTTAGTAAGTGAGGGTCACTGCTGAAAATACTTTCCTAATCAAGAACCTAGTGATTGTCATTTAATTAATTAGTGAAATTAAATTGTTTAATTTCCTGGAATAATTATGCATAAATATTTGTGAAATATTTAATGATAATTATGTCCTTAAATGACTTTGCCCTAACCAACAAATGATTAGATGTGATCTAGATCAAGATTGGTTACATGATCTACATGATCAACATTCCAACAAACATGTTGCTTGAATAGGACTTGGGATTTGTTTAGCAAATCTCATTATAATGTTAATCAAAAATGTTTTGATTATTACTATATGGTACAATTTCGGTTGAAGAACCGATGATCATCTCAAGTACAAATTAATCAATTTGGCATTATCCTTTCCCGAGGCGGATATGGTGCCTAGTCGGAGAGCATTGGGGTTGCGGGTTGCAACGTATGTGGTCCGTCCCACTCTCGTCGGTACTGGCCACGACAGCGGGTAGGGCCGGGATAATGTCCGAGGGATTAAGATGTATTTTTCTAATTATTAAAATTTGAAATAATACGTATTTGAGATAATACCATTATTCAAGTAACTATTAAAATGATTGTTGGATATTCATTGGATCATTAATTTAATATGATTAGATTAATTGGAATCCAATTAAGATTGAAATACTCTAATATTATTAGAGTTAATAATTCCCTTGGAAGAATTAATTATGTGAATGTGATTCACGATGATTAATTAGAATTTGAATATGATATGGAGGATCACATAAGTGACATCCATGGTCTCTCGTCAAGGCGAAGGGTTCCGTCGCCAGATATTGTATGTAGGAGACGCCTGTCCGAAGTGACAGCTCCTGCATACGATCCATTTGGATCGGGCTCTTCGCTTCTCGAAAGAGTAAGGACGTATGCGTAGTGACCCCAATATCGGGTCCTCATATTATTGGGGCGATATTGGATTGCGCATAGCGAGTTGTATTCCTGTTGACGGTTGGTTCAATTAATGACGGGTCAACATTGCCTTAGGGGTGGTGGGCCCGGGTGTTAAAGACCGAATTGGGAGATGCAAGTTGGACTTGCAAGGCGGAATGTGTTCCCGCTTCTTTTTATCCAAGTTGTAGGTTCTCATATTATTGGGATGCAACAAAGATAAGGAAGGAGATCCCAGATCTTGTTGAGATATAATGGTAAGTATATCTCTTACATTGAAAGTGATTAAGGGAATGCGCTTTCAGTGTTGACAAGACAAGACAACTTTGATATAAAAATCCTAAATCAAAGTAAAATATATATATATATATATATATATTTATATATGCAAATTTCTTATTTCAGATAATCCTTCATTAAAACCCACTCAATGATATACTCAATAATAACCAGTGAAATATCTTGGATTGGACTCATGATCTAGATATTGTACTTGCAGTTGGACACATAATGTATGTGGTTGCAATGAGCAAGTTTCCTCATAATAATGAGGAATGACAATTAAATAGATAATAAGACTACAACCCTAGGGTTTGTATGTCTCTATAGTCTTGATCTCTCATCGGATGTACTTTGGAAGTGACATGTCGATGATGATCGCAATTGTCAAATAATCCTTATAAAATTTATGAAGATATTCTGGCATACATATGTGCTCTTGACATTTAACATGAATGAGATGATTCACTGCATCATGCAGAATGGTGGCTCTATAAGAGATGATGTATTCAAATTGTTTGAGTACCTACCTGAACCTATGTTTTAAGAGTTTAGATGGATGTAGATGATGAGTGTCATCATTCTACTATCTATACTCTGGTCATTCATGAAGCTTCATAATATTCATATTGTATGAATTTAATGAAGCATGTATAAATGTTGAAATGCTCTTACATAAGAGATCCTTAGTCTTAAGCAATGGTTGCTTATAGATAAAGGGAGCGCAGTGGAAGCATGGGTTGGACCCGAGTAAGAAGTATAATCAAAGAGTTGACTATACATCTATGACTTCCATATTTCATCCGAAGAGTTGGATGAATGCCAATACTGCAATAAGTTGATGTGTTGATAGTATGACTATCAAGTCTATCTAGAATCCTTAGAGAAGGACTCGGATGGAGCATCAGATTAATCTACATAAATCATTGATAAGATAAAGTCAAATAATTGTATCTCAATCTTCTGATGACATTTGCAATAGGTTGCATATGTTTTAGAAGACTGGAAAATTTGATCTTAAAGGTTTATAGTTATCCACATGGATATTGATGCAATTGTTGCAACAATATCTGTTGGATTGATAGACTTGTTAATTTCAGTGGGAGAGTCCTTAGTCTTAGAGAATGTCTCTATGACCTAGATATAAGAATACGCTCATTGTTTGTTTCTAAATGTTGGAAATAAACATGAATTCTGAGGTAGAACTATCATAAAAGGTTATGATGGAGATATTTCAGATAGTAATCTAAAATCTAGTGGACTCCACTAAATTAGAAAATTAATGAATGGTTCATTAACATTTCTAAATACTGAAATTAAACCTTAAGATCAATAGGAGGATGAAGATCATTTGACAATGATCTAGCATCAAGCCTTGGACATTTGTCTATTGATTTGATCAATAGACTAGTAAGAGATGAAACTTTAGAATGTCTAAAATTTCAAAACTTACATACTTATGAATATTGTATTCATAATAAAATGTCCAATACACCCTTCTTTGGGAATGGTGTAAGATGATAAGGTATTCGGGATCTCATACATATTGATGTATGCGGATCATCTATATCATAGCAAACATTATGGATATATGATATCTATTAATGATTATGTATGATATGAAATTTCTTCTCTTCACCTGAAGAAACCTTTGAAATGTTCAAAGATTTCATAATTTTGGTCTACAACCAAAGTTTGAAGGAAGATAGAATGAATTTGATCTAATCAAGGTAGCATGTACCTGTTAGATGAATTCAAAGGATACCTTATGGAGATATGAATATCATTTCTATCTCAATCCTCCTAACTCACCTTAACTCAATAGAGTTATAGGGAGATACAATTGGATCATGTGTGACATGATCTTATCAATGATGATTTTTAGAATAATTATCCCTTAGTTTCCAGGTATATATGTGTAGTAGAGACTACAATGTATATCCTTAATAAGGTTCCATGCAAGATGGAATCTAGCACTTGAGAGTGCTGCTTCATTAGGAAAATAAAGGATGGTATTGGATACCTACTTTATGACCTTGAGATTCTTGAAATATCTCATCTCTGAGAATGTGATTCTTGGAGGTTGAGACTCTTGAGAATCAAGATGAAAATGAAGTGTAGGAACTCATTTATCTTGAGAAGATAATGAGGCTCCTGAAATTGGAAACTAAGAGGACAATTAAAAATGAAACACTAATACCTCTTCAAATGATTTGAGGATGGATTCCATGTATCAGAGAAATCTGACAATTATTGAACTTCATGTGATGAAGCATCTGAAGATCATAGCATGGATAGATGGATGTTAGCAATAAAAGTCTAATGTAGACTTCATATGCAAGTGTTGTATATGGACCCTCGTGGATCCACCTATATGGGTAAAACCTGTAAAGGTGTAAATGGATCTTCAAGAGAAAGGGAACCTGATGAGAAGGTAGAGACCTTCAAAGCACGGTTCGTAGCCATGAGCCACACATCGTAAGAGAAGACATTGCTTGCAATGAGACTTGCTCTTCGGTGACCATGCTTAAAATCATCAGAATGTTGCTAACCTTAGCTACACAACTTGACTATTGCATCTTCGAGATGTAAGTCCAGATTGCATTCCTCTATGAATATCTCTCTGAGGATATTCACATGAAGTAGCCCCAGGGCTTCATGGTTGAGGAAAGCAAGGTGTGCAAGATAAGGAATCCATCTAAGGACTCAAATAAGCTTCTTTGAGATGGACCATAAGATTTGATGAAATTATAAATGTTATAATTTCAAATAAAATCTTAATGAGCCATGCGAAGCTTAGTGGGAGTGCCTATGTGTTCATTGCGCTAAATATAGATGATATCCTGATCATTTAAAATGATATAAGGATAATAATAAGTGTTTTATAATCTGGTTATTCCATATCTTGAAATATGATTTCAAAGATACCTCTTAGATCTTAGTTCTGAAGTTGTTCAGAAGCCAAGAGAAGAGGATAATTGGACTGTCACATTTGTAGTATACCTGGACATATTCTATTCATAGAAATTCCAAGAAAGGCTTCTAACCCTTAAGATATGGTACTGACCTATCTTAAGGGATAGCACCTCAAAGAGTTGAGGAAGTGAATGCTAGAATTACTTGCCCTTGGGCATCAGTTCTGAGAAGCTGGGTGTGTGCTAGATGTGTACAAAAGCCAGATGGCTGCCATGCAGTGGGAGTAGTAAACTGTTACTAATCCTACTATGGAAATAAAACACTTGGTTGCAGTAAATGCAAAATCTTCATAGATGACAAGATTTTTGAGATAGTGATCTCGAAGTCTTATCTTCAAAAACTTAAGACTTTATAGATAGAGATCTAAAAGGTCTTAATTGTAGATACCTTTGGAGATAGAGATCTTCATGAATAAGGGTATTCTGATAAGGATTATGGAAATACTGGTTATAACAATTATTAAGCTATAGTGTCAAGAACACTACAATAGCTTTAACTAGATTGAGTATTGGTTGCATGAGATGCAACATTCGCATTATATGCGAGCACTGTTACTGGGGATATGCAAGTGCCGTAAAAGGACTTGGCATAGTCTCGCGGGAACAGAGTGACTGATCAGCTTACCTAGCTATTTTCTAAATAGCCTATGATTGTCACATGAGTGCGGGTTTAAATGATTAGCCCATTAATGGCTATTTGGGCTAGTGGGAGATTGTTGGAAATGCGAGCCCACGGCGAGCCATTATGCAATAAATGTTATTGCAATTCACTCCTTAATCTGAAATGAAGAATACATAATTTGCATAATAGGTCCCTTAGTACAATTAGGGTTATGTACCATGGCCATCTTGATAATCATACAGCTGTTGATTCAACTATTGAATCATAGAGGCTGGTGCTTGGATGAATATCTAAAGAGTTAGATTGAGGACTCATCAAGCACCGTCAAATGATTGTTAAGAGATGATCTCCAGCTTGAGTAGGAGATGGCAATCCTTATCTCTGAAGGTTGATATCTGACCGACCTCTTGATGCAGGTCCTCTGCATAGGAATAGAGATTCGGAGGTGTCAGATTAGTTAGGTCAAAGAGTTGACTTAACGAGATCGAGATAACCAAAGTCCTATATCGTATGCTGTCATGATATAGGCACGCATCCTCTGACCGGAGACAGATGTGTTGCTATATGTCTAAGTATGTACATTTGGCAGACCAATAGGTTGATGACCTAATCAAGGTCTATACACCGGCGCGCTGGTGTGCATATAAGGGTATATGAGTAATACGATCTCTCAAAGGGATCATACAGGTTCAGTTACTGAACCGGAAGACATGAGCTCACTCATGAGATATTGGGAAGAATCAAATTCCGTGCGCACGGTCGTCTCGCTTTGGAAGCTTGACTGAATTTGTAGGTTTGATATATACTTTTGGAAAGTATATGATCAAGACCTAGGTATGATATATGCTTTTGGAAAGTATATGATCGATACCGACTCCCAATGATCGAATGAGAAACTTACTGATAAAACCATGAAGTAGACAGTATAAAGTTGATCGAATACTTCGGGTTTAGTCTGAGTCTTCCAGTATGCAGGATGTACAGGTATTGGGAATACCTGAGGGTGATGTGATCATAAACGATTGTATAACCATGACGCTTCCATTCCTAGGGAGTGATGAAACGGGTCTGGATTTTAGTGACTCCTCTCAGTAGAGAAGTGATCTGATCTTGGTCCAAGTATTGGACATTGATCTGAATGTGATTCAGATACAATGAGAAGATTAGATTTACGGTCTTGATTTAATCAAGCATCTATGGGAGGCCCGCGATCTGGATTTGAGATACGATCTCAATATCCATGTCACTATACGTGGAACAATACAATCGCCCTGTCCTTATCTCCAAGTATTCGTGGAGAAAGCGCATTATCCTTGAAGGAGTTCATGGATAATTCTATTGTTGATATATGTATCCGAGCATTGAGAAAATGGATAATTAAATGTGATTTAATTATCATGATTAATATGAATTTGATTCATATTATAAAGAGAGCTATCTTAGATAATTAGATTATCAAAGATGTAAGTAATATGAATATGATTCATATTATTTGGACACAAGAGAATAGAGATCCAAAATGATTAAATGTGATTTAATCATCATGGATATGAATAATGTGGATAGCAATATCCACATTAGTCAAATATATTATAAATGTGATTTATAATATATAAGAGAGAGATGTTTGTAATTTACATTTGTTAATTAAATGTTAATGTGAATTGGATTCACATTGGACATTAAATTGAAAATGTAATTTACATTTTGTTTTGGGTTGTGAATGTGATTCACAAATTTTTCAATGGCATGATTGCAATGTTCACAAAATAAATTGGATTTATTTTTTGTGAAATAATTTGCAACAAAAGTTGTTGCAAATAATGGAGATTACATAAAAGGTGAAATAGCCACCTTCCTAATGGAGGAGGGTGGACGGCCACCACTCCCATTAGGAAAGGGAGGCCGTCCCCCCTCTCCACATGGAAGGAGGCTATCTCTCCTTTCATTATCTCCATATATTGATGATTTAATTTTGTAATTAAATTGTGTTGATTTATCAACATATATTTAATTTAAATTAAATTAATTGTTGTTGTGTTTTTAGCAACAAATCATGACCATTGAAAGAAACACAAATTGATGTGGACCATTGGATTTGTGTTGACACATGGATTGAGATCCATGGATCCCAAAACCCTATAAAAGAAGAGGCACCCCATTGCTCTTCTAGACACATAAGTTGAGGCATCAAATCTCTCTCTCTCTCTCATTCTCTCTACACGTCCTCTCTCCATCTCTCTCATGTGGCCGTCCACCATGGATGCCCTAGAGAGGTTCTCCATCGCCGCGGCATCGTCGTTATGCTGCCCGATGGTTTGCTCGTGGATCTCCATCTCCTTCGGTGCGCCCCGCTCGTGAAGAAGACATCGGATCTCGTGTGTCGAGATCAGGAGATCCGCCGCTTGGATCATCAACATGGATTGCGAGAAGCACGCGGTTCATCCCCGCGCTCGCAAGCGTCTCCTCCGTCGGATCGGACTTGAGACAGGAGGTCTCTTCGTTTAGAGACTTGATCGCAACCACGCTTCAATAGGTAAACCTAATACTTGTTTGTGGTTTAGACGAAACGATCCGAGAAGTGTTCTTGGATCATGTGGTTTCGTCGCATAAAATTTTTTTAATTTCCGCTGCATAGAACAACTAGTGCGACTAGTCGTTCTTCGTCGTATTCGATGCGACGCTCACGCTTCCGTGATGCGCTTGAGGATCTAACCATATCCTTCATTTATTAATTAAGAAAATATGTACATAAAATATCTGGTCAAAAACCGCTAAAATACATAATGTACAAAAGAGGCCCAAAATCCAACTTTCACATATGAGCTCCGATTCACTTGAACTTGGTCTTGTTTTGAAGGTAATTGAATGTACATTAGTTCAAAAGTGACTAGGATCAATTCAGATACTGGATGGGGAAGATATGTGGCATTTAGTCCGAAAATCCTGAAACTAGTGTTTGGGTTTTTGGTCCACTTATTTGGGTTAGTGATTTTTTTGTATTTTTCATTTATTCTTGTTAGTGATAAGTACACAGTGGAGGTGGTTTTGGGTTATTAGGAGTTAGCATAAAGGAGTTAAAAATCTGGGAAGTTAGGCTATTTACAGGTCAATTTGGACAGAGATTTTTGGCTTCTTATTTTGTGCAGAAATTATGGATAAAATGCAATTCTTATGAAAACATGCGTGAATGCTAATTATGCAGAATAGATGCAGAAATGCTGGTGATTTTGAGGGACTTGAGCTTAATTAATGAGATTTAGAGTGATGAATATGAGATTCATCATCCGTAAGTGCCATCTTCGTAGATAGGACTTGAGTCAGGAGGATCTCTTGCTTTAGAGATCTCGTGATCGCAACCGCGCTTCAAGAGGTATTTCTAATACTTTGTAGTTTGATGAAACGATCCCAGAAATGTTCTTGTGATCATGTGGTTTCATCACTTGATTTTAAAATTTTAATTTCCGCTGCATCTAGCGACTAGTGCGACTAGTCGCCCCGATCGCATGAGATGCGATTAACACGCTTCCGTGATGCGCTTCAGGATTCTTCGTATACTTCAAGGATGACTCACACAGATGGAATCAGAAAACTCAAAGTGATGAAAATGCAAACGACTCCAAGTCAAATCAATACACAAAGCAAACCCCCAATTCACCTACTCAACACAGCGGAGACCAAGATGTGGTCTTTTATCTGGTTGATTTTAGAGTTAGGTGATCATCACAAAGTTGTACACACCAAAGATAGGCTTGAGATTTGGGCACTAATCCTTAGCGTGTATGTTGGAATAAAATGCACAAACAAGGAGGGGGTTGCTCTCCCCAATACAAGGAGTCCATTATATTTTATTTTAGAGATCAATAGAGTTAGCAGTCCCGATTTTATTTTAGTTATCAATTTTTTGGTTATTTTTCAATGCACATGCCTAACGGGATTTCCAATTCCATCTAGCATCCTAGGTGAGCAAAATCAGAGGGATAAGATCGGAAAAGCCATGCAAGTCGGAAAGCGATGATGCATGCAAGGTAAGAAGACTTACAATGCTTCCTAGCTCTCTCCATGCGGGATGCAAGACAGATATGAAAGCCTATGCTATATGAGATGCAATCCGATGAAATCGCCCTAGGATAGTAACTGCTATTATCGTGAAGAACAAAATATCAAATGCTTGGAATCAAACCTTAAGGTCCGATCTTGTAGATGTCTCGGTGCCCGCCACAACGGGTCCTACCAACGCTGTACGACGTCTCTCATGGCGTGCAGGTTCGAATCTAAATAATTAACAATTATTATTTGACTAAGTCCAAGAGCGCATCTATAGGTACATGAAAATATATTAGGGGCTTTGAACCTTAATCTATCGTCAAACAATTTCTAAGCTAAGGCTCATTCACATAAAATAATAAAAATAAAATAAAAAGTGAAAAATCGTCAAAACTATTGAGGCCCCCAAGGGAACAATTCCTCGAGCACTGGACCTCAGGAAGTCGAGGTGTAACTGAGAGTCCAAATTATTACATGCCAAGTGTCACTCTCTCACATAAATATACAAAAGTTTTTTTACAAAAATGCATAAAATGAAACTCAGAGACTACCTCAAAAATTCCTCCAAGTATGAATTGGTTTCTCTCTCCTGCCGGCTCAGTCAGAACACCGACTTTGCATCGCTTGGGTGCGTAGGTCCTCCTAGGAGATCCTCCATCGTGTCGCAGTCCCTCACAACAAATTCAAACATGAAGGAGTATCAGATAGTTCACAATAATATCAAATAATAGTGGAAAATAAATAAATAATGCAAGAGATAAATAAATGAATAAATAAGAAATAATAATAGCAAAAATCAGATAATCTCCTACTACGCCATGATGCTCCCCGGCAACGGTGCCATTTGATAACTAAGAAAAATATGCCGAAGTCAAATAATTCTACAAGGTAGAAAGACAGCCGCTGATGTGACCACAAACAAAATCTCTCGATTAATCAACAATTAACCCACAATATGAATAAAGCAATAAAATATCAAAAATGTGGAGTTAAAATTTATTATAACTCTACGGTAATAGTGTATAGGTGTAAATATTTGTAAAGGTCGAACACTGGGAGTAAACGGGAGGAGGAGGCTGATAAATGCATAAAAAGTTTGTCTTTTATCTCTTATTCATTTTATTGTTGTTGTGGGTTTTTAATTTTATATTTTTTTTGAATTTATATTTTTGTATTCTCTTTTTATATTTTCCAATTTTTATATTTCCTTTTTATCATTATTTAGTTATAAGACATATATATATGTATATTATAAATACAATATAAAGTATATATAGATAATATAAGTACACACATATGTAAAAATATACAAAATATAGTAAACAAGATATTTTGTGATTTTTATATTTTTCTAATTTTTTGTTAATTTTTTTGGATTTTTGTTAATTTTTATGTATTTTTAAATTAAAAATATCCCAAGGGATTAAATAAATACCCGATATTTATTTAGATGTTATAAATAGTATATATGTCCCAAAATTACCCAAATCAATTTTAATATACAAATATGTATATAAATAAAATTATAAAACAAAAAAAGTTTTTTATTATTTTTGTAGAATTTTTATATTTTTTGTTGGATTTTGGAGCTTTATGATTTTTATCATTTTCTTTTGTTATTTTTAGGGGGTTTTGTTTTCTAGATTCAATATATAAATATATATACCATAAATAATTTGTTCGAGTTTTTGAAAATATTTTTATATTTTTTGGATTTGTATAGCTAAACACGACAAAAGAGGCTCCTTTGATTTTTCATAAATAGATAAAATGCCAAAAAATGCCAGTTAAAGTTATGGGCATGAAAGTGTATGGCATGAATCATCTAATCATATTTTTGCACATTTTTAGGAGCACATAATTATTTTTAATAAATAGATAAAGCATCCAAAAATATATGCCCTATTTGGGGCATTTTTGCGATTAAAATAAAGTCCAGGGGCTCCGATTCAAATTTGCCTAAAATATAAAATATTTATTTAATTTTATGGAACTATTTTACAATTAACAAAAAACCTGGGAGTATCATTACAATTTTCCCAGTTAGTCATCTCACATGGGACGACACGTGAGGTGACATGGATTAGACACAAGGTAAATAAAAGAAACTACAAGGTTCTGTTTACAAAATTTCCACTTTATTTAAACTGTGAATTTTATTTACAACATTAAACAATAAATACAAAAATGTCAGGGTATAATTTGGAATTACCCCAAATAAGGCGCGTTATTGGACGACGGGCTGGATTTGACTTGACACGTGGTGCCATCTGAACGGGCGATAACACTCCGTAGCTGGACAACCACGATTAGATCGCATATCACAATCATATGGTGAAGATGTGGTGACATCGAACGACTTTGATCAGAACTGAGGGCTCCTTCTTCATCCAACGGCAACAGGCAAGCCTAGACGAACATGGATGAATCACCACCTGGGCGAGGTTTGATCAGACATGGTGGGCTCCTCTGCCCTCCTACATCACCGTCGAGCATCTCTCTTCGTTCTTGGAAGTCCCCCGCATCGATTGATACCTTCAATAGAGCACCTGGAGCCCCGACGTGCTCAAACGAGGTTGCGGAAGGTTGCGGGCTCCAGGTGCCTCTTCGTCCTTCAAAAATTTACCCTTGCAGGTCTTTTGGTGCATCAGACCCTGCAAGAAAATACTCACAAGCAAAATGGAGGTATGTCGGCCTTATTTGGTGGTGAGGGATGGGTGGATGGGTCGGGCAGAGCTCCTCCGACATGCGACAGAGGTGCATGAGCCAATCTACAAATCAGAGTCGATCTGGTTAAGATGAAAGGGTGCGAAGCATAGGGAAATGGAAGGGGAAGAAAATGGGATTGAAATGGTGGTCATAATACAAGGGAGCACGGTGGAATCGTTCGTCGGAGCAGAGATCCAACGAACTACGAATTTGGGTTTTAAAGCTAAAACACTACACTAAACAATAAACTAAATGCATAATTCAAATACTAGAATTAAAATCTACCTAAAAATCGTAAAATGCACAACTCTTACCTGCCAGAAGAGGCAAGGAACCGAACCGCCGGAGTTAGTGCTCGTGGGTGCACCTCCACCCGCTTTTGACTGTCGCGAACCTCAGGGGTTCTCCCTCTGTCACAGGGAAGCTCACTTTGGTCGAGGCTACGGGGTTTCAAGGGTTGAATATGACCAAAAATTCAAGGAGGTGGAAGGTTTCTTATTTATAAATAATGATGAAACCCTTATTTGACTGGGCAGAAATGAAGAATCGAAGTTATGTACAACGGATCTAATGATAGAGTGTGAATCACACATGAATAATGATGATTTTTCATGAGGGAAGCGATCTTGATTGAAGGATGTATCGTACATGAAAAAGGGATGAAATCGCAGGAAATGACATGGATGTCACTTCAGACGGTCAGATGGTTGAGTTGATCGGCGGTCAACGAACCTTGGATGCTGATTGGTCCACATAGACCCACTAAAAGACAAAATAACGATTTCATTAGATAATAATTATTTAAAATAATAAATGATTTTATTAAATTTTTGATTATAAAATAAAATTTTTTATGTAGTATTTTATTATGATTTTTATTTATTTATTTGGCTTTGTTTATTAGTAGTTAATTTTTAATAGTGTATTTATATGTATATTCATATATGTTTTGTACACTTTTATTTTGTATATTTTATTTTATTATTTATTATTTTATTATATATATTTATAACTTTTTGAGTATAAATATATTTTTATTTTATTTTTATGATGTTATTTGTACACTTAAATAAGTAGCTATGTATAATGTGTAGGTATATTTATGGGTATTTTACTTGTGTTTTAGATATTTTTTATTTTAATGTATTTTATTAGGTTTTACTTTGTTTTTATATTTTTAATAAAATATGAATAATATTTACAATATTGTAAAATATAAGGAATTATAGAATAAAAGAATAGGTTTCCCTTTTATTTATATACAAGTATAAACATATGCATTTTGTCTATGTATTTATATAGACTTATTTTATTTTTCATTTTATTTTCATTTTATTTTAGTTTTAATATGTACATTTCTTATAAATAATATTTGCAAAAATATAAAAAATATGAATTTGTAAAAATAGTAAATGATGAATAAAATGAATATTTTAATCGGTATAATGTACTATAGGGGTCAAAAACCTAACTTTCACACAATAATCCCAAAAAATATAAAACCACCACCATTAAATAGCTAGTGAAAAATTATATACAATTATAGGTGATTTTGATATATTTTTAGTTTTTATTTCAAAGATATAGGTATGTGAAGTTTGATTTTTGGCTTTTTATTTTGTGTATAAAAGGAACACTGTGTACTATTTTTGTACAAACTCAATTATGTATTTATATTTACATTATTATCTACAACTTTCATGTACAAAGTTTCTTTATTTGATGAATAAATAATAAAATAGGTGTCATAAATAAATAACGAATTCAAGAATAGGGTATTTATTCTATTTCTGGCCTTTATCCCCCCCTACTTTATTCCTTGTCGACCAACTCAATTCTTCACTTGGTTTCGGGGTTTAGGGTCATAAAATATTTGCAATATTTTATTCTCTTTTCTTTTCTTCTCTTTATTCTATATTTTTGGCATTAAAAAACTTATTTTATATATGATACAATAAATAATGAATGCTCCTATGAACAAACTGATGCTGTTTACATGCATTAGCTAGGGTTTTTAAGGCCAAAATGATAGAATAAAGGTGATGAAATGGAGATTCATCAATTATGTAAAAGATGGGATCAATAAAGTAAATAGAAGACTACTGATATTCATCTTTGTATTATCGTCAATATTGTACTGAAGGTGTATTTAGAGTATACCGAATCGATATAGCTATACTTCCTATGACACAACAATGCGGTTTAGATAAGTATCAAAACGAAATACTACATAATCCTTTTCTTTATTGTTCCTTGTATATAGATAACCGTGTCTTATTTAACAAAAAATCCTATAAGTCATTAGTATAAGGTTTCTGTTACTGATTCCATAATAGAAAGTAATGATTTTTTGAAAGTATGAATTGATGGATTCTATTCTACTATTCTAATAGAACAATTCATAGTTTTTTAATCATATTCATACAATTCAATTAGATGTGAAATCCATAAATTTAACTCCTTTTCATGGTTAAAAATTATTGTGCTCTAATACTCTCTTTCATTTCAAGTAATTGATTGGTTGTACAATACAATGAATGTATTACTATAATACAATAGTGAATAGTATTTGATGAAAGAAAGAGAACAAATAAAAATGAGAACAATCAATATTAATGATGCAACCTTTGTTACATTAAATTCGAAGCAAGGGTTCCCCTTTTTTTACTGAATCATAAGAAATTCTATGATACAGAAAGGCATAACATATAACTAAAAGGAATAATAAAACTTGCTAGTCTCTGAAACAAGTTGGGCCTGAAATAAATTGGAAATAAAGGTTTTATGTCATCAATAGATTGTAGGCCACTCTTTATCTTTACAGAAGGTGGTATCAACTACTTTAGACTCATCAGCAGTTACACAATTAATCTATGATTTAGAATTGTAGAACAAGTCAGTGTCCTAGTGAATAAGTCTCTTTTTTCCTTTTTCTATCTATTTCACTTTATCTTTGTTAGTGTTGTCTATAATTATAGAACGATCAAGAGCTTTCAATCAATATTTTTTATTAAATCATGATCCTATCTCGATAAATTGAAACTTAGGTAAATGTTTTATCAGCATATGTAGAAAAAACATATTTCATTTAGTTTTTTATTGCTTACTATAACTAGTTATTTTGATTTTTTAATGGCTGCTTCAACTATAACTTCAGCTCTATTCATTGGTTTGAACAAGACCCAACTTATTTGAAATGAATTGAATGAACAAACTCATAAAAATAAATATTTTCTAGGATTCCAAGTATCCCATAGTTCCTTTTCATACTAATTGCTAACTTTGGGTCATTGAGATTAAGGGAGGATTCAGATTAGTATTTAGGAATAGATCTTACCTCTTTTTTATCTCCTCAACGAAATCGAAATGATTGAAGTTTTTCTATTTGGAATCGTGTTAGGTCTAATTCCTATTACTTTGGCAGGATTATTCCTTACTACATATTTACACTACAGACGTGGTGATTAGTCAGATCTTTAGTTGAGTAACATTTCTTTTTTTGGTTGACCGTCTGCGGAGAGGAGGTTAAATTTGAGTTGTAATTCTATTTTATTAAGTGATTTTATTATTATCCAGCATAACAAAGAAGTGAATGATGCTCTGTAGGATTTGAACCTACGACATCAGGTTTTGGAGATCTGTGTTCTATCGAATTGAACTAAGAGCGCTTTATTTTTTATGTTTTATGACAGGAAAACAATTGTAAATAGAAAGATTCTTTTTATACCCTGAAAAATAGATTTTCGAAACCTATTTTTAATGAAAAAATATGGATAATTTTTAATCCCTTGTTACTGCCCATAGGAGAAGTAACTGGTAGGTGATGAGCTCGAAATCTACCTCTTTAATAATTGTAAATTGTCGTAATATAGGAGATGGATTTTGGTAACCAAATCCACAATCGTTTGAATTCTATGGCATATTTATACTTGGCAAGTCTACCAAGGTCGAACATAGAGACACGAGATACTCTTTATATTTATCGATATTTGGTCAATTAAGAGCTTGTGCGAATTAATTCTCATTTACATGTCTCCATACAGAATGCGGGATGCAATATGGTCTTCATGCAGTTTACAATGCAATTAAATGATGCATGTATTTTTTAGTTCATTTTGATGCAATTATAAGATGATGCTTGAGACAAATGAATGATTAAATGCAAGAGTTATGCATGCAGATGATTATTACAAATATGCCTAAAAATCACTTAAATTGAGAAATAGATTAGAGTACGAAATTAGAGTCGAATTGAGCACAAAAATATGAGTAATCATCGATTCAAGGTAAAGACATGTAAATCAAGACCATTATCTAACATTTAAAATGTATAATATTTAAAATGGTGTCAGATGAGAAAATTAAACATGCCATGAAGTAGATGAAGAAGCAACATTCAAAACGACACTAAAATCATGCAATTTGGACCTACGATGCTCAAGTTATGAAGAAGACAATGCATGGGCATAAAGGTAATAAAAATGCAAGATATAAAAAGATAAATATCACAAATAGGCCCACGGAGGGACCTATTTGCAATTTTCAAAAAAACCACCTGGGCTCTTCTATAATTTTTCCACTATGTACAGGGGTATTTTTGCTAATATTAGAAACCTATTGCGCATACCTATAAAATACTCAGGCGCGCATGTGAGGCATACGCTTGGGGACCAAAATGCAATTATCAAAACTTCTAGGGTCTTCTTTGCAATTTACCCAACTCTCACGTGTGGGGCACATGAGGAGCTAGGCTCGGGACTCAAAACAGGCTTGGGCTGATGTGGCAAGCATCCGTGGTTTCGTGTAAGGCTCGGTGGATTCGATCCTGCTGGCATCATGAGGTTCGGAGATGCTACGTGGCGTCTTCTGGTCCATCCGATCTAGAGGATCGAATGATAGCTGTACCGTATTCCACCGTTGCTGGCTATTGGAGGAGACGAGGATCTGGCGAGCCACTTGGAGCTCCGTCGACCTCAAGCGGGTGCGCAAGGAGTGAGGAAGCTTGCTAAGAGTCCGACGGAGATACTTGATGGTTGGCGAAGGTCGTGAGATGGTCAGATGAGGGTGGCAGCGAGTGAGTATGTCCGGAAAATTAAGAGAAATAGGAAAGAAAAGAGGTAGAAGGTACCTGGCGGAGGAGGAGGCCTGTAGTCGATCTCCATTGGAGCTCGGGGTCATCACCCGATGTGCCTGACCGATGCACGGAGCTCAACCGGCTTGGAGGCACCGTAACATGGCTGGAAAGCCACAGACCAAAATGGAGCAGGGGAAGGCCATGATGGCCCTCCTCCGACCTCCATTTGTCATAGGGAGGCGGAGAGGGCAAGGGCTTGTACTCGAAGATGGTGGGTTGGTTGCTCGGAGGCAGAGGGGGTGATCTTATAGGAGGGGCTGGTCGAGAGTTACAAGGTGGCAATGGGTTTTCAAACAATGATCTTGATGCCTGAGAGTAAAGGCAGGGTAAGACGGAGGTTATTCGAAGGTGTCTGAGGGAGGGGCAACGTGTAGGTTGCATTATGATGTAGCGAGAGTGGCTGTGGTGCCTTCCAATATAGGAAGGGGGCGGAGGGCTTGCGAGGGTAAAGACTGGGCAGCTGGAGGAGGACGACGAGTGCTTAACCGTTGGATCTCACAATCCAACGATTTCGATGAGGACGCGAACGTGTGGTATGGATTAGATCATATGGTTTAATCAACGATGATGGGTAGAGTAGGAACAGAGGGACTAGATGGAGGCCGATCAGAATCAAGGGTGGATATAGAGTGCATGACGTGGAAGGCCCTCTGCCCTTAGATGGGAGGAAGATGTGTGGCTGAGGTTTACGCACGATGGGACGGTGTAGATGAGAATGGGGTATGATCAGACAACTGTTGTGGAAGATGGAAAGAACGATTGTGATGGAGGTGGGCTTGTGGAGATGGGACGATTCCAGGAGGAGCCAGATGGCAAGCGTGGAGGCAGGTCGTGTGGGCGGCCCAAAGGGTGCCACGTGGCCCAATCAGAAAATTCAAAGAATAAAAGCAAAGATAAATCTAAAGGAATTAGTTAGAGGCAAAATTAGGAAAAAGTCAAAACATGAAAGTTTTAGATCTTGACGAGATCTAAAGTTTCATATTGGATAAAAAGTCAAAAGAGGTCATTTGTACAAAAAACATTTTTGGGGGTATTTTTAAGGGGCTAAAACATTGAATTTTGTATTTGAGTTGTTTTTGTATTTTTTATTTCTTTTAAGGGTTAAGAAATTATAGTCATTTATTCAACCTAATTTTAGGGGTTTTTAATAAAATAATTACAAGGTAATTAAATACAATAACTATAGGTTAATTATACACAATATATATATATAATAATGAGGAATTATAGGTGAATTTTATTGGATTATTTAAGATAGGGGTTTAATTAGTGATTTTTAGCATGATGAATACGAGATTCATCATACCCCTATACTTAAACCATGCTCGCCCTCGAGCATCTAAAGAATGAAGGAGTCGGATTAATTCTTGACAGTGCAAGTGAAGATTTCAAGGCTCAATCTTTCGAAGACCCTTAATTTAAGTAATCTTAATATTTTGGGGTTGTCCATGCTCTAGTAGGAAGGAATCCAACTTCTCTAATTACCACACTCTCTTTTTGTACATATAATATAAGTATATGAAATTTAGTGCACTGTATTTCATGAGAGTTGAGTCGAGACATCACTCGAAGTTCTTGTCCATGAGACTCTCCTCTAGACCTCATCCTCAACATTAGGGAATAAGTCTATTCTTGCTTCACTCAACCTTCTCATTAGTTTGTTAGACTTGAAAGTGTAGATGGTCAGCCAGATGATGGAGGGTATAGGATTGTGTCTATTTTTCTCTCCCTCACATCGGAACAAGGGGACTCTCGAGTGCCTTTTTACTCAAAATAAGTAGATTTTTAGCTGTTGATCAGTGTGCCCGTCAAGAGAGTTGGAGTTCTCTGCACTTGTTTTTCTGGGAGTACATTGGGGTATGTCTTTTTTGAGTATCTAAGCTACCTTCGACACCCAGACTTGTATCACTATACGATGCATAGACCTTTTATGGTGACAGCCCGACTCCTTAGTCCTAATTAGCGCTTGGTCCAAGTGGACACTTTGAAAATGTTTGGGAGAACTCTCCTTTGGTGGAAGCTCATTTTTGTAATTTTACTTTGGAGGATAGAGCTTTTCTTTGAGAGAAATTCTCTCTATTTTTGTTTAGCTCACACTGCTTTTACCAAAAGTTGGCGTATACTGATCAACAATTTAATTAAGTTTCCATAGTTAATTATCAAAAGATAGCACATGAACTTGTTCACATTTGGCTAAAGTTTTGCTGACACTCAGGTTCCTTGAAGCATTCATTAACTTTTTCCATCCTCGAGCATCATTAGATCGGGTCTAAACTCAAATCTCTAGTCCTAGTTCCTCAGGTGATAACTCAACTCATCTCATCAATCATGCAGTTAAAAAAGTGATTGTGCTGATCATATTCTTTTGAAGGTAGAGATGAAGAGTGCAATATAGCGCTCAAATCTTTCAAACTAGGGAAGTGTGGATAATTAAGTTTAAAAACCCTAATGACTAAGGCATGCTAGCTCAGACTCTTTAGATCATAGAAATCAAATATCCTCAAAATCCTCAAGCCTTGAGTGAATGTGAATATGTCAGGAATACACAAACTCCTTAGGCCAGTGGATATTTTTATGTGATTTTTGGATTTTGTAGATTTTTAAAATTTTTTAATTCTTTGGAGAGATAATGACCGGCCCAGACTTATATGAATAAAACTATCTACTCTCAACCAGTATGGGTGTAAGTACTGGCCGTTAGACATACCCGTGTTCCTTAAGGATGGAGCCATATATAGTGTCCTCTAAACAGCACACTCTACTAAGGGAGACTGAAGTTCCCTCACTGAAAGTAGCTACTAATCCTAGTAGTCGAAGTCTTATTCAAAGAAAGGTTTTTAATTTTTCAAAATTTTATGGAGTTTTTTTAAAGGGTTTATTTACACAAATTTAATCCCTCAATTTTTAAGAAAAACATTTTTACGAGGTTTTTACAAAACTCAGTTCACAAGATTACTTAAACCAGGCCGAAAAAGATTTTTTAAAAGTTTAAAAATACAAGCTATGGCTAAAGTAAATATACAATAATATACACTATACCCCCTATACTTTATTTTTGTTATGTCCTCATAGCACAAGTGATATGAATCCATGGATTGGTTAAATATGGGGTGATATAGCGGAACTGAGGAGGGTCCCCTATACTTAGGTAAAAAATTGTCTTAAGTATAAGAAGATAGAGCGCGAGATGGATGAATAATGGGGTCCCCCCTATACTTGGGGGTAGAAATTGCCTAAGTAAAGGATCTGAGTTAGGGGGAGGTCTGTATTGGAAGGATTAATTATACTAAGATACAAGGGGGGAGAGGAGGGAAGGGGTATATTTTTAAGAAGAGAGGGGGGGGGGGGGAGGTTGTGCAATGTGTACAGTTTAGGGTGTGAGAGGGAGGAAGAGCTATTCTGTGAAATATAGAGAGAGGAGGGAGATGGGTGGGGGGAGTGAGTGTATATGTGCAAGTGTGTGTGTATGTGGGGAGGGAGGGGGGTTAGATCATCTAGTGATCTACTTCTTTTTTTTTACAACATGCAAGTCCTCCAATAAGGACTGTGAAAAATGCATGTGCAACCAATTTTTTTTACAATATACAAATGCAAGCATGGCTGATAAAAAAAATTCTTTAATTCTCCTTCAAATCGTTTGTGGCCTCTTCAGCGGGCGCTCCTAACTCCATGCCTCCATGGAAATGAAGCGTCCTCAATCTTCATGGACCCTGCCACAAAAGAGAAATGTTAGAAAATTAGCAAAAAAGTTGATCAACAGAAATAATGCATAAAAAGAAGGCCTGTGAATTTTGAAAATATTCAACACAAAAATATATCAAAATCCAACAAGTAAATAAATGTGAGCTATGTCTCTCGCAACAACATAATTTAATGAGCTTGAAATCCACCTCTTTAATAATCGTAAATTATCGTAGTATAGGAGACGGATTTCAATCAACAAAAACCACAATCGTTTAAATGTTGTGGAATATCTATACTTGGCAAGTCTACCAAGGTCGAACATAGGAACACGAGCTACTCTTTATATTTGTTGAATTTCAGTCAATTAAGAGCACGTGCGAATTAATTCGCATTTACAGGTCTCCATACAGAATGCGGGATGCAATACGGTGTTCATGCAGATTACAATGAAGTTAAATGATGCATGCATTTTTAGTTGATTTTCATGCACTTATAAGATGATGCATGCGAAAAACAAATGATTAAATGCAAGGGTTACATATGCATATGATTATTACAAATATGCCTAAAAAGATAACTTAAATTGAGCAATAAATTAGAGTATGAAATTAGAGTCGAATTAAGCACAAAAATATGAGCAGTCATCAATTCTGTGCAAAGACATGTAGAGCAAGAACATCATCTAGCATTGAAATTCATAATATTTAAAATGATGCCAAATGAGAAAATTAGACATGCCATGAAGTAGATGAAGAAACAAGGATAAAAATGAGACTAAAATCATGCAATTTGGACTTACGATGCTCAAGTTATGAAGAAGACAATGCAGGGGCATAATTGTAATAAAAATGCGGGAAATAAAAAGATAAATATCACAAATAGGCCCTTGGAGGGACCTATTTGTAATATGCAAAAAACTACCTGGACCCTTACATAATTTTTCCACTACGCTCGGGGACATTTTTTCAAATAATAGAAACCTGCTGGGCATCCCTATAAAATACCCGGGCGCGCACGTGAGGCATGCGCCTAGGGACCAAAACATAATTATCAAAACTTCTAGGGTCTTCTTTGCAATTTTCCCAAGCTATCATGTACGAGGCACGTGAGGAGCTAGGCTCGGGACTCGTAATAGGCTCGGGCTCATGTTGCAAGCATCCGTGGTTCAATGTAAGGCTCGGTGGATCCGAGCCTGCTGGTTCATCATGAGGTTCGGAGATGCTACATGGCATCTTCTGGTCCATCCGATCCAGAGGATCGGATAGTAGCTGCACCATCTTCCACCACCGTTAGCTGTCGGAGGAGGTAGGGATCCAGAGAGCCACTTGGAGCTCCGCCGACCTCAAGCAGGTGCGCAATGAGTCGAAGAATCTTGCTGAGAGTCCGACGAAGATGCTCGGTGGCTGGCAGAGGTCGTGAGGTGGTCAGATGAGGGTGGCAGTGAGTGAGTATGTTGGGAAAATTAAGAGAAATAGGAAAGAAAAGAGGTAGCAGGTACCTGGATGGAGCCAGGCGATTGGCGGAGGAGGAGGCCTGTGGTCGAGCTCCATTGGAGCTCAGGATAGTCACCCGGCGTGCCCGGCTGATGCACAGAGCTCAGCAGGCCTGGAGACCTTGCAATGTGGCTAGAAAGACATGGATCACACCAAGGCCAAGATGTCCCTCCTTCGACCTCTGCCTGTCACAGGGAGGCAGAGGAGGTCTAGGGCTCGTACTCGGAGATGGTGGATGGGTTGCTCAAAGGCGGATGGGGGGGGGGGTGATCTTATAGGAGGGGGTGGCCGGGAGTTACAAGGTGGCGATGGGTTTTCAAATGGTCGTCTTGATGCCTGAGAGTGAAGGCAGGGATGACAGAGGTTATGCGAAGGTGTCGAAGGGAGGGGCGACGTGTGTGTGGCGTTATGACAAGGCGAGAGTGGCTGTGGTGCCTTCCAAAATAGGAAGGGGGTGGAGGGCTTGCGAGGGTAACGACTGGGCAGTTGGAGGATGACGACGATTGCTTAGCCGTTGGATCTCACAATCTAACAGCTTCGATGAGGGAGCAGATGTGTGGTGTGGATTAGATCATATGATCTGATCAGCGGTGATGGGTAAAGAGGGAACGGAGGGACCAGATGGAGGCCAATTGAAATCAAGGGTGGAGATAGAGTGCATGACATGGAAGCCTATCTGCCCTTAGATGGGAGGAAAATGTGTGGCTGAGGTTTAGGCGCGATGGGACGATGTAGATGAGAATGGGGGCTAATCAGACAACTGTGGTGGAAGATGGAAATAATGGTTTTGATGGAGATGGGCTTGTGGAGATGGGACGACTCCAGGAGGAGCCGGGTGGCAAGAGTGGAGGCGGGCCACGTGGGTTGCCTAGAGGGTGCCACGTGTGGCCCAATATGAAAATTCAAAAAATAAAAGCAAAGATAAATCTAAAGAATTAGTTATAGGCAGAATTAGGAAAAAGTCAAAACATGAAAGTTGTAGATCTTGATGAGATCTAAAAGTTTCATTTTGGATAAAAAGCCAAAAGAGGATTTGTACAAAAAGCATTTTTTGGGGGTATTTTTAAGGGGGATAAAAACACTGATTTTTGGGTTTGAGTTGTTTTTGTATTTTTTAGTTCTTTTAATGGTTAAGAAATTATAAACAATTATTTAACCTAATTTTTAAGGATTTTTAGTAAAATAATTACAAGGTAATTAAATACAGTAATTATAGGTTAATTATACACGATATATACAATATAACAATGAGGAATTATAGGTGAATTTCATTGGATTATTTAAGACAGAGGTTTAATTAGTGATTTTTAGCATGATGAATACGAGATTCATCAGTAGGGATGACTGATGACCGAGAAATAACCACTAATTATCAGGCCAAGGTAAAAATATTCGGTGTCATCGCGACCCGAATAGAGAGACAGTCAATCAAGAAAATAGGATACCACCAAACAAAAGTAATTAGAAATGAAATCCGAATAGCGGTCCTCGCTATTTATTTAACCTAATATAGCGACCAGGGTCAAACTCAAGGAGCACGATTTGGTCGAATTGGCCTACGAAGTAGTCAACAAAAAAATAAAATAAAATGTAATTTTGGTGGATTTTTATTATTTTTAAAGTTTTTTGTATTTTTAATTATAAAGGAATTATGAGAAAAAAGGGTAAAAGCACATAAAGCACAATTTATTGAACACTAAAAAATAGCTCAAAAAATTCAAATAAAATTGTTTTTATGTTTTTTATAGGTTTTTAAGTATTTTTGGTATATTTTTAGGAATTTTATAATTTTTGGTTGATTTTATAAAAATAGAAAAACAAAAACAATGAAGAAATGTACAATCAGATTTGAAAGGTTAATTAAAAATTGATAATCAGCCTATAAAATTTGAAGGCAATTTTTATGAAAAGTAAGAATAAAAACTAAACTACAGAAACCAAAATTGCATTTTTTTGATTTTTATATAATTTTTAACAACTTTTATAAGGTTTTTGGGGTTTTATATTTTTTATGGGTTTTATGAATCCAAAATCAACAAAAATTAGGTAGAAGCAATAAAACACTAAAATAAATTATACCTAATTTATTTAGATTTTTTGTTGAGTTTTTATATTTTTAGTTGATTTTTCAATTCAGACAGTAACAAAAATGTGTGTTTTTGAATTTTAAAAAAACAAAACAACTCAAAAATGTCCCAAAAAATTAGTGAAATTTTTACACAGTGACAGGAGCCACATGTCCAAATTTCACTTGATTTGGAGTTTATTTGATATTTTATTCAACCAATAAAAGACATACAACACAAAGGGACCTAAGTGCAAGAAAACATAGTTCAGGGGACAAATAGTTAACAAGGCTAAAAAGCTCAGAGGCCCTTTTGCAAAAAGCCCAGAAAAGCACGAGGCATGCATGTGATTCACATTCACAGGGACTAAAATGTAATTCCTATTTATAAAAATATAAACAGAAACAACTGAAACTATAGGATAAACAATGTAAAAGTTCCATAAATCACGTGTCGATGCACGTGTTCCACATAAACATGGACTAATTTGCAAATAAAATAAACACAGGGTCCAAGATGCAAAAGCTCCAAAATAAAAACAACAAAAACTGATATATACAGGACTATACTATAAATGCAAAAAGAACAAGGGCCTACAGGAAATTTACCCCTTTATTAAGATCCACGGCTGAGGTGGCACCACGTGTAAGATCTGACAGTTGAGAACGGTGGACACCCCTTCGTCGATGAGCGGCGTGGATTTGATCCTCAGATGGATCAACGGTCAGACGCAACCCTCAAAGGGACGGATGAGATCTAATCTGGAGCAAGAGCTTGATCAGACGGTGCTGGAGGGTCCTCTTAGAACAACTCGCCGGCGAGCTTAACTGGCCAAATGCGTGCGCAGGAGACCTCCTCAGACGCTGCGGAGGTGGGCGAATCAACGAGGGAGCTCATCCGCAGCTGGTGGTATGCTCAGATGGCCCCAGAGACGTCGAAGAAGCTCCGATGACAGAGGGGAGCAAGGGCAGCTGTGCCTGAACATTTGGACCCCCAGATGGGGTCCTTCTTCAATGAGACCTGCACAGAATGAACTCTGGGTCGAGGGCAAAGTGCCTCGACCCGGTTATGGGCGAAGTGGGTGGTCTGATGAGGCAGAGCGGGGGTCTCCGGCGAGATGACGGCGGAGGAGACCTACTTCTTGGTTCCGGGGCGAACCAAGATGATCGGAGGGGTGTAGAAGATGGGGCAAAGTCTCACGAAGATGATACGAGGGTCGGATGGATAGATGGTTGATCGGAGCGGAGCGAAATGGCTGGCGAAGGTCGGCGGCGCAAAATCGCAAAATGGAAATGGAAGCTAATCTAGACGATATCGAGGCTACCAGATGATTGCAGACGTCTGTGCTAGAGGTGGGTGTCCTCCTGGGGTCCTTGCCTCAATGGAGCGATGCCTCTAGAGGCTCGATCTCCGTTAGGCGGAGCACGGCGACGAGCACCACCGGCCCAGGGGCTAGAGCGCTCCAATCCTCTCGACAACGCCTCCTAGGGCTTGCTGTCACTCAAGGCTAGAAAACGGAGGTCCTGAGAGTATGAAACAGTGGCTGAAGGGGACGTGAAATGGTGGGTGAAGGTGACACTATATAGTGTAGGGGTCCGTCAAAAATGGAGTCGGGCAGGAGATTGCGGCGCACAGATCCCTAGAAAGATCCTCGGGCATGAATCTCGGATGGTTCGTGGATAATCGGGGCCCGGGGTTTAAGGGAATGGGTGACGGATCGTGACGTGGTAATTAGGATTAATCAGGTCGAAAGGCGGGGTTCGAGTTCTAAGTGGTCTAGGGGCGGAGTTGACCGGGGGTCAACAATCCCCCATGGGCCAATCGGAACCCAAGATTTATTAAATATTTGCAAATTAAATAAAAAATATTAAATGATTTTATTTCGAAAAAATTTTAACATGAAAAATGTTTATTATTTCTCAAAGTATTTTTTAGTGATTTTTATTTATTTTTTTGAAAAATAAATTATGTATTTACATTATATTATTATTATGTACATGTATAAATACCTATGTATTTTTGAATTTTATTTTTACTATTTTATTTATGTATAAATATTCCAATTTTATATTTTATTTATATACATCATAAAATATGGAATATAAAAAGATTTTTAATTTATTTTTATTAATTATTTACAAAGGTGAAAATCTTTTATTTTATATAATGGTATATGTACACTGATGAGAGAGAATTTATTTATTTTTATTTTTCTTTTTCCCATTTTTATTTTATTTTTATAAATATATACATATTAATCAAAAACACATTTTTATTTTTATTTTGAGGAAAATAAAATTATATATAGGTGTATGTATAATCATGATTGACCCTATCTCCCTCCACTTGGTTTCTTTTGCAGTCAGGCCAATGCTTGGCCCTCCCTTGGAATTAGGTAACTCAATATTTATTCTAAATATTTCCCTCTTTTTCTGTGTCCCTTTATTCTTTTATTTATGCATAAAAAGGCTAATTATTAATATTTACATAATGCATGCTTTTTGATAAATTATTTTATTTACACACATATACATGGTGTTTTGCAAAGTTTTTAGCTAAAATAAAAGAATAAAGAGTGATGAATGAGGATTCATCACCCACCTATACTTAAGTTTGCTAGTCCCTTAGCACACTTATTTGAAAAAGAAGTGGAAAAGAAAATAAACAGAAAAAGAGAAAGAGGAGAAATCAAGGTTGATTATTAAACTTTCCTTCATTAATTTGAAATATGGAGCTCAGTCAGACCTTTGGATTATTAATTTGTCGGAACCTTATTTGGTAACATCCTCTAAGTTCCACCAATCTATGGCCAAGACTCCTCAATAAACCAGATCAGAATCTAATGACCATGAATCTTTCCTTGTACTGTGTAAATGATATGTATCTCCCCACCTCAGAAGTGATAAGGAAACAACCTCCCTCAATCTGGTAACTCTAATGCCTCGGTCTAGCAACTCTTTCCTCGAGGAGCGGGGTATTCCCTTCTAAGTTCAAGTGCAACTGGCTCAAGAAGAGGGGGAAGAAGAGAATGGACCATGACCAGTGTAGCCATGTATCCTTGGGAGCTCTAACCAGTGTAGCTGAGTCTCACGCTGCAAGCTTCATGAGATGGTCATGTGTTACATAAGCTTTGCTTTATTTAACTACATACACTCCAGTGGGATTATTAAATTTTCAATCCGACCCACCACTTTTTTGGAGTTTTTCTTTCTTTGCACATTTTTTTTCATGTGCATATGTACAACATATCTACATGGTGCAACATATATACATAAGGAGTTTTTCCTCTTGAGCCAGTAGACTATCCCTCTTTTGAAGCTTTATTGCAACCCACAACTCCTGTCTTTAGACTTCATAACCACCAGACCAAGTTGAGAAGCACTTCCTTCACTATAAGAAGAAGAGAGGTTCCGCCTAGAAGTACTACCCTCATATGCTACCCCAAGCCAAAGGAAACTACCTCCGCACCACCTCATCCGTCGAGAGCTACGTGTAAAGTGCTGGTGCAAGTAAAGCCATTGTTTCCGAGAGTCATGCGTGTGTTGTTAAGTGCTCTACATAGGCTCATCAAGATGACATATGCTCATAGCTTAGTGGACTCAAAGAATTAAGTCCCAATGGACCTGAAAAGTCTTAATCCTAAGCCCTATAAGGTTCCTCTTATAATTATTGTATTAAGGTATTAACCAAGCTCCATTTTCCAATTTAATTCTATGCCAGTTTAAATGTGAACTATGATTTGGAAAAACTGTACAAATATTTACAAAGATGCAATTTTACAAATTTTTATAATTGTGCAAAATTTTTGAAATATGTTTGAAAACATGGATGCATGCATGAATGCAAAGTTTTGCAAAATATTTACAAAAATTTACACAAGGTTTTTGCAAACTTTTCACAAAAATTTTGTACTATATACATAATTTTGATATCAAAATATTTAAAAACTATTTACACAAATCATTTTTACAATCATTTGTACAAAAATAATTTTTATAAATAAATAGGTATGTGCAAGAAGAATTTTATGTACAAGGAAAATTTTTAAATTTTATGGATTTTTAGCCATTTTATTTATTAACACACTCACACAAAGTACAAGTTATGGCTAAAGTATATACGAAATATATACGACACTCCCCTATACTTAGCTTGAACGAGGTCCTCAGAGTGATCAGGAGCGATGAAGAAGACATAACTCGTGCTTAGTACAGGGAAGTGAAAAGGAATGGTATATACAAAGACGAATCAAAGAATAGCATGAAGAGGCTCGGTGTTTCCCCCTATACTTAGGATCACATAATCCTAAGTATAGCAGGCTGTACACAAGGGGAAATCCGAGTGAGAATGTACAGGGTCTACCCCCCTATACTTCGGGTAAAATATCCCTAACTATGGGCAACAAAATAGAGGTAGAAAGAATGAATAGATTACCCGAGAGTCCTACACCCCCTATACTTAGGGTAAAGTACACCCTAAGTATAGCATAATCATAAGATGAAAAAGGGGTGTGGGACTAAAGAATAGAGTGATATGGACAACTGGATCTATACAAGTCGGAAGAACAGTGATAATCAGGTGTGAGATGCAATAGATGTGAGTCAAGAGACCACATCTCATGCAAAGTGAATCGGGGCAACATCAACGACCCGCAGCTCACGATCTAGATATGGCTTGAGCCGCTGGCCGTTAACACGAAAGGTAACATCAGAAGACAACTCAGATATCTCAATACTCCCATTGTCATGTACCTTTCTAACCAAATAGGGTCCCTTCCATTTGCTCTGTAGCTTCCCTGGAAATAAACGAAGCCTAGCATCAAACAACCATACTCTCTGTCCTGACTCAAACTGCTTGTGGCTGATATGAGAATCATGCCACTCCTTCACTCTCTCCTTATACTGTAGGCCGTTTGAAAAGGCTGTATCACGAAGCTCCTCCAGGGCTGCTAACTCTACCCTCCTCTGATCTCCTACACTCTCTGGATCCAAAAGTATATCTGTAACAACCCAAAGTGACCTATGTCTCAGCTCAACAGGTAAATGGCAGGGCTTGCCATAGACGAGGCAAAAGGGAGATGTACCCAAATGAGTCTTGAAAGACGTCCTATATGCCGACAAGACCGAGTCCAAAAGCTGTGACCAATCCTTTCGGTCAGGACGGACGACTTTCTACAATATAGTCTTGATCTCCCCGTTCGACACTTCAGCAAGACCATTTGTCTGAGGGTGGTATGGAGTGGCTACTCGATGGTCTATGCTGAACTTGCTAGTAAGGGACTTTACCTTGTCATTGACGAAATGAGACCCCCATCAGATATCAACACTTGAGGTACCCCGAACCGTGAAATAATATTCTTCCTCAAAAATCTGCAAATAGTCCTAGCATATGCGGTTCGGGCGGGGATGGCCTCAACCCAATGACTCACATAATCCACGACCAACAGAATGTACTCAAATCCCTGACTCCTAGGGAATAGACCCATGAAATCGATGGCCCATGCATCAAAAACCTCACAGAATTGTATGGGCTGCATCGGCATCATATCACGCTGTCCACAAGTGTCCATCCTGTGACAGTCAGTACAACTCTTCACGAACTCATCAGAGTCCTTGAAGAGAGTAGGCCACCATAGGCCGGATTGGAGCACCTTCTGTGCCATTCTCCTCCCAGAGTGATGTCCTCCTGCCTCAAGCTTGTGGCAGTAAGTAAGGACGCTGTGGTGCTCCTCCTGAAGAATGCACCGATGCCAGATACTATCCCCTCCTTCATGATAAAGGACGGGATCCTCCCAATGGTAAAACTTGGCCTTAACGAGGAAGGTCTCAAGTTTCTGCATGGGCCAATCTTGTGGAACTTTCTTGGCGACAAGATAGTTCACAATATCGACGTACCATGGGAGAGAGGCGATAGCAAGGATCGCCTCATCAGGGAAGGTCTCACATATAGGCTCAATCTGCTCAGAATCCTCAAGATACTCCAATCGGGAGAGATGATCCGCCACCACATTCTTGACTCCAGGCTTATCCTTAATCTCTATATCAAACTCATGGAGTAGAAGGATCCATCTGGTCAATCGAGTTTTGGCATCCTTCTTTGCCATGAGGTACCTGATGGCGGTATGATCAGTATAGATGGTCACTCTAGATATAATGATGTAAGATCTGAACTTATCTAGGGCGAAAACTACAGCTAGCATTTCCTTCTCAATGACTGTGTAGTTCTGCTGCACGGCATCCAATATACGGCTAGCGTAGTGAATAGCAAAGGGAACTCCATCCCTCCTCTGTCCCAGCACGACCCCCACAGAAAAATCGGAGGCATCCATCATGATCTCAAATGGGAGAGACCAATCAGGTGGTTGGAGAATAGGAGCCTCAACAACACGACTCTTGAGAGTCTCAAATGACGATAAACACTTATCATCAACAAGGAACTCGATGTCTTTCGTCAGCAGATCAGACAACGGTCGGGCAATTCTACTGAAATCATAAATGAAGCGTATGTAGAAATCGACGTGTCTCAGAAAAGACCGTAACTGCCGCAAGTTGGACGGTGGATTGAGTTTTCTAATGACATCCACCTTGGCCGGATCAACCTCCATGCCCCTGTTGGAGATGATATGGCCAAGCACCGTCCCCTAAGTCACCATGAAGTAACTCTTCTCCCAAGACAACACAAGGTGAACCTCAATGCATCGCTGAAGGACTCGATCTAGGCAGTCAAGACAAGAATCGAATCTGTCACCGTAGACCGAGAAATCATCCATGAAGACCTCCAAGCACTCCCCCACCATGTCCGAAAAGATGGACAGCATGCATATCTGGAATGATGTCGGAGTGTTGCACAATCCAAATGGCGTGCGTCTGAAAGCATATGTCCCGAAGGGACAGGTGAAGGTGGTCTTGTCTTGGTCCTCGGGCGCAATGGCCACCTGATTATAGCCGGAGTACCCATCCAAGAAATAATAATGGATCTTCCCTGCCAGCCTCTCAATAATCTGATCAATAAAGGGTAGGGGGAAATGATCCTTCTTGGTGGCCTGGTTCAATCGTATTTAGTCCACACAGACCCGCCAAGAAGTGGGTTCCCGGGTAGAAATCTCCACTCCAGACACACTAACAACTGTGTTGATGCCCATCTTCTTGGGCACCACATGCAATGGACTGCCCCACTTGGAGTCGGAGATGGGGTAGATAAAATCGGTGCTCCACCATTTCGAGATCTCCTTCATGAAAACATCTCGAAGATTCGGGTTCAGCCGCTGCTGGAACTCACGCGACGGCTTTGCCTCCTCCTCAAGATAGATATGGTAGGAGCACAGGGCCGGACTTATCTCCTGGAGATCGACTACACTCCATCCTATCGCCTTGCGGTTCTTTTCAAGAACACCCATCAGATGGGATTCCTGCTCTCCAGACAAATCAACAGAGATAATGACTGGGTACATCTCATGCTCACCCGCAAGGAACCTATACTTCAGCGACGACGGTAGTGGTTTCAACACTGTACAAGTAGGTGCTGGCGGATCTGGCCTCTGAAAAGTCTGAGTGAATGCTGCTAAATCTGCATGGGAGAATGAGAACTCTCGCTCACAATATGAATTTGGCGAAGGCTGCTCTGGTGGACTGTCTCTGCTCAGTATGGAATCAGCCTCCTTCCTAGCTGTAGGCTCAGTGGAAGTCAGACACGATATCAAATCATCAATCTCTGCCCAATCAATATCTGACTCCGAGGGATCTGTATTAGACTCACAAAAATCTATCTCACGATCGGGAACCAACTCTGCTTCCTGAGATGTATCCTGGACCAGGAATGCGCTCTCCAAGCTCTCCTCTGCTAGCATCTCTGTGTCAGTGAACTCTGAAGGTGAGAGGATGGCCTGTGCGACTGGATCTGCCCAAACTGCCTCATCATCTGTGATCACAAAATCGCAATCCTGGTGGATGTCTCGCCCTGTCTCTGTCATCTGCTCTGAATCGGAAGTCGGCTCTGAGAAAGGTGAATCTCTGGCTCTATTCTCCTCGACCATCTCTATTTGTATACTCTCACCCTCGACGCGTAAGTACACCTTCCCGCTATCATGGTCGTACACTGCCTTGGCTGTGGCCAAGAACGGGCATCCTAAAATGATGGGGGTATTGGTCACAGACTTAGGGATCTTCATGTCCAACACAAGGAAGTCCATGGGGAATTTCAGGCCCTGAATCGTGACGACAACGTCCTTTAGCAACCCCTTTGGCCTCTTGACATATCGATCAACAAATTGAAGGACCGTCCTACTCTGTCGGAGAGGGCCCAACTCGAAGCGGTCGAGAAGGGATGCCGGAAGTATGTTGATCGAAGAACGACTGTCTAATAGAGTGCGGTCGAACCTCTGCTCATGGATGTGGCATCTGAGATACGAGGCTCCTGCATTTGGCCTCTTAGCTGGCAGACGGTTCTGAATCGCGAAATACGTGGCATGAGTAAGCACATGGATCTCTAACTGATGATTCCGCCTCTTCCTCCTAACTGTGGTCCTGTCTCTGAGTGATCTCTGGAGTAGAGGTATGTGCTCCAAGGCCTCCTGTAGAGTCAGCTGTATGTGAAACCTATCTATCATCTGCTGGCTAAACTCTATCTGATGGTTCTTTTTTGGATTTTCTTTTTTCTGCCCCTTAGCCAAATGGTGTGCTCTGGGAAAGGGGACTATAGGGTCCTTCTCAGATGAAGGACTAGGAGAGGGTCTGGCATGCTCATGAACGGCAAAATCCACAAAAACATCATCAAGCAACACATGTGGATCCGAAAACAAAAAACCCTTTCCTTTATTTGAAGAAATGTCCCTAGATACATGCACGGAAGGAAAAACAACAGGACTAGCAGAACTGGAAATGGTGGCCTTAGTACCACCCTCGGCATCTGGACACGCAGCATCAGTACCGTGCTCTGGCTCAGCAACTCAAATGGTGGCGTCAGTACCACCTCCTCCAACTGGTGAAGTGATGGCCTCAGTACCGTCAGCGGGATCAACATCCATGGTGGCATCAGCGCCACCGTCATCATCTCTCGCAGCATCAGCACCGCTCTCCTTCTCGCCTGGCGTTCCTGAAGTGGCGTGGGATCATCGCTTAGATGAGGTGCCTCCTGCTGTCATCCTACAGCTCCTAAGTGTAACAAAATTAGCATCAAACATGTATGCAGACATATCACCAAGTGAAGCACTAGGAGTGGTAATCTCAGTGAACTCTACCTGCTCAGACTTCCTCTTGAGGTTGTTCTGGTTCGGCTCAATCTGGGCAGGGATGGCGGCCTTCCCTCTCACAATCTCTCGCATCTCCTGGCAGAACTCATCTATCTCTCGTCGAAAAATGCCCTGCTACTCGGTCATGAGGTGGGCTAGATCATCCAAGGCGGGGTTCTCATAGGTCGACCCATGAGAACCTGACGGGTGGCCTCACTGGTAGTGAGGCTGCTACTGTTGGTGCGGGTGAGAAGGGTACTGCTGATGATACTGTTGCTGCTGAGGCTTCTCTCGCCTCCAAGGCTGTCCCTGCTGATAGGGACGAGGACCATACTGCTCTCTCTGGGATGGCTGCTGTGGTTGGTGTACTGGGGGCTGGGGCTGCTGGTGCTGCTCACGCTTGTGGTCGTACTGGCCACCCTGAACTGGAGGTTGTTGCTGGGAACCGGTGCCTCCGGCTGACCAGCAGAATCCGGGATGGTCTCGTCGGATACCGGGCTGGGGTCGGTCGTACCAAATCCCATTAACATCCATCAATGGCTCCGGCTCATAGGTGGGTGGAGGGAGTACTGCTAGGGGCTGATTCAGTTGGTAGACCACCATCTGAGTGTCCTAGGATGGTGGTGGCTGGTAAAACTGCAGTGGCTGCCAGTACGACTCCGCTTGTACAAGGTGAACATGTCTAGGCTAACTGGAGTGCTGGGACAAGCTACCACTGCTGCTCGGATCTCCTTGTGACCGAAGACGAGGTTGAGAAGCCATCTGTGCCTCCTGGAGATACATGAGCTGTGTCTTCAGGTCACTCAGTGTTTGTGCCATCTCATACATCTACGATATGCCTTGGCACTGCTTTTTCTCGATCAACTCGATCCGGTCCAGCTTCTCGCTGATTATGCCCATGTCTGCGGCTGTAGACCCGGCCTGTGTGCTGCGGACGAAGTAGAAGGATCGGCATCGACCCGTGCTATCCGCTGGAACTGCACGATCTATGGCCGGGGGCGTCCCTGAGTGTAGAGGTGGGTCTGGGACATCACTGTATAGTTCTCGGCCATCTCCTCATAGATGGCCCAGACCTGATCCTCATCCTTGGTGAAGTAGGAACCACCACAAGAAGCATTCACCAGGCCCTGCAGCTCTGGTGTCAGTCCGCAAAAGAAGCTCTGAACTAGGTTCGACTTTGTGATGTCGTGGTGCGGGCATTTGTCTGTAAGCTCTCTGAACCTCTCCCATGCCTCATGAAACCGCTCGTTGGGAAGCATGGAGAAATTGCTGATCAGGGCCCTCACTGCATTGGTTCGCTCGAGTGGATAGTACTTGTTCAAGTACTCGGTGCGAAGCTGCTCCCAGGTGTACACAAATCTCCCCAAATTCTTCAGCCAGTTGGCTGCTCTGTCAGCACGGGAGAAGGGGAAGGCAATCATCCGGATGGTGTCCTCGTCCACCTACCGATCATGGACGGTGCTACAGATCATCTCAAACTCCTGGAGATGCAGATGGGGCTCCTCCGTGGAGAGCTTGTGGAAGCGAGGGATAATCTGAAGTGTTTGTGGGGGGAACTTGAAGTCCCCCACGATCGCCGGAAGTACCATCCATCAGTGTATAAGTGTCGATCTGGGGTTGTGCAACTCCCGCATCGGTTTCGGCTGCTCTGCTGGCTGGGCTGGCTCCTCTGGCTGTGCTGGATCCCTCTCTCTTGCGGCTCACGGCTGCTCTCGTGCTGTCCTCAGCCTCTCCGTCTCTCTCCTCATCTCCACCATGAAGGCTCCCTGATCTCGTATATGGCGCTGCATCATCTCAAGGAAAGCCAACATGGTGTTGTTGATCGCACCCTGGTCTAATACATATGTAGTCGTCTCTGGCCTTTGACCCTCAGTGCGCTCCTCACTGCTGGCCATGGTCTCTGCAAAGGCAAAAGACCCAAACTCAGGTGCCGATAAATCATCTTTCTGCTGTCTCTCCTCTGGCACTGGTATCTCTGGACGGGTAGAAGGGTGGTCAAGGGGGAACAGGGTAGAATCGAACTTAGGTTCGGAGAGCGGGTCTCGGCTCTTACGAACCAACCTAGATGAATGGGCCGGAGTGCTAAAAAGCGGTGCAGCCAGAGGCTGCCTAAGAGACCTCCTGCCCATCATCTTGATCTGGCGATTCGGGCAGATGAGATCTGGAAACACACAAGATGAGAAACAAACCCTCGGTTCACCTACTCAACACAAAGCTGAAGATCGTAAGAGATCGGTCAATTATCTTGTCAATTTTATTTTAGGTGATAATGTCAGTCTATCAGAGCGGTTACGCGAGTTGATGGGAATCCAATCCTCCTACCAGACTGTCTCGTATAAAAGGCCGGTAGTCTGATAGGGGTTTGGATATGGCTCTAGCTTAGTGTTCGGGTCGCTCTCTTGCTCATCCAAACCAGACAATGAGGGGGTTGCTCTCCCCAAGACAAATTTTTATGTGAGGTGTCTTTTAGGGTCAAGTATGTTTACCAGTCCCAATTTTATAGTTTCTCTTTTTATGTGTTTTTCAGAACAAGCAACGCCTAACGAATTTTTGGTTCTCCTGATTATTTAAGTCCGAAAACAGGGGGGAGAAGACGAAAAAGCTGATGCGTGATAAAATCAATGATGCATGCAGAGTAAGAGATGCGTACCTGACTCCAGCAGTCATGAAAAATGATCCGCACATAAATGTAAAGACTGAAAATAAACTACCTATATGATGCACGAGAATCCAGCCCTAGACAAAGCAATTTATACACGTAAAGCACAGTAGTCGGGTAATCAAACCTAAGTCCAGAGTCCTATCTTGGGAGCCACTCGGTGTCCGCCACAACAGATCCTGTATGCGTTGTATGTGACTCCTCAAGGCACGTGGAATAGAGTCTAATTAATTCGGCTTTTTCTTATGAGTTAATTAATTAGGTCCAATACGAGCTAATAGGTGCAGGCAGATAATTAAGGTTTTGATCCTAATTAATTACGCCACAATCAATAGAAAATCTTAAGCTAAGGCCAAAACTGTGTAAATCTGATAAGCAGTAAATACAAAGTCTGAAAAAAATCAAAACTGGTAAAAACCGCGGTGAGGTCCACCGAGCACACCGGTGCTCGGCGAAACAGACCCCGATATCACCGAGAGAGACCAAGTGTCTGTCCCTGTATTATTACAATAATAGTCTTGCTGAAAATAAAACTAAACTACTCTACAACTATCTAGTGGCTATTCTACGGCTCCCGTACTCCTGTTCGTCTCCTCGTGCTCTCCTGCAGCTCTATGCAGAAAAGAGTCGCCTTCGACTCCCGCGGTTGCTTTGGCTTCCGAAAAAGCTGCCTCGGTCCTCGGGCCCACGCAAGAAATCAAACAAGAGTGTATCAGACACATATTATTAGAAAAATATGCAAATAAATCAGAGCAAAATTATATATCCAACTATGAACAAAAGCCGCGAAAAACTGCAAAAAATCAAAAGACTACTATGCTGTGCTCCCCGGCAACGACGCCATTTTGATGACCGAGAAATAACCACTCACTATCGGGCCAAGGTAAAAATGTTCGATGTCGTTGCGAGCCGAATAGAGAGACTCAATCAATTAAGAAAATAAGAGACCACCAAATAAAAGTAATTAGAAATGAAATCTGAATAACGGTCTTCGCTATTTATTTAACCTGGTATAGTAACTAGGGTCGAACTCAAGGAGCACGGTTTGGTCGAATCGGCCTACGAAGTAGTCAAGAAGAAAATAAAATAAAATGTATTTTTGGTGGATTTTTATTATTTTATTTTTAATTATAAAGGAAATATGAGAAAAAAAGGGTAAAAGCACACAAACCATAATTTATTAAACACTCAAAAATAGCTCAGAAAATTCAAATAAATATGTTTTTGTGTCTTATAGGTTTTTTAAGTGTTTTTGGTGATTTTTTAAGAATTTTATAATTTTGGTTGATTCCATGAAAATGGAAAAAAATGCAAAAACAGTGAAGAAATGTACAGTCAGATTTGAAAGGTTAATTAAAAATTGATAATCAGCCTATAAAAATCTGAAGGCAATTTTTATGAAAAATAGGAATAAAAAAACTACATAAATCAAAATTGCATTTTTCTTAATTTTATTTAATTTTTAACAATTTATATAAGATTTTTGGGGTTTAGTATTTTTTATGGGTTTTATGAATCCAAAATCAACAAAAATTGGAAAGAAGCAAGAAAACACTAAAAAACTGGACCTAATTTTTTAAAATTTTTTAGCTGAGTTTTTATATTTTCAGTTGATTTTTCAATTTAAGAAGTAACAAAAATGCGTGTTTTTGAATTTTTAAATATAACAAAACAACTCAAAAATGTCCGAAAAATAAGTGAATTTTTTACACAATGGCATGAGCTAAATTTTACTTGATATGGAGTTTATTTGATATTTTATTTAACCAATAAAAGACACACAACACACAGGGACCTAAGTGCAAGAAAACATAGTTCAGGGCCAAATAGTTAACAAGGATAAAAAGCTCAGGGGCCCTTTTGCAAAAAGCCCATAAAAGCACGAGGCATACACGTGATTCACATTCACATGGACTAAAATGTAATTCCTATTTATAAAAATGTAAACTGTAACATCTCAAAACTATAGGATAAACAATGTAAAAGTTCCACAAATCACGCGTCGATGCACGTGTTCCACACAAACAGAGAATAATTTGCAAACAAAATAAACACAGGGTCCAAGATACAAAAGTTCCAAAATAAAAAAACTGAAACTGATATTTACAGGACTAAACTATAAATGCAAAAAGAATAGGGGCCTACGGGAAATTTACTCCTTTATTAAGATCCATAGCTGAGGTGGCGCCATGTGTAAGATCTGACGGCTGAGAACGGTGGACACCCCTTCGGCGATGAGCGGCGTGGATTTGATCCTCAGATGGATCAACGGTCAGACGCAACCCTTAAAGGGATGGATGAGATCTAATCTGGCGCAAGGGCTTGATCTGACGATGCTGGAGGGTCCTCGAAGAACAACGCGCCAGTGAGCTTTGCCGGCGAAATGCGAGCACGGGAGACCTCCTCAGACGCTACAGAGGTGGGCGAATCGACGAGGGAGCTCGTCCGCAGCCGGTCGTATGCTCAAATGGCCCTAAAGACGTCGGAGAAGCTCCAACGACGGAGGGGAGCAAGGGCAGCTGTGCCTGAATGGTTGGACCCCCAGATGGGGTCCTTCTTCGATGAGACCTGCACAGAAAGAACGCTGGGTCGAGGGCAAAGTGCCTCGACACGATTATGGGTGAAGTGGGTGGTCTTGTGAGGCAAAGCGAGGGTCTCCAATGAGGCGATGGTGGAGGAGACCTACTTCTTGGTTTCAGGGAGAACCAAGATGATCGGAGGGGTGTAGAAGATGGGGCGAAGTCTCATGAAGATGATATGAGGGTCAGATGGATAGATGGTTGATCGGAGCGGAGCGAAACGATCGGCGAAGGCCGGCGACGCAAAATCGCGAAATGGAAATGGAAGCTAATCTAGATGATATCGAGGCTACCTGATGATCACGGACGTCTGTGCTGGAGGCTCGTGGACTAATCAGAACCCATGATTTATTAAATATTTGCAAATTAAATAAAAAATATTAAAACATTTTATTTCGAAAAATTTTCAACATGAAAAATGTTTATTATTTTTCGAAGTATTTTTTAGTGATTTTTATTTATTTTTTTGAGAAATAAATTATGTATTTACATTACAATATTATCATGTACATGTATAAATACCTATGTATTTTTCAATTTTATTTTGACTACTTTATTTATGTATAAATATTCCAATTTTATATTTTATTTATTTACACCATAAAATATCTAATATAAAAAGATTTCTATTTGATTTTTACTAATTATTTACAAAGGTGAAAATCTTTTATTTTATATACATGGTATATGTACACTAATCAGAGAGAATTTATTTATTTTTATTTTTCTTTTTCCCATTTTTATTTTATTTTTATAAATATATACATATTAATCAAAAACATATTTTTATTTTTATTTTGAGGAAAATAAAATTATATATAGGTGTATGTACAATCATGATTGACCCTATCTCCCTCTACTTGGTTTCTTTTGCGGTCAGGCCAATGCTTGACCCTCCCTTGGGATTAGGTCGCTCAATATTTATTCTAAATATTTCCCTCTTTTTCTGTGTCTCT
Organism: Ottelia alismoides; assembly: GCA_037367405.1. Taxonomy (NCBI): domain Eukaryota; kingdom Viridiplantae; phylum Streptophyta; class Magnoliopsida; order Alismatales; family Hydrocharitaceae; genus Ottelia; species Ottelia alismoides. The sequence goes on from JAZKJV010000232.1 coordinate 874,662, forward strand.
TTATTCTTTTATTTATGCACAAAAACATTCTAATTATTAATATTTACACAATGCATGCTTTTTGATAAATTATTTTATTTACACACATATACATGGTGTTTTGCAAAGGTTTTTAGCTAAAATAAAAGAATATAAAGTGATGAATGAGGATTCATCAATGATCGGATTTGAACCCATAACATTTTGTACCCAAAACAAACGCGCTACAAAGCTGCGCTACATTCTTTTTCAATGTTGGATAGTCCCATTGTATAAAAGGTTCGTCTTGTTTTCCACATCATTATTTTCTTCTTTACCCATAAAAAATGAAATTTTCTTGATATTTCATTTCTTCTTTTTGGTCTCATATAATATATATATATACATTTAAAATCGAAGAAAATAATAAATATTTAGGGTCCGAGTCATGGCGGAAATCCCGCCGGACACTAACTTTCTCCTGTCTGGGACACTGGTTTTCTCTTGTCACAATGCTTTTCGTGGGGAAGAAAGAAAGTTGTATCTCGATCAACTCTTTGCCTTCTTGACTACCAGCATCAAGACAGGTTACCTCAGAGCATACCTGGGAGGTCGTCAAATGCACACTAACGCAGATAGGCACGTCGAAGCTAGGCTTTATAGCTCTCTTTAGAGATCCCGGTCCAGAAAAAGAAGAAATCCTATCAAATTTTTCATAGCTCAAAGGAAGTCCCATCGCAAGGCCATATAAAAAGAATTCGAGGAAGGATTCTAAGCACGGAATATGAGGGGGCCAACTTTGATCAGGAACTGGACATGGAGATGATCTGGTCCACTGCAAACCAGATCTCAGGTCTCTCAAAATCGACTGACGTAGTAGATGTGATATTTTAGAAGCATCTTACCCGGGAAAGAACGACCTATGGGATGAACTTTGACGACCGCAAATATCTCCTGAGCAGAAAAAGACATCATATCTTAGCTCACCTTGAAAAAAAGACATTCTCTCTTAACTCACCTAGCATACCACTTGGTTGACCTACTTCATTCACGCCCCTTCCAATCGACTAAGCGCTTAGAAGAAATCAGACTTATGGTTCTCTGATTCCCTAGTGCTGTCTGATGTGGACAAGCCCTTTGCTATAATAGGGTGGACACCTCCTTAGCTTGCTTTCTGCATTCGTGCTCCGATTCAACTTGGAGAGAGAACTATAGGAAATAGAGTTCAAACTCCCCAACTAACTTTTTCAAGGGTGCATCCACAGGACAATCAAACATGTCCCGTGGTTTCATGTCGTCCATCCTGATCCCTTCCCCACCCTTTTCCAAGTTGTAATTCCTAAGGTCAGGACAGAGCTAAGCGAGTATGGACAACCGATCCATCCTTCCATGTTAGGAAAATGACCTTCCAAATTCTATCGTCTGACCCCTGAGGTCTCATTATGACACATTGACCACGTCTGAGATCTTAGTCGTACTTTTTGATAAATAGACTCGCCAACTACTATATAAAGCGCCAATTTCTCTAGGGTCTAAACACTCTGTTACGCCTTGGTTCTGACATAGACTAGACGTAATTCACATATGGATCATCAGTCTGAAAAGGAGTGATCAAGTAAGGAAACCCCTCCAGTCCTAGCAGGAACAAGATAGAAAGTGGCATAATTCGACTTCGGAAAGCCGGACAGATGGTGGGAGCGGCTATCCTTCTCTCTTCCCTTGGTGACATCATATTGCTTCTTTTTCTGATTACAAGATAAGCACATTAGAAAAAGTCAACGCGACAACTTCTTCCCCCCCCCCCCCCACACTCAATCTTTGCCTTTGTTATTTGTAACCTAAAATGCGGACATCGAGCTCTTCTTGCTGGAGCAAGTGAGAAGATGGTCAACCGACTCTCCACGTCACTAATCGACCCTGGGTCGAAGAGAAAGAGATCTGGCCGTAACCTGGACGATATCAGGGAAGCATTGTCCCCTATCGCATGACTTTACACCTAGCGCTTCACATGAGGCCTGATTTGCCTAAGAGATCTTGTTCCGTGATCACACATCCTCTCCAAAAAAATGCCTGATTTCATCGAAGGTGGGAACTTTTTAGCTCATACTACTAGAAGGGTGGGAAAAGGAAGAAGGGAATAGTTGAGGATGACTTTTCCCTCTTTAAATGCTTCACATGTGATCCTATGGAGCTGCAACTTAGTGAAATAGCTATCTCTCCCTTCCTTAGTCTCAGCAAGACCACAAGTTGCACTAACCATCTCGGGAAGGTTATGAAGGTAGAGCCCCACGGAGCCGAAGGAGGTAGCTGACTTCCCTACCCTAATACCTAACCTCTTGCTTGACCTCATAGTGACCTTTTCTCGCCTTGAGATAAGAACACATAGGGAAGTCCATTTACAGGGTGAGCCCCATATTTGTATAGTCCTAGGGCACCATATACAAAGGATGCAAAGCAGGAATTCCCCTCTGATATATAATAACGCTAGTTTGAGATGCAGTTATTACATCGATTTGACTTATCCAGAGAAAGAATTCTAGGTGATGGGAGGGATGAGTGAGCGCTCCACAAGCGTAAATCATGGGAGGATCCTCGAGGGTATAGATCTTTTTCCACTACCCTTTCACTCTGGGTCCCAGACTGGGCCTTTTAGTGACGACTACTTGACTTTCTTTGCGACTCCATTTGGAGTATAACTGAGTAGAAAGGTGGGGTAGTCGAGGGAGCTCTGACCTTTCTGACTACTAAATTATATCTGATATTTGTAGGGATTTCCGGATTGTCAGTCCTCGAGGTGGGAATTAATCGAATGTGCTTTGGGATTGAGAATGAGGGTTTGATCCACTAATTATATAGTCAGCATCTTGCCTCAACTAAAGACTTGAGAATTCGTGGTTTGATATTAGAAAGTGAACCATTCCTGAAGGTGCACCTCATTCTCGGATGTCTAGGTCCTTCGATCTAAACCTCTGACCACGGGTGCAATAATCATCTTACTAGAAATGCCACTAGATGTAAGGTTCAGAGAGAGACGAAAAATGAGATCGAGGATGTCGAGGCACATCATTTGAGGCTTTGCAGCATTCTCTCGCCCTGAGGATTGCTCGGGAATCTCTAACTTTGGATGAGATCTCGCATCTCTTCCATTGCTGCTCATATATTACTTCCTACTTGAAGCTACTTGAATTTGAGGATTGTAACTCACACTTGGAGAAGGGCCATCCAACTAGGATACGAGCTTTCTGAGGAGCCACTTTCATGATCTGTTATCGATCTACTCTTGTTCATTCAACCAAACCACGATCATACTCTTTTTCATCAAACTATCGAGATATATAAGGCATTGACTTTAGTATAGTTAAAGATGACCTGATTAGATTAGTAGAAGATTGAGTCCTCGATTGGACCATTCGAGAGGAGATAGAGCGAAGTATAAGAAATCTTGATTAAAAATATATTTGGTGTGCGAGTTTACTCAAAAAGTGAAAGTCGAGGACCTGGTAAATAAAATATTAGTATGCAAGGAGCATGTGGATTATATATCATTGAAGATCATCCTGATCGCCACACCTAGCCGATCGTATGTGAAAGCAAGCAGGACCGATAAAAAATCCCTCTCTCTGTCGAGTTGGCCTTAGACGCACATCGAGCAAGCAAGACAAGTCAAGTCAAGTCAAGGCCATGCACACACATTCTTTCCTCCAATCAAGAACCTACTTTGGAGCGAGCAGTGTCGCCGGTTTCATGATCATATAGACTCCGACCCGCTCCGTACGCTTTGTAAACTCTTTCTATCGACTTTGACACACTAGTCCATTCAGCTCATTGCTGAGCTCGCACTCCTTCCCTAAACTACCTTTATCCTTACTCGCACATCAGTTGGCTATTATATTTGAATTTTTACTAGCTTGGATACCTCGTCCGATATGGCCGCCACCTATAGGACCTTGAGTTCCTCTAGTTGAGGACTTCTAACCAGTATATAATAATTATGTATCCAACCTTGTAGTAGTGACCGACAGATTATGATCCCTCTAGATATCCTCGTGCTCTACACAACCTCTGAAGGCTAGATCTCTAGAGAGTGTTGACGAATAAGAGTATATCACAGTGAATTCACATACACTATCAAGAGACCTAGGAGAAATGAATGGCGAGCATGACACTGCTTGACTACCTTTTTCTTTTCTAGTTCTGCATACCTCCTCCTTGTTGAGGCTCCGAGGTTATCAGTAGCTAAGGCACCATCTATTGCCTCTACTGTCTTTCCGTGATTCCTAGCTCTCTTTCTCGAAGGCATAGACCTCCATCTTATGGATGATCTATCAATTATATAGTATGCATCTGACCTTTTCTCCTTCATCTCCATTAGGGAACTACCTTTGATTCCTAGTAGGCATCTGACCTCTTGTCAGCTGGAATCTCTCCCCTTCTTCGACGATTGAATGAGCCCTCCTCTATGCTTGAGCTCCAAGCTTGATTCAATACTCTTACTTTTTGCTCACAGTTTTTTTTGAGATTGACGTTCGAATCCATTGATCCTCGACCATTATCTTTTGCTCTCTGATCCGCTTTTGCATAGACTCATTCCCCTCCTCTTCTTTTTGAGTGGAAGTAAAGGATTGCCCAGAAGTCAAGGAGTACAGATATCAAATGCTTTTCGCAAATGCTTAAGTAGTGATCCTTGGTTTCAAACACCATGATTCTTCATTCTCAAAACCTATATAGTATTATTGGTTTAGGATCATCAAAAACCATTTAGGAATTTCTCATCATCGAGCACACCATCTATTACCTAAGTCGGCTTGCTCACTTTTGACTTTTAATCTCGCTTCTTGCACCCCTATGTGAATTATACATGTGTTTAACCACAAGTTAAGGACAGTTGACCATATGTGGCAATGGCCTTATGGTTTGTGTGCACACCGTCTTTCTTCTCACTGAAACAATGCTTGTGGACTAATTGCCCACCCGAGCTCGGTACCGTAGTACAATATAACTTGACTCGTATACATAGCCTAGCCTTTTAAGGCATAAAACACTGGTTCCTATTTCTGATTCTTTAACATTAGCCACTGATGACACAAAAGCCGAGATCGACTAAGGTGGAAAATAAACAATGTTGTTGTCCCTAATCAATCGAATTGGTCAATCAAGAAAAATAAGACACTCAAGATAAGATCAAATAATCACAAAATGAAAGTGTTTTCGCTATTTATTTTAGCTGGTATAACAACCACGGTCGCTATTTATTTTAGTTTATTTTTCAATTTAGACAGTAACAAAAATGCGTGTTTTTGAATTTTTAAAAATAACAAAACAACTTAAAAATGTCCGAAAAAATTAGTGAAATTTTTACACAATGGCAGGAGCCAAATTTCACTTGATATGGAGTTTATTTGATATTTTATTCAACCAATAAAAGACACACAACACACAGGGACCTAAGTGTAAGAAAACATAGTTCATGGGCCAAATAGTTAACAAGGATAAAAAGCCCAGGGGCCCTTTTGCAAAAAGCCAAGAAATACACGAGGCGTACACGTGATTCACATTCACAGGGACTAAAATGTAATTCCTATTTATAAAAATGTAAACAGTAACAGCTCAAAACTATAGAATAAACAATGTAAAAGTTCCACAAATCACGTGTCGATGCACGTGTTCCACACAATCAGAGAATAATTTGCAAATAAAATAAACACAGGGTCCAAGATATAAAAGTTCCAAAATAAAAACAACTGAAACTGATATTTATAAGACTAAACTATAAATGCAAAAAGAACAAGGGCCTATAGGAAATTTACCCCTTTATTAAGATTTACAGCTGAGGTGGCACCATGTGTAAGATCTGACGGCTGAGAACGGTGGACACCCCTTCGACGATGAGCGGCGTGGATTTTATCCTCAGATGGATCAACGGTCAGACACAACCCTCAAAGGGATGGATGAGATCTAATCTGGCACAAGGGCTTGATCTGACGACGCTGGAGGGTCCTCGAAGAACAACTCGCCAGTGAACTTCGCCGGCGAAATGCGTGCATGGGAGACCTCCTCAGACGCTATAAAGGTGGGCGAATCGATGAGGGAGCTCGCCCGCAGCTGGTGGTATGCTCAGATGGCCCTAGAGACTTCGGAGAAGCTCCAACGACGGAGGGGAGCAAGGGCAGCTGTGCCTGAACGGTTGGACTCCCAGATGGGGTCCTTCTTCGATGAGACTTGCACAGAAAGAACGCTGGGTCGAGGGCAAAGTGCCTCGACACGGTTATGGGCGAAGTGGGTTGTCTGGTGAGGCGAAGCGAGAATCTCCGACGAGGCGACGACGGAGGAGACCTACTTCTTGGTTCTGAGGCGAACCAAGATGATCGGAGGGGTGTAGAAGATGGGGCGAAGTCTCATGAAGATGATACGAGGGTCAGATGGATAGATGGTTGATCGGAGCGGAGCGAAACGACCGGCGAAGGCCGGCGGCGCAAAATCGCGAAATGGAAATGGAAGCTAATCTAGATAATATCGAGGCTACCTGATGATCACGGACTTCTGTGCTGGAGGTGGGTGTCCTCCTGGGGTCCTTGCCTCAATGGAGCGACGCCTCCAGAGGCTCGAGCTCCGTCGGGCGGAGCACGACGGCGAGCACCACCGGACCAGGGGCTAGAGCGCTCCAATCCTCGCTACAACGCCTCCTAGGGCTTGCTGTCACTCAAGGCTAGAAGACGGAGGTCTTGGGAGTATGAAACGGTGGGCGAAGGTGATGTGAAATGGTGGGTGGAGGCGACGCTATATAGTGGAGGGGTCCAGCAAAAATGGAGTCGGGCAAGCGATTGTGGCGCACGGATCCCTAGAAAGATCTCTGGGCGTGAATCTCGGATGGTTTGTGGATAATCGGGGCTCGGGGTTTATGGGAATGGGTGACGGATCGTGATGTGGTAATTAGGAGAAATCGGGTCGAAAGGCGGGTTCGGGTTCTAAGTGGTCCAGGGGGGGAGTTGACGGGGGGGTTAACAATCCCTCGTGGACCAATCAGAACCCATGATTTATTAAATATTTGCAAATTAAAAAATATTAAATCATTTTATTTGGAAAAATTTTCAACATGAAAAATGATTATTATTTTTTGAAGTATTTTTTAGTGATTTTTATTTATTTTTTTGAAAAATAAATTATGTATTTACATTACATTATTATCATGTACATGTATAAATACCTATGTATTTTTTAATTTTATTTTTACTATTTTATTTATGTATAAATATTCCAATTTTATATTTTATTTTATTACACCATAAAATATGGAATATAAAAAGATTTCTATTTGATTTTTATTAATTATTTACAAAGGTGAAAATTTTTTATTTTATATACATGTTATATGTACACTGATCAGAGAGAATTTATTTATTTTTATTTTTCCCATTTTTATTTTATTTTTATAAATATATACATATTAATCAAAAACACATTTTTATTTTTATTTTGAGGAAAATAAAATTATATATAGGTGTATGTACAATCATAATTGACCCTATCTCCCTCTACTTTATTTCTTTTGTAGTCAGGCCAATGCTTGGCCCTCCCTTGGGATTAGGTCGCTCTATATTTATTATAAATATTTCCCTCTTTTCATGTGTCTCTTTATTCTTTTATTTATGCACAAAAACATGCTAATTATTAATATTTACACAATGCATGTTTTTTTATAAATTATTTTATTTACACACATATACATGGTGTTTTGCAAAGGTTTTTAGCTAAAATAAAATAATATAGAGTGATGAATGAGGATTCATCAATGATCAGATTTGAACCCATAAAATTTTGTACCCAAAACAAACGCGCTACCAAGCTGCGCTACATTCTTTTTCATTGTTGGATAGTCCCATTGTATTAAAGGTTCGTCTTGTTTTCCACATCATTATTTTCTTCTTTACCCATAAAAAATGAAATTTTCTTGATATTTCATTTCGTCTTTTTGGTCTCATATAATATATATATATATATACATTTAAAATTGAAGAAAATAATAAATATTTAGGGTCCGAGTCATGGCGGAAATCCCGCCGGACACTAACTTTCTCTTGTCTGGGACACTGGTTTTCTCTTGTCACAATGCTTTTCGAGGGGAAGAAAGAAAGTTGTATCTTGATCAACTCTTTGCCTTCTTGACTACCATCATCAAGACAGGTTACCTCAGAGCATACCTGGGAGCTCATCGAATGCACACTAACGCAGATAGGCACGTCGAAGCTAGGCTTCATAGCTCTCTTTAGAGATCCCGGTCCAGAAAAAGAAGAAATCCTATCAAATTTCTCATAGCTCAAAGGAAGTCCCATCGCAAGGCCATATAAAAAGAATTCGAGGAAGGATTCTAAGCACGAAATAGGAGGGGGTCAACTTTGATCAGGAACTGGACATGGAGATGATCTGGTTCACTGCAAACCAGATCTCAGGTCTCTCAAACTCGACTGACGTAGTATATATGATATTTTAGAGGCATTTACCAGGGAAAGAACGACCTATGGGATGACCTTTGACGACTGCAAATAGCTCCTGAGCAGAAAAAGACATCATATCTTAGCTCACCTTGAAAAAAGACATTCTCTCTTAACTCACCTAGCATACCACTTGGTTGTCCTACTTCAATCACGCCCCTTCCAATCGACTAAGCGCTTAGAAGAAATCAGACTTATGGTTCTCTGATTCCCTAGTGCTGTCTGATGTGGACAAGCCCTTTGCTATAACCGGGTGGACACCTCCTTAGCTTGCTTTCTGTATTCGTGCTCTGATTCAACTTCGAGAGAGAACTATAGGAAATAGAGTTCAAACTCCCCAACTAACTTTTTCAAGGGTGCATCCACAGGACAATCAAACATGTCCCGTGGTTTCATGTCGTCCATCCTGATCCCTTCCCCACCCTTTTCCAGGATGTAATTCCTAAGGTCAGGAGCGAGCTAAGCGAGTAGGGACAACCGATCCATCCTTCCACGTTAGGAAAATGACCTTCCAACTTCTACCGTCTGACCCCTGAGGTCTCATTATGACACATTCACCATGTCTGAGATCTTAGTCGTACTTTTTGATAAATAGACTCGCCAACTACTATATAAAGCGCCAATTTCTCTAGGGCCTAAACACTCCGTTACGCCTTGGTTCTGACATAGACTTGACGTAATTCACATATGGATCACCCGTCTGAAAAGGAGTGATCAAGTAAGGAAACCCCTCCAGTCCTGGCAGGAACTAGATAGAAAGTGGCATAATTCGACTCTGGAAAGCCGAACAGATGGTGGGAGTGGCTATCCTTCTCTCTTCCCTCGGTGACATCAGATTGCTTCTTTTTCTGATTACAAGATAAGCACATTAGAAAAAGTCAGCGCAACAACTTCTTTTCCCCCCACACACTCACTCTTTGCCTTTGTTATTTGTAATCTAAAATGCGGACGTCGTGCTCTTCTTGTTCGAGCAAGTGAGAAGATGGTCAACCGACTCTCCACTTCACTACTCGACCCTGGGTCGAAGAGAAAGAGTTCTGGCTGTAACCTGGACGATATTAGGGAAGCATTGTCCCCTATCGCATGACTTCACACCTAGCGCTTCGCATGAGTCCTGATTTGCCTAAGAGATCTTGTTCCGTGCTCACACACCCTCTCCGAAAAAATGCCTGATTTCATCGAAGGTGGGAACTTTTTAGCTCATACTACTGGAAGGGTGGGAAAAGGAAGAAGGGAATAGTTGAGGATGACTTTTCCCTCTTTAAATGCTTCACATGTAATCTTGTGGAACTGCAACTTAGTGAAATAGCTATCTCTCCCTTCCTCAGTCTCAGCAAGACCACAAGGTGCACTAACCATCTCGGGAAGGTTATGAAGGTAGAGCTCCACGGAGCCGAAGGAGGTAGCTGACTTCCGTACCCTAATCCCTAACCTCTTGCTCGACCTCATAGTGACCTTTTCTCGCCTTGAGATAAGAACACATAGGGAAGTCCATTTACAGGGTGAGCCCCATATTTGTATAGTCCTAGGGCACCATATACAAAGGAGGCAAAGCAGGAATTCCCCTCTGATATATAATAACGCTAGTTTGAGGTGCAGTTATTACATTGATTTTATTTATCTAGAGAAAGAATTCTAGGTGATGGGAGGGATGAGTGAGCGCTCCACAAGCGCAAATCATGGGAGGATCCTCGAGGGTATAGATCTTTTTCCACTACCCTTTCACTCTGGGTCCCAGATGGGCCTTTTAGTGACATCTACTTGACTTTCTTTGCGACTCCATTAGGAGTATAACTGAGTAGAAAGGTGGGGTAGTCGAGGGAGCTCTGACCTTTCTGACTACTAAATTATATCTGATATTTGTAAGGGTTTCCGGATTGTCAGTCCTCGAGATGGGCATTAATCAAATGTGCTTTGGGATTGAGAATGAGGGTTTGATCCATTGATTATATAGTCAGCATCTGGCCTCAACTAAAGACTTGAGAAGTCGTGGTCTGATATTAGAAAGTGAACCATTCCTGAAGGTGCACCTCATTCTCGGATGTCTAGGTCCTTCGATCTAAACCTCTGACCACGGGTGCAATAATCAACTTACTAGAAATGAAGACAACCATCATTCCCACTAGCTATAAGGATCAGAGAGAGACGAAAAATGAGATCGAGGATGTCGAGGCACATCATTTGAGGCTTTGCAACATTCTCTTGCCCCGAGGATTGCTCGGGAATCTCTAACTTTGGATGAGATCTCGCCTCTCTTCCATTGCTGCTCATATATAACTTCCTACTTGAAGCTACTTGAATTTGAGGACTGTAACTCACTCTCGGAGAAGGGCCATCCAACTAGGATACGAGCTTTCTGAGGAGCCACTTTCATGATCTGTTATCGATCTACTCTTGCTGATTCAACCAAACCACGATCATACTCTTTTTCATCAAACTATCGAGATATGTAAGGCACAGACTTTAGTATAGTTAAAGACGACCTGATTAGATTAGCAGAAGATTGAGTCCTCGATTGGACCATTCGAGAGGAGATAGAGCGAAGTATAAGAAATCTTGATTAAAAATATATTTGGTGTGCGAGTTTACTCAAAAAGTGAAAGTCGAGGACCTGGTAAATAAAATATTAGTATGCAAGGAGCATGTGGATTATATATCATTGAAGATCATCCTGACCGCCCCACCTAGCCGATAGTATGTGAAAGCAAGCAGGACAGATAAAAAATCCCTCTCTCTGTCGAGTTGGCCTTAGATGCACGTCGAGCAAGACAAGTCAAGTCAAGTCAAGGCCATGCACACACATTCTTTCCTCCAATCAAGAACCTACTTTGGAGCGAGCAGTGTCGCCGGTTTCATGATGATATAGACTCCCACCCGCTCCGTACGCTTTGTAAACTCTTTCTATCAACTTTGACGCACTAGTCCATTCAGCTCATTGCTGAGCTCGCACTCCTTCCCTAAACTACCTTTATCCTTACTCGCACATCAGTTGGCTATTATATTTGAATTTTTACTAGCTTGGATACCTCGTCCGATATGGCCGCCACCTATAGGACTTCGAGTTCCTCTAGTTGAGGACTTCTAACCAGTATATAATAATTATGTATCCAACCTTGTAGTAGTGACCGACAGATTATGATCCCTCTAAATATCCTCGTGCTCTACACAACCTCTGAAGGCTAGATCTCTGGAGAGTGTTGACGAATAAGAGTATATCACAGTGAATTCACTTACACTATCAAGAGACCTAGGAGAAATGAATGGTGAGCATGACACTGCTTGACTACCTTTTTCTTTTCTAGTTCTGCATACCTCCTCCTTGTTGAGGCTCCGAGGTTGTCAGAAGCTGAGGCACCATCTATTACCTCTACTGTCCTTCCGCGATTCCTAGCTCTCTCTCTCGAAGGCATAGACCTCCATCTGATGGGCTGATCTATCAATTATATAGTCTGCATCTGACCTCCTCTCCTTCATCTCCATTAGGGAACTACCTTTGATTATCTGACCTCTTCTTAGCTGGCATCTCGCCCCTTCTTCGACGATTCAATGATCTCTCCTCTATGCTTGGGCTCCAAGCTTGATTCAATACTCTTACTTTTTGCTCACAGTTTTTTTGAGATTGACGTTCCAATCCGTTGATCTTTTGCTCTTTGATCCGCTTTTGCATAAACTCATTCCCCTCCTCTTCTTTTTGAGTGGAAGTAAAGGATTGCCCAGAAGTCAAGGAGTACAGATATCAAATGCTTTTCGCAAATGCTTAACTAGTGATCCTTGGTTTCAGACACCAGGATTCTTCATTCTCAAAACCTATATAGTATTATTGGTTTAGGATCATCAAAAACCATTTAGGAATTTCTCATCATCGAGCACACCATCTATTACCTAAGTCGGCTTGCTCAGTTTTGACCTTTAACCTTGCTTCTTGCACCCCTACATGAATCATACATGCGCTTAACCGCAGGTTAAGGACAATTGACCATATGTGGCAATGGCCTTATGGTTCGTGTGCACACCGTCTTTCTACTCACTGAAACAACGCTTGTGGACTAATTGCCCACCCGAGTTCGTTACCGTAGTACAATATAACTTGACTCGTATACATAGCCTAGCCTTTTAGAGCATAAAACACTGGTTCCTATTTCTGATTCTTTAACATTAGCCATTGATGACACAAAAGCCGAGATCGACTAAGGTGGAAAATAAGCAATGTCGTTGTCCCTAACCAATCGAATTGGTCAATCAAGAAAAATAAACCTCTCAAGATAAGATCAAATAATCACAAAATGAAAGTGTTTTCGCTATTTATTTTACCTGGTATAACAACCACGGTCGAATACAAGGAGCACGAGAAAACATACGAAGTAGTCAAATCTCAGGAGTAAAATAACATATCTTTAGTGGTTTTTAATTTTGCAAATTTTTAATTTTTTAATAAGGAAACAAAATCAACAAATAAGAAAACAAGGAAACACAAAAATCTTTTTGTATTTTAATTAAAGAGAAAAATGATCAGAAAAATTAAGATAAAAATATTTTTGGATTTATAAGGTTTTAAAGTATTTTTGGTAATTTTCTAGGATTTTGCAAATATTTTTATAATTTTATTAAAATCACAAAGTGACTAAGAAGGCAAATAATGCACAACCAATACTAAATTGCAAGTTAAAATTACTAAAAATGCCCTAAATTCTGGATATCAATTTTATTACAAAGTATAAGGAAAATCCTACAAAAAGGAACTGAAATGAGATTTTTTGGATTTTTATTGAATTTTATATGATTTTTATAATATTTTAGGTCGTTTGCATTTTTTCGGTTTTTTCTAGGGAATTTTAAACAAAATTACTACTATAAATACAACACACAAAATACACTAACAAGAATTTTTGTAGAATTTTTAAGCAATTTTCAAATTTTTAGGGATTTTCAAAAATAGGCAGGACACTTTTTATAGGTTTTAGATTTTTCAAAAAGTAATAAATGCAAAGAAATTAACCCACAAAAATTACACTAAATACCACATGTCTACAAGAGTTGGTGGTAATTTTTAGATAATTTTTAGGATTGATTTTATAATTATTAAGTTAAATAAGAGAAAAGCAGTTTGGAGGGACATGTATGTGAAGAAACTAGTTTAAGGGGCCAAACAATAACATCTAATAAAAACCCAAGGGCCTAGCATGCAATTAGTCCACTCGACATACGCGGGACATGTGATCCTTGCTCATAGGCGTATAAATGCAAATTCTATAAACTTATCATTCAATTCATAACATCATAGAAGTTCATACAAAATAATGCAAATAACCCAAATAGCACATGAAGAAGTACGTGGGTTCAAATAAACAAGTCTAAAGTACAAATATCAGAAACTATGAGATCCATTTTGCAAATTATCCAAAGTAAACTCAACAATGATAAATATTGTCAAGATTGGGAAGTAAATGCAAGACAAGGAGGGGCCTAAGTGAAAATTACCCCTTATTAAGCGTTATCCAATGGTCGAGGGTGCTCCACTGAAGATGGACGGTCGGGATCCAAGGATACACCTTCGGCGATAAATAGATATCGCTTTATCCTCAGATGGATCCAACATTCAAGGCTCCCTTGACAGTAGACATCGACAATTTGATCTAGGAGATGACCATATTGAATGATCGGGATGACATATGTATGAACCAGGGAAGAACTCACCTCCGGTGAGATTTTATCAGCAAATGTGTGCGATCAATACGTCTTCCAGAGCTGCTCGGACGGGGGAAATGCTTCCGATGGTAGACCGTAGCGGTGGAGGTGCTTAGGAGGGTCCAGGACCATTGAGAATGTACAGGTGAGGCATGGTGACCTGGAGCATCCAAAATGGTTGGCAATCTCGAGATATCCTATCAACTAGAGGTCCTTGGGTGCTAGACCTGCAGGGTTACGTGCTTGCTCGAAGATGGAGCTCCGGTGAAGGGTTAAAGCACAAACTTCATCGAGAATAGGATGAGGGCTGAATGGGTCAGGTCTCCGATGAGCGAGGGATTCGACCTGATGCTTGACTCCAACCCGATGGTTGGAGTCAAGGGATATGATGCGGAGCGTAGCAACACATAAGTGGGTGAGAGTCGTATGGAGGTGTGTAAGTGATGGAGCGAGGCAGCGAATGGGATGTCAGGTAATCGTCAGAACGAGGTGTGAATGCGAAGTGATGGACTGAATGAATGCGAAATAGATATAAATGAAATACCTAGGAGTGAAGGTGGACGCCTGGCTGGTGGACGGAGTCCATGGTGGTGATGGCCTGGATGGGCGACGTCCCCAGAGGCTGGAATCTCTTCATGGTGGAGCTTGACGATGCGTTGCTGGACCTGGGGTGCAATGCTCCAAAGGATACCCACACCCGCTCTCTCTCTCTCTCTCTCTCTCTCTATCTCGACTGTCACTCTTAAAAGAGAAAGCTGGTGTAACCGAGGTGATGGAGCAGCCGAAGGTGCTGGAAAAGGAAGGGGGTGGTGTGGAGATTTTATAGGTGTGCCAGGTTCGAAAAGAGATGAGAGAAAACCCACGAATCGAGGCGCGGATCAGGAGGATGAAGGTCGAGCATGTATTAGGAATTCACATCCCATAATCGAAGCTCTTAATCGAAGGCAAACTCAACCGGATCGGGTCGGGATAATTCGTCAAAGTGGAACAAAATCAATCTGGCAAGGAAGAAATGAAGGGGGGACCAGTTGACCTCAGTCAAGGAAGATGAGTTGGACCAATAAAAAACGGCATAGGAAAAGAGAAAATAGACTAAGAGAAAAAAATAGAGAAATAAATGAAGATAATAGAATTAAAAATTATAAATAAATTTAAATTAAAAAGTGTATAAAATAAAAAATGATTATTTTACTATTATTTTTAATTATTTTTATGAAAAAACATTAATGTATATACAATATATAGTATTATATACATGTATAATATACTTATGTGTGTACAAGTATTTTTATTTTATTATTTTTACATAAATATACTTATTTTATATTTTATTTATTTATAACATAATTTTAGACTAATAAATTATTATGTATTTTATTTTTACAAATTAATTAAGGGTGAATAATAAATAGTGAGTGCAGTCTATACAAATGTATTTTATATGATGCATGGATGATATTATTATTATTATTTTTAATTTTATTTCTGATTTTTATTTTATACTATTTCTATGAATATATACATGGATGTAAAAAAAAGAATAATTTAATTTTTATTTTGTCAAAAATAATAATATATACAAGCATAGGTAATATCTACAATACATAGTGAACCCTATCTCTCTGTACTTATTTTATTTTGCGATCATGTCAAGACTTGACCTTCTCTTGGGGTTTGGGTCACTCTGTATTTATTCTAAATACATCATTCCTTTTTCTTTATTCTTTTATTTAGCAAAAAACATGCTAATTATACAATAATAACACATGCAAGTAAATTACTAAGTTATTGTATTTATAAGTATTCACATGATGTTTTGCCAAGAAAAAAGAGCTAAAATAAAAGAATAAAGAGCGAGAAGCAGGGATCATCAGCCACTCTCGGTGCTTGAGGCTTACAGCTGAAGGAAAGCATTCGGTCCCTAGTCTTGGAGTGACTGACCTCATTAGGAAGTGAGTACCTGTTCTTTGGCTTCGTGCTTGATGGAGAAGGCTTGATATCTATTTCACAACCTATTAGAAGTAGAAGGCGCTCCGGAAGTTCATCCCATGATGAGGGATTAGCCGATAAGGCAGACTGTCCTTAGAGTGAGAGAATGTTCGTCCTGGGGATCACCCTTCAGCTTTTCAGATCAGATAGCTAGTTATTTTATTATCCTTTGAGTCTAGTTCATGGGTAGGATGAATCTTAGTAAGGCTTGAGATTAGACTTCATGGTCAGAGGATCCAGTTAATGGAGAACGCCTTGAAAAGGCACTATTGGGCGAGGGGCAAACCACATTTCTAGGAAATATATTGAACAAAATGAGATGAGAAAGAAGAAAGCCTAAGAAGAAGCAAAGGAATGATGACGTCCCCATCCTAGTAAGGCGCGGGAGACAATCCGAGACAAGATGTGATTATATGAGTCAGATCTTAGTAGGAGTATGGTACTAGAGTAGGATTTATACGATTACCCTTCAAACTCTATACATACTATAGTAGGAAATGAGTCAGATCTGAGTAGGATAGCCCTTGTCGTCTAATACTAGATCACTCATTTTCTGATTGTTATATGTATAGAGTGCAGCAGTTTGCAATGCTAATATCATCTCATCCTAGGGTGAACACTGGTCTTTCAATTCAGGATACTCACTTAGACATTGTCGATAGCCTCAGACCACGCATATTTCCTTATAGTTATCTAATTCTGAATTGATTATGTTCATGATCGATCATCCTCATTTCTAATGGTTGAATGACTTATGGAATATTTGACTAAAAACATCCTCAAAAAAATCCAGTTCTTCCCCCATGCCACATGAGCACAAGAAAGATCCCATTGAATATTTTCCTTGTTGTTCGAGGTGGTCTTTTTTTACATTGATTTTGAAACGAACCGTATAAGATCAAGAAGTTAGTTGAATTTCGTTAGATATCTGGCATCCTCTTTTTTTTCTCCACCACTGCGAACCCCGGTTAGATTCAGGCATGATACACTGATTCTTTCTTTGATTTCTTGGGAGAACCCAAGTACTCTCCATGAAACAACTCTTAGAACCCCTTTGGAAGATGTAGGACAGTCAACCTATTGATATTGGAAGAGGCTGTCGATAGGTTCAGGCTTAGGGTCCAATGGAATTCATGGGTATAGGAAGAATCCCCATCAAAAATAGATTGATTATATAGTTCGATTTTGACATTATTTTATTCGCGAGGAGTTGGATGAGAAGAAACTCTCATGTCCAGTTTTGCAGTAGAGATTGAATTGAGAAATCACCATTAACTATAACCCCAAAAGAACCCGATTCCCTAAACAACATATAGGAATAATGAAAGGAATATCTTCTCGAGGCAACCATATTCCTTTCGGAATATATGCTTTTAAGACACTTGGACCCACTTGGATCACAACTAGACAAATAGAAGCTGGGCGAAGAGCAATGACACGATATGCACGGAAAAATATGGGTACCCATATTTCTTGACAAGCTCGTTACACTAAGACCAACAGAAACATATATGGGTTCCGGTAAGGGATCCCCCGAATATTGGGTAGCTGTTGTTAAACCCAGTCGAATACTTTATGAAATGGTTGGAGTATCAGAAACCATAGCTAAAGCTGCTATGTCAATAGCTACGTGCAAGATGCCTATACGAACTCAATTTGTTATTGCGTGATAAATCATGATGTAATGGATTGTTTTAAAGAAAATAAAAAAAGAGACCTCAACAAAATCCCCACATTATCTTTTATAAGATAATCAAATAACAAGATTAATATTAATAAGGAAGAGAAAATAAATTAGGACTACTATCCATTAATTATACTATAATTATCCCTTACTTAATCGTCACAATTATCCCTTGATTAAATCCAAATTATTATGACTAATTATCTCTTTGATTGAGCCTATAAATACATGAGACTCCTATCAATTCTCCTCATCTTCCCTTAGGTGAGAGAGTTTTAAAGAGAGGGGAAAGAGGGAGAGAGAGAGACAGAGAGAGTTCGGCAACAACATTCTTTGTCGCATTGCAAATCCGACAACGACAACCTTCTTCGCCAACGTCGAAGTCTCATTCCGGCGAAATCGGAGGAGAAACGACGTGGTCATCATAGGCGGAATCGCGTCGTCTTTGTCGGTGAATTTCTCGTGCAAGCAAGGTATGTGTCGAACACATAGGATCAGTAAGCGGTATTTTGTGTTGATCTTCAGTTTAGAAATTACGACTTAACGATGTATGTGTGGAACATGTATAATCGCTAAAGATGAACTGACAAATCCATCGTATTTTATGTTGATTTTGTTGTTCTTGCATTCGAATATGATAAACAATGTGATAATTTTATCAGTTACCTTTTTTTATTTGCAATTGACGTAACACATTGGAACACACGCAACTTTATCAGGGACTTGTTTCAAATCGTAATGTTACTGTTTTCAATCGTTTGTAATGATTAGAAGATACAATTAATTTTGAATTTGATGATTTTGGTGTCTCTGATAATAAATAGGATCAATCATCTTGCAACCAATATTCCTTAATAGGAAATAAAAGTTTGTATGATGTGGATATTGAAAACAATGCAGCGCAAGTACAACGGATAGATTAGTTAGGAATTAAGTATATATAGTAACGGAAAAATTCAACTTGCTGTAACGGCATCAAATAGAGAATATTTATGCATTAAAGATATGAGTGTTGAAATATTTTTTAGTAATAAAAGTAAATATGTCAAGATGATATTATGATTTTGGCATCGACTCGAACTAAGGGGTCGTAAGGGCCTAAAGGACCAACGCCTTCCGGGAGCGTGAGACAAAAGATAAGTCCTCTACAGTTGTAGCTACACTGTCATGTTATGCATTGTTATGAACCACTTGTGCCGGCGGTAAGCCATCAAAGCCGCCTAAGAAGTAACAATCAAGACCACTCTAAACATGAAAAATGCCATGGGCATATGTGCAATATATGGTAAGATTATGTGCATATATGCAATTACGTTACTGTTATGGACTTATGTGTAAGTTCCGTTAACGTTAAGTGCATGCATGAAACTTATGTTAATGTTATGGACTTATATGCAATTTATGTCAACGGTATGTGCATATTTGCCATTTATGGTAATTTTATGGGTACGTGTGCAATTATATTATTGTAAAGTGCATATGCGCAATTTATATGAACATTATGGACATACAAGAAAATATGATAAAATTTACAGGTATAAGTGCAAATATGTTATGTTATTCATTGTTATGAAAGAAATTTAGTTATATGCATTAAATAAGTTGATAATGGCTTTCGTGACTTGTTCTTTACGCTATCCGGCTTGACCTTAACTCGGCACATACTGAGCATTATGGTCATAACATGTATTGTCAATCTTTTTCAGGAGAAGATGAGGACTAGATCATTACCGGTTTAAGGGAGAGGACTCAGTCTTCAAGAAGTAGGAGGGGTATGGAACTACTGCGATTTTATTTGGGAGGACATCTTTTATGCCCACTGGAATAAGGAAATCGTGGATGCGATTTCATCTAGTTTATTTTCTTTTCTTTAATTAAGGAACTCTTAGAATTGTGACGTTATTATTATTATGGAAAATAATTTTTTTAGTTGATTCTTTACTGCTCTTTTATGCTATGATTGATGCTATGAGTAACGTTCCCAAGATGTCCGCCGAATTTCTCGCTTCCGCAACGTTCTCGGACGATCGGGTTCGTTACAGGTGGTATCAGAGCAGGAGTTCCTCTGGGCATAAGACATCTGACCAAATCAAACTTAGATCCACTAGTATTAGGAAATATAGGGTATTTGACTGTAAATTTCACATGTCATCATTTCAGATGGCCCCTCGTCGTGGGAATGAGGCGAACGGAGATCGTGACTCCTCGTCTACCCAGGATATGGTTATGGACATGCAACGTCAAATGTTGGAATTGATGAACATGATGGCTCAGCAGCAAAAGCACCAAGGGCATGGTTCTGGTGGATTGACCCTGAAGACTTTCATTCAGCATGAACCTCTTATCTTTAAAGGAGAACCTGAGCTGGATAAAGCTGAGATTTGGTTGAGCGAAATAGAACTTGCCTTTGAGGCGACCGATTGTCCTAAGGAGAAAAAGGTGATATTTGGCACTTATCGTCTACGCGACAATGCGAAAGAATGGTGGACTTCTTGTAAAAGCATACACTTTGCCGATAAAGCTACCATCGAATAGAAGGACTTTAAGGAATGTTTCACCCAACGTTACATTCCTCAACATGTTCGAGATGCAAAAAGATTAGAATTTATTGAGCTTCAACAAGGGAGTTTATCCGTTGAACAATATGCTTCCAAATTCCAAGAGTTGGAAACGTATAGAAAAGGAATATGCGAAAATGAAAGACAACGTGCTAGGAAATTTGTCGAAGGTTTGAATTCAGGGTTGGGCATGAAGGTGCTCACTTGAGGCCCTCAGACTTTTTCAGATGTAGTTTCGGCGGCTGTGGAGATCGACTCAGCATATAAAAGGATCCAACAACAAGGTGGTGAAAAACGTCCCCATTCTACTGACAATAAGAAGGGTAAGTATGATAAGGATAAAGGAAAGAAGCCCAGAATTGAGAATACCACGAAAGATAGGCCAGTGTATCCTCTATGCCCTCACTATGATAGAAGGCACATGGGAGAGTGCTATAAGGTTACAAGAGCTTGCCTGGCTTGTGGACAGAAGGGGCACTTTATTAGAGATTGTCCCAAGAAGAAGGAACATAACTCCGGAGATCAAAAGAAGCACGTCAAGGGACGGGTATTCGCTCTACCCTCAGGAGAGGAGGAAGATGGACACGCCATAGTAGAAGGTACTCTTTCTATTGCATATCATTTGAGCTATGTTTTATTTGATTCTGGTGCGACGCATTCTTTTATATCTCATCGACTTGCCAACAAGTTGAAGTTGGAGGTTATTGAACTTCCATATATACTTAGTGTGACTTCACCGATGGGTGAACACTCTACTTTGGGAACCTACATGGCCGATGTACCTGTCCTTGTTGAAGGACACAATCTACCATCTAATTTAATATTACTACATATGAATAACTTTGATGTTATTTTGGGTATGGACTGGCTTTGGGAGCACTATGCGGCCATATATTGCAGACAAAAAAAAGGTGATTTATGATGAACCACATATGACAGAATTGATCACTCACGGAGACAAAAAGGGAAGTCAGATGATTGTATCAGTTCTAAGAGCACACCGATTGATAGCTACCGGGTGCATGACTTATTTGGCTAGCATAATAAGTACAAAACCCTCTATGATGCAACTTGAGGATTTGGACATCGTACGGAATTTTCCGGATGTTTTTCCAGATGATCTCCCATGTCTTCCACCTAGAAGGGAGATTGACTTCAATATTGACGTATTACCGGGTACTACACCCATCTCTAAGGCACCTTACAGAATGGCTCCTGCTGAGTTGAATGAGCTGAAAAAGCAATTGCAAGAACAATTAGATAAAGGGTTCTTGAGACCAAGTGTTTCTCCTCGGGGTGCTCCTGTCTTATTCGTGAAAAAGGACGGATCCCTTAGGCTCTGCATTGATTACAAAGCATTGAATGAAGTCACCATAAAAAATAAGTACCCGCTACCTTGCATCGATGATTTATTCGATCAATTGCAGCAAGCAGCGGTCTTCTCCAAGATTGATCTTCGGTCTGGTTACCATCAACTCAGGATCAGGGATGAAGACATATCAAAGACAACATTCAGGAAACGATACAAGCACTATGAATTCTTAGTGATGCCTTTTGGCCTCACAAATGCGCCCGTCACATTTATGGAGTTGATGAATAGGGTATTCCGAGAATATCCGGATAAGTTTGTGATTGTTTTTGTTGATGATATTTTGGTTTATTCACCAGATATCTAACAACACCGAGTACATCTTCGATTAGTTCTTGCGACATTGCAACAACACCAGCTTTATGCTAAATTATCCAAATGCGACTTTTGGCTAGAGGAAATTGCATTCCTTGGTCATGTTGTATCCAAGAATGGTATTTCTGTGGATCCCGCGAAGATGGAGGCTGTTTTAAATTGGAGTTAGCCCAAGGATATCTCTGAAATACGCAGTTTTCTAGGACTGACAGGATATTACAGGAGATTCATCCAGAATTTTTCTAGGATCTCCCTACCTCTGATCCGATTGTTGAGAAAGGATGTAAAGTTTGAATGGTCTCAGAAGTGCGAGAAAAGCTTTCAAGTGTTAAAGAAAATATTGACGACTGCTCCTGTTCTACGCTACCCTCGGATAGTGGTGGATTCGTGGTCTACACTGATGCATCTGGCTCTGGTTTGGGATGTGTCCTCATGCAGCATAGAAAAGTTGTAGCTTACGCATCCCGACAGTTGAAGGAAGCTAAAAGAAATTATCCAACACATGATTTAGAGCTTGCATCGGTAGTTTTTGCACTAAAGATATGGCGTCATTATTTATATGGGAAGAAATTTGAGACATTTACTGATCATAAAAGCCTCAAGTATATCTTCTCTCAGAAGGAACTAAATTTGAGGCAGAGACGATGGTTGGACTTTTTGTCAGAATATAATCTTTCCATTGACTATCATCCAGGAAAGGCGAATGCAGTCGCCGACACATTAGGAGGAAATATGAAGGGAAACTCGCAAGTATGAAATTGCAATGGTAGATAATGAAAGGTTTAGAGGAATGGAACCCTTTTATTGAAAGAAAGACTAGAGTTCTTAAGGCTGGAATGAAGATCCAGTCATCATTGGTAGAGAAAGTTATTTTGGCTCAGAAGGATGATAATGACCTTCAAAAATTGATAATCGCTTCTCAAACAGAAGAATCTGATTTCTCAATCGGGATAGATGGAGTATTGAGGTTTTGTAATAGACTGTGGGTTCTTGATAATAGTGAATTAAAGTAAGAAATTCTTGAAGAGGCTCACAGGTCCATGTATACCATTCATCCGACACTACAAAAATGTACAAAGACTTACAACGGAATTTTTGGTGGCCTAAGATGAAGAAAGATATTGCAAAATTTGTGTCGTATGTCTTATCTCTCAGCATGTAAAGATTGAGCACAAGAAGCCTGCATGTCCTCTGCAATCACTAGAGATCTCCGAATGGAAATGAGGACATATCTCTATGGATTTTGTTTGCGGGTTGCTAAAAACAAAGAAGGGGTGCTTTGACACAATTTGGGTGATTGTTGATCGTTTAACGAAGTCAGCACATTTCTTACCCATCAGATTAGATCAATCTACAGAGAACCTTGCTGAATTATATGTGAATGAGATAGTGAAATCGCATGGTGTTTCGGTATCGATCGTGTCAGACAGAGACACGAGATATACCCCCCGATTATGGAAGAGCGTGCAGGATGCTTTGGGTACAAGTTTGAAATTCAGCACATCATTCCATCCTCAGACTGATGGACAATCTGAAATAACAATGCAGACATTAGAAGACATGTTGAGAGCTTGTGCCCTCGACTTTGCTAGAAATTGGGATAGACATTTACCTTTGGTTGAATTTGCTTATAATAATAGCTATTATGCAAACATTAAGATGGCTCCTTTTGAAGCATTATATGGCCGACCTTGTAGATCCCCTTTGTGCTGGAGCGATGTTGGGGAAAAATACATATTGGGACCCGAATTAGTCCAAGTTTGTACGAAGGGTGTGGAAGTAATTCGGAAGAGACTTTTAGCCGCTTAGAGTAGACAAAAGTCTTATTCTGATTGTCGAAGGCAGGAATTGAATTTTGAGGTAGGTGACCATGTGTTCTTAAAGATTTCTCCTACCAAGAGAGTAGTGCTATTTGGCAAAAAGGGAAAATTGAATCCTAGATATGTGGGACCTTTTGAGATAATACAGAAAGTAGGTGAAGTTGCATATCAGGTTGCTCTTCCACCTCATTATTCCAAGTTACATGATATTTTTCATGTATCAATGTTAAGGAAGTACAATCCTTATCCATTGCATGTGATCAAGCATGAAGTTCCAGACATCCAGCCAAATCTAACATATGAAGAAAGACCAGTTCGTATCGTAGACCGTAAGGAGCACCAGTTGTGGCGTCGCATAGTTCTGATGGTTAAAGTACTCTGACAACACCATCAGAGAGAAGAAGCGACTTGGGAGTTAGAGGATGAAATGCGTCAACATTATTCACATCTTTTTGGTAAGTCTCTTTTTACAGTATAAATTTCAAGGACGAAATTTCTTTAAGGAGGGTAGATTGTAACGGATTGTTTTAAAGAAATAAAAAAAAGAGACCTCAACAAAATCC